>QVRM01001369.1:67500-667500 GCA_003439945.1 Dermanyssus gallinae
CATTCAGTTGCAATTCACTAGATGTGCTTACATGTACATATCTGACCTTCTACATGTGTGAAATCTACCGTAACGGCACGACAGGTGCAGAAGTCTAGCGCGGACGTTGCAGCCCAAGCAAAGTGCTTAGACTGGCCTACCCGCATGTTCTAGGCGCACGCGATGGTCACGCAAAGATGCCAACAGTCAAAGCAATTCCTAATAGCGCGCATTTAGAGGGAGCTAAGAAGTCTACCTACCCATAGATTCACGATTGGTCTTAAGCATTCACCAGCAGTTGCTTGCGCTTGGACCCGGATCACTTCGAAGCTATAATTTATCTCACGACCGCGGTTTGTAGAATCGACTCAAACGATGTATTTGCCTTAAATAGTGGTTAGTAGTTGTACAGTAATTAGTAAAAGGATGCCATGGGCAGATGTGCAAGCATACATTTTAAATATAGTTTGTTAAGAGAAGTTTTTCCGGTACCGCGAGCTATTGCGTAGAAGGAGGGTATTGCGGCTACTTGGCTATACAAATCTATATTATATGTAATGGTGATAGGCAAATTGCAGGCACTGCAATTGCTTTGCAAAGCTTTTTTCCATTTCTATACATAAATGGCTAATTCGTCATTTTCGTGATCGATTGTAATTCGTCCAGTAATTCGAGTTGTCTCAAATTGTCGTTAAAAACCATTTTCTTTCCGCATTTCTACAGTAAGTTAGCATATTTATGTTAGTGTATTTACGCATATCCATATGTGCCACCGCCCTCTCAATGACATCACCCTAATAAAATTATATTCACTCCCTTTAAATGTATCCCCGGATCCGTACTTGCTTCCAACTAACTTTGATGTCGACAAACGATACGTTCACTAAAGGAGTTGTAAGCCTAGTCTTCCGGGTATCAGACCTTTTTTCTGCCAACATGGTAGGCACCAAAATTCTCGCCGCATATATAGGTACCTTTTACGTTATTGTTTATTCACTTTTCAGAATGTTGTGACATGCAGCCATGTGTTTCGTCGTCGCTTGCCCCTAGTAGCATACACTGTGCCGGAGTCACGTTTTTTTTTGTATTTGCTCTTTTATAAATATAGTTGCGAAGGCACCCAGGAGAAGTCGGCACCTTCGTCAGGCGTTAGTTGAATCGCCACGGGTCGTAAATGCTATTCTATGATATCTCGAATCATGCGTCCAGTGTAAGCACTTGCGTCACATTATTTTGCTGTTCTGCACTTCCGTTGCACGTATGTTTTGCCTGGCCAGCATGCCGGCTTCTATTTTTACAGAGTCAGTTTTAATTTATATTAACCTTATTCACTCCACCTGTAGTCTTGCTCTGTCGCTAAACACTACAAGAGAGGAAATCATTTCGGTGTTGAATGTGAGCCTTCTTCTTTATCTGCAGCCTTCATGTGCTAGAACTACACTTCCAAACTGTATGGAGCTTTTCATGTTGGCATCGTGTGAAGCTACTGTGACTTCCGAGTTCTATAGTACGCCTATCTTATCGCCATGGATGTCCTTCTATCTAATGAAGCAATTCTGGTTACATCGGTCAAAGCGACAGTCGTCGTCTCCCGAATAGTGTCGTGACTATGATCCTCATTGACGGTCAGTCATTGAACGAATCCGTGATCGATCGATTCTAAAACCACGCGTTCTATAGTGCCCGGTTCAGTGCCACATTTAACACAGTGGGTAAGAATCCCTAGGCTTCTGCATGAGTGTCTTTACTTAGTCTCTTCTAGTTTGGATATTCCTACATTGGCAATAATTCCTTAAATATGTATTTCCGTTTTAGGCTCGCACAGCTTTCTTTCTCTATTTGAATATTGATTTCGAATCTTTTTTTTGTTCTGATAGGTAATTGGGGCTATCGGAAATCATCCGTGGATTTATTTCGATAAAACGTCTGGCTACTCTGTTTGACCTGTTAAATGTGTTGAGTTGATAAAAGGCTTTCTAGACTGATACAGGGTTAATAGTCGTGATCGCCTAGATTAATCCCTGTATGGACTGTATCGTGCGTGCAGATGATCTTTAACATGCCATCTGTATCACTTAATTCTACATGGACGTATTACCTTTCCCACTTTCATTCGATCTGAACCCTATTTCCCCAACCATTTAGTGTCTCCATTTTGGTTCACTTTACTTCCGTAAGAAGTCCTATATTCTTACGCGGATGTAGTATTTGGTCGGCAAGTAGTAAGTGCCTCTGTTAGGTGCTTTTTACTCTGACAGAATCACCTTTCTAGTGTTCTTATCTTTATGGATCTGTTGGCTGCTCTTAAAGGTTGTGTATAACAAAGTTGCAAAGTAAGCATCAAGACACGTTGGGATTCCGCTGAGCATGTTTTGAAGGCAGCTTTTCGCATGTATTATTTTTAATTTGTTTAGGTCGCCGTAGCGCTATTACCGTTTTAGGTCATGATAGGTTTCAACCACTAGCATCTCTTGTCAACCAAACTTCCTGCTTTTTATATTTGCATAGTGCGTTGTTCCCATGACTACACAAGTGGGTTATTAATTCGCTAATTTCAGATTCAAAACATCTTCCAAATTATTATCCAGCTGCAGAGCAAGTCTGAGCACGCGAACATTGATTAGGCGTCTCAGCTACCGGTTAAGGGCACGTATGTGTTTTGGCTGGCTTATATAGAGCCCATGGTACACCTGCTGTCAAATATCGCGAAACCAGGTCGAGCAGGTATCAATAGGGCTCTCTGTTCTCAGGGGGTGACTTCCAGCCTATTCAATGCCGGTACCTTACTGCTGACGACAGACGAGGTGTTCTTGAGTAAAGCAAAACGTGGGGACTTTTCATTTACCGACTGAGCTGCTTGTCTGCACTTCTTCTCTGTGACCTTCTTAGCTATGTGCAGCGGAAGTTCAGGAATGCTATGGTTCAGGAATGCCACGTGATGTACGCAGATCACGCCGTTGTTGCCGAACGAATAAAGATATTGCTTCCACCAAGCGCATCGCCCAAATGGGTGCGGTGTATCACGTTTTAAAGGGCTGGAAATAAACTCTCGGAAGGCTAAAGCCATATAAGTCGAGCGCGGAGGGCTACTGGAGAGAGGAAACACCATTTTCGAATTGGCGAGTCTCTGGAGTTTGTAAACACGCTCCACGCCTTTGATTTTATTATACGAATGAGAGTTTTAAGGCAGGAGTTAAGTGCACATTAAACTCATCGCTTGCTGATATTTACGCTGAAGCGTAAAACGAGAACCGAATCTTTTTTATGCTGAAGGCCTTCCTAAAATTAGCATTTCGCTTGGCCAGAATGTGGAGGTAGTGATAGGCGAACATTGAGGTTCCTTAAAGGATGTTTCATGTTGTACATGCAGTGGATACTATACCTTCCTGCAGAATTTCACGAGGAATATTCTTAATTCATTTGTCAGTTCTGCTCGCGGTATTCCGTTAACTATCACTCAGGTATCTGTTCGGAGAAGGTAACATGACGTTCTTTCCTGTATGAATAGTAGAAAACAAAAAAACAACTGCCAACATTATATTATACATTATATGAACTTATACTTTGCTGTATATGCTTGAGTAAATTGCATACATTATGACGATAAAGCTGCAACTTACAAGGGTCAAGAGGTGCTATCTTGACAAGTATTTGTCGGCGATCTCTACTCTGACCACTATGACGACGTCGTCTTCAGGCAGACATCAGCAAAGCCATAAACAGCTATAAAGGCAATATACCATACGACAATCTGTAGCAAATTCTCGCTCTCTCTATAGACAAGAAGTGTGAAGGCAGATAGGCAGGAAAAAGTCTATCGGTATCGAGCGGCTGGAAGGCGGCGGCGGCGGCGGACTGGAAAGGCAGGTGAGCCAAAAATCAGATTTGAGGCCCCACAAAGATGTAAAACGGCGTCGACAGAGGCGATGGCCACGCGAACGAGACGACGAACCAAAGCGGCCAGCGCAAACTGCTTTCCCATAATCGATTGCGTGGATCGTCGTGGCTGCATAGCGGCATCGAGTAGAGAGAGGGTGGGAGGCTGGCCAGGCATGCCGTCGGCATTCAGCTGAGTTACGCATCCTCAGACCAACCAACGGAACAACCACGCTGTTCGGCTCCGTCCGCTGCTGTCGATGCTGAAGTTTCTGCCGCCACCTGGCTTGCTCTCGACCTCATCTCCATCTAATCAACACCATCGTCATCGCCTGTAACAGCAGCAGCAGCAGCAGCAGCAGAAGCAGCAGCAGCGGCTGTAGGAACAGCTAACCTTCGCTGCTTCCCGTGCAAGCAAGAGCTGCACTCGTGACCTCTGAGCTTTTGGTCCTTTAATGCAGCAAACATTTTGTCGACATTGTGCTCTCCGTTTTGGGCCTGCTACGCATGGAAAACAACTCGGGTCGCAACGAGAGAACTGGAATGCACAAATGTCGATAATCTCAATATCTGCTCCGGCCACATTTGTAATATGCATGACGAGGTACTAATCGCGTATCAACTACAATATAACTAAAATCGAAATATATATATTTGGAGTGCCCCTTTGCACGTTGAGGTACAACGACGTCCAGTCAATGAAGTTGCCGATAACATGACCCGACATCGCCTAAACGCCGTGTCCGCCAAGGATTCACACGCCTGGTTACACGCTTTTCCCAGTGTACACATAGATACCCTTCTTGATGACGAGACGATTCGCATAGCACTAGGCCTACGACAGGGGCACACCTAGTTAGCCCTCATCGGTGTCAATGTGGTCACCCCGTAGACAAACTGGGACATCACGGCCTATCGTATATCATCAGCGCAGGACGACGCTCTAGACATGCCGCTATTAATGAGACCTTCATCAGAGCCCTCAGGTCATGCGGTCGTCCGAGCATCCTTGAACTCCCGGGCGTCTGCGCGGAGGACGGCATGCCCTCAGACGGGATGAAACGTACACCATTCGAGCGAGGCAAAATGCTGGTTTGGGATGCAACCGTTACCGACTCCCTAGCACCTTCTATGGTTGGTGGCGGCACATTTAAGCTGGCTATGCAGCCAACCTTGCGCAGATCAGCAAGCTAAGAAAATATTAATCAATCGAGTATCATTATATATATATATATATATATATATATATATGTGCACAAGCAAATCTACATTTTCAGTGAATTATACATACGCAATAGTTAAAAAAACAATACATTGGGTGGCAATAAAGTGAACTTACTTTCACGATTTGTATACTTTAGTATTTTAATAGTCATGCTTTGCTGCAAAAATGCAGGCGCATATATCATATAATAGAAAAATGCCCCTCTCAAAAACGAATTATAAGCAATTGTACGACTCATGGACAATGCGAAACTCTGCCTACACCGTCCCAGCTGTTAAGCTCTCATTATTAGCAAATAGTCAATTTGGGTATTATAATGAAGTCAAGAAATCGCAAGTACTATCAACATTATGGTAAAAATAGATTTTTAGTTGTTCTATGCTTGCTTATATTGCAGATTCCAATTGTTCTATCAAGCATATGATGCAGAAACTAGTAAAGGTAGTATTCCGTGTAAATTCCCCCCCCCCCCACTAAACAAAATACAAAGTCGCACAACAACTAATATGGCCTAGTAACAAAAAGGCTCTCAGCAAGTAACTACAACCTTAAGTGGAACACAAAACCATAAGAAACATTCTGTTGCTATCCTGTATGTTGTATTCGTAATGTCGCTTATTTACGTTTTGCTGAGGCGAACTAAAAATACAGTTATCAGACCGACGGGCGATAAACGGCTCAAGAGTGCTCAAGGCAGCACCAGACACCATAGTACTAGACTTCTACTTCTAGTGTTAGTAGTAGTTGTTGTTGTAGATGCACTTGTATTAATGAAGTAAAGCGCAAATTGACAAACATTGTTGTAGATTTAGATCTAATAGTCGCAGTAATGGGTTGCAGTAGTCTATAGAAGCAATGGAGGCAGAATGAGGAGGTAAGTTCTCTCTTTAAGCTCTTCACGAACTGCTGTTCCCTCAGTTCGACAACAACAACAACAACAATAACAAGCCCTTACAGTCTTTTGTTCGCGTGTGGAAAGCGTCGGCGACAACGAGTATAGCCTAACCGTCGCTTCCAATGGGCTACTGACGGACTGTCGGGCGGTGCATCCTACTTGCTTTGTCAGAGTGCACGCGGCACGTGTAAACCGCAACGCGTGCGCTCAGCGAGCGCAGACTCACTTTCTCCTCTCGCTTACAGCTAATCCTGCAATGTGCCAAGTTAATGCACTCAAGCGAGACGGCCTCTTCTCGTTCAACGGCAGGCGACGCTCAGCTAGATACCGCATAGTCCCCAACTGCTCCTCACGCAGGGTCCTAACAGCGTCTCCAGTCGGGACATTTACGGGATCTTACCCGTTTCAGCATTCCTTGCGTGTCCGCGCTACTACTCACAGGCAGGAGAATGCACGGAGGATGTCCGAGAGGTTCGTTCTGAACTTCTGACTAGCTCACCTAGTTTAGGCCATACGATGAACACATGCCGCAACCGAGCCATCCATTCGTTCACAGTCAGCTCATTGCGGTCGGTCGGTTGGTCGTAGAGCATTATGACGAAGAAGAGACTATCCTTTTCTTCTATTCATGGCATTTCACCAGCGTCTACAGCGCAGTGGCGCTGGGCGGCAGTCCGGGAAACCCTTAAACAAACATGTGTGCACTATCCTTACTGACGTAGAAATGGGACGGGAACGCGGGTAGCAGGACGGACGGGGAGTTGGCTGTGGGGCTTGGAAGTTATCTTGCAAAGTGAAATTTTATTTGTGCCGTCTTATTTGGTCGGGTCAGTTTTACCGGTGTGACGTTTTCAACCGAGCTCGAGTCTTGAGTTTTCACGAGTTTTAGATGATGGCGCGGCCCTGTCCGCCGACTGGTCGGCTAAAGCCATAACCCACTGAATACTTGCGAGATCCGCATATGCCAAACGGAACTTAGCTGAGCCCAGGGATTCCTAGAGTTAGCGAACTTCTCCCAGAGGTGTTCAGGACGCCTTTGCTGCAACGCTCTGCCATTGTTCTCTTTCGAAAAGGCCTCTTCTGCTTATACGCCGGCGTCTGCATCGTTGCCGATCGATCTGATATGGAACATATATAGTTATTCGAGTTCTACCCTACTACACGTTTAATGCCCAAACTGTGAAAATAATCCAGTTGATGAGTTGTTTTCTTTTGTTGGACCTAGGTAGAATCGGATCCGAGAGGGGATTTTTGCAGATGCGAAGCTATGCGTAAGTCGCAAGCGAATCCCGAAACTAGGATACCTCACACAAATTCGTCCGCCTAGGTAATTTATGTTTGTTTCAAAGATTGCCTCTTAGTTACTGGACTAATCGCGGCATCTGCTCTGCAAAAGCTGTTGCTGCATAGATCTTGCAATCCGAAAGTTTCTTTTCTTTCTGACGTGCAGAAAGGGGCGTTGAACGCATTATTTGCTCGTACGCCAGGCTTCATTCCGCCTTTGAGGCTACAGTCCGGCGAACTCCAGGGCTCGCCAAAACAAGCCTTAGATGGCTACCAAATGCAGTTCTCTGCAACAACGGCGGCTTCGCTGTGGGCAAGCTGGCACCTCATGCGATCTTTTCACCGAAATCAAAAAGAAGGAAATTCAGAAATTAAAATGCGATCTAAATCCAACGGGAACTCATTAGTAGCGAGAAGTGAGGAATCGCACTACGTTTGGACGATTCTACAGTCGTAAGCACGCTTAGTATTTTGTGTGTATAAAGTAACAGAGGAATATGTGGTAACGAAAATAAACAAAAATACCGGGAAAGCGTGCTCGCGCGGAACGGGGAAAAGAGAACAAGGTAGAGCAAGAATTCTATCTCAAAAGTTGCGAAGGGAGCAAATGGAATGCTTAATGAGTAGAACGGTTTTTACGTTTTGTAAGAAAAGACACACAGAAGGCGAGAAAGAGGGCGAGAGATAACAAAATGAAGAAATGTAAAGGTTAGGAACGAATTAGGGGAAGAAGCTCGAATTGTTCATCTTGATCGCAATTGCGCGACATCTGAAACACGCACAGCAGCAGCTCAACAGTAGTAAGTTGCCCGCAAAATCCCAGATGACTTTATAAACACCCGCCCAGCGCAAAATATGCAAGCATAATACAACGTAATGGGAAGACAAGCTAATTGGAGCTACGCGGTCACAGGAAAAGTGACTCTAGCAGAGATGAAGCGCAAGCTAAGATAGGGAGCACGCCATTGCAGGAGCAGGACATATGAGAGCCAAGCAGAAGAAAATGGCGATAAACGACAAACCCGCAATGAAAAGCCGGTGGAACACTACGAACTAGACCAGTTGTGGTGCATACAGTACGGTGGTAAAACGGCAGCAGCGGCGGCGGAGACGACGACGACGACGTTGAGGGAAACTTTCACCTCTCTTACTTATTACTATCCTACTAGTTCTACGGCTAGACGACGAGCCTAATGGGGTCGTTATGCTAAATTAATTACTTTCCAACTGCAGCGGTAAAATTGACGTTCTAGACTAATTTCACTTTCCGCCGCTGGCTCGTGCGGCTATGCTCGGCAAGAACTGTGACGGCCAGTTCTGGCTGTGCTGGAATTATTCCTTTTGCGGTAGAAACGCTCGCAACGGCGCCGTAGCCCGTCCGCCCAAACCAAAGCCCTCATAGCTCTTAGCACAGAGCTTTCGATAGCGAGCGGAACAGGGCTGGTCAATTTAGCTTGCCTGAGGTGACCAATCAAAGGTAAGATCGCTCTAAGTAACGCCCCATGCGTAGGGGCGGTCGGCAACTCGATGTAAGACTCTAGATAATGTAAATGTAGCGACCGTTTTAGAATTAGAAAGTGCATTATATATATATATATATATATATATATATATATATATATATACCCGTTCGATAAAAATTATATTAGGGCTTCAAAAAAGTCTTTTAGGTTTAGGCGCTATACAGAAAACACATATATATGAGACACGGGAGGTCTTATTTATTGATTTATATATTCTCCGCCGGAAGATACAACATCTGCCCAACGATTTACAAGGTTTTCGATTCCTAAATAATCTTCCAAATTTCCAAAAAATCCAAAATATTCTTCCAGTCCAGAACGCACGTGTTCGATAGAAGTGAATTTTTTACCACTTAAACATTTTTGCATCGATCTGAATAGGTGGTAATAAGATGGTGCTAAGTCGGGGGAATACGGTGGATGTTCCAAAAGTTCCAAAAATTTTCGAAAGGGTCTCCCTACTCACGTAACGCCTTGCGTTGTCTTGATGGAACAGGACACCCTTCCTTAAAATTAGTGCAGGGTACGACTGCTTTAATTTTTCGTGAACCTTTTCGAGTTGTTGACAATACACGGTCGTATTTATCGTCTGGTTACGCGGTAAAAGTTCATAGTGCCCTATTCCGCCCACATTCCACCAAATACACAATAAAACCTTTTTGTACCTTTCGGAACTTCTCAAACCACTGTTGGCACATTCTGTCTGCATAACAGGTATCTCCAAACGATTTTAACAACTTTTTGTGAGCCTGCGTTGCACTCACTCCATGTTTAAACTCATGGAGTAGAATCGCCCGAATTTGGCATTTTTCTACCTCTATTTTGCAGCATTTTTACGAACAAACGGCTAAACAGATTTCAAAATAGTTGAGACCAGCAGATTCCCCGCTCTTTTTCACATGAAAACAACAAAGAGTGAGCCAATGATCTATGCCTAGGCGCCGGGGCGGGCGCTGTGAAAGCCGCGCAAGCGCCAATCCGAAAAGACTTTTTTGTAGACCCTATATAATCGCATACTTTTTGATCTATATACCTTTAAATGTCGTTTAGTAAACAGTCGTTTAGTCTAGGTTAGCTAACTGGTCTTGTTTTTATTACGCCAATCACGCCCTGTTGCATGCCTGGAACTAAGTCGAACACACTACCATTAAATGTGGCCTTTAATTTTAGGAACAGAGAAGAGTTTGCAGATACAAAGTCAAATAAACAAACAAGCGGTCCCAAACATGTAATTTTTTTTGCCAAAAGCTTCTTTGCAATCGCAGCAGGACACACTGCTTCTTACACGAATCTTTATTAAACGTGCCATACAGAAGCGTGCCAAAATTTTAAACAAGCATTTATTATTTTTTATTATCATGTTGATCATGCTACAAAGATTGCTTTGAAAAAGCAGCCGCCACTTATTATACAAGTTTTGCAGCGATCATACAGCTTTTGTCGCAAAGTTTAAATATGTCAGGCACCTCCCGGGCAATTTCAGCAGCGGCAGATCATCTGGGAACTAGGTTCCTTATCCAAACCATGCGGGAAAAAGTCGAAACTGGGGCGGAGCCTCCTGCATCTATATTTTTTCGGGTTGAGGCGTTTTTCCTACGCAGGAGAGTGTGCTTGATTCACGCAACTCTTGGTACCAATGAGAGCTCACTTATAACGCGCGCGCATGAACACATTTCTCCATGAATACTTGGCCTGGCATAGTCAGCAGCTTGCGTATCCTTATTTAGAACGGTTATATACAGGAGCAATATAAAACACATTTTTAAAAATAACTTACCAGAGCTGTTGGCGGGCGTTCCAGATAGCACTCGCTGGACAATATGATTCTAACACGATAGAGCACCAGCATACAAGAACCTTGCCGTATGGAACCGCCTAGGGGTTATTGCTGAGCTGGCTGATCACGATCAGTCGATGTTTCGATCACGATCAGTGCAAGTGTCGATTTTTTGTAGGCCACCGTCAAGCTTAAATTTATTTTACAAATAGAACGATCGATCTGTAAATTCGTCGTTAACATGAATACTGGGAAACAGGACATCATGGGATTCTGACTGGTTGGAATCTTTTGTCATCACATCCTGCCATAGTTACTTAGTGAATCCAAACACTTTGATAACACATATACAGGTAGTTTGTTGATGCTGAAGCCACGTCGGCATTCGGTTTGCCGCGACGCCATCGACTGTTATTAACAGCTATGTGATATTGCTATCAGTGCGTTCATCATAATGCTCTCAAACCGATGCTCGGTTTATTCACACATAAACATGTACATAGACGCTAATGTCTATAATAAAGTGCTGAAGTGCTCGTACCATACCAGTAGATCCTAGCCGCTTACGGCGGCGTTATTAAGGTGCTCCATGACGACGAACGCCACTTGTTACAGTCAATGCCAGTTGTCAATTTCTTATAAATAGGTCCATTCGCAACCTACCCCCGACAGTCGTGATTTGACATGACATATGCCATATGCCATTCGACAGGCAGTGATGCCGCCCACTTTATAATAACCGGCTAAAGTTCGTTACACCGTCGGGCTGCAACAGCTCTTTCGACTTCATCTCATCCATCGGTTAAGCGGCACAGAGCAGTGTCTCGTTCAGATGACTGTCTGTACTACGTCTGTAAAACGCACTGCCACACCCCCGTTGCTATTGCTTTAGTGATTCCAATAGGTGTGAGTTTGTCACAACGACTGATAGATACGATACAGCTAGATTGGTGCCAGAATTGTCCAATTTGTTCTATGGTCAACGTAATTTCATACATGGGATTCCCTAAAAAAGGCAACTACTTCACTCTAAACCATGGGTATGAATACACAGAAAAGCTTCTCTATAACAACTTCGCAACGTTGATGCAAACGCATGCTTTTAAATTCAATTTTATCCCTCGACACAGTGGTCATCTTGATATTTGTTCCGCTCTGACAAGGCGAAGAAGGCGAACGCGGTTTTTTGACTAACGCACCTTTACTACTCGATAGCCAAATGTAACTACACGCTTAATGGAATATTTTAATGTAAGATCATCTATATCGACTAGAGCATCTACTTTAGGCAAATCGTTTTTTATATTGGTTATAATATTAATATAAATATTATAATAATTTATAATAATACAACTATGGACACGCGTCATATTCGTGAAATATGGAAAAAAAACTATGTTAAATTTACAGTTAGTGGTAATGGTTTGCACTCGGCTATAATTGTGCGAGGTATCGAAGTACAATAGTGCTGCCAAGTCTAGTTTTATTTTTATTTGACTTACATTGAATGTGCATTTAACGTGGATGCGTATACTGTTGTCAGCTGTTCTCGGCGTGTCATTCAAGGAGGCAATGCAGTGATCTTTTCAAAAAGGCTAGGCAGGCAGACGCCTGATATTTCGTACACGTTTTGAAGCACAACTGCTCCTAAAAATATTCGTAATAATAGCCACATACTATATATCCAGTATAGACGTGGCGATTGTCACATGCAAGATCAGACTAGAGGTGAGAAACACTAAAAATATCCAGGTCTCCAAGATCTTGTCGGACTTAATTTATTTTCCCATTTCGAGGCAACGCTTTCGAATAGTACGGTACGCGGCGCCTTCAACCTCAATCGAACTACCTCAACAGCTGGTGCACAGCCTGATATAAGGTACACAAAGCGGCTTCTTACTCCCATTGATAGGCAAAGTATGCTCTTCATGTGCATCGTGAAACACTTTTCAAGCAAACCAAAGTTTGCCCGAGTGAGGTGTTTCCATGCTTTCTTACATCAGTCTTGTAATAATCTTGAGGTAAAAGAGTGCCACTGCCGTTGGTACGGACAGCAGAGAACATATTATTATAATAATATGTATCAAGTGCTCATAAGTATGGAAATCTCGCTTTTTGTATTACTTAGTGTCAAGTCAAAGTATTCATTGGCGTGTCATATGCAACGATCGTTTAAAGATTCATTGAAATTAAAATCAACAATTTGAAAAATGTCGTGTAGGGTGGACTATCAAAATGTCTCTTAATTACATACCATAGTTTCTAGATCATCCTACGCGTCAGAAAATCGAATGCGGCCTGCCTTGCCGATCTGTTTCCACAGGCTAAACAAACGCTAGTTTGTAAAAACATGACTACAGCTCGTTATCATTATTTTTCCACCGAACCGGAACTGTTCGGATGAGCCAGGAGCTAACCCAGCTGAACAATGCAAGGGCTAACACTCCTCGTCTGATACGTTTCCACACTAGTTGCGTCGGCAACTGCCGTGCTGGTGAACAGGCTACGGGGATAGCAACAACAGCAGCAGCAGCAACAACAACGATAATGCCTAAGAAGGTTTCATAAGGCCCACGTAGATAGACGGCAGATAGAAGCCGTCGTCTACTGCGCTGTGGCAACGGCAAGTATGCAGCGCAGGACACGCGTTGGGAGATACAGATAAGGCCCACTTGTGTGTCTCGTCGACTTCTCCGCCACGTCGTCCATCCGCGTCGTCGGCGTTGCGCTAATTGCTCGCAACCTCCCGCTCTCTCTCTCGCTCAATATATACTTTTCCCTTTCTCTCCTCCCTTGTCTTTCTCCCTTATACCGTGTTCTTTAGAACGGACGCTGGACCCACCAGATCCTACCTCAGCTCGCCTGTTCTATTCGTTACTGTAGTTGGCCCAGTACGCATTATCATAGACAAGCTTTTCCCGCCAAGCGCGGCGGCGGGGAACGGCCGGGCGTCTTCTGGCCGACTTGATTCTTCCTCTCTCCTCGAGTTAGTTCCAGTCGCGCAAATCTGATAAGGTTATCTTTGTCGCCAGTCTCGGCGCTTTGGCACATAGCCTTGAAGCTTCGTCGGCTTACTCGGCAAGGTGGCACATGGAGCGATGTCACGAGTAACGCCTCCCGTCGATGGCTAGTTCCGTCGCTGAAGTTTTCCAGCTGCTTGCAAAGTCTAATGGCAATAGAACCGGGAACCGAGCAATCTTCAAGCTAAGGTTCGAACAGACAGAGACGGGCTTGCGGGCACCGTGACGGTGGGTGGCAATGCCTGAACCCCTCGAATGAAAGGGCCCACACTCAGACTTAAGCCCGGCCAGAACGACCTTACTTCTCCCCCTAGATCTATATTTCTCGTTCTTCTTGTTCGTGTTGCCCTCCTCTTTCCTTCAATCTCTCTTTCTTTCTTTTTTTTCTTGCTAAGAAGCTGAGACAGAAGATGTTATTATGTGCAGGAAATTCGTTGACATATCGAGCGTGAAATGCTCTCGCCGCCGCCGTCAAACTGCTGCCACTATATAGCTGCTCTTGCCGCCGCGGCTCTAAGAAGGTACTACAAGGTGCACAGATGCATAACCGCCAGCTAACCGACCGGCTGGACGCCAGGCAGGCAGGCCTAGGACTTGCACATTATCTTCTGCCCCCCGCCTCGCTGCGTGTATGCAGGTCCGTGCAGGCTCAGTCGCCTAGCTCTCGTACTACACGCACGTGCATGGATCCATCCAGTGCACTTCCACTCTTGTATAGTCGGGCGCAAGCGCTGGCTCGTTGGCCCATTGGCCCGTTCGCCACCACTGTCCAGTCGAGCTCTTCGTGCTGCAGCTGCCACTCTGTCGCTGCCTTTAAAGCTGAATGGCAGTCATTTTTATTTACATCAGAACGCCGTTAAGTAGTTCTCTAGTTAACTTAAGGACGTATATATATATATATATATATATATATATATATATATAGGCAAATGCACGTGTAACGTAGTTTCCCGCGCTGATTATCTTGACACAGAAATGTAAGTTACTGATATCGGTAACTCCCTTATCTACGTAGAGCGCCTTAGACAAGTTTTTGTCTTTTCTCGCGTAGTGGAGTTTTAGCAAAGGCCCAACATTTTGCTCACGCTTGGATGCAATACTAACGGAATACTGAAGGGAGCAGGTTATTTTCTCGAGTTCTGTAACAAGATTTGAGTAATATTCGAATATACAGTCTGTTGTATTGACAGGCGTGTACTTTTAGTTAGTTTAAAAAATCGCATCAGAGAAACTTAACGCCAACCAGTGTTTTTCTTACATCCGTCAATGGGCACGAATTCTCTCTCGATAGCCCAATGTAATAGATATTTTCTGGTTTATTGAAGTGCATACGTGAAATACATCGTTTTAAATGACAAAATAGATGTCGACGTCTGACACTCGGACTGAGCGTGTACAAACAACGTACAGCTTACTGGGTCTATCTCTCTCTCTCTCTCCCCTTATTAACAAAATAGACACATACGGATGTGGGTTGATTTGGTTGTCTATGCTTGTTATATTCCCGGGCTACTCCACAAACTGGTGGACGGAAACTTACTGCCGATGATGCATTAGACATGCCTACAGCCAAGAAGTAGCTGCTGCAGCAGCAGCAGCAGCAGTAGTAGAAAATCAGTTCACATGGGCGCAGGCGATTCCTCTCACGGACAACAATGCAAGTTCTTCGGGGGAGTCCACCCTCTTTTTCTCTCTCTTTTATCTCATTCACACTCCGTCGCTTGTTATTGGTTGGACAACTAACTGGCTAGGCGCCAACGGCCAATAGCCAGTAGAGGAGAGTATGTAGACGATCCAGTTCGTTATATTGTAAGCAGCACGCACAAAACACACACGGAAGGCAACCCGTGCTTCGATGCGATGAATGAGTGAATGAGTGAATGAATGAATGAATGGATAGGCCGACGTCTCGAGCAGTGGCGGCAGCCGTAGCAGCAGCAGCAGCTGCAGCAAGCCAGCCAGCCAGCATAGCATCGCAGTCACGATCAGCTCCGAAAGCGATTTGACGACGCCACACAATGGCGAGCATGCGAAAGAATGGAAAGCAGAACGCTTTCTCTTCTCGGGACCCACATTCGTCCGTCCGCGGCGCCCTGGAGAAGTGTGCAGAGGGCAATTCTCACGATTACATACGTACACAGGCCGACGGCGGCCATTCGCCCACACGCGCTTTGCCGCAAGAAGCGGATAACTTGGAGACAGCAACGCTGTACAAGGAAGGCCAGCACGGCAAAGCTTCTCTTCTCTCTGTTCTTTTGCATTGGGATTATCGGGTCCGACATGAATGTCGTCGTCGTCGTGGTCGTCGTCGTCGTGGTCGTCGTCGTTGTGGTCGTTATCGTTGTAGTTGTAGTCGTTGTCGGTGGCAGCTGCCACGGCAAGAATGCCGTGATGAAAAAGTTGTCTGTATGCCGGCCGCAAGCGTAAATCGTGTTGATCGATGGCAGAAGCGTGCACGTAGACGTTACACGCACCTCCGCAGTTCGCACAGCATGCGCTTACTTGTACAACTGAGTCGTCGAGAGAAACGCCGACCGAACAGAAAAGCGGTTGTTTGAAAAACCAAATCAAGCCGGGCTTGCGGCAGCCCGTCAGCCTCGCTAGTCAGTCGGACTCTCTCGTCGTAGAGCCGTCGCCCCGTTGGCACGACCGTGCCGACGTCTGCCCTTCTCGGCCGACCTTAGTTACAAGCATGGTGAGCAAAACGGACGTGAAAAACGTTGAGTGCCAGCAGAAAACGGCTGCTGCTACGGAACAACCAGTGCTATCACGGCAGAAGAAGGAGACGAAGAAGACGACGACGAAGCAGAAACGGGGCAAACACAGTACCAACAATATGCGACAGTGGTTAATCTAACTGTCTAATCGCAGCACAGTGACAGTAACCACGATGTGGTGGGCTGTTTGAGGGGCTAGGCCACACTACACTGCAAGGGTACAAAGGGTAGATATGCGAAAAGAAAAAG
Organism: Dermanyssus gallinae; assembly: GCA_003439945.1. Classification (NCBI taxonomy): domain Eukaryota; kingdom Metazoa; phylum Arthropoda; class Arachnida; order Mesostigmata; family Dermanyssidae; genus Dermanyssus; species Dermanyssus gallinae. The sequence continues at coordinate 84,046 of QVRM01001369.1, forward strand.
AAAAGCCAAGACACGTGGGTAGATAGGTAACCAAACATGGGGAAGGTCGGTAGGGGCCGCCGAATTGGCCGCTAGAAACCCTTAATTTTTTCTTCGCTTTTGCTTATTCCTGCTCTAACTTTCGTCGATGGACAGGTGGGCCACCCACTACAATGATTTGCAAATACAAGAGGGCCTTGCCTTTAGCAAGTCAACCAATGTGTCACATGGTGCAAAACTAAGCAGTAGTGTCCAGGCCCATTTCAGCAATGGCTTTTCCCAAGGCAAGGTTTATGTGTTACATCAATAAAACCAGCATTCCGGCAAGGGAAAGCTGCGGCGCAACAAGTGACTGAGCCACACAACGCGCTGAAAGAAGTCTACTGTCACAGCACACAATCGGTAAAAGAGAATTTATTGAATATATATATATATATATATATATATATATATATGACTCAAACCTTTAGTACCTGTTGCGTTCTCTTGTGCATGTCTTCTGCTTTTATAAAATCCCGGTATATATATATATATATATACACTACAACAAGATGTCGGAGACGCCATCCAACTGAATAGAAGAACAGAAGCAAGATGGCTTTTTATTGTAGTCAGCTAACTAATATGTATTTCTGGCTTTTTAATTTAGTTGTTTGGTTAACCACGACAAAAAACGTCGCAGCCTGCCGCTTGATGGCCACAGACTAAAAACGCTTGGTTGTTTACAAATAAAAAACAAAAAATGTTCTTCTCCGTTATGCTAGCCATCGATCTAGGTTGAAATGTTTATCCCTGCGCTGTTGTTTTGATTATATATATATATACATATGAGACAATTATCCATCAGTATTCTTAATAAATAACAATATTAATATTTATATATATATATATATATATATATATATATATATATATATATATATATATATATATATATATATATATATATATATATGCGTAAAAAGCCCCGTTCTCTTTTTGACTACCATGCTTAACAGAGTGAGAAGCGGCTGTGTTAAGGCCTCTCGTCATGATTGGGCTTTGAGCAACGTAGGTAACCAGCTTATTATGCCGACAGCTTCTGTCGGCGTACCTACCCGTCGTTGCAGGCAAACGCATATTTGCTCACTTTGATGCTACCAAATTAGCCATATCTGTTGACTTGACCACAAGATGGTACTGTATATAGAAGTAGTCTAGCTTGCGTGTATGCTGCTAGGTGCGATACGTTAAAAAAGTGTACGGCACACGAATCAGAAACACAGCGGCAGCACTATTTGTGCAAAATGATCGGGTGATCCCTCCAATGGAGAGAGAGAAGCGGAGAGAAAGTGAGAGGATGCTGCTTGTACCAGCGCTGAGTTCGGGAACGGGCACACATCACATCGCGACATGGTCTTCCACACACACTAGGGCACAGGCCGAGCGGCCTGCGGCCTGGGACCAGATATACGTATACTTACGTAGTACGTACGCCGAACAGCTCCGACGCGCCAACGTGACGGATCGCCAACCGACGGATGACGGATTACCTTCGATGAAGGCCGAGGAATACGTGGCGACCAAGGTGAGGCTGTGCCGGCGGCGTTGCGATAGATCTTCAACAGTGATGTGGAAGCGAGAGGAGAAAGAGAGGAAAGAAAAAAGACGTAGAGAGAAGTAGAAGAGGGCCAACGACAGCGAACAAGATAGAAGACGAAGCTCAGACTGGCTTGGCTGGTAACGATTCGTACAGAACGTCCGTACATCCGTCCAACAGCCATCTTGCCGTGTTTATTTGCCGAATTTGGCTGCAAAACTGGCGACATCGAATGTAGTCGTCCTTGAGATACTAGCGGTAGTAGCAAATATTGTAATACTGCAAGTAGACGTAATAGTCTTAGTAGTAGTAGTAGTAGTAGTAGTAGTAATATTACTACGTTGTAGTCGTCATCATCAGCGTCGTGGTGGTTGTGCTGTAATGTAAATAAGCGCAGTAAATACGCCCCTCATATGGATTCCGTTTACAGCGCCGTCCGCCGCAACATTGCTGCCACAAACGGCGATCCTCGCTCTTTCTTTCGGCCTTAGCACTTTCTTCATTTGCAATTACCAATTGATGAGAAGGAACTTCCTTCGAAAGCCTTCACGGTCTATGCGACATCGCGCTAAGCACTGCCCCTTTTAGCGCTTTAAAGTGGCCATCTGTACGCACGCATATGTAAAAAGAAATAAATCAATATATATATATATATATATATATATATATACATAGGGTGCGAGTTGTTTGGTAGAATTCGGCTCGTCGTTCGAGTCGAGCGCCTTGCTAGGGCTATTTGTGGCAATAGGGAAATGTTTTCTCGCAAACAAGTAAGAAAGCGATTTCCATTATATGATCGTCTTCTGCCCTTCCAGCTGCGTTTGGCAGGTAGCAACGTTGCTCGGCTACACTCTCCCAATAAATCTTTCTATATTGCCTTTCCTATCCGTCGCCGTTTAGGCCCTACCCTCAGAGCCACGCCGCCGTTATGTTCATACATCGAATGCGCTCAATCGCCTTACGCGAATTGAAGCTAAGCGAATATATTGCACATGCACGCCGGTACGCATTGTAATGTATCTTACTGGTGTAGTTAGAAGAATATTCTAAGTTTTCGCTCATTGCCTAACTTTGTTGAATATATATATATATATATATATATATATATATATATATTCATTCATATTACAATACAAGCCTTACAATCCTATATATATCAACTCCCGGCAAATGTGTAAACTCAGGGCATTAGGTCCAGGGTCGGGCTGGTCCACACAACTAAAGTAACTCTCACCGAGGCAGCATCCCCCTCTAGATATCTCATGACAGACGTTGCAAGTAAATGCTCACTCGCCATTTTGTCTTCTGTACAAAGCGCCAGTCTTCTTCACATCGCTGGGCAGATTCATCATAAGCAAGCCAGCCTTTGAATATTTCCTGCACTTGGCTGCTGTCACTAAGGCTATCGCGTTTGCAGGGCGCGCTGCACATGTGCTGACCATTGGGCTTAAAAGGAGACCATATATATATATATATATATATATATATATATATATATATATATGTCCAAAAAACATGTGGAAAATAAAACGTTCGCCACCGCAAACCAACGTCTGCAAAAGTGTATGACGGCTAAGGGAAGTGGTGTACAAAGGTGAATGACACAAGACCGGGCCGACAGAAACGCGTGTATCTACCACAACGACTGTGATAGTTTATTGTTAGCTCTAATCCGGGTGAAAATGCTGCCCAGCAGACACTGGAGAAGATATTTTAACCCGCAAGTTTTTTTTTTTTCCGAAGAATAGTCGTCCAAAGATGGTAGTTACGATACGAGTGATAAATCGAAGAAAATTTAGAAGCCGCACAAGTTGAGGACGTAAGAGCCATGCCACGAGCTCGTAGCGGAGTTATTCATTTCTCCCTGTGGATCCGGCGCCGCAGCGACAACAATTCTGGTGTGGTACCTCAATGGGGGCAGGATCGTTTACAGCGGTACTTCAACAATGTCTCATTACGCTTGCGTGTACCGGATGACTCTCTATCCTGGCAGGTTACTTCTTGCGCATGCATGTATATACATGGTATCGACATGACTGGTGGCCAGTCCAGTGTTTATTCACACTGCACGCCAATAAACCGTTTGCTGAGAGCGCACTGGATGTTTGCGCAGCTTAATTTTTTGTCAGAGTACCTGCTTCCGGTGCTTAAGTCACCGAGCCATTCGCTACAGGTATCAGAAGAAGGTTTGCATTTACAACAGTATTAGTGTTAAGAGTGACAGCAGCAGTAGAAGGCTATCGTTATCGTTGTTTATCTTGGTCATGTTTTTAGCATATGGCCGAAAGGACGCGCGCGAGACAGAAACCAGGATCATCGTGAAATTGTTTTGTCCCCGACCGCCAAATGACGAGTAAGTGGCCATAGTGGGCCACGACGTGACCGTAGATATAGTGATTGCCGGCGGCCCGAACCAGCTCATGGTGTTCTACACTTCATCATCTACGGCTCGCAGTGCGGTGCCATGGACCGGAGTAGTCGCCAATGACACATAGCCAGTGAGATTGCATTGTAATGTCGCTTCGCCTGGGGGGCCTGCACTCACTGCACTGATGAAGTCGACATCAGTGTTTCTTTTCACCCCTCTTTTTTTCTGATTATAGGTTTTGGACGTTTCTTTCGTTTTCGCGGCCTTCTGCAACTTCTCGACCGTCGCCCAACTTGCCATTGGTGACCAACATTGATAATAACCTATCTCAATCGTCGTCGTATCGGTTGGTCTTCCGTATCATCGGCAAGTGTAGGAGATACTAGACAGAGCCAGTTGGCACAGCCAATCCCCCTTCAGTATCCATACTTTGCTTCCTCGAACTGTTGTTCCTTGAATGCATTGACTATATAGAACAACGCAGCTTCCCGGCTACGTAGGCCAAGCTAGCTTAGTGGGACATATTAGCTAGCACGCATGCGGGTTTAACGTAAGATTGCGGTGGCCTAACATACAGCAAACTTCCACAGTAGTGGAGGGGTTCAAACGGAATACATTCAATGTCGAAGAGGAAAAGCTTGTAATTTAACAGTGTTTACAAAGGTATTTTTAACTTGGCTTTATAGGTCTGTGGATAAAGAAACGTGAAATATTTTGTTACACACTACTGCAGATACCAGAGCTGCATTCAATCATTAAAACTAAGTTTTTTTTTCGTTCTAAACAATCCTCCGTTTCTTACGAACGTGGAATCGCCGCAGAGCATAAATTTAATGCGCCGAGAGCCGTGCATGTGGAAACATTTAGAATTTCTCCAACGGACCTTGTAGAACCATGGCTGCGGACTTTCAGCGGTCATAGCATCTATTCTCAATGAGTGTCCCTCAAAGAAAAAGCGATCCACAACAAGGATACAATCGGGGACAATTTGATAAATGGCAATGCTAGTATTCTAGGCTACGCAGCCACTAAAACTTAAACATAACGTCACAGTTCGGGTATCGTACGAAATATGGTGTTCTGACAAATTGAGGCACACCAACACTACATATAGAATATGCTGCACCACCATTTCTGCAATATGACCCATCTGTGGGTGTTGACGGTTGTTCATGCTGCCCATGTGTGCACCCGATGCAACCAGAACGGTTCAAACTTTTACTAATTAAATCAATGTCGTAGAATTAACTGTAACCACATATGTCGTGTTCGATGATCCGTTAATTGCAGAACCATATAGCCTAACGCACTGACATCCTGGGCTTGTTCAATATCTGTTCACGGTGGGTGTTACGCTTCTGGAATGTAGGCTTTAAGCTGGAACGATACCTGCTCCAGTTGGCTAACCACTGAAAGCTTGAGTGCGAAACGGGAACTCACCCTCGCCTCACTGGCAGACCTTGCAAATATTGACGTTGGGTATGTTTCAAACCAACGGATATCTAAGCAGGCACGCTGTCAGCAGACAAAGCTGGTCATGTCATTCGTAGTGAGCGCACGACAAATTGATCTATCGTTGTACTAAAATAATGAAAATGCATAGTGTCATTACGCTGACTGACGCTGGCTTCGACCTATGATTTACTCTGCTAAAAACGCTAATGTTTTTCTTTAGCTTGATAACTGTGTATTTGTGTGTGTGTATATATTACGTGGAATCAAGAGGCGCTGTGCACACAACGCTGCTACCGACAACATGATGATGATGATGACGACCATCTCCATTACGGCAAATGATGGTTCCAAACTGTCATCGTTGAAATCTCCTTAGCTGTAGTGGCCTTGTTTTCGTCTGCCAAATGTGTTCTCTACTTCAATCCCACTCGAGGCCGGAACGATAGGAATGTAACGCGAACTGAACACCAGCAGAGGTTGGAACAGCGGCGGCAGCAGCAGCAGCAGCAGCGTAGCGACCGTCAAAGCCAGCGTCGGTTGGTTACTGTGGCATCGCTAGCGTCCTACCTACGTCCTGCAGAAGTCTTTTGCAGGACATACCCAGGCTACGACGGTGCCCAGCTACTGGTGTTTCTGCTGCCTTGACTACTGGATCAGCGCTCTGCTCCTCGTGTATCGCCCTCTGTCTTACTCTCTCCTCTCATGCTGCTGATGTCTCGCTTTCAAGCAAGAGCAAAAGAGGTGAGTCAGGACTCACCACCTCTTTTCTTGCTCTGTCCTGTTTTCACCAAAAACAATGGCAGACAAAGACCAAACGGCATCCGGCAGCAGGACGACGCCAACTCAAGCCGAACACGTCAGTCGTGATAGCATTCATTAATTTCAGCGCAAGGTATTCGGCATTCGCCTTTCCGAAGGCGCTTCTTCGTGACGCCGATCTTCGATCTGCTTCTTTCCTGTAATACTACAGCAATACAGATCTAGCCCCGCTGTTCTAGTTGCTAACGGCCCTACTCGCCCTTTTGTCTAGGTGTAGACTCGGTAATCTCGATTGTCATCGTCAACGGCAGCGGCGGCGGCTGCTGCAACCGCCTTTCGACGTTATAATACGACTTTCACCACTACCTTGACTCGCAGAAGCTTCTGTCGTTGCTGGTGCTGTTGCTGCCGGTGCCGCTCGCCTCCACTGGTCTGACGCTTAGTATAGCTACCTCTAATGGTGCGCACTACACTGCAACAGGTACGGGTCATACGACGAACAACCTGCCACATATATCTTTCTTACGCTGGGGTCTTTCATTGTGCGCGCTCCTTAGTGGTCCTCGGTGGACGAACAAGGCACATGCCCGTCATTAAGTGATAGATGACACTAAAAGATCACTAACATGGTCACTGTTAATATGATTATTATGTTATCATCACAGATTAATGGAAACCCCACCACCACCACTACTACTAAGTTTGGCTTAGTCGAGTGCTACGCTACTGATACTAGCACATTCACCATTGTTTCTACTGGTGCGGCTGCTTCTGCCTACTATTACGGCTACTACGATTACTAATACTCAGGCTGCTCCCTGGATTCCTTCCCGTCCAACCCTCCTCCCCCCCCCCATTCTCCAATGAACTCTCTAAACCACCCGTCCGTTCGCCAGGCAGACTCGGCACCTTGGCTTTGGAGCTAGGTGTCTCTTTCTGTGCCGCACGACCGAGAAGACTTGATGGCCTAAACGGACCGAAATACCACCTCCAATCGATCCAGCCAGAAGAGAGAGGGCAATTGATAGGCAACTCGAGGTACGGTAAGGTATTGGCGAAGGAAAGGGAGGAAAACACCATCGAACAGCTCAGCTGCGGTTGGCTGCTGCACTATTAGCAGCTCTGGTGCCAGCGTCTGAGTCCTGCGTGTCTGCGACGCGTAAACGACAGCCAAACTTAACACGGTGCGCCAAGCCGTCACCGCCGTTCGCTCACGGCGCCCTTTCCTAATGAAGTGTCCTTGACCACCGACGCTGGTTGTTATTGCCCGCCCGCCCGCCCGCCCGCCCTTTCCCAATAGGTGTCCACGCAACATCTCAAAGCGATGCTCCATTGAGCAATATCTGCTGGCAAAAGCCCGTTGCGCAAACCACTGCTCAGAAGCCACATACGAAGCCACGACGTGCCCACAATGGCCACACACAACACATACGGATGCAATCGCTACTTGAGGTAGACTACCAGTAAATCTTTTGAGTTGCCTTCGAATTAGAGTCTTGCTTTTTTAAGTAGATTTTTTGTATTATCTACAGAGGGAAAGGCATCTATGCGTTAAACGCACTCAAGCCGAACCTGCCGTACGTCGTGCGAGAATCTCCAATCCTCTCTGGTCATTCATCGGTAACCAAGATTGTCTTATATCTTTAATAACATTAATGGCAGTAGAAAAACTTATATATATATATACTGGCCAGCATACCCAATACAGCTGGCGATCCGTTGTATTTCCAATGGCAATCTAAATTGGAAGAATTTTTCACGAGTCTTAAATATATAAAGTTATTTACCACAGAGCGTATGTAACCTAGGTCGGTGAAAACAACTCACGTGTTCGCGAAAACCAAACCGTATTTCTCCGATCTTTTGCATTTTTTAAAAGAGGAAGAAATCCCACACGCATGCCAAGTCATGTAAATAAGCCGCGTGCTTCACTAGCGTGGCTTCAGATGTGGCGAAACAAGCCCATTTTCCAGCCCTGTGGGCTGATGCGTCGTCGTGGTGGAGGCACCATCGCTTTTGATATTATAGCTCTTGTGTAGTATATCAATCATCCGCTACTGTGCCACCAGTTTGAACACAATTTCACTCTCGGAGAAGAAAATGGCGATTACAACCTTACCAGCCGCCGAGATAGAGGCGCCCCAACGTGTAGCCATGGTATTTAGTTAAGGGTGGAAATGCATCCAAGTATCATCATTTGTGATGAGCCTTGGGAATACAGAATACGGTATCCCGTTTAGTTTTATGAGAAATTCTCGTGCCGAAAAGCCCATCACATTTTTAAGAAGATTAAACGGAATGACCGTAATTTTTTTTTTTAATAGTGTATTTATTTCTAGACCATACTTCGTCTTCTATGAATTTGAAATCGCCATGAGGCATATTTTTAATATATCTGCACCAAGTGCATTTATATACACTGAGGGTCAGACATGTGGAAATACCTAGGGTATCAGCAGCACAGCCGCTGAAGCCAGAAAGACCCTGAACAGCTTTTGGCTTCACGAAGTGGTCGTAACTTTTGCATGGAAAAACACGGCATTCATGGCAAAAGCCTCCTTATCAGTGCATCTGTTATGTTTGAGGTCTCATGTACCACAGTCTTCAAACATTTTTCTTATCCGTTGCTGTTCTTGTTCGTCGTCCAGGTTCAAGTGTCCTGTTTGTCTGCAACCGACATTTTTATTTAATGCAGAAAAAAACCGGATTACGTGCAAATCGTAGTTCACGTTTATGCAAACTAGACATAAAATGATTATACCTTTTTAAAAGCGCCCCTGTTTTATGTAGCGCGAGCATTAATATATTAGTAGTGGTATTAGTATATATATTCTTTTAAGTTTTGATACACTCGTGCGGTACGCATACACCCAGGTTTCTAATTAGTAAGTAAATAAAACTACGGAGCGTCTTGTATACGTTCACCGTTAGGCCCGATCAAAGGGGGAAGCCAAGTAATGCCTTATGTACAGTATTTGTGCACTGTCCCGTTTCTTCCACAAGTATACCAAACATGTCACATCAAAGCAATTGCTTGTTAGCCTTAGTCATAAATAGAACCAACCATCAATAAAACCAATGAACACATTATGAAAGCATGAGCCACCAAACTTATATGTTCACTTGCAAAGATGTAATTATCTAGTAAAGTAAATAAATCTTATTGGTGAACTCTATTATGTGTATAAGTATACGTGCGTTTATACAGTTAGTGCCAAAATTTACCATAACAAAATTTGTCCTAAACAGTATAGATGAAGAGTCGCTCGCACTATCCCTGGCGACGAATTAAAAAAAAAGTAATTAAACATCACATTTGGCCATATTAAATAGAACTAGACCATTCACTATTTGAAAGATAACTATATCAGCTTTGCTTGGTTAAAACAACCGGTCCAGCAGAGCAATAAATAAAAATTATAGAAAAGGATTGTGTACTCGTGCATATGATTGACTAATATATATATATATATATATATATATATATATTTATTTATATATATATATATATATATATATATATATATATATATTTATTTATATATATATATATATATATATATATATATATATATATGGAAGTGGTAGATATGGAAAATCGACAAATTTTCCTCGAAAATCTATAGCATAGATATTGGCAAGTACAGTTATTATTGCTTTGCTCGAATGATAAGCTTTTTTTACATTTGCAAGCACACTGGTACATGAGCTCACTTTAAAATACGGTCATGTCGCATGTTAGCTCACGGTCATTCATGTTACCTGTAGTAATACTTACGTGTAATAATTGTTTATGTATTTTCAATCCTCACTAAATGAGGGGTCTACCAACGCTAGCTCTAAAACAGTGAGCATTTAGCTTATGAATTAAGTTTCAAGTTATAAATTCAAAGTCATGATGCCAGCGATTGACGCGAGAGAAAAATGAAGAGATTAAGAGCTGGGTGAAGAATCCAGGACATTCAAGTAATGCTCTATCTGTCCTCAACTCTGCCTGAGACGCCAATAGGCAGTGTCGATTTGAAGAGTAGAGGCTTGGAAAGTGACGATCGCCACCGGAGCAGGTGTCTCGAGGTGTTGGATTTTGTCCGCATCCTCCAATCCATTACGAGTACTTTGTATGCATCTCCTAAGCCATCGTAGAATAGGCAGCATCATCGTGTGCAGCTGCTGAACTGCCATAAATACCCCTGTTTTTGTTTTTTACAATCATGGCACAAGGTGGTGGATGGATCAATTCAATTGAGATAGATGTCCATCAGCAGCAGCAACAGCAGCAGCAGCAGCGAGATAAGTCCAAGTCTTTCGTTGTTTTGTGCTGCGTTGTTGGACGCAGACACAGCGACAGCCGGTATCGTTGAGTGCCGGTGTCGTGATTGAGTGTCTACATAGTCTAGGCCGTCGGTAAACAAACGTCTCTAGAGCGAGCCGCGCCGACTTTTCGAAAGGCCGAATCGGACGGCGATCGTCAACAAAAAGTCCGTGTCCAAGCTAAGCCCTGCGCCATGAGAGCGGTCACCTTTGGCCGCTACCAGCGCCAGCCCCAGCCCCAAACCCAGCCCCACCGCTGCTGCTGCTGCCGCCGTCGCCGCCGCTCATGTTCTGTAAAGGCCGTTGACAAGAAACACTGCCAGCCTATTGCCTGCTAGGCCCGGCTCAGTGTTATACATCTAACAGTTGTTCAGTAGGCTCCATGTTTGGCTTGACACAAGCGAACCTGAAGCGTTAAAACAATGAGGCAGGCGATGGCGATCGTGGCAGCGATGGTAGAACCAGCAGCAGCTGCCACCGCGGCCGCCATGGCCGAGAAAAGTGTCGTCACCGAGCGAACGGCTCGAACAGGCCAAGCCTCCCGTCCAGAACGACAAAGAGTCCTGCGCCGCGAACGACCAGCGCCTACGGCTTGCCAACGCCGAGAATCGTGTTCCAGTTCTTAGAAGAGCCGACGGACGACGTCTTCGACACGACAGTACACGATATAGGAGAGACGCGACTTTTTCGGAAGGCAAACAAACCGTTTGCCAACCCGACCGACGATCGCTACAACAACAACAACACTGGGTCAGCGTAAAGAAAGAGTGCGTCGATTTTGGACAACTGGCCAACAGCCGTCCATGCTTGTAACGCAACGATAGCCAATGACGAGGTCACGACGCGGACGTCAGTCATGGCAGAGACGCCTCGAGTGGACATCTTTGCAGATCTTGGCCGACCAAACCTACCACGAGTTACGAAAGCAACGCTGACACACTAATCGACAACTCCCGATACCTCGAGCATATGCGACCGCTCACCAATTCATATATATATATATATATATATATATATATTGCGCACATTCGCAGAGACCCAAATGTCATGTTCCGACCGTGATTGATTACATTGAATAAGTGAAGTAACTGCTGTATATATATATATATATGTGTGCACATAAATATGAAAAAAACATATACATGTATATTGTCTACGTTATATACGTAGGGACCTAAGAAGTGTTTGCGTTGTCCCGCGCAGTCAGTTAAGTGGTACCACAGTCGTACAGAAAATTGGGCTACGTACAGTTATTTCGTACAACCTCTAGCGAGCATGAAATGCATTAGAGTGTTTCTAAGAGCTTTGATCGACCAATGAGAGCGAAGCCTCACCCACCGGGGGAGTATGTATACACCATATAAGAAGTCTAACTGGACATTTTGATCCGTACGACAATCCCGTAAAATACGCCCAATAATAGTAACTGGTGAGGAAAATGTGGTCCATTTGATGGCTGCGATTGACAAAAACTCAGACATAACATTTATCAGATGCACGTTGTGATCGAGGAATTTATTTCTAAACGCACCGGCAAGTCTAAAAATGACACTAGGCTTCGTGAGTATATATCTAGTCTTGAATCACTTATTGAAAAATACCCGAGTCCGCGGTATGCGACCAAACTGCGTAAGGCAAGCAGAAGACTTTGGGTATTGGAAGAATCCAATCTCGATTTTAAAGACTCTAAGTCGTTTTTTAGGTATGCCAATAAGCGCTTAAAGGGAAAAGAGAATATAACGGCACTTAAAACAGGCAATGCGGTTATCACTGATGATATTTCCAAAGCGGATGTTTTTAAAACTTTCTTTTTTTCTGTTTACGTGGCCCAAGCAGGTTCAACGAAAGCATTTACTTTCCCCCCGCCAACGTCATCAAGGTGTCCCTATTTATTTGTGTCGGAACATAATATGTTAAAGAAATTTAATCAACTCCCATCTAAATGTAGCCTTACCCCAGACTGCATCCCTCCATTATTTTATAAAAAAGTGGCACATGTTATAACTGAGCCGCTCTCATTAATTTATGCTAGGTCCTATGAAGATGGTGTTGTGCCTGATTTTTTCCGACAATCCGTAATTACGCCTGTACATAAAAAGGGATCCAAGTCGAATGTTGATAACAATAGACTTGTGGCACAATCATCAATAGCGTGTATATTATTTGAAAAATTACTTGTGGATCATATATTTCACTTCATGCAGTCTGAGGGAGTGCTTGACGAGCAGCAACATGGCTTTACTAAGGGCAAATCCACAGCAACACAACTAGTTGAAATGGTTCAAGATTGGGCCATTTATATTAACAAAAAGAAAGCATTTGATTGTGTTTATTTTGATTTTTCTAAAGCATTTGACAGAGTAAACCATTTAAAACTTTTTCAAAAACTAATTGACTTAAATATAGACAAGCACACTGTTTTATGGATATCAAGTTATCTAATCGAAGGTTTTGTGCGTGGGTCAACAAGAGTTTTAGTCGGTATGGGGTGGGTCCTTCGGGCGTGCCTCAGGGATCATGTCTAGGCCCACTTTTATTCTGTATATTCATCTTAGATCTTAAAAACGTTATACCCGAAACACTAAAGCACAAACTCTACGCAGATGATCTTAAACTTTATGGACCATCTGGCACAAAAGCCGAGAAAGAGATATTACAGAGAACAATTGACTCCATCTCCGATTGGTGTGCCAAAAATGATATGATAATTTTGGTCCCTAAATGCGCCGTTGTGTGTCTGAAAGAGAACCACGTTTACACACTTGATGGACAAGAGATACCCAGAGTAAACAGCATTCGCGATCTTGGGGTAACGGTAACACCAGAGCTAGATTTTAACACTCACATCACGCAAACTCTTCAATCTGCTAGTCTTATATGTAATATGATATTACGTTGCTTTATTATCAAATGTCCAATGTTCTATATCCGCCTTTATAATAGCCTTGTAGTTCCCAAATTCATCTACAGCTGTGAAGTCTGGCGACCGTATTTGAAGAAACATATTGATGCAATTGAAAAAGTTCAGTCTAAATTCCTTCGACGTGTTGCATTGGGATGTAAGGTAGAGCGTAGCAGTCTGGACTTAGTACCTACATATATCAGAACTACACTCGAGAGCAGATTTCAAAATGTACGCACGAATCTCTCAGTCGAATAGACTTCCCATCTTTTTTAATATTCGCGACAACAATCTGCGCAGTACTCAAACCATATCGTCGAAAATAGTTGCACGATCTGACCGAATCAACAATATGTTTTCGTGGCGCATGGCCAGAATGTTGAGAACCATGAACTAGTGATATATTATTATATACTGTACAATTACATATATTTTGCAAAGGTACTATTTCGACCTATTATATGGTAAATTGTTCTTTATGCCTCTTACATTGTGCATTGTATATATTGAATACAGGATTTTCCTAAATAATTATGTATATAATTATCTACCCTTTGAAAGCAATAAAGGAGCACTTGAATTGAATTGAAAAAAAAAATAACAGATGCATTGCTAGATGAGACTGGGCTTATTGCTGTATCCCTCAAAAATCTGTTTCATAATAAACTCGCACTCACAAAACAATCTACTCGATGAATGCCTCGTGATTTGTTACAAGACGAAAAACAGACGCATTTCAAGACTCGTCTCAGGTGATATCACATGGGCACATTTTATGATCCTATACTCAAGTCGCAGAGCTCGCAGTGGTCAGGTGGTGGAGCGCCTCTTTTTCGTCAGGAGTGAAATTGTCGTAATGGTCGAACTAGAAGAAGACGATAGAGTCCCGTGCGATTGGTACCGTATAGAATTCCTATCAACAGTTTTCTCTGGAGCTGAAAGCTGAAAAAGAAAGTAGGCTGAAATCAAGTTGATAAAGTACGTAACCTATTTATTTAACTTGGTATATAGGTATGTATATGGTATATAAACTTGAAATGCGCACGTTCTTCCTATAAATTAAAAACTTATTTTGGAGATGTGCTTCGACGGATGAATTTGCCGCCTAAAGAAACGTGCATAAATTGGTGTAAATTACGTCGAAAGTGCTAATGCACAAATTCTACTTTTATATTATTATTATTATTATTATTATTATTAAAAGCATCTGCATTATACTATAGCATTTTTATATAATGCAAGCATTTGCATTCTATCATAGTGATTGCAAAAACTCAGTTAGGTCCCCATGTATACGTTCTCCTACTAAAAGTACGTTGTGTCAATACGCTAAGCATAAGCCGCGTTGTTGCGTACAGGTGAACGTAGAAAATGCATATACAAATGCCGTCGTTGCCGACGACCACAGATCTGGTTGGTCCGTGTCCGGAACGCCGCATTATAATGTAGGGTATTCTGCCCACAACTAGCCTGTCGGCTTAGTCGAGTGAGAACGATAACGAACGTACGGTGGCGAAGAGACACACAGTGACCGGGAAGCTGTGCTGGTCGGCCTAGCAGGGTCGGTGACTTGGTTACTTTGTCAATCTAAAGGTACACGCATCTATTCACGCTGGCACCGCAGTCACTTGAGTTGGGAGCGCGCGTAGAGCAACAGAGGAGCAACGTGGTTGGGTAGAAGGAATTGCAGGGGAACAACGCAATCTTCTCCTATTACCTTTCAATTCGCTTCGACTTCTTTGATTGGAGCGAGCGGTGTACATTTGGACTTTTAGCTGATTTGCAGCAATATATATATATATATATATATATATAGGGTGTTGCAGGAATATTTGAAGAGCGATATACAGAATTGTAGAGCTCGTTAAAGCAAATGTTTTTTCCAATGGAACATGGTCTCTGAGATGCCTTGTTTCGGAGTGAGAGTGAAAATACTACAATTTGTGACACTGGTGTTTTTGCCCGACATAGGAGGACAAAATGTGCTGCTGCGAGACAACCAGTCTTCCTATACAGAAACTAAGCACACCTTCGTATTCGTAATAAAATTCTGCTTCATCCGAAGAATATGCAAGGCCGGTCAGAAGACGCGACATAGTCGCTTAAAAGAGAATTCGCCAAAACTGAAGTTTTTTATTAGCGTTTACGCCAAATACTTTAGAATCATAACCCTACAACCACTCACAGCGCTCAAAACGGACATATTCAGCCAATGCACAATTCATGGCGATCATTTTGGTACCGAACATATGTCAATGCGAGCTGTGGTTGCGAAGTAATTACGATTTTTCGGAGGGCATGTCCAGGTTAAATGCATGAAAAATGACTGTGTGGCGACGTTCACTACCGTCGACGTGTCGCGCGACAGCCGCAGCGCGTCATTTTTCATGCATTTAACCTGGACATGCCCTCCGAAAAATCGTAATTACTTCGCAACCACAGCTCGCATTGACAAATGTTTGGTACCAAAATGATCGCCATGAATTGTGCATTGGCTGAATATGTCCGTTTTGAGCGCTGTGAGTGGTTGTAGGGTTATGATTCTAAAGTGTTTGGCGTGAACGCTAATAAAAAAAACTTCAGTTTTGGCGAATTCTCTTCTAAGCGACCATGTCGCGTCTTCTGGCCGGCCTTCAGATGAAGCAGAATTTTATCACGAATACGAAGGTGTGCTTAGTTTCTGTATAGGAAGACTGGTTGTCTCGCAGCAGCACATTTTTGTCCTCCTATGTCGGGCAAAAACACCAGTGTCACAAATTGTAGAAATTTCACTCTCACTCCGAAACAAGGCTTCTCAGAGACCATGTTCCATTGGAAAAAACATTTGCTTTAACGAGCTCTACAATTCTGTATATAGCTCTTCAAATATTCCTGCAACACCCTGTATATATATGCTGCGACGGATGGATTTGCCGCCTAAAGAAACGTGCATAAATTGGTGTAAAGTACGTCGAAAGTGCTAATGCACAAATTACAGGTAGTTCAATAAGTTCTTAGAATGAGCTTTTTAGAATTCGAATTTTGGCACGCTTTCACCGCTAATAGAAACTGCAACTTTTCGACTGCTAGCACTCAATATATTATGGTGATTGGCCGTTGCGATTTCGTTTGATAGCTTTTCCCGTGCAACGTATCGGCGTGATTTTTAAAAATGGAGAAAAAAGGGTTTCGAGTGGTTATCAAGCATTTTTATTTCAAAGGTTGGAATGCGACCCAAGTAAAAATTGAGTTAGACGAGACGTACAGTGACTCTGCGCCATGTTTTGCCACTGTTTTCAACTGGATTAATGTGTTAAAAAGAGGTCGCAGGAGCACCGAGGATGAACTACGTCCAGGAGGCCAAAAAACGGCAACTGATGAGGAAAACGTAGAGAAAGTGCGAAAAATTCTTGGCACAGATAAGCGAATGAACATTATGGAAATAGCGGAGGCATTAGGGATTAGTTTAGGCAGTGTGCATTTTATCCTACACGAAAACTTGAAGATGAAAGAGCTTAGAGCAAAATGGCTGCCGCATTTGCTCAACCAAGGCCAAAAAGACGCGCCTGTTTTGGCTTTACAGCAAAATTTGGCCAAGATGTCGAACAATCTGTCGGATTTTTGGTGCAGATTCATGACCGTCGATGAAAGCCGGGTTCATCACTACACTCCCGAGACCCAAGAAGCATCTTGCCAATGGTGTGCACCTGATGAAGGACCTCCGAAGAGGGTGCGGACAACGGCATTGACCAGAAAGGTGATGGCTACAGTTTTTTAAGACCAACGTGGAATAATGCTGGTCGACTACCTTGAGAGCTGTAAAACGATCACAGGAGAATATTATGCAAGACTGTTGGACTGCCGTTAGCAAGAACTCATCGTGAAACGGCCCGCTTTGCAGAAGAAGGTTGTCCCGTTTCACCAGGGCAATGCTCCTGCACACAAGTCCCGGCATGCATCGGCAAAACTGGCCCAACTGAGGTTCGAACTTATTGAACAACCCTCCTATTCTCCAGACCTGGCCCCCTCTGATTATTTCCTCTTCGGACATTTGAAGAATAGTCTCGGTGGAAAGCGTTTTCCAGCAATGAAGAGGTTAAGGCTGCTGTCAATGCCTATTTTAAGTCTAACGACGCGGAATTCTACTCAAGAGGTATGAAAGCTCTGAAATCTCGGTGGGAAAAGTGTATTGAGCTTCTCGGGGAGTATATCGAATTAGAAAAATTGAAAAACATGATTTGGAAAATTCTCGGTTTTCATTCTAAGAACTTATTGAACTACCTGTATATTTATACTATAGCATTTTTATATTTTGTAAGCATCTGCATTCTATCATAGAAATTGCAAACACTTAGTTAGGTCCCCATGTATACATTCTCCTACTAAAAGTAAGTTGTGTCAATACGCTAAGCATAGGCCGTGTTGTTGCGTACAGAGTGAACGTAGAAAATGCGTATACAAATGCCGTCGTTTCTAAAGGTTCTTGTGGATTTTTACCTTAGGTATTGTGCATACACCCCTTTTAGAGAGCTGTAACTAGCCCTTGCACTCACAAATCTTGAAAGTGTTTTGGAGTAATGACTACTGAGTTACAAAAGACAAGTACATAGCATGTTTAACTGTTACGTGCCGTGACTGTCGATACGGTTGCATTCCAGACAGCACTGTTCCTTCACTGAATACGCAAAAGCGCACCGTTTATAGTGGGACACGATGAAGTGGGAGGCTTCTGCTTTGAAAGCAAGTCTATTAAAATATTTGATATTGCTTGATTTAAACATTTACATTCACATATATTGTTTATTTCATGCAATAACTTTGCATTTCAAGATAGTACATAATTACAATAGAGTCGTCATTATATACAATTTAAACACTTCAGCGACCGTCCCACCGGGCGAAGAAGTGTAAAGACCGCCAATGCGTCGGGCCGCTCGCTGCGTGGTATTTAGCGCATATCTGCGAGCAGAGCCGGCAACGACCTTGGAACATGGTGTAATCCTTGGGTTGAAATTGATTTAAATATTTATACTGGGAGAACTCTGTAGGGTTTTGTAGGTTAAGCTGTGTAAACTCTGTATTAAAACCTTGCACTGTAATGAACAAAATTACGCTACGACTTCAAACGTGCGATCTAATAATGGCCCACAAATGTGTGGCATGTGCTATTTATAATACTATTTCAAACAAACGTCCAATATATTTTAAATAAAACACATTCTTATTTTGAGGATATCTAATTTTTTCCCGTAAGGCTAATGCCCGTGTGCGATTTTTCATGTCATGGCTAATTCTTTAATTCACTTCGGCATTAACCTTGCCTAAATTGGAAACCATGCAAGCCAATTTAAGGGTGGCCGGTCTGGTTCTCGAACCCAGTCCTCCCGAATGCAAGGCGAAAACTTTGATACTAAGCCATCTTGCTCGGTTAAAAATTTAAGTTAAGACTAATTAAGAATAATATTGATTATTCTGATAACTTCTACATATATTTATAAATGCTAATTTTTATGTTAGTGTGGTACTGCTATTTGAAATCACAAAACATCGACATATATATATATATATATATATATATATAAGAAGGTTCATGTTTATGAAGTGCTTAGGTTTAACGTTCAAAATGTCCAAGTTAAGTGCAAACATAAAGTTTTGATTTTATCTTGCTCAATCAAATGTATAACTCGCGGCACTTTTAAATAACCGTAAATGTTTACAGTAATGGTAAATGTTTAAGACGTTACGAGAACTGCTCAAGGAGCAAGCCGTGTTCTGATACGCGTTCTACAGCCGCGTGCGTGGCCGTAATGCTGTGCTGTTTGGAAAGGCAACGAAATGTATAATTTCATTCAGTATTGTCTGGTGCAAAAGCCTGCTAAACTTTCAGAAACGCATTTTCTTAATCTACTGTGATTTATTATTGTATCGATTACATAGAGTTTAGTACATTTCGGCTACGGCAGAGAGGCGAGTTTCTTGCCCGTGGGCAATGAGACAATTATTGACCCAGCGTTTCCGCCTTGAATTTCAGCCGATACCTTCTATAGCAAAAACTGCCATGTCCTCTTACCGTTGGTTGCCGCCGTGACTCTGATTCCCAGCTCCGCCAGAAAACTCCTTGTGGATTGGACTCAATGTTTCAAACGCGACTGGTTGGACGATAAAGTTTAACTCAAGCTCACAATATTTAGACAGCTTGCGGTCTTCAGCAAGGCGCGAGGTTGCTCCGACTGCCCGGCCTGTATGACGAACATACGATGCGGCCAGCGTGCAAGGCAAGGTGACGTCGTACACGAAGCAGCGGCCTTCACTCCATGGAACTAGATTCAGGTCATCCTGACGCAGTTCGCTGTTCGCTGACAGACTGACCGGCTCCTTGCAATAACGTAGATGTTTTCACATGATGAAAGCGACTCAAATGTGCGGTATACTGTATAAGATGATGCTACCATGGCAGATAACCATGTACCTGATATAATACGTAGAGCGCCAAACCGTGTCTTATTTTGAATTAAGAACCTATACATTTTTGCAACGAGCTAAAACCTCTCAGTGCGAGCCACCTATATGTGACTCTCCTCGGTCGACTTGTCAGAGGGGCGTTCTAGGCATACTCGAGCGCACTTGTTTGGAGTGTTGGCAGGTAGTGGACTTATATATGCATAATTTCATCTTTGCCTTTTTAACCACTTTTAATTTGCTTACGTTAGAGTTATTTGGGCGTTCTCCAGCAGAGGCATATAACAGCAGGGCAATACTCAATGCGATTTAACAATAAGAAACAAAAACTTAATTTTACCTGAGAATAACTCGATTCTACGCATGTCAGCGCTTCATATATAAGGTTTGATCAGAATTTAACTAAATTTTTCTAACCGGTTTGATTTATCTAAAAAGTGTTCTTAAATTTTACAACCCTCCCTCATCCCTGGACCAGACTATCGATTCCCATGACAAAGATTTTGCGTTTCTGCATCTCGAGGAATGTCACAACGTGTGCTTTTATTACTTTTTGTGAAGTGAATTTCTTCTTTACTTTCTCTGTAAATAGTTCTGAATACATCTAAGTAGGCAGTAGTCCGACGGTGCGATGTCCGTTGAGTACGGTGGATGTGGCACAATTTCCCAATCGACGCTATCTTGCGGAGGCTCGGTAGATTCACATACGGCCTTGCGTTGTCTTGGTATAAGTTAAACCCTTTTCTATTCACGAGATTGCGCCTCTTTTTTGTAGGCCGGCGAAAACTCGGTCGAGGTAATCAAAGTAGACACGCTTGTGTGTCGTTTGGCTACTGGGAAGAAACTCGAAATGGAATATGCTATGCCTATCCCGCTAAACACAGAGAAAAATATCACGCAAATGGGTTATTCCTTCTGAGGTAGACCTAGAGGCGCATCAAAATCCCCCACGCTTCACGCTGTCGTAAAAAATACATTTTTCATCACATGCAACAATTACATCTAAGAACAGTCGTGGTGAGCCAAGACAAGCATTTTGCTAGATTCTCCATTGTTTGGCGCTTACTGAAATCATGAGTTAACCCTACTTTAACACAAAACCATGGGTGCGAAGGCGAGTGACGATAGTTGTGTGACACAACCCTTAGGTGCATGGTACATTCACGGTTAGTCACTCGGGTATCATATTCCATCCTATTACACAGTTCTCACATGCGGTCTTCCTCTAGCGCAATAAACCTTCCAGAACGGAGTTCATCATTTAACAGAACTTGGCAAACAAATTCGCAGCAATAAGGCATTTTATAACTCCTAAATTTTTGCTGTTCATTTCCACAGTGAGCCCTCAATAATAAGTATTTTAGATTCAAAACCCAATTCTAATTTCTTTAAATATCTATTCCCAAACTTAAATTTTTTTTATTTATAATAATTCAAATTCAATTTTATACAAACTATATAACTATACGGTAAAATAATGTAATAACACTTTACGTATACCAAATATAGCAACGAAAAAGTATAAATAAAAACATATTTAACATCTTGAAGCAACGAATTAGATCACTTTACGAACCTCTCGAAAATTCAGTTTTTTGAGCTCACAAGATCTTTGTTTTGTAAACACAGCAGATTTCTCAGAGGCATGGCGGGCGTTCCAACAATACAACTACAAATTATAATTTTATCATTCACTTTCTGTCCAACCTATATATATATATTCTGAAATTTATTTAGAATAATATATGTATATAATGCTTCACGACGTTGTTGCTCGTCGACCTAGTTGCTCCTTCTGCGCGCCGTAGTCGCTCTATCGCTCATGCCCGTGAGGAAGTTCTGCCCGCCCCCTGGCGCGAAATATATATATATATATTATATATATATATATATATATATATATATATATATATATATATATATATATATATATATATATATATATATATTTATATATATATATATATAAATATACTTTGACGATAGTTTCCCAAATAATGTTGCTGCCTTCGAATGAGTGGATGAACGTACGCAAAAACACTCATCGAATTGGCCGGGCAAGCCAAATCAAATTACAACCACGGCTTAGTAGTGTGTCTGGGCCATCATAATATAAAAAAACGAACGACAGAAGCATCCATATTTGTAGCATATTCCGTAGTCGACGTCATGCATGCGCCAAAAGAGTAACACATAATGAGCGCTCTTAAAGCGAAGCTAGCTCCCAGCCATCCGGTTAGGGAAACAGCGGGAAGTTAAATAGGGAAGAGTGCCGAAAGAGAGGTAGGATAACCGTGGAAAAGGGACGTGTTTTAATCCCATACGGTATCCATCAGTCCACTATCGGCAATTGAATGCTGTGTGGCTACTGCGGCGTTTTAGCCTGTTAGCGTCGAAGCACGACGCCGATGATCAGAAAAAAATACGGCGGCCGGCCATCACCGCCGGCAGCGTGTTGAAAATGGATCTGGAATATTTTTCTCGCCGCTTCGCAATTTGGAATCGTTCGCAGGTTCGCCACGGCCACAATGATGACGGTGGGTGGAGATAATACACGACATGCGCCTATCTCCATGCGAGCATAGGCGGTCTACGATACGCTTCGGTCGTCGGCTTGCTGGGCGCAAGCGTTGGCGAAATGGAAATACGAAGCTGCTCAAGTGGAAGAAGCGATCGTCGTAAAGGGTTGTGGCGGACGAATCGAATGAGCGAAGCGCACGAGATAGAAAGAGCGGAACGTCCGAGACTCTGTCGGACGAGTAGAGAGGCAGGTAGAGAGGCAGAGGGGAAAACGATGGCTAAAAAGCCAGAGAACAACGTTCTCAGCAGTCGCCTAGTTCAGGCGCTTCGCCAGACTACAGGTCTGGCTGCCCCTCACACCGCGCCAAAGTTCCCCGTTCTCGCCACATATCAGCATCTTCAGCATGGCGGCTGAGCGTCCAGGTAGACGCGGGCGAAGTGATTGATGCCTCCACATTTACTATCTCGTCTAGATGAGCGCTCCTCGCCTTCATCGGTTGTGGTTGCCGGACATAGTCGGCCGAACGGCTCGAAGCGTTCGGACATTGTTGTTCCGCAAAAACGCCACTTGCCGCTACGCATGAACAACCAATATTTATATACACATATAGAGCAACGCATTCTTATTTATGGTTATAGATAGAGTTTCGATCGATGTGTTTATACCTTATGCTGAAAATATTCACAAAACTAAACACAGAAATCACTCAAGCAACTAGTCAATTTCAGCGCTTTAATTTGAGTAGTAATTATCTCACTAGCTAGAGTGAAGTAACTACTACCGAGAAAAGGTACACCTTCGCGCCTAGTTTGACTTATCTCTAAGAAACTTGTGGGCTTGCTCTAAGCAAATGATATCTGGACGACTGCGTCTGCTCAAAGGGAACCCCAAGGCTGTGGTCAAGATACAGTAGTTTACAAGACGCTTGGCATTGAACAACGGCAATACGACTTGCTATGACGATACTAAAATAGTAGTGATTTCATGCCGGGCCTTCTACTAATATAGGCGCTTTACTTGGCAATACATGACAATACGGGTGTTTTTGTAGCTTTTAGACTGGAAGCCTAAGTAGAAAAACAACACACATGTAGCTGTGATCGGTATTTAGGCAACATGGCTTTGCTCTGTGGGAACCGCTTATTCCACAGTTAGTCGCACCGACATCAGTGATACCTTTGCACGATCAACATGAATTTAACTTAAGGACTACAAATCTCAGCTGACTGGAGCAACTTTGGTGCCCCTCGAAAGCGAAGGCGCCGTAGTTTAAGACGGTACCATGGCCGCTTTAGTATCGGTTATAGGCAATTTCGTACTGCCTATGGGGTTCTCCTTGCCGACCGAGAGCAAGTCACGCAACCCCATCGTACGCCCAACCTCATACCTCTGGCCTCCGAAACAATATATTTTATTCAATGACTTTCGTCTTCATCAACGATTTGACCTCGATTGATATACAACGAAGTAACTTTGCAGTCATGCGACACGCAGGTAATTCCGGCCAGCCTATGTTGCTGAACTAACGTTTGAGATTAGGGCGGAAAGAGAAGGTGATAAATACTTGTGTTTCCACTTCTACATTGAGCATACTTGTTGAGTACAATAAAATGTGTCCATAATACTCTTGATGTGTATGTGAGAATGGCCGCGCTCTACATTAGGAAGGCACTGTGACCGAACAATCACTATTATCGATCACTGGGGATCTTGTCCCGGCTACACAGCTGTCCTTGCCGAAGTATTTCAGACGTCATTGCACGCCCAGTTTCGCGCCTCTGACACTTGAAACACCAAAAGTGTTATCAGATTGCTTTCTCCACTGGCAGTCTTCGATGCATATTTAAAAAGTAACCTTCCAACCATGCAAAATACCTAACTTGTATGAACGTACTAGCATTCGAGGTATAGACGGATAAGTAAGCAGATAAGCGTAAAAACGGTAGGCTCTACGCGCATGCCTACAGTGCCGGTAAATTTATTTCATCACTTCATAAATTCCTAAATACAGTTGTGTTCGACACTACCAAACGGAATAATTTTGAGAGCTATCATTACCTTATCTTATCTAGCAGTAATTCCTGAAAGAAAAGACGAAGAACGACGTAGAGAAAAATCATTATATGTGTATCGATAGTGCTTCGTCATTGGCAACTTTCTCAATTATTAGCAGCACCCATGCCCAGCCATGTCACCAGGAACGCGATGCTACCTCTCGATGCGCGGATGGTGCGCAGGGTCTAAAGCGGTATGGATTATTGCACAGGGCCCGTGTGGTGTAACAGCGTGCTATTTCCCTCTCGTGCCATAAGAGGCTATCAACGTTCGATCACCATTTGCCTTCATTAATGCCCCGCTCCCCCTCCCCCCCCCATTCCTCAGTTCATAGAACAGAGGTATAAGCGACCGAACTAGCTCGTAGAGAGAAAAGACAATCGCCCGTTCTCGCTCGGTGTGGCTCTGCGGTGATGAAGATGAATGAAGATGACCACGCTCGACTCAACATCGTACAGAAAGGCAGTAGCTCATTGAGCGGGGGGGTCTCTATCAATGACGTCGTTAAGCAAGTTTGCAAAGATGCCAGTGACATGTTGTTTCAGTATTGTTGCTTTTGTTGCATAAATGTATACATATATATATATATATATGGTTGCAGAGATTGTTGTTATGGTTACAGCCGTTGTTGTTGTCGTTGCTGTTGCTCTTGCCGTTGTTACTATTGTCACGGCTGCCGACTAGGATGTCCTTTGTCTTAGTTAAGACATTGTTGCTGCTGCTGTTGCTGTTGCAGCCGTTGGCGGTGATGGTGTTTCGCCTGTTTCCTTGGCTTTCCTCCGCCACTTTCCTCTAAGTCTCGAGTGTCTCATGTTGGCCCTCTGCTGCGAGAACGACGGCAGCGACACCACACGCTCGCTCGCTCGAAAGCGCTGAGGCGGCAAATGGGCCAAACCGTCCGATCTTTCACTGGCCTTCGCTTCGCTTGGTGGTTCGCCATGGCGTTTCCATCGTCCCATCTGCTCCCTCAGCTCCTTCTGCTGTCATTGCCCCCCGCCCACTGTACGCTGGCCAAGAGAACGAGAGAACTTGGCAGAGCGGCTGGACAGTGGACACTGACCGCCCGCGTCGACCCACTGTGCCAGGGAATCGTCTTAGGCGCGCAGACCTCCGCTAGCGGCGCGCAGAAGGGGGTTGTGGGGTGTTCAAACCCCTTTCCTTGATTATCTCTCATGCTTTTCATCTACGGTCCGCTCCTTATGGCGCTGTCTAACAGTAAGTTCACACACGGTTTACGCACGCTCAAACAGGCACATACACACACAGACGCTCAAACGTACACAGATACGTACAGAGAAAGGGAGAATCTTTATTCAGCCAAATCAACACGTTGTTGCTAAGGTTTTAAACGCACTTTACATATTACACAGTCTTGGATAATGATCATATCAGTGACAACTGGCGGCTATATAATCAACCAAGCATAGGTGGCCCTACGTTTATCTGTTCAGACTGGAGCTCTATGTAAATGTGTTGTCTTAGTACTTTTTTGCTAAATAATAGTGGTGTTTCTAAAATGTTCTCGCTGAGTTCTGACGACAATGTAACGAAAGACTAAAACAATTGATAGATACGTAAATATTTTAACCACGGCTAACAATCTAATTATTCGCTCGTATCGAGGATTCATGTCATAAAAGGCGGCTTGCCAACGTAATGTGGCAAACCTTTTGAACCACGTTCAAAAAGCACCTTAAGGTATTTTCCAGCTTGCGACGTACCTTGTCTATTAACCTTCTTAAATGCTATTAGCTTAATAGGTATTTAGCTTTAATTGTTGTGAGCATGATCGGAACCAGGATCTAGCACTTTGTGCCGCAATTTCAGCCGATACATTTAGCACGCCTGCACGACACTCGTTATTTTATATTCGCTTCTGAAAAAGCAAGAATTGGGCTTTTATTGTTTCTTTTCTGGGGCAAAGTGAGCCTCTTTCCTGTCCTACCAATGTTACCATGTGAGGTTTATACCAGGAAGTCACAGAAATCCTCATTACAGCAATATTTTGCTCTACAGATGTCTCCCTTCCTTGATGCTAGACCGTCTAGCTCTTTTGCACGAATACTCCAGCAGCTTCTGCAACTTTTCAGGATATCTCTTTCCTCTGAAATACGGCCTCAGTCAGGCAACCGACCCGACCGTGGTTTATCGTTCAGGTTAAAATATCTACCATGAAACTTGCCAAACCATTTTTAACTTACTTCAAAAACGTTTTGAACCGTCCTCAAAGAAGAGGGCGACGATGTTTCGACAAGTTGCAGGAGCATTGAATTTTTTCCAGAACTCGTACAAAACATCTCCTATGTATACTTTTACATTCACTTTTCCGTCGCCTTTTTAGAAAGCAACTAACCCTTTGACAGGGTCTGCCGGCTGATGCAAAAAAAGGCCACTCTATCATAATCGTAGGCGGGTGTTGCCCAGAAAGCGTTGCAAACCTCCGAAACGAGGAGAGATCAAAACCAGAGGAATATTTGCATCAACTTAGTGTATAAACACTAAGTTGATGCAAAAATATATCATATATATATATATGCAAATATATATATATATATATATGATTAATTCGCTAATTTCAAGCGAATATTTATCGAGATATTTGTTTATTCGCCTGATAAGTGTGTTTGTACACACCTTTGTGGAAAGGACTATTACATCTACCATGCAGTAAATGATTACGATGAAAGGTCTGGAAAGAGCCCAACACGCTGAATCTAGGTAGCTAGCCGGTAGTTATAGCATATACAGGGTGTGACTGAAAGAATTTTATAGCGATACATAAAATTGTAGAGCTCGTTAAAACGAATATTTTTTCCAATGGAACATGTGCTCTGAGAAGTCTTGTTTCGGAGTTACAGTGAAATTACTACAATTTGTGACACTGGTGTTTTTGCCCGACATAGGAGCACAAAATGTGCTGTTGCGAGACAACCAGTCTTCCTAGACAGAAACTAAGCACACCGTCGTGTTCGTGATAAAATTCTGCTCCATCTGATGAATATGCAAGGCCGGTCAGAAGACGCGACATGGTCGCTTAGAAGAAAATTCGCCAAAAATGAAGTTCTTCATTAGCGTTCACGCCAAATACTTTAGAATCATAACCCTACGACCACCCACGTGTTCAAAGCTAACATATACAGCAAATGCGCATTTCATGACGATCATTTTGGTACCAAACATATGTCAATGCGAGCTGTGGTTGCGAAGTAATTACGATTTTTCGGCGGGATGTCCAGATTAAGTGCATGTAAAATGACTGTGTGGCGACGTTCACTACCGCCGACGTGTCGCGCGACAGCCGCAGCGCGTCATTTTTCATGCACTTAATCTGGACATCCCGCCGAAAAATCGTAATTACTCCGCAACCACAGCTCGCATTGCCAAACGTTTGGTACCAAAATGATCGTCATGAAATGCGCATTTGCTGTATATGTTAGCTTTGAACACGTGGGTGGTCGTAGGGTTATGATTCTAAAGTATTTGGCGTGAACGCTAATAAAGAACTTTATTTTTGGCGAATTCTCTTCTAAGCGACCATGTCGCATCTTCTGACCGGCCATGCATATTCTTCAGATTGAGCAGAATTTTATCACGAACACGACGGTGTGCTTAGTTTCTGTCTAGGAAGACTGGTTGTCTCGCAACAGCACATTTTGTGCTCCTATGTCGGGCAAAAACACCAGTGTCACAAATTGTAGTAATTTCACTGTAACTCCGAAACAAGACTTCTCAGAGCACATGTACCATTGGAAAAAATATTCGTTTTAACGAGCTCTACAATTTTATGTATCGCTATAAAATTCTTTCAGTCACACCCTGTATAAGCCCATATGACCACAAATGCAAAAATATTAGAGGAGTAGTAAGTTTGCCTTGGTCAAGTATTGTTGTGCATATATGCTAACGTCACTTTGATTTTTCTGCTGATGACATCGAAGAGCCTGAAAAAAAGTCTTTGTGGGGTCCTCATACAGCTCTCTATTGTCACTGCCATTGGAGCTATGATGGTGTGTCTATCTAGCACCGATATGGTCTATCTGGACACCTGGAGACAACAACATGGGCAGAAGACACACAGTAATCGCTGTTATGTCGGTAGTGGTGGAAGAAGTTAGCAGTTTGCCATCTGACAGGGTTGCTACTTCCTGCAAACGAGTGATTGGGTTCTTGTTCCGCATCCGCAGACCAAGGACTCGCTTCGGCTATCGCACTAGCCTAAGGGAATGAAAAGGGTCGCAGCGCATACCCGCCGTTTGTTGAGAAGTTCGACTTGGTATGACGGACCCGTCACCCGATAACAAAAAAGGACATAATACCTGACCTAACATCTGACAGTGAGCCTTTAGGAGCCGTTGACAACCCTTCAAGTAGTTCAAAGACGTGAACGTACCTAATTACATATAGGTGCTGGCCTACAGAGGATGCAGCACAAAACAGAACAATAACAAAGGCGACAGCCAGTAAGGGAGCACATTTCAGGCACGTTTGACGCCAAACACCTTCCAAAAACGCTTGCCTAGCCAACATGGGTCCAAGATACTATTGACATCGATTAACTGAACCACAACCAATGCATCATTTAAGATCTGTTGCTGGTGTTCAAAGTTAGTTTATTCAGATCCAGCACTAGAGAAAACGGTCAAGCCCGGTGGCGTGGTGCATTCGTCTGCGCCTCACGACCGGAAGAGACACATAGGTGCGCGGGTTCGAGCCCCACTGTAACACATTTGTATTCATAGGGGTCCGTCTATAAAGCACTGCGAAAAGCAGTCCCAAGGACGTTAAATCTTGGCTAAGGGTCAGCCCGAAAACCTTACTTTACTAGAGAAGACAACCACCGCAATTTCATTAGAGACCTTAATTACGTGACGGCTTAGTCTGCAGATCTGCACGATACTCGACGTTTCTTTACGCATGCTAAACATATACACCACGCTGTATGTTAGTCGCACACATCAACATACACACGTGTATGAGTATGCGCATGTCTGCGCCGTCGCATACGATGTACGTCTAAAAGAACAGGCCGTTCACATAAAACAGTCGGTGTGGGAATTATCCAACCATAGAACATGCCAATGGCAAACTGATCCAACGGATGGCTAGTTTACCCAACGAGACTGATTGGCAGGAGTGTCGGCCAAGTGAATGACTTTACTGTTATTACTAGTTTGATCAGTGGACTCGATAACAGATGCAGTTAGGGCTGTCGATGTCAAAGAGAACAATTTTCGTCACGACATTAGCTTCTGTGACGAATCGACTATTCTTGCCGAAATGCAAATAACTGCCTTCCCACACTAATGGGTAAAAACGGAAGACAAGAATGGGACTGCTATTTCCAGTGGCGCGAGACAGGACGATGACGACGACCCAGATATAAAATCGGTGTATGGCATATTTATGATGCTGGCCAAACGACTCAACAGGTATCTCCGTAAAAGTAGCTCGTTTGCCGGACTTCGATTACCCAGTTTTCGAGGTTGCTCAATCCCACCATTACTTATATGCTCACCAACGATCGCATCAAAGGAGTGCGCTGTTTGCTTACCGTCCCGTTTTCTTGACATCTTGCTCGAGACACTTATAGAACCATAAAATAAACGCAATTGTGGTTTCCTTTTGTGTGTTCCGATCTAAATTCGCTTTTGTATAACTGTAGTTTGTTTTAGTTCGGATACTGTGAAAAGGCGACGTCTCTAAACATTGAATCTAAATAACCACCTTCGACGACCTATGGTCTTATATGTGCTGTTCTAAACTAAAATCCCCTAGCACAGGAGAGGAAAAAACTTCTACGTCCGAAGTGAGCCTTCAAGGATTCTTCGTCCGAAGTGAGTCTTCAAGGACGTTCCTAAATGCTACTTCAATATATTTTTCGAGCGCTGACGCACGCGCATAGAATATGAGCTAGATGACGTCAGAGTTAACAATTGTCTTGCAGAAATAATCTGACGAAGATTCACACAAGATTAAACCCATCTTGATAATTAACAGAGAAGACTCAAGGGCAGATAATTGTGGGATGTTGATCTGATACCAGGACTACCAACGTTGGCAACATATCTTCTTTTTAAAATTATGAGAAATCAGCAGAAACTGTGGAAATGCACTCAAACACTATTTTATATACAGAATAAAAGAATGTCGCCAGTAAGTAAAGAGTATCGTAATATACAGAAATCCAATCTTATCACTGATGTGGCAGAGATGCTTCAATAAACAAACACTAAGAAACTTGCGCTAAAAGCCCTGGTCAATAAATAAGCACTTGATTCGCCAAATCAGAATAAACGGTAAAGTTTTAAGAAAGGATAAAGTCTAACATGTTAAATTCTTAGAATGGGTGCTAACAATACATTCCTCAAAACCGACCTTCTGTATATGAGATATACCTAAATACTGATGGACACGGCTGAAATTTGATTTAAAGTTTACACTATTAGGTCAAATTCGCTTATAAATTTTCCGTATAGGCTGATATATAGATATATTTATACAAGGTGTACTACTCACACATACACATAGTATCAGTTAATCTCCTTAACTCGGTTAATGTTCTTTTTTCTCTCCCTGTATGTTGTTGCCTTGTTGTGTCTTGATAAGCTTCGAATAGACGAGTGCCAGCAGAGATGTGGTAAAGAATTAGAAGGAGGGAAGAAGCTCAGCCTAACGGAAGAGCGTGCACTCTCCACGTGGGCGCTCGAGGTGGCCGTGTGCCGGAAAAAAGACGAATTCATCGACGAATGACGTCGTAGCTGCTTGAATGGCTGTTGGTCACAGAGAGCCGTCGCTGTAGTTTTCTTATTTGTTAATTAAAACTTACGTTTTTTATTAACACGACCCTGAGACTAAGCTAGCCGGGCTGTTTTATATATATATATATATATATATATATATATAGCGAAAGAGGGTTATACGCTTAAGCTGCGGTACACTGCTTGTCAGTTTCGCCTTTCCGATATAATTATTGAATTAAGGAACGTAAGTGAAGTTTCTCAAAACCTAAATGCAAAAGAATGTCAAGCTGTTTTGAATCCAGTCAAGCGAAATTGCAATCCCTGCCTCTGCTCTTGAGCGAAAATAACACAAACAAAGTAGTAGGCCATTACGTCAAGCGAGGGCATGTCGTTGGCTATATATCACAGAATGGTTTTACAGTCTGTTTTTTTATTAAGTTTCACTTTCAAGCGGTTAATGTATAGTCTATAAATCAAATCAGATCTTAAGCTGATGTTGTTATCAATATTGAAATAAACGCGCAATCACTGTCATGGCCCAGCCATCACTATTATTTAATATAGCTTAACTCTACAGGTAAAGCCATTTTCAAAGTTTGACCTGAATCTACCGTTAGCCTTACCACACCGAGCGGTATTTTCACCCTAAAGTCATGTTTTTCATTCGGTCCAATTGTAGGTCGCCAGACCCGTCTAATCGAAGAACTGTCACAAAATTCGAGAAATACAAGTTTAGTAAGTTTATAAGTCCCACAATGGCTGCTACCGGCGACGCATTCCCGAAACCTCCCATAAAAAACCCGTATTATTGGGCCATAGTCTCGCAGATATAAAAAGTTAAAGGATTTCCTAATAAAGTTGTATTAAATATATACAATGTTCAGAGCTGAACAGTTAAAGTACGGCTTCTTACGGGTTTGTCGAACATTTGAAAAGTATTAGATCTTGGTATCAGATTCCCCGCTGCGTTTGTACCATACGTGACGTAATGCCCCACCGTCACCACTCGCTTCGAGTGTCGCACGCGTCTTTATTGCTCATAGAATTCGTCGCTACAACCGAAACAACGTTTTCAAAGAACGACCACGAGTGAGGAGAGAGTGGAGCAGGAACAGTGGCACCGGTGCGTGTTCCTCGTACTGCCAATCTCGTTCAGAAGGCATTTGTTTCAAACATGACAAGTATTGCTCTGTGTGATACCTTTCCCGTCGCTCTTCTTTCACTCCTAGTCTCCCGCCACCCTCCTTTAACTTTAGCTATACGTACCTTCGTCTTGGCGAGACAGATTTCTTGGCACCTAGCCCACCATGAATGTGTTTTGTTTTGTCCTCATGTGCTCCGTCTCTCTTTTTCCTTTGCAAGCTCTCCCCTTTATGTGCCTCTTGGAAAACTCAACCCCCACCACCAACAATAACATCAAAAACAGTAGTGTCGTCATTGCTGGCAGAGTCAGGACAACACTCGAATAACAAAATGACTTGAAGCTCAAATGAAATGTATTACCTTTAATGGCTATACTCACAGAAAAATCAACGGACGGGCGGAACATCTACGTGCTGCTAATGACTGTTTAGACATAGTCGAACAGATTCGTAGTTACTATTCTACGTACGCAATAAACTTAGCGTGGTAGCAGGCGAGAACTGAGTGAGGGGTAAGCATGTGTCGATAGGGGATACGACATTGTATATACTTCTGTTTCTTTGCTCTTACGAATCTGTGACAATGTTTCTATCCAACCGCCGTAGAAAAGGCCACGACGGCAACGGTAGTAGCCGTAACAGCGACAACAACAATATGGATACCTGTGTTCAAAAAGTATCGCGACTTTTGTGTTTTTTCAAAAAATATTCATTTATTCATGAATATCTATTTTGTCCCCTTCAAAGTAATCCCCATGAGATATTATACACTTGTGCCAACGGTTTTTCCAATCTTCGAAGCACTTCAAAAAACAATTTTTTTTATCTTGTTCAGCTCCTCCTTCGATGCCGTCTTTATCTCGTCAAGCGTAGCGTAACGTCGTCCTTTCATGGGCCTCTTCAGTTTAGGGAACAAGAAAAAGTCACAGGGGGCCAGATCTGGGGAATACGGTGGCTGCGGCATCATTAGTGTGTTGTTTTTGGCCAAAAACTCGCGCACAAGCAACGATGTGTGAGCAGGGGCGTTATCGTGGTGCAAAAGCCAATTTTTGTTCTTCCACAAATCCGGGCGTTTCTGGCGGATTGCTTCGCGCAAATTGCGCATAACTTGCAGGTAATATTCCTTATTGACCGTTCTACCCTGTGGCAAGAACTCATGATGCACCACGCCCCTGCAATCGAAGAAAACTGTCAGCAAAGCTTTCACATTCGACCGAACTTGGCGCGCTTTTTTTCGGTCTTGGTTCGTGCGGCAGCTTCCATTGAGATGATTGAGCTTTGGTTTCCACGTCATAACCATAAACCCACGATTCGTCACCAATTATGACCCTCTGGAGCAAATTTGGGTCGTCGCGGACAGAGTCCAACATCTCATTAGCAATGTTCATGCGATGCTGTTTTTGGTCGCAATTGAGCAATTTTGGTACGAATTTCGCGGCGACCCGTCTCATGCCCAAATCATTGATAAAAATCGAATGGCACGAGCCAATCGATATGTTTAGGTCCTCAGCAACTTCTCTAACGGTGATTCGACGATTGGCCAATACCATTTTCTCCACTTCATTAATTTTTTCGTCTGTTGTTGAAGTGCTCGGGCGTCCGGCACGCTCTTCGTCGTTCACATCTTCTCGGCCTTCTGAGAACATTTTGTACCACCGATAAACGTTGCTTCGGTTCAAGGTAGCTTCTCCGTATGCCACAGTCAACATTCGGAATGCATCCGTGCACTTAATTTCGTTTTTCACACAAAATTTGATACAGGTTCTTTGATCCATTTTTTTGAATAGGTAAAAATCGAAGACGATCCAAAACACGTGCAAGCAAAGCAGCTGTCAACAATTAAGTGAACATTCAAAATGGCCGAGCTTGTCGGCATAAGTGAGAGACATGAGTACCAACATAACGCCAAAAAAAATCGAAATTCGAATATACGTAACCCGCGAAAATTCAAAAGTCGCGATACTTTTTGAACACACCTCGTACGTGTATCTATGGGCCACTGAAACCTTTTCTGACTCCTTCACTGCAAACTGGCTATGCATCTGAATATTTTTTTTGTTTGATAGATGAACTGCAAAACATGTAAATTTAGTCAGCTCGTCTCCAATCGTTATCATTAGTACCGCCGTAAGTGTAGGGTGGTGCGCTTTGTGGTGATGTTTATCTAAGGCTAATGTTTATGATTACAACATCAACGAAATATCATCTCCATCTGGTTTACACAATGATCAATAGTGAGGTTAAACGGTTTAAGCAAAAACTTTACATTCTAGAGACAGTCTGCTAGAAACTGATACAACATTTTTACTGATTTTCGATGTAAATGGCCACAGCTTGACTGAAACTCCTGGTTGCACCCGCAATTACGAACACAAAGTTCCGGCCGCATTTACGACGTTGCTGGATTCGGTGAATCAATGAAGAAGAAAATATTCTACAATTATGTAATACACAAGAGCCCACGCAATTCGTAAGGACTCCCACCACAACTCCATCATATAAGACCTGACATTTGCAAATGATCACCCCTTTGAGAACGCTATAATTGGAACACCGCGTATCAGGAGCGATTACTTCCTCATAATAACTGTCACAGTTGCTCTTTCTCCAGCAGACGATTGACAGGTAAAAAACACGGTCTGCAATTACCGCTGCTGTGATAACGAACATATGATGTGCAACCCGTGTGAACATATGAAGCGGCGAAATGGTATCTTCTCACCACGTTTTTCGATATTTGCTAACGAGATGTGTATTTTAATATACAGAGTTTATGACTGCGACTGAACTGACTGTCGAATTGCCAAATCAGCAAGCGTATGCAACAGCATCAATCGGATATTTAGGAGGCGATTGACAATAGCAAGTCTGAGAATCTAGGTAATGACAGAAGGCGCCTTCAAGCCAACTAGCAAAAATATTTCGAAGAAAAAAATTGGGGAAGCAGCTCCGCAACTCACAAGTGTGTTTAACCTCGCTTAAGGGTTAGAGACAACCTTTCATTGTTGTAATAAAAAGATGACTTGTTTGCGAGGAATAAGCATGCACCTCACGTCTGCAGAGGTCTCTGCAGCGGATTAACAACTTGCCTAGAGGTTATTACGCTCAGTGCTCGCTCAACCGGCACCAATCAATTTCCGTCTGAGAAACACACGATGCATCTTTAATCGTTCCAAAGCTTTTTGCAAATAGGTGCGGCGACGCACCAGTAGAAATACGTGCCTACGCATTAAGAAAGATGTGACACATCAACATGCGCGCTTTGGAAGTCACAGCTGTCAAAAATTTAAGCAAACTAACAGTAGCCGACATCTGATAGAAAAATGCCCTGTTATGTCAAATAAAGAAGAATGACAGAATGTTCTATATCTCGATAAGGTTTTAGGATTTCATGCCTTAGTGTTCATTGGATGCGGGATGAGGTAAATAACAAACGTCTTGTTCAGTTCGTATATCATCAACAATGTTTCTGTTTGTCTACTAAGACGCAGCACGACGCTTGCAGACACTGCTTCGAATAATAGCAAGAATGACAGTTAAATTTAGTCAGGTCTGTGTGAATTAGGCGTAATAAGAAAGCAGATCACGAAGCGACCAGGTTATATACTCAGGTTGGGCTAACGCAAGGAGGGCTTTCACATTAGTTTAATAAATTTACAGGACTGGTTGACGACATTATTTACGAATTTCAAAAGTTAAAGTAGACATGTGCTGTTATTGCGTGTTTAGTGTATGGATTATGTTTGTATGTTAATTAGCGTCTTTTTTATATTTTTTCTATCTAGCAATCAAATTTAAATAATTCAGATTAAGAGATAATTAAATGTCTAAGTCATAATCCCGTTCTTTCCATAAGAATGGAAATAATAAAAAAAAGTTTAATTCGAAATTCACTTCACGAATCTGGGTTTGAAGTTAGCCAATAGCTAATTCCTGTAGAAACGGAATAGTTTATATCTTAGACGGGGGGGGAACTGAAAGGACACAGGAACTACAACTAAGATAAGTAGACGATTGCCTATAACGAGAGCGTTTGAGGCCTATACTATAAATGGATGGGGAAGTTAAAGGACATCGGCATAGAAATATACACTTCGGTAACATTAAAAATTACGACCTGGTGATCAGCCGGTTTTAAGGATAGACATCTAACTTGCAGCCAACGGGTTCCATCACGTGTTATGCTGTACGTAAGAATTCCACGATCCTTGTTAGAAGTGTCGTAGGTGAACTGATGTATACGTATCTATAATTCCTACCAACCTGGGTATTAATAAACCATAATTAGGCATTTCTAACTGCAAAAACGTTCTGCTTCTTCAGAAGAACATATAACGTCGATCTGAAGATGCGACGTAGTCGTTAAGAACAGAATTCGCCAAAAAAATGAGTTCTTTTATTAACTTTCACGCCCAATGCTCAAAAATTATAACTCTATGACCATTCTAGACCAGCGCTCAAAATTAACACATTTGGGCAAATGCGCATTTTATGACAATTATTTTGGTGCCAATATGGCAATGCGAGCCGTGATTGCGGAGTAATTAAGCTTTCTCGGCGGGCCTTTCGAGTTTTAATAAATGCATAAATGACTTACTCTAACAGATGAATCGCTCGTCGAAAGCTAATAAGATAACTCTATTTTTTGCAAAATATCTTCTAAACGACCATATCGCATTTTCTGACCGGCGTTGTATGTTTTTTAGAAGAAGCTTTTTGTACATCAGCAACCATTCTTGCCAACCATTGTCCACATTGTTGTCCAGCAACCATTGCTTGCACATTGTTGACAGGGTGTTGAGTCATGCATAGTATTATAAAATGCATACAATATTAGAAAAACAGAGGATTTGCGTCGAGGCTGCTATATTCGCTTTGACGCAGTTCAGATAAATATAGCAATAAGTGTGTATTGCGGAGAAATTTTTTTAGGCTTCAAACGTACGCTTGCTGCAGGTGAAGTGTTTGTTTTTTATTTCGTTTATAAAACCATTATAAACTGCCCCTCAGGTCGTGCAACATACATTGAAAGCAGTTATTAATAAGTTTGTCTCGTTCATTTCTATGCGCGTTTCCGCTGACGTTACCTGATGATGATGATGATGATGGTGATGATGACGATGAGGACTAGATGAAGTCAGAGGAAGGTCAGAGCTACTGCTCTTTAATCGCGACTGTACGCTTGTCTGACAGCAGGACGACAGAACCAGAAGCTAAAACAGCATGAGCGCATAAAGCGGCTGCACACCATAGCACGGGCGCCGCCTCGGCGGTTGGTTACTCGATGGTACACGTCTGGGCACTTCCTTCACCTGCTAAGTTCGGCTAGATCGCTTCGATCTGAACCTGGGCTGCCCATTCTCAGATACTGGTCGTCTTCAACGTTGCTTCCAGTCATGCTCTACCACCGGCGGGCTACGCTCGACATAAAGACCGGGCCGACAATCGAGACCAACGCTGCCGTCGTAACCAATGACATCGTAATGTCGCGACGTTGAGTCGATGCTCTGTTTCCTCTCTTGTCGTCTTCTCACAGCGGGGCAATACTGTAGCCCGCAGTACAGACGCAGTAACGACGTCAACTATTGGTTTGACTCTATAGCCGCGCGCCGCCGACTCTCGCTACTACACATCCCCTAAATATTGACAATTGCTATTTCGATATTTTGATCAATGCGGACGGTATCATTCGTGAGACGATGACGACAGCGACTACAATGTTACCACGAGGGTCTGGATTGCTTGCTGCAGAGCAAAAGTGAGCGCACAGTGGTGACTGCACAACAACAAGAACAACAACAACAACAACAAAAGCAACAACAATAACAACACATACAAATAGTTCATCTTATAATAACTCATAAGCTAACCGTGGCCAACCAAACAACGGCAGAAGCCCTACGAATAGCAGGAATAGTTACAGGCGCATCAGCTGCAGTCCAGAAAAAACGACCTCTGTCTTTTGAAAGTAAAGGAACTTTGTATTGTATTCTAGTGATGATAACAATAACTGTAGCGACAAGAAAGTCAGAAATAATTCCACCAACTTTACTGGAAAAGATAACATTCATAATAGGAACAGCAACAACAACAACAACAGCAACAACAGTAGCAACAGCAACAACAACAGCAACAACAACAACCACCACCACCACGATACGGTAGCAGCAATCAATGCTACTGCCGTAGGCGATGATATGTTCGATTCGAGTATCAGCTGTTTTGTCGGTAAGATGAAAGCTCTCGATAGCGACGCTTAGCGAGCTGAAGTCTTCGGGCACAGCTGTTCCATTGTGCTTCACGTCGTGGCTACTTGTCTGGTTGTGGTGGTTAAAGTGTTGCCGTGTAGTCTGTCTGTGTGTGTGTGTGTGTGAATGTGATGGCATCAAGCACATCAGTTACCCTGCTGTGTGTGTGTGTGTGCGTGCGTCCGATTTGTCGCAGAATCAACTCGAGCACTATCATCATGATCATCATCATCGGCATCATCATCATCATCATCGTCGATCGTTCCCACCCGTTTCCCATCTCATTTATCTCCATTCCAATCTCTCTCTCTCTCTCTCTCTCTCTCTCTCTCTCTCTAACTCTCAGAGAACTCAACCTGCGCTTCGTTTACCATGCGATGTACCTGTTTGTCGGTGACCGCACAAGACTGTGCGGGTCTCAAGCTGTTTCTATGTCTAAACGAAGACAACAGTTCGTTCGTTCGTTTATTTGTTGAACACCAGTGACAACAACAACAACAAGAAAGGCAATAGCAACAGACATCAACCGCCACTAAGAATACTAAGACCAGCCGCTATTACTTTTGTTGCTCAGCAACAGTCGACTGCCAAACACCCATTAGGGCGCGCCGCCGGTCGTGGTCTTTTGTCAGCCTCGACTCGATGGTTCCGTCCCTCCAGCCCATCTCTCCACTCCACTTATTTATCTCGCTGCCGCTTTCAATCAATTTACTTTTTCGTTTCGCGCCGTGTCTTGGCTTGTCTGTGCCTGTCGCCCTGCTTTTCTCTCTCTCCCCGTCTCTCTCTCTCTCTCGTGTTGTTTTTTGTCACGAATTTCGATTGTCAACCTGGCTGGAAAGTACTCTTACGGTTGCCGCTGCTGCTGTTGTTGTTGCGGCTGCAGCTGCTCGTGCTACATGCTACTACTACTACTACTACTGCTATCACGACTACTATTATGCTATTGCCGTTTGTTCTTTTTAATCTTCTTTTTTACATCAAATACCTATTCCCCCTGCTTCCCTCCCTCCCGCCTTCCTCTCCGCTTTCCCTATGTTTTCTCTTTTGCCAGTCGAAAAGCGATTGCCCATCTCTCCCTACTTTTACCCCGTTTCCGCCGCCCGCCCTGCAGCCGCCGCTGTTCTCTACTCTGTTTATTTGGGTTCTTCTTCTGAGATCGTGTATTTAGGGCCAACACTGTGTGTGTGTGTCTGTGTGTGTGATCGCAGAGTCTTGCCCTGGTTGAACAGCGGGAACGGGGGCGGTGGCGATATCACCACCAGCACCATCATCAGCAGCACAGCAGCAACAATAACACCACCGCTATCGTTGTCACCATCAACATCAAAGTAGCGTCGTACACTGTAGCCATAGAAGTAGCTTCGTACGCCGTAGCGAAAGTTTCACACTACCTGTTACGACCCTCGTGTTAGTGCTACGTACTAGATTCGAAATACGTTCGACTGACTGATCGACGAAGAAACTGAGCAAGCAGATACGAGCAAAACGACCAACCGAACTCAGGTGGAGCAGCAGGAGAAGACCAACGAGAACAAACAATTATAATGATAATAATAATAATAATACTTAACAACAGCTGTATATGAGACTTGCCAGCGTCACACGTCGCATGGTCTGTGTGACAGCTCACATCGGTGATCAAGGCCTTTTTTCTTCTAGACCGCCACTGCCGCCCTGAGCTGAAGAACACCAAATAGTCGTCGAAAATTGTCTTAAAAGCCGTAAAACCGAGAGCAAAAACGTTGTCGCGTAGTAGCGACCTGTGTGGCAGACACAATCACTAGCCAGCGGCCAGCCAATCAATCGCCTGCTTGTGACTAACTCAAATGGATACGCTAAGCAGCTGCTGTTGAATAGCCAGCCTGGCTGATGGCCAACCGCGAATCTCCGAGAATGCCAGTTGCAATGTCGCAACTGGCCGGCCGCCGCGCTAATCTCATTGCCTCCCAACACTGTCCCTCTGTCCCTCGTACTAGCGTAAGCGTTTCTCAGTTACTCATTATCAATATTCGGTGGCAGCAATAGCACGCAGTAGGGGCCTAGCGAAGCAAATCCGCTGACATGTGCATTATTTTATCCCGTGGTTGCTGTTACATCTTTCAGCCCCAAATAATCGTCTACGATGCATTTTACATCTTTGTCGCATCCTGCTAGCAAACATTTCTTAACGCTACGTATTTTAGTTCGAAGCCTTTTTCTACTCCAGAGATTACTCCTGTTTATACAAATGAGATTGTTTACTAGGTTAACCTAGGATATAGTTTTTAGAGCATTCATGTCTTGATGGTCGAGCAATGGTATCTTAAGGGCGTTAACGGATCCATTTGTTTTACATTTGCACCTTGTTTCCTAAGCGTCCAACCGAATTATCTCTTTGGATAGAGGGGCTTTAGAAAATAGCAGTAGGTACCTCTTAAAAGACCACAGGTTTGGACAGTGGCACATGGAAGTGGTATTTTTAATAATAATAATAATAATAAATCATTTGAAAAAACGATAAACTGTATTAGTAAAATGTGTCGCTGATTTTGCCAACAGAAATATAGGGTAACAGAAGTTGATTTCACGAGTTAATGGCACTAATGTTTCCTCGGAGCAAATGCGATGGCCATATGGATTTAGAGTGACACATTTTTGAGAAGAGATTCCTCTTCGGAACGAGATTTGCTAGATACGCACGTTTAAACGTCGTTTTGGGTATCGGCTTATTATATCTCATTCGTTTGCGTAGGTTTATAAAATAAGGGGCATTCCAAATCTTTCAAACATTTACCTAGCATTACGGTAGTGACGTCTTGGACAAGGTGCAATACCGTTTTCTTTTTAATCACGACTTAGATAATCAATCCTTTAGGTAGGTCTAATGAAACTCGACTTGTATCATTCCTTCCTTCCTCCCCTCTTTCTCTCTCACTCAGTATAGTCTTCCTTTGCTTTCTGGCTCTCTTTGCTGACTGTCTTTGGCTAAATTCGCTCGCCGACATCACTGGCCAGGTTCTCCCAATAGCAGATACTAAGGCCATAGTACATGCCCGGCAGAGTAAAACTGAGACGGAGAATGCTGACACATATTTCTAGACAGTTGTCCAGAAATCACATAATTTAAGATATGGCGGACTGATTATTTTTGTGCCCTGCGCCTGTCTTCCCATTTGTCGTATCTGTTTCTATTCTAGACTGTGGCCCTCGATATAGGAGAAGGTCCTTGCTTCTGATTCTCGCTTCTTCTACTTCCCTCTTTGTGTCACTCAGTCACCAACCTATCAATAAATACATCTTGAAACTCGAATCTCATAGGTCCTCGGTCCGCTGGTTATTTCGCGACATTGCGCGTGCTTTCTTGACGAGGGTAGCCACAGTCACCCGCTACTTTCCAGTTGGAACCAGTCGTAGAGGCAGGAGCAATCTAGTCGCTGTAGCCGCAACTGCATCGTGGCATACGTTCCCGATGTAACCAAACACAATGAGGCCATGCCAGGATAGCCATGAAAACCAGCGTCAATCTCTCGACACATGGTACTGCTTCATGAGGCAAGCGAGCAGCCAGATATGTCACTCTCGTGCGACGATGGTCTTAGCTGTACCGTTCGATAACAGCTCCCTGTTTACCGCTATGTCTTCTTTTTTTCTCTTTATTCTTCTTGGTAGAAAGCTCTGTTGTTGCCCCCCAACAATGCTAGGCGTTTCCAGAAGATGCTCATCTCATAAATATATTTGTATATGTACGTGTATATGGATATATATATATATATACATATACATATTTACCTACACTAGCCGTACAAATGATACACTTGTTGCACGAATACGATGGTCGAATACGCACACACACATAGAAGCAGGCGTTACACGTTCCGCAATTGCAGCTAGCGGGAGTACATTCTGATCATTCCTAGGCTTTCCACAACGGGTTATTCCATAAAAAGTTACTTGGTCGCGGACATGAACGCGAATAGAGTTCTGTTGAGGTGTCTGTGCCTACGTTGCTGTCGTGGTGTTACTATTACTGTCATCGTTGTAATGATGCGATATGACTGATGCCTAATCACATTTCGAACTTTTTCAAGCTAGTTAGATTTGTCATCAATGACAGTGGTTCCGCTTGTTTGTTTTCCCTTCACTAATCATCGGAAGCTATCGTCAGCATCAGTCATAATCGTCGTCAGAATCTTCCTCGTTCTGCCATGGTGAATCGAAACGACATCTTACAGCGAACTGGGCGGACTAAATGAAGAAGCATGCATGTCAAACGTGGTGCCATGCAGCCACAATTTCAGCAGATACGAACAGTGCTGAAAACTATTCTTCGTTCCAATCTCAACCCGATGCGGATAATCATGGAGGACTCGAGTAGTCCATGATATTCCTGCCGTACCTCATCGCTCCCTGTTCGCATTTGCATCGATGTTCGTTCACACATCGCTTCTTGTCTCTCTCTCTTGTTTATAGTTTGCTCTGTTCTCTCTGTTTTAAGGACTTTTTTTCTCTACCCCCCCTCTCTTCTTTTGTGCCTTCTCGTTGTCTTGACTTCTTCGTCCTGCTATAGGGGTGAGTTGAGACCGGCTCGATGAAGAAAAACGACCCACACCTAGAAACAGAAACATAAGTGGATAGATACACTGGCGTCCAA
This sequence comes from Dermanyssus gallinae, assembly GCA_003439945.1. Lineage (NCBI taxonomy): Eukaryota > Metazoa > Arthropoda > Arachnida > Mesostigmata > Dermanyssidae > Dermanyssus > Dermanyssus gallinae. Next base: position 127,173 of record QVRM01001369.1, read on the forward strand.
AGAGCACTATGAAAACTAATTATCCTCTTTCCGCCGTTGAATTTTTACTTGATTTCTTCGTGTTCGTCGTCGCAATACGTACTTATCTATGTACGGTAAAAAAGATGATAGCGAGCCAAGTCGAGTATCACTGTACTTGCCATTCGACTATCATAGCGGATACGTTCACGGAACTACGATACACGCGCTGTCAGATACGTGCAGTGTGTCCGGCTGATCTAAACTAAACGTTTTAAAATCTACAAGAGCTTAAGCAAGTAAGCTTGTTGAGGTACCCGACGTTCGACCTTATGCTCTTACACGCAAAATATCAAATGCGAACTTGCTTATGAAACAGCGCCCATTCGGGGAAACTGGCCCCTGGCGACTATTATCTGTTTAGAAACCTGAAGAAGTATCTCTCCGGAAAGAGATATAAGAACAACAATATATATGTATATATATATATACTTTTTTAAGTGCGTTTTATTTCTAATATATTATGTGTGTTACAATATTATATGGTTCGTACGGCTGTTAGCCCGTGCATGCAACACTGGAAGTATAAAGGCTATCGAAAATAACAGGACTAGATATACTGAGCTTCGGGAAGGCTATAATGATTATTGTTTGATATATATATATATAGAGCTCGTATCTCGTATGCCAACTCAAGTCCCATTTATTTACTTTATACATTGTAAAATTGCAGTGATAAGGGCAATCCGTTCCGGTTATAAGAGTCAATGGTGCTCATTGTTATTTATCCATGTACGTTCGAAGATCTGCGTCGTCAGAAGAAAACGGAACTCGTTGTATCGTTGTTGCTAAGCAATAATCCAAGGCCGATTCTCTATGGCTCCGGTTTATTCTGTGCATTCCGTCCCGATTCCACCCTATGACAACGCAGAAATCATCGGCTAACATTTGGTCGGAGTTCGGTCGCACTCGTATCGTCCAATACAAAACGAACAATAGTACTATATACTCCACCAAGGTTTCACGACGAAAGGCAGTAAACATCACTTAAATTTCACAAATGTAACAAATACTCTTATATTAGAAAGCTGCGCTCCGATCGAAATTCCGTTGTAAAACGCCGCCTTTCTCATGGCGCCTGCTCCGACGAGGCCCTAAACGTCTCACATGCCGGTATCGCTAAAGTCAGTTGCGGGACGAGCCAGATGATCGCCGCCGTTGGAACTAAAGTTGCTATTGTCACCTCAGCTAGGCTGTTGCACTGTTGTTGACTAACTGACGTTTAGTGAAGTTGCGGGTTATTCCGTGTTGGCTTCTGTTAGCCACTGGGAACCGCTCTATCTCCCATACCTACCTATCTCCCAAACACGCCCATACCTATGCAGACCCTGGGGCCTCATGCTTCTACCTTTACCCAGCGCGCCACAGTGTTAAGCTAGAAAGCCAGATGGTTTCGCGCTGCAGACTGGGACGGTCGGTTGTTTCAGATGTTCCAGTTCAGAACGGATACACACGATGTCTGCCATGCTAGCTCGCTGGCGTTGTGGGCGCGCTACGAGCGATTAGACTGCAAATGCGGGGCCAAGTGGAGCCATTCGGATCAACCTGGCTTGATCCGAATGGCTTCACTGATACATCAGAGCTATCAGTCTAGCCCATTTCGAGTCGCATTCCTGGGCACACTAAAGTCAAACTTAATCCGTGATAGTTACATCGGATGGTTAAACATAGATCCTGTAGGGGGAACGAACCGCCTCGAAACGAACCTGCCACAGTTCTCGATATGCTAGCAATGTTAAGGGAAGCTTCGCATCTCCAGAAACATAGAATTACAAGCTCTTAAGGTTATACGTTGAGAATTGTTTGCCAAATTATCGACAAAAAAACAAGGCAAGCAAACAGTCACTTTTCAAAGACTTCGATGCAATGCGGGTGCATAAGTATGCTGGCATTATTGCTAACAATACTGAACAACTGTTGTTTTGATGCAACTCAAAATCATGTTGATTGTGTTTACTATAGTTTTTTTTGTACAACATTAACTGCTAAATACATTAGTAACCACTTCTACTATCTAAATTGGCTGATTCGATGTCATCCAGCCTTACGAGAAATTACTGCGCGGCTAAAAGGATATGTCATCGGGATCTATTCAAAATGTGACGTGTCGGAATTGAACCTACGAAAACTTTTAATGTAAAAGTTGCGGGCTGGCTCCCCGAAACATCCCACTGAAATTATAAAATATAATACGTGTTGGAGTATACGACTTTACAAATAGGAATGTTACAAATACTTGTCTCTTGAATACATTCAAGACAATCCAAGGGCCATGGCCTCCGATGGAGTGCACTACGGGGAGGTAAATGCTGTGCTAGCGGCACGGCCAATTGGAAAAAGGGTGTGCAATTGGCTCAATGTTGGGCCTATTATAGTTAAAGTAGTCAATGCGCAAGTAGGATATAGGGGAACGGAACACGGTAGGAAAAACGCAGACGTGGAATCAACAAAATCGGGGCAGCGCACCGGAAGTGCGAGCCCCTTAATTTTTTTCTGGCACGCGGTATGGGCATTTAAACGAGGGGAAACAGTAGGGTACTGACATAGACAAACATTGGAGGTCATCAGACGGTTGGCTATTAGTGGCATCGAGAAGAGGAGATAAAGGTTGACATAAGATGCAAAAGAGGAAGCAGGGCAAAAGGAAAGCGTAGGAGCAATGCTCCTTTCGAACGGGTTGCCATGTTAAATATGAGAGGAGGGAGGCGAAGAGGAAAGTGAGAAAAACTATATAAATTACTAAAAATAAGGTATGTCAATATCATAATAGTAACGGAAACGCATTTGTGTGGGACGCCGGATTTTAAGGGATACAATTGGTATGGTACATATCGGAATATGGGGTATGGACAATGGAGAAAACAGGTTTGGGGGAGTTGGAATAATAACCAGAGATGCTATTTCATACGAAGAAGTTAGGAATGACAAAATGAAGGATCTGGTGGTTATAGAGATACACCTGGAAGGTGCATACATATGGGCATCTATAGCGGTATACAGAGTAATTGAGGAATATCAGGATAAAGGAGAGATATTATGTCTGGGAGATTGAAATACACATATCGAACAGTCGTATAGACGAAAAGACAGAGCGGGCAGAAGACTGACAACTAGCAGAGTTGAGTGAGGCCCAAATTTTATATTTGGACCCGCGGGTATAGGGGCGATATACGTACTCACAGGGGGATAAAAAGTCATACGTAGATTATGTACTGACGAAGGGTAAAATAGATACATGGGTAGAGGAAATCAGGCTAGATGAAGAGAAAATATACAATGCTGGAGGTGATCATAATTGGGTAGAAGTGAGCGGAAGGAAGAAGAAACCGGGGCGCGTAGTTGTACAGAAAAAATTTTGGATAAACACAAATAGGTGCAAAAAGTAGAATACATAAAACAGCTCTTAGTGGCAAGTGGGGAAAGGCTGGTAGACGAAATGCATAGACATATTAAGGACGCATATGACAATTGCTGTAAGATAGGGAAGGACATTTAAAAGGAAGGAGAACGAGGGTGGTGGAATAATCAATTGAATAAGGCAATCATGGAGCGGAAAAGATGGAGTAAGAAGCATAGAAAGTAATGGAAAGGGACACAGACAAGGCAGAAAAGTATTAAGCAAATTACAGGAAAACCAAGAATAAAGCTCAAATGTTAATACAAGATGCAATTAAAAATGCAGACGAGAGAGAATTTAACAGGATTTTGGAGCCCCCAAGAGCCAGTGAGAAAAACAGTTTTGGAACTATGTCGGACAGGAAAAAACTAGGATAACAAATAACGTCCAGGATAGAACATACACAATAGATGAAATGAACCCGCGTTACAAGCACTATTTTTGCGCACGACTAGCGTAAACAGTGTAGAAAGTACGAGAACTAGCACGGAGATTACAACCACAGCAGATGAGATCGAAGGCGTGGTAAAGAAAATTAATAAAAAACGGCGTGTGGTCTTGACGGGATTTTGGAAATTATCGAGGCGTTGGCAAAGGATTACACGTTTTATCTAACGAAGCAATTTAATAATATACTTAAAAGGGGACGAATCCTAGAGGGTTGGCGCAAGGGAAGAGTTTCTCTTCGTCCCAAGGAGGGGGTAGATAATGACACTTTACAGAACAGGCGTATCGAATATTTATGCAGGTGTTTAAGAGTAGAGTGCAGAGTATTCTGGAGACAAATAAGAAACTAGGAGAATGGCAGGGCGGATTTAGGAAAGGGTATAGGCTAGGTGATCATCTTTTTTATGAAGTCAGGCTGTGGAAACATCGATATTGCAGGGACAAAGGTGTGTTGCAGGATTTTTAGATCTTCAAAAAACATATGATATGGTGGCAGAACAAAATTGTACCAAATTATGTTAGAGGAGGGTTTGGAGCTTCTCTCTGGGTAGAGTTACTAGCAGAAATATACAGGAATAACACGGTAAAAATAATAATAATAGCAGCTGAACAATCTAGAGAGTTTAATCGCTAAGGGGGCAGGCTGTCCGCTGTCATCGGTGATTTTTTTGAGAAAATAGCGCGAATGGTTAATAGAATAGGTTTAGGATGGCAGATAGGAGAAAAGGGTGTATATATCAAGACATTCGTGCTGCAGTTTGCTGATAATATGGTAGTGTTAGGTCGGGGCACTAGTGAAGCTCAATCTGGAGAAACTGGGCATGGCGTTTCATGAAGAAAGAGCGCAATTTTAGTATTTAATTGGATTAGGGGGAAAAAAGTTTGGAGTACAGGCAAAGGAATTGGATTCTAAAAGTCAGTACAAGTATCTTGGGGTGACAGTGACCACACGCAATGATTATTTAGAGGGAGAAGAGACGGATGAAGAAGGCCGAAAGAGGAAGAAATGCAGTAAGGTGTAAGGGCCTCTGAGGGTTTAATGAATATTTAGTAACAAGGAATATGGAAGGCCATGTATGTGCCAGGATTGACCTTTGCTTATGCCTTTCTGGTCCACAGCGCAGGGTTGGGCAGGAGAAACAATACAAAACGAAGTGATAAGATTTGCATTGGGTTGCCGTTTTCATTGCGTCAGAGAATTTCTTGAGGGAGGAGGGGGGATGTAAAAATGTATACAAAGGGAAATACAAAGTAAGCTGAAATTTAGTATTAGGATTAAAAAATGGCACAAATAAAAGATGAGTTAAGCAGATGCAGCTGGTAAAGGCGGCACTTAGGATTAAAACAAAATGAGATCGCAGAGTAGAGTTCGCAGTTAGGGAGATTGAGTACGATAGTCAGCAATGGGCAACAGCGAGCGTATCGGAGAAAATGGTGAAATTGAGGGTAAACAAGTCATATACAGGCAAATGAAAATTGGTGGTGTGTTCCAGATCGAGTTTGGCAAGTATATATGGAAAGGAAAAGCGGCAAAGGGGCGGGGTAGAACGGGTATACGTTAATTCAAGAACGAGTGGGCTATTAGCAGATGCCAGGGCAGATGTTGAATACAAGCATTCAAAGAGCTAAATATAGGGAGGGGCAAAGTATAGAATATCGAGCATGTGGGCTAGGGAATGAGTCAATCAAGCATATTGTTAAAGAATGTACAGCCTTAGAGGGAGCAGAGATATAGAGCTGTCGGAGGCGTAGGACCAAAAGTTGGAAAGGACCTGATCGATATTACAAAGAAGAGGCTGTCCCAATGGAAAGCAAATACTCAAAAGATTTTGAAGTATACATGGTATGGATGCGTAGGTAACATATATGCTGTCGCTCTAAGCGGCCCTTATATAAAAGGATAACATGTGTATTTAGGTATACATATCTAGCGAACAATAAATCAATCAATCAATAGGAAATGCGAAGTAAAAATGATCGCATTGCATTTCATATAGGTACTGCTTCAGTCTATTGTTTGCATGGCCGGTTTTCTGCTCCTTGAGCTAAGTTAGTCAGATAGTTAATGCAGCATATTGTATGCTACATGCTTTTTGTGTACCACACAGTACTGAAAACTCGGTTTGTCTTTACAAATTCAGCCAGCAGCGGATAAAGCTTCTTACGTTACCGAGCAAGATGGCTTAGTGGCAAAAGCCTTTGCCTTGCATTCGGGAGGCCTGGGTTCGAGACCCAGACCGGCCACTCCTAAATTGGTTTTCATGGTTCCCAATTGAAACAAGGTTAATACCGGAGTGGATTAAAAATCGACCATAATCGAAAAAAAACGAGGAGCACAGATGTCTCAATAAAAAGAGATGGTGCCCCATTAACTTTAAAGTTTTAAAGTTTTAAAAAAGTTACGTTTGCGCTGCACTTGGCCATGATTCAGCTATAAGAACTGCTGTATGTGCAAGCGCATGTGCTATCCTCAAGCGAGCCTTACTAAAAAGCCGATAGGTCAACCTTGACGAGCTGAAAGTTTTCATAGGGACTGGACCTTCTTATGGTACGCATATGCTAGCTTGGAACTTTGGCGGTCATAATACAATGACCTAGCATAAATACAAAACGATCTCAGTTTTTAAATTCGAACGTAAAGGTTGTCTAGCCCGTTCTGGTATATATATATATATATATATATATATATATTCAATGGATAATGACTGAATTGCGTCTACAGAGTTAAGTATCTCAGCTTACGTGCCTACTTCAACATAACAAGCTTCACTGACGTGCGACGAAGGAGGTGCCACGCTCTAGAAGCATTGTTTACAGAGGCGCATGATCCCAGCCGTCTCCCATTAAGTTCAGCTGTCAGCCCTTTATGTTGAAACTTCTACCTATGCTCGCCCATAGACTGGGCAATCTTTCGAGAAAATGTCAGAGGGAATGTTTTAAGTCTTCAGTAGACGTGCATCACATTTATAATAAGAATACGTACCGCAGTATCTACTGCGGCCTCTGGATAGGGATCGGTCTCAGATATAAACATATCTATTCATGATACATAATGCATGGATATCATTACCTGATAACGGGAATGCAATAAATGGTGAAAATGCAAGAAAGCTCTGTCTGTTAACAACATATCAAATTTAAATTATTATAATTTGAATCCACATGTAATCAGATTACAAGTGATTCCTGGTGACAATCGTGATACTACATAATCATGTAGGATAATCGTAAATCATTCAATAATACTTCGGTGCGGACCAGTCAGCGAGACCACCTCAAATCAAACATACAGGAAAAAGTGATAGACCTATGAATTATTTATGATTATTACACGGATGCTGCTACAAATCTGGCGGAAGACATCTATCGCTGGTACAATAACACACAATGGTTTGAGCCCTTTGTTATTTTCAATACTGTTAGGCGGCTTGCCGCAAATGATGAACCGGCCTCTCTTTATTCTCGATCAGGAACTAGCTTCGTGCAGTATCTCGCAAATCAGAGATCTGGAAGAAATCAACCTGGGAGTATTAGCATAGGGGCAAACGATTTCCGCCCGTTGGATGGGGTAAAATTTGTGTATCACGAAAGCTTTAAAAAATATAAGGAGAGCTGGAAAGATTGACCGGATACATATAGTGATATATGGCACAGCAACACTATGGCGCAACACCTGAAGAATATCAGGGTTTAAGGGAAGAGACTTGACGACAGCATTGGCAGCGGAAACATCACTAACTGATCTCTAGTATTTTCCAATAGCTCGTTCTGGTCTTGGCCTTGATGTATCAGTTCGACAATCGCTCAGTGAATTGTTGGCTTATTAAAAACTGGCTTAGTATGTCCAAGCTAGATATGGATATTTTTTTCTATTGAAGTGCGTTGATGGGGGTGGGCACCATTGTCCTCGTTATATCCGAGTGTTTTTTTCTGTCCCTTCTTTTTCATGAATGGTAACAGCCTCACTACCATCATAGATGCTGCGGCGGCCACTGTTTTGCGCATTGCGAGCCGGCTGGTCCAAAACTCCCGTACCATCATGGCGGGCGGCAGCGCGGTGCCCTTTACAGAACTACTGCGGAGCTAGCTTGCTGGCGGCCTGGCCTTATTGGCTAATAGTTCAGAATGTGTCTCCTGCTGAAGGGTTTAGTTTTGGTCTGAGGCAAAACGACATTCCCTCTTTTCTCCCCTCTCCAACAAACAGAGTGAGGGGGGCGACAAAGGAAGGGGACGGATAAAAGAGGACGAAGAGCACGTCGCAACCGCGCGAGCGTCGGCATAGTCGCGACCGGTTGAAGAAAATGCAAATCGAGAAAGAAAAAAAACTCGTCGAAGAGGTTGGTCGTCGTCACCGTCATCGGCAGCTGGTGCTGTGGCGTCATTGAGCTAGAGTTCTACGTCAACGCAACGTAGTAGTTGGTTGTGTTGATACTGCTACAGCCACCCCTTGCTTTTCCTTCAGCCACCGTGCCTGTGCGTGCTCGCCGCCGCTGCTGCTGCTTCCTGCTGGTCGTGGATGGTGGATTTTGTCTAATGTTGCGTGAACAATTCGCCGCTTCCTGCGTGTGACCGGCGCCTTCCTGCCATCCGAGGAGCCACGACGCGAGACGACAGCGCCCCCTCGGGCCGCCGAGTCGCTCCCCTCGGACTCCCCCGTGCAGTAGCAGCGGAAGGAAATTGTGGACTCCCGGTATCCCTTCCCCTACATATCGCCATTTTTTCTTCCTTATCTATCCTTCTCTATTTTATGCTCTCTTTTTCTCTACATCTCTCCGCGGCGTTTCAAATGCAAACGAAGCAGCTAACCGTAGAGAGACGGGCGTTTAAGGCCGGCTGGCGCATACATGCAACCACGTTTTGAAGCTCTGCGACGTGTTTTGTTGTCGTCGTTTTCTTCTCATTTTTCGTTGTTGTTATTGTTGTTATCGTGAACGCCGTTTGGTTTCTCTATAACCACTAGACGCTTGCCTCCCGTGCTGCACGGCGAACTCGCACGTTACCTGCACGCAGCAACCACAACAATAGGACAACTCCCGGTTTAGATGTCATCGTCATTACTATATCACCACTGCCGAGAGCCGATCATGTACTTAATCTGCTACTCTTCTTCTCCTATCGTGATATTTGTCCGAAGACATAATTCTCGAAAAATTGTCATTATGCCTTTGCAATGTATGGGCTTACGAGCAAGTATCTGATTATATGGTCTGCCATGGATTCAACTCAAAATAACACATGCTCTTAAACTACTAACTCTCTATTCATGCCTGTGCTTCCCTTAAAAAACATGTAGAGCGGCAGGGAGGTGACCACCAGGGTAAAATTTAAGTACAGCCACAGCCAGTGACGGAAAAAATTATGGCTATCATATTGCCACTGAACATACAAATTCTCAAACCTTTCTAATAGAATGTTTGACAACTATGTCCAACACAAATACATGAGAATGGTACCACTATTAGGCGTTAAGGGCCCGAGCACATATGATAACAGCCAACAGCCAACACTGAAAATCTACTTAAGAAAAATATTAAATGACACAATCCAAATCTGGATGACTGACACTATAAGGGTACTTTTGGACAGCATGGCAAGGTTTAGCACTAAAACATAGATATAATGTTTCCGACGGAAGCTTTTCAATGTGAACTTCGTGTGTTAAAAATATCTTTCTCCGCGTATTTCTAAATCCCCGTTAGAATCGCCACCCCGGTAAAATTATATATATATATATTTATATATTTATATATATATATATATATATATATTCATACATATATAAATAAAAAAAAAAAAAAAATATATATATATATATATATATATATATATATACATACATATATAAATAAAAAAAAAATATATATATATATATACATACATATATAAATTAAAAAAATATATATATACAGTTCCTGAAAAAAAATATAGGGCCACCCATTTTTGTTACATTTCACGCATCTTTATAACCAATCGTGTAAAGATCACAGTGATACATGTTCACAGAGTCACAGCGGAGACTTCTATCGATATTTAGGGTCTCGGATTACTTTGAACCACGAGATTTTCACATTTGGCACAGCTACACCGCGAAAAAAATATAATGCCACTAGAAAGATATCTGTTTTAACAAATTAATTAAGCAGATTAACGGTATTTGGGCTAATTTCACGGCATTTATACTATACTTAGTACTCAGTGAACTTCCCATTAAGTCGGATAACCTCAAAAGTGCGATTTAGTATAGTGTTAAACAAATTTTGGATGACGTTTTGCAAGAGCTCGTTCCAAGCCTCGAAAAGTATTTTTTATCCGTGTAAACTTATTGTTCGAGCCAGGTCCACTCATTCTGGATCATATTAAGATCAGGCGAGAGTGCAGGCTAGCGAAGGACTTCAATGTGACGTTGGTCGAACCAGCTTCCGATCAGCCTGGCGGTGTGAATCGGGGCGTTATCGTGTGTAAAAACGAAGTCTGGCCCTCCCATCAGCTCGAAATGCGCCGATTGCTCTTTTAGTAAATCCCGTATCGCGTCGAATAAACACGACCGTCTAAAAACGCAATCGACGACTTTGTATAATACCCGACAGCAGCCCAGATCACCACTGAACCGCCACCTGAGTGACGTTTTGACAAAATTCGTTCTTCCTCGCGGACATCGTGCGAATAATAGTAAAATCGATCCGATTCATCAAAGTTAAACTTTTTGCATTCGAAAAGAGCGCTCTGTGTCACTCAGTGGTCCATCACATCGTATCGTGGGCACTCAGTGGTCAATGACATTTTATTGTGGGCGAAGTCAAGACGAGCTTTCGTCGGTCAGCGGTCAATCGTTGTTTTTTCTTGTGTTTTTGCCAATTTGTCTGCCTGAGGAAGCTTTGCACAATTTCGCACTTTCATTTGCACGTCGGCCGCCGCCGCAATTGCCCTCGCCGAGGGCGCAGAGTTCGACGCTTTCTTCAGAATTGCAGCTTGCTTCGTTCCGAAATAAAATGTGGACGCCCGAAACCTTTTTCACGGCGTATTTTTTACCTAAATTAACAAAGTGATTTACTACTTGGGCACAACGCCCCAATTGACAGAAAATTTTGCGATTAGAGAGGCCGATGTCCTTATAAGCCTTGATATGGGCCTTTTCTTCACCCATGAGGCGCCAGCCCAAGCCCATCGTTTCAACAAAGAAAAACTTCAAGTAGGAATTCTGCCTTTGTTTCTGTCGAGCCGTTAAATGAGCTCAAACGTCGTTATTCCGTTTAATTCACTCGTTAATACATGCATCTTGCTAGTGACATTATCACTTTTTGGCGGTGTAGCTGTGCCAAATGTGGAAATCTCGTGGTTCAAAGTAATCCGAGACCCCAAATGTTGATAGAAGTCTTCGTTGTTACTCTGTGAGCATGTATCACTGTGATTTTTACACAATTGGTTATAAAAAATGCTTGAAATGTGGCAAAAGTGGGTGGCCCTATATCTTTTTCAGTCAGGGACTATATATATATATATATATATATATATATATATATATATATATATATATATACCTACGTTTTTATTTATTTTTTATGGAGGAGCTAAATACTATAGGCACTAACTCAGTACAGTCAGCAAGACACTCAGCTTTCTGCAGTGTAGGATACACCTCCGATGGTTGGTCATTATTCCGCTGAGATCATACCCACTAAACACACCTCCCCCTTAAGCTTCACTCTCTGTCAGCCCGGCTCTCCTTATATTTGTACTACGAGCTGACAAGAGAAGTGGTGAATGTCCTCGGATCAATTGCCCAAAGGCGTCTCAGAGTTTGCCCTTATAGATGCTGCATCCCTCTACCTGCAAACGGGTTCTTCTAGAGTTCGTATTTTGTCCTCTCTGTCGCGAATCTGTCTCTCCTGAGTCACTCCAGGTGCCCCTTTCCAAGCAGTACCTCTCGTGCCACTGCAACTCTTATATTCTACTAAAGGTGCCTTCACAGATCAATTGCACAAATTGTGAAACCCCCTGAGTAGGCAGGTCCGAACGGCTTATTGAGCATAGCGCTCTGCACAACTTCAATTGATCCATTTTTTCTTAGCCTCTATTTTGACTTGCGAAAAGACTGGGCAGGCCAAGAGCGCATGCGCTGCGTCGTCTTTGATGCCTAGGCCACAGTGTACCCAATGAGGCTGTTCCTATCCTTAACAGATACGTCTGGAGGATGCCATGGGCCGTTTTGTGAGAGGCTGGGACTGTATATGGGATAGCCACGCGTCGATGCTACTGCCTGACGATAATGAGGACAAAGCCCCCCTGACTGAGCAACAGGACAGATAAGTAGCCATATTCGCATCCCTGCAGAAAGTCATCGGGAAACATAAGATATCAAAATTAGGGGCATGGCTCAGAAGCTACGGTAGGTGACTATGTAGGCAAGCAGAGAGGAAGCGGGCACGAAAGGAGAAAAACAGGCTACTCCAAAAAGCAAGAGAGAAAGCCAAGGCTACCGCAGAACTCGCCTACATGGGTAACGAAATGGCAAAAATTGAGGTGCAAATCAAAGGCTGCAATACGCCATGCAAAGTACGCCAGATAAAACAGCACTGCTCCTTGATTGTGACTGGCCAGAGGAGGTGTACAAGAGAACTCTTCGGATGGAAGCAAGTACCCACAAGGACACTCCCCTAAAGCCCCATATAGCCAGAGAGGACGACTCAGTGGACACTACGACATGAAAAAGCTTGTCTGCACAGTTTTAGGGGCTTCCCAGTGCGGCGGCTATCATATGTTAGCTCACGTTCCGGTCCGTGCAGGAACTGGATGAACAGGAGCAAGTCTCCAAGCGAGTACTTGTTTTTATTCGGGTGCCCAGAGAGGCAACTAACACAGAAAACACGCGACTTCTTGATACGGCTTTAGACGTGATCAAACGGCACTGGGACGCAATGGACCCGCTGCTCTGCTATATTACAAACAAAGGGGCCAAAGATGGAACAAGAAATATCCCTAAAATTGTTCCACAAACACGAACTGGGGCTTGTAGTTACAACGGCAAAAAGTAGAAGGAAAGGCAACGCTGACCAAAGCAAGGGAAAGAGACACCAAGCAGGACTATCTATATTAATAGTAGTAGTAGGGGTAGGTACCTCTTTCGAAGACACTCTGCGGAAAAATTGACCAGACTGGTGATAGTGCATCTTCTAGAGGGTACATCAAAACCGGAAATAGTCAAGTCGCTTAACCTACTTCCGAAGATAAAAAGCACCTACAAACTGGATGAGCCACCCAAGGTGGCCTCGGGACGATGATATGCGTTCTTGAGGGTCATTGACCCAATGAACCTTACCGAGACAGGCCGGATCTCTATCGGACGGTCGACGCATCCTGTGGTCAAATTGATTAATATACCGTGTTGCATCAAGTGCCAAAAGGCCGGGCACAGAACCATGGACTTGCAGAATTGAAGCCCTTTGAGGAAAAAGATGCCTGGGAAACGTGCAAAATAGTCAGGGGAAAGCTAAACAGCAGTAACAGGAACGAGATATCGATTGAGGATAGGGAGGAGTTAGTACGGCAGCTCTTCCCGTCTCTCCCGGATTTTGACACAGCTACAATTGGGGCACTCTAGGTGCGCTTAGAAGGTACAAAAAAACGCTAAGGGATTTCGTCGAATAAAATGGTTATCTCTCGGAGGCCCAATACGGGTTCAGAAAACGCAGATCCGTCCTTGCTCGAAACGGAAGAAATCAGAGGAAAAACACAGGCCCGATGGCAGGCAGAGTGGGATGGTATCCCAAGTGGTGAATAAGGGGCGTCTGTCAGAGATATTATCCCGTCAATTAAGGAATGGAAGAACCGTCTCGGAGGGAGCTCACGTAATACATGACGCAATTTCTGACAAGACACGGCAATGTTCAGACGTATCTGCATAGGATACAAAGTCATGAGTCAATGACGACGCGTAATCTCGAAACAGAGCGGCTTCGACGACTCCCCGGACAGCAGCTATATATATATATATATATATATATACAGAGTCTTCCCGAAATATTTGAAAGTCAATGTCGTATGTATGTACATATATATATATATATATATACAGAGTCTTCCCGAAATATTTGAAAGTCAATGTCGTATGTATGTACATATATATATATATATATATATATATATATATTTTTTTTTTTTTTTTTTTTTTTTTTCCTAGTGCATTTTTTATGGGGCGCAGTTTATCCGCAACCGTACTTGCGGACACTAGTCGAAACAAATGAGCGACCGAACAGCAATAATTTTCGGTCTGAGATCCGGCCGTGCTGCGCATGAAGTACAACCAATTCAGCAACAGCGACTGCCACACCAATCATCTCCGCTTTCATCAACGCCCCTCCGCCGATACAAAAACCCCGTCGCTTCATCTCCCACAACTGCCAGTCCGTTAGCCGGTCAAAGCCGCGGGGGCAACGAAGACAAGGCTCTGGCACGCAGTGCATGACAGCCTCTAATTGCAGAGACGACCACGCAGCAACAACATCAACAACAACGACAGTGGTGGTGGCGAAGGGAGTTGTCACGTTGCCGTAACATGCATAATTGTGCAGCCGCCAAGCTTGGTTACAATACCATGTCCCGTGTTTTTCCCGTTCGCTGCCTGGATATCATTGACTTGGTTTTGTCCCGTTGTGGTCCTTTATATCTGGCCCAGTACGATGGTGGCCCGCCTATAGTACCCCCATTCCATGCTTTAAAGCCTTCGTTGGCACAAACGACGCCGCTCGCTAACAAGTCTCTTGACGTCCGAGACAAAAGATCAGTGTCTGTGCTTGATACTTCAGCATGTGGTTGTGTGTGGCTTGGTCGTGTAGGGCGGCTGAGCCAAATCATCATTCTACGACGATGACGATTCGAAATAATTCAGCTCAAAGAACGATTCTAATGACGCCAATTGGTTAATAATAATCGTCTGTAACCATCCACTGCGTAGGCAATTAAAGCCCTCTGATACCCTCACCAGCAGGCAATCCGGTATCCTTGCTCCTTTCTTACGTTATCGGTAGAGTACGTCGTCAGCAAAAGGATATCTTTGTTCATTTACATATTCTCGATTCTCTTTCTCTCTGTATCTGTCCCTCTTCTATTCGTAGCTTGTTCTATGGACATCACTAGGATTGGACAACAAGTCAAGGCGTTCGTCTTTTTTCGCTGTCTGGTTTTGCCATGCCCGGCTAAGTCACTCTGGCCATTGTCATTTTCGAGATAATCGCTCGGACAGCCCCGCGTGTAGCATGCAAAAATGGGGCTGCCAGCTCGTTGCTGTAGTACCTACACAATTAATTTGCAAACACAGTATGGCTAACGCTGTTGATGTTGTTCCTGCTGGTCAGACAGGCTGTCGTGCTCCTGCAGTGATGGAAAAGATCTAATGTAATGTGCGACAGGGTGAGATCACAGGGTAGAAATAAATAGAAATGAAGCAAATTGTTAAGCAGAGGGCAAAGGGAAGAGAAGGAGAGGTCAGAGAGATAGAGAGAAGAGAAGCGAGGGAATGGAGAGGCCAAGATGCAGCTAGTCGTCCGTTCTCAGCGTTTATTGACGACGATTGGGCCAAGCAAATGGTAATAAGCAGCCGTAGAGGTAGTACGTAGTTCGAGCAGTAAATTGTTGCTAAACGAGAGTTTGGCACGATTCGTCATCAAGGCATCGATGAGGCGGCGGCGGCAGCAGCAGCGGCGGCGATTAAGCGCCGTCATGGCCTTTGACGAGCCAGCGAGCGAACGAACGAGCAAGCAAGCGAACCAATGAACGCTGAAGACCAACGAAGCGTTGTGTGTCGAGCGATTTTTCAAATTCATCTGCCTCCGAACACGACGGAACCGCCCATCCACCCACCCAACCGTCGGGCGGCGGCGGCGTCGTCGTCGTCTGCTGCACAGACATTGATCGTTTGCTGCGGCAAGCGACCACCCCGTGTTAGATCGACCGACCCAGCAACCGGCCCACCAACCCGCTCGGCGGAGGCCTAACCTCCTGCTCTTAATCATTTATCCATTTAGCCTGGCCCGAGAAGCAGCGCTAGTCGAAAGTAGTTCGCGGTTTCACGGGGCTGTGGCATCAACTCTAGCTCTCGATGTTGGTCGATACGATGCTGTTCGTCTGTAGATTGGCCTATTGTTGTTGTTGTTGTTGCTGCTGTTGTTGGTCGATTGTCTAATCGTCTGTCTCAGCAAACTTCGAGACGAGGAAGTGGCAAGGTGCTGAGGGCGGCGGAAGAAAAAACGAGTGGCATCGCACCGTAGCACCGCGCTAGCAGCAGTAGAAGGAGTTGTAGCAAATGTAGAGACCTGTGCGGTCTACTCTGCAGGAGAGCTAATAGCCAGCCTGCTAAGGTGCTGCCGATCGCAGGACTCGAAGGATAGGTTACCCAACGGCTAGACATGTCAACATCGAAGCTTCCAAAAGAACCCGCTGTACCTCTTTGCTTCGTAAACCGACTGCGCTACCTCTCTTAGCAAAACAAGATACACCACCATATATATCGCAAAAGCAATCCTTGCTAAATTCTTGCTCTATGTAATAGACCTAAATAAAAAAAATATGGAAGATTGCGCTTAGTTTTTTTTTAAATTTAAAATAAATAACATATTGCAACAAATTCATGCTCTTCAATGACTTAACAAGAGTAATTGCTTTTACCCTGCCACCTTGAGTGAAATTGAGTCTAGGAATAGTATCGTTTTACGTGCATTTAACGTTAGCATTGCTCTTGTTAGAACATTTTGATCTTGCAATACATTTACTGGTAGGCTGAGAGAGAAATAATTTGTAACAAAAAACAGACATACGCCGTTCTACCGTTACTTAGATGTCAATTGGTCGTAAACCATACATTGGCCATTATTCGGTGTGCGCTCCGATTTGGTTTGCCAAAACCAGCAGAAACAAATTTAACGCACTAGAACCCGGGTTAGGCGTCCATTTTTACATATGACTGCACCAATGGTTGTTCCCTGTCGCAACACTAAACTAGTCGTAGTAACGTGCGCTCATATAGGGGTAACCGACGTTTCTCTAGGCTTTTAGGCTCGTTGAAAAACCTACCCGAAGTCCCTGAAAAACAAAGGCAGTGTGCCAAACAGGAGCAGGTTTTCGTTCGAGCAGAAACACACTAATATCGACAGGGTAAGCGCCATAGAAGGAGAGCAAATACAATATGGCATATCAATGAAAGAAAAACGCCGTTCTGGCGAAGACGCTGGTTCCCATCCTCATTTTTTTACACAGTCAGTGTTTCGGACAATAGGCATCGTCGGGTTGGGTTGAAAACTGGTCGCTTCCTTGGCAAGTTGACCGTTTAACATATCTCAGACAATTCGACCACCACTACTACTGATACTACTACTACACTAAGTAGTCCATCTCTCTCGCTTTCTCTCTCTCGCTCTCTCTGGTGCGACGGCATGCCCTCGTCAGGCCTGAATAACTCCAGGTCAGGAATGACTGTCAGCGTCTACCAGTCTGACGATAGTCGAGATCCGACAAACTGCACGACGGCTCACACTCGCCCTGCTCAACATGGAGGTCACGCTCGACGCGTACCACCGCTCGGTATTAACAGGCTGGCTGGCTGGCTGGCTGGATGAGCAGAGACTCGGAGCATTCGGCTACGAGCTTTAATATGACGGGAATCGGACCGAGCTAAGCTGCTGCTTCTAATGCTACAGCAGCTGGCGCCACCTCAGCCGTCGCGCTTGTGCAGAAACCCGGTGTGTCTCCCTCCCTCCCTCCCGTCCTCAGCGAACTTCGTCCCAACGAACTCGGCTCTCACTTGGGGCGCTAGATAAGATCGTTGCTATTTACGCAGTCTCGGGATTCGATTTCTACGAGAAGCACATTGCGTTGCAATACAGCTCATCGAAGATAAACTACACGCGAGGCAACAAACGCTAGAGAGCTGATATAGGTGTAGGTCTTGAGTCAGCAAAGAAATTCTTAAATCTAAAGCTTTACTTAGAAGTCAGAGAAGGGGAACAAATTACGTGTTCCATAAAGATGTACGCTCATTAAACAAAACAACTACATGTGTATTGCAGATCCCATGACTGCATACTCTGCGGCACGGATTTTAACACCGCATATATATATATATAGATATACAGGGTCTTCCATAACTCTATGTACTTATTTTAAAGCAAAAATGTATTGTTTAGGAGTGAGGATGACATTTATAGAAGTAGTTATTCTCCTTTTTTTCCTACGTAGTTATGCAACATCTACGTTTGCGGGACAACCAGTCAATGCACGAAGGAACCGATTATACCGGCGTGTTCG
Source organism: Dermanyssus gallinae (assembly GCA_003439945.1). NCBI lineage: Eukaryota > Metazoa > Arthropoda > Arachnida > Mesostigmata > Dermanyssidae > Dermanyssus > Dermanyssus gallinae. The sequence continues at coordinate 145,330 of QVRM01001369.1, forward strand.
GCGACGAGAATATTCTACATAATCTGAATGACACCAGACGCAAACAAGCGAAACGCGAACAGCCAGGTTGAGGAAAGTCATAAAAAGCCGATATGTCGTTATGCCTTACGTCGAAGTTTTTACGTGCAGAACCGTAAAGTGTTGCCATTACGACAATACCAAATTGAATGCCCATCATTTCCTGCTACGTTGCGTAGTTGCCGAGTAACTAAGCTTTTTGGCAGCCATAGTTGTTCTGTTTGACGTTAAAGCTTACACGTTCAGACCCGTAAACTTTTGCTAATACGTTTCTGCCCCCTCTTTCCAAGGTGAAAAACATTTTCGTGCCGAGTTCTATCAAAGCCCAAAATATGTACCTAACTTTCTCATACACCCTATGCAAGTATTCAGGCCTTCGCTTTGGATAAAGATCTCGAAAAAAACGTAATTACTCGGCTACTACGCAACGCAACACAATCACTTTGGTACGGCATTAAATTTGCTACTAATATATATTAGAGTAATCTCTGGGCGCAAATTTTTGGTCGTAATAACAAAATTCTACGGTTCTGCACTTAAAAGCTTTAACGTAGGACATATCGTAAGACACATATCGACTTTTTATGACTTTCATTAACCTTTCTACCTTGCATCTGTCATTCTGATTATGCAGAGTCTGGACGAGCTACCAAACCTTAAAATAGTACATGCGGTTATGGAGGACCCTGTATATATATATATATATATATATATATATATATATATATATATATATATATATATATATATATATATATATATATATATATGTATATATGTTGGGCTTATTGAAGTCGACCCTCTGAGACCACTGAATTTCCAACTAAATCATGGCTATGAGTTGCAGCTGTACGAAAGCTCTACCAGAAGGAACACACCTGCACAATTTATCCCTAGCGACGCAGAGGAGAGAAGTAGCTTTGAAATGATGAGAAATTAGTCATGAATGCGCTTTTATAGGTTTCACATAAAAAATGGTAAAGCAAAGCTACACGCCCGAAAACTCATCATCAAAATTTGATAGAATGTATATGTATATAAATAGGGTGTTCGGATAAGCTCAGTTAAAACTCTGTGGTGGAGTCAAGCTCGGTGAGAAGCTGTGATTATAATTAGGCTGTCCGGTTACAACGGTGTAAGTTTACAAAATACACGACTGTGAGAGAACGCACTATTCAATTAAATAAACGACTATATCGCCATATCGGCGCATTCAGGAGAAAATTCTACATTGTTTGAACTATACATAGTCGTAGGTATGTCGGACAGCCTGCCTAAAATCACAGTTTAGAACAGTTTTTATCTTACGCCTATACAAAACATTTCCGCTCCCCCGTTTCATTGGGCAACTTTTTTTTTCTCACAGCAACTTGACTATTTCACAGGGTTTTAGATGAGATTATTCGGATATATATATATATATACATACATATATATATATATATATATATATATATATATATATATATATATATATATATATATATATATATGGTGTATATGGTAAAACAAATAGTAAACCAAAGTCTGTCATCTAAGGGATATTATTGTTTATGATTTGCTGATAGTCCTCGAGGTTAATGCGTGGTGTTGATTTTCAGTTCGTTCATAATCACTTGCAATCTTTCATATAAGAATACGTGTTTTTCAACACGTTAAATAACACACTAAAGAAGATTCTGAATCCACATTCAATGTATTTCAAGGTATTTTCCCTAAAAAGCATTGCTCGTAATGTCGGCGCATGTTGAAGCATCTGTTTTAATTGTCATATTATATGTATGGGAAAAGTAAAATCTTAAGTAAATATTATTGCACGACTAATACTGTGTGGGTCTCTATTATTAATGCTTTCCTAAACAAAATAATTTTACTGACTTTCTCTTTGTGTTATTTAAATTAACATTAATGGATAATGAATAAATATTTATTCATCATCCATTCACATTAAACTGCAGTTCATAGGAATTACAATCCTGTACTCGATAATTTATAGGGGCCACACGTACAATAGTTACGCTAGAGTTGCTCTGTACAAGCAGGCAAAACATATATCAATTTTGTTATACACTGGAAGCTCTTATACAACGCGCCGAACAAACAGATTTCATTTTTGCATGTGTATTAATATTTCGAAGAGCCGCTTTTTAGTAACGGAACAAATCAGCACTATAGCCGCAGCGGAACACAAATAACTCTAGACTTCTCCCCACATGTATGTTTGCACCCTTGCAAAAAAAGCCAATAGACAAAAAAAGATGTTACATAACGTCTCGGACACAACTATAATTAATGACAGTTACCGCAACTTGCCGCCATTTTAAACCATGACGAAAATCAATCTCTTTCTCGTTTTCCCTTATTTTGTTTAATTAACACGTTCAATTGAGGATACACGAGAGCTGGAAGACCGGTCATAACATTGAATAAGGCGTCTCCAATACTTCATTCATCGCCTTCCTCAATTACAGTGCACACGACTTCCGTGCGCAACTGCTCGATATTTGTATGTTCAATTGCGTCGCTGCTGCTGCTGCAGCAGCAGCTACAGCGATGCAGTCATATTCAGTTCGCTGTGGCTGTACGGAGTCGCACGTCGTTCTGGCTTAGTCGTTTTCCGTCGCAACTCGACTTCGAACCGAACGCTGCTGAGCTTTGGCCGTTTTCTGTGTGAGTTGGACACTTTAAATGCTAATAGCCGCCAAGCGTATTAGCTGAAGCTTACACACACACACAGACACATCCACACTGTCACGCGTACATACATACACAGATACAGACATACAAGCTTCCAGAGGTGCGGCTGCGCGCTTAGGTGGTACGGAAGAGGGGGACGGGGGGGGAGGACCTCGACTATGAGTACGGGAGGCCGGCTGCTCAGGGACACCAACCAACCCGACAGGCAGCCGCCGCCGGACGCACGCTACCCAGGGAAGCGAGCCTCAGCAATTGGAGAAGAGGCGGCGGGAAGCTTCAAATTACTGCACCACTGCCCATCGAGCAAACACAGCGGAGGACAGTTTCACGACGACGACGACGAAAACACGACTCCATCAACGATGAAGTGGAGGACCCTCCCGCATAAACCGGCGTGCTCCTTCCGCGCTCTTCTCGTACTCTCCCTCTCTCTCTGTTCTATCGGTTTATATCTCTGTTTATCTCTATCCCAATCTTTGATTATCTCTTCAACGCTAGCTTTTCTGCTACTCTGTTTGCTCGCGCTCTCGCGCGCTCAATCCCTCTCCGGTACTATGCCCCTTTTCCCCAGCCTTAGACGGTGTCTCATGGGACCTTCCCAAGGCGCTGGTGGTCAGCTTTGTGCCCGCACCGCTATGGCCACCTTGTCCTTCGAGCGAAATCCTACATGGGCTAGCCCTCAAAGTTACTTCTGACCTGCGACTATTCGTAAATTTGGCTAGGAGAAAATAAAAGTTCTATTTTGTTTTCCGTGCCATTCGGTGGTCTTCGGATACACGCCGTCTTGACAACGGGAACAACCAATGCTCAGTCTTCGGTACGTGCACGTTAAATTGTGGCCTTTGCGGCTCGGATCAGATTTACTATCGGTTAAGCTAAGCAAGCATACTGGCCACCCTGAGAATGATTTCTACTATTTTACCACAGGCGGAGCTCATAGACGTGCACACAAAAATATCAACAAACACCTTTCCCACATACATACACTCCCAAGCGTCGGTCATACAACAGGTAAAGCGCCCAAATTTCAAATGTAGATTTCAGTAGCTGCAGACGCTGAATGGTTGATATAGGACCAGGTCAAGTTCCGTAGTGAAACGCAATGTCCTTTTCATTGTAGACGTAGGTGAGTCAGTAACGTTAACACACGTGGACCAATTTCAAGGCAGTCAAAGTAAGTACACTTAAATATTTAGCGGCAAGAGCGTTACGCGACGGCCGGTGGCTGGTGTCGTTGGTTAAGCAGCTAAAGGCGCAACCGCCCGGACAGACAGACAAACAGACAAACGCTCCAGAGGTACAAAAAACTGTCAATAAAATCCCTAAATATTGGCTTTGGAAATCGAGATATTAAATCTCGCTTGCTTGCGTTCCTCTCTGTTCCCACGTCTTCCCCGTCTCTGCCCGTTCTTGTGCTGCTGCTGCTGCGTGCTCTTCGCCCCTTCCGCCTGCCTAGCCATAGCAAGACGCTGACGAGATGATGCTTAGAGAGCTTCGGTGGGCCGCGTACTTCGAACTTCGAAATACGCCGGTGCATGGCCGCCGGTCCTTCTCGTTGCCGTCGTTGGCCAGGTCGACCAGGTCTTCACTAGCTGGGATAGCTAGGGCTGAAGGCTCATGGAGCTGAAGGCGAACAGCATGAGCAGGAGCGACGAGGGTCGAGGCGTTCGAAGTAAACGACGGAGAGGGAACGGGACAAAAACGTCGAGAAAGCGGGGCGAGGCGCCGAAGACGATGTCGAGCTTATAACTCGGTGGTAAATTCGAATTAATATTCCAGGGAACAGGGAGCCGAAAACGAAGACGAGGAGAGAGATAAAGGAGAGATAATATTCAGACTATGGCGGATATATATATATATATATATATATATATATATATATATATATATATATATATATGCGCCGTGTTGAAGGCAGGCTATCGCAACTACTCTTTATCTTTGCCTCTAGTTGGCTATCTTACACATGAAGCGGGCGAACGTGCCGCGTCGCCTTGAACTAAGGTGAGGTGGCCGAGTGGGGTGACAGCCATCACGAAACAGACAGACAAACATCTAGTTATCCAGAAACGAATGAGAGTAGGAAAGATCAAGAAGAAGAGAGATAAAGACGGACATAGTGAGAGCAAAACGGCCACGCTTGCGTAGGATATATTGTGCATTGAAACCTAGCACATACCGGCGGACAGAAAAGGAGGAGGAGAAGGAAAAATAGGAACAGGAGAAGGAAAGGGCAAGAGGCACCGTTGATTTTGGCTCTCGAACGAAATATCACACAAAGCCTTGTGTGTTTGTATATACAGGTATATATATATATATATATATATATATATATACATTTATACATATATATATACGTACGGCGCCGGTAGCGCCGGCAACGGCAGCAACACAAGGGCAGTGACTAAAGCACGGCATGGTGCTATGCTTTTATAGCAGCACCAGCAGCGGCAGCGCATATAACTGTTATGGATGTATAGAGAGAGACACGAGGCGTTACGGTGAGTGTGCCTCTGCAGTTGGGGCTCTTGCTGCAGCGGCTGTAGGTGGTCCTGCCATCGCTGCGAGGCTTGAATGTCGACTGCCAGAAAGCAGGGCATAGTAAAACGTGGCAGGAGAAATTGGCATACCTCCCATATAAAAAAAAGAGAAATTGGCGTGCAACCAAATTTAAGGAAGAGGACAAACCCAACGACGCCATCAATGCAACCACTACCACCACAACTAACACTACCTTGAACAATTATCCTCATCTACCTTTATCTCCACGATTAAATTCGTAAAGCTAATTATTATATTAAATTTGACATTAGTGATGGGCTTTATTCAATCCTAAGTTAATTTGTTATATATTTAATGTGATAGCGTGTTTGCAGAATAGTGCTTAACGGCGATGTATACAGATACTTTAAAACAGCCTGTATATTAAATTATTTTAGTGACATTAGTGATTAATTATATTAATATTTGATGATGTTACGCTTGACGGTGAAGCTTATGCTGCAGCGGCCGATACAAAGTCGATTCCGCAGTTCAAAATATGTAGAACTCACGCTGCAAGCCCAGAAATGTGAGACGGTCACTGCCAAAATTGTGCCTTAATATCAAATGAAAACGATACTTAAAAGGATTCTTGCTGGCATAACACAATTCGACTCTAATCATTTAGGGACACTTACTACCCCCGTAAAATGCAACAAATGCTTCTAACATAAATAAATATTTTTTAAAGTTTCGTGCAAGCCGGACCTTCACATACGCAGCCAACTTAATGCGTACGCGAAGACCAGCAGGCTATCCCAGAATAAATAAAACTACTGAAAATGAGCGAGCTTCCCCATAGGAAATGGTGACCTTGGAACTAACCACGCTGTTGAGTTACACCTGTCCGTTAAGCTGCTTTTTCGAATACATTTGGGCCCTCCGCAGAATACCTAGCACAAAAAACGCAGCGGAGCACGCCACCAAAGTCACACGCGACCCTCACCCTCTAGAAGTGCCCCAGCGTACTTTAAATGAATACAAAAGCGTGAAATCCTATAAAATCTATCTGACAAACAAGGTGGAAAGTATGGATGGCCCGAAGAGAGCCGTGCTGTATTTTTAGCTGCACAAAATAGATTATTTGAAGATTACTTTAATCTTTATACCCATCTCTAGTCAAGATCAGGCAGGATCCTATCTCCTAGAATCGTAGTAAGTTTAAACGTTCAGTAAGCTTAGCTTGGATCCTGTGAATTCACTCTAGAAACCGTAGACCTTAAAACGCTACACGAACTAAGCAGTCATAAAAGGCCAAGTAGGCTCATGAGGTAGAAATAGCTCAACGATGTTATTAGGAGAGCTTCTAGAATAGCTGAGTACTCCACACGCTTAACCCAACCTACCATCCGTGAGTGAAGCAAGCCTCTGTGATCCTATGGAAAATGCCTAACCTAGGACGTGACGATTTCATGTATGGCAGCAGCTTTAAACCTGCATCATAAATCAGTTAAACTATGTTGGATGGTGAACCACACAGAAGCAAAGAAACTATGCGTCCTGTATGCAAAATGAAAGAGTCGTTCTTGAAAAACAAAGTAAAGTATATTGCAAAAATTACGGAAGACCGACGAACACGTTAGTTTATCGGGCAGAATATGTTACTATGTATGAGTATGTAGGGATAATGTAGATGCAAGGAGGAAAGAGCCTGTGATGTTTCGAGCTCTGTAGTGAACACTCATAAACCCTACAACTATAAAATTAGGTGAAACCCACCGAAGAAATCATAATATATAAATAGATTAGTTAATCATTAATTAATATTATTTAAAAATTGTAAAGCCCCCATATGAATATATATAATTGGCACGTACTTTATCGCCCGGAGCAAGTCTATTGACTTCCGCGGCCTCAGCGAATATTTATCTGACCCGGAATCGACCTGACAGAAGAATTGAACAGAGGACCTCGTGAACAAGCCTATGTGTAGTCGTTATGGTCCTATCAAATTCACGCGCAAGATTTCTGATCGAGATAGAAGGGTTCTCAGAAACGCGTAGTTAACTTGCGTCGTAGTAGAGAAAATACGTTTTTTAGTAGTTGGCATTTTTGTCAGTGTACAATACATACCATTGCACTATCTCTATGCTAAATTCAGTTAAAATAGAAAAGGGTGAATTTTTGGTCAAATTGGTAAAAAACCCTAGTTATGAACCGAAATTACCATGAAGTCCTTGAGGGCGTAACATGAGCATGTGTCGTAAATTTGGCGAACTCGTTTCGATCGCTCATTCACGTGAATTACGTTGCTTCAATTATGTTGCAAAAAGCTTGAACTGAAAGAAAAAGAGTGACGCAGTATACGCTTAGAGAAAAGCCAAATATAGCCTATGAACTTAATTAACGTATATTATAAGAATGCACCGTTTTGACATATTCATTTCCTCGCCTCTGAAAAAGGCACAATTAGCAATTTTAATTATGGTATTAATTATATATTATATAAATTAGTAAAATATAAACATACTTAATTTATTATAAAAAATCAAGATTCTTATTGGGAGGAAGATCTGCTCTAAATAAAGTGCAAAGGCCACGATGCCGTATGCAGAGGTAATACTGCTTTGCCGCCCGCCCTGGATATTACCAGAGACAAATGACGACGGTTTTACCCGTGTGGTAACCCGCAGGGGAAAACTGACTGTGTCCCGCGAGCAGAAGAACCTAGCCAAACTAAAGGAGAGTAGAACTAGAGACATTCAAAGTGAGAAGCAGAGTTCCCTGAAGGTTTGCTATTATCGACGTATAAACACATACACGACGTGGCTCCCGGATTCAGAATATCCGGTGACAGGAAGCCCATTGTCGTGTGGCTTTTGCGAATTGCAGACGCAAGCCGGGTGCTTTCGATTGGTGGGTATACACAGCCCGTCCCTGTCGGGCTTTAAAGCTAGGACACACGAAATTCGAATATCAATCACTTAAGAGGAGATAGAACGCGCGTTGTCGCTACTTGGAGTCAATCACGTAAGAAGAATCTCTCACACGAGAAACGGAGAGAGAGAGTTATGCTTAGTAAGATGATTCTTTCCTTTACACGCCAACATCCGCCATCCGTTATTCCTGAATACCAAACTTATCAAACAGTTCCCGTTTGCGACCAACCCAAGTTATGTCACAAGTATCTGAGGCCGGGACACTTCGCCGACGTGCCCTAAGTATGCAAGAAATGCTGCACTCCCGAAAGTAAGCTGCAAATCAGCAAGATGTGTTAACTGTCGGGGTGCTCACGCGGCGGGTTTGTCTGCCTTTCTTTGCTTTGCTTACCTTCGGGAATAAGAAAATAAATAGACTGAATTATACTTTAATCCTACACATTGCAACAGGTGCAGGTGCTGCATTCGACGGCCGAAATCACGGACATGTCCCCCATACCAGCCCTGTCTGTACAACACATCTCAAGTGTCAAAACAACCATCTTACGCTCCCCCGTCGTTCGCGGGATCTCTTAATAACATGATGACCCTACCCCACAGCTGCTAATCCTGGCTCCCATGTCTATTTCCACCAGAAAAGGTGAAAGGTTGCTAGGTGGTCCCGCCGGAGGGCGCCCGTTGTAAGGCATCGCCGAATCAAAACACCCGTCAAGAGAAAACGTAAAGCGATTCAAGCTGTATCCGGCTCCAAAAGCGCCTCCACCAGACTGTCTCAGATTCTTTCAGGCTTAAGCCTAGATCTATCGGCTAAATTCAAGGCCTTATTAGAGCTTTTGGAGACGCTGTTATAGCTGCTACTGCTAGTGGACAGTCTACGGCGAATCGTACAATCGTGAATGATCATGATCGCATAGCTCACGACAAAGCAGCGTCACACGCTACTCCACCACTCTACTACTAAATGTCCACTATGCGACGGGCAAAACACGCGGCGTGGCCTAACAAGGCCACTTAATAGAGGAGGAGGCCTATCAGCTAAGCACCCGACCGTTACTGAGGCCTCCTCCTCTATACTGAACACCACCGAGCACTCTCGTTAGCAAACGGCGCAAATTTTTGAGAATATTAGAGCAGTTATGGGGCAAATTAGCCTGATTCGAATTGTACCAAAGTCAGTCAGAAGACAGGTGGCCGAGGCGCTTACCCGTGTATGGCTTTTTCTATTTTGCTCCCGAGGTCTTTCGCCTTCCCTACGCCCACGATGCTTTATCTTTCTCAGTCATCATCCGCAAAACTATTTACGATTTCTCTCAAGATATAGGCCTGTCAGACGTGATTGTCACTTCTCATTCTCGCATCTCGTCTTCCAAAACATTCAGAAATGACACCGCGCACTAGACTAATTGTGTTCGCAAATACCGTAACGTCTGGCATTGCTCGTATAGAGGCCTTGCGAGAGCAACACCCATTAGCCGATTCGCATAGCAGTAAGCCTACGACTAGGGGCAGACCTAGTTAGCCCTCATCGGTGTCACTGTGGTCACCCCGTCGGCAAACTGGGACATCACGATTTACCATGTAACATCAGCGCAGGACGACGCCCCAGGCATGTCGCTATTAAAGAGCCCTTAGGTCATGCGGTCGTTCGTGCATCCTTGAACACCAGGCTTTTACGCGAAGGACGGCAGGCGTCCAGATGGAATGACACTTACACATCCTTCCAAAAAGGCAAAATGCTTGTTTAGAATGAAATCGTTACCGATTCCTTAGCCCCTTCTATGGTCGGTGGCGGCGCATCGGAAGCTAGTTATGCAGCCCATCTTGCAGAGGCCAGCAAGTTGAAGAAATACTTATCAATCGAGTGTCCCCACGAATTCTGACCTTTAGCGTTTGAAACCTCGGGTGCTCCTAGCGTTCGGACCAGGCAGCTGATCTGCAAAGTCGGCACTTTGTTAAACCTGTCATCCGGTGATAGCAGGTCGTCGACATTTTCAAACAACGTCGGGGTTTTGACGTACAACGTGAAAACGCTGCTTTCGTTCAGGGCACACTTCTTAAGTGGTCTCGGCCTGTCCTTATTGAAACGGAACTTTCGAATAAATAATGAATATAAATAATTTCGTTCCGTTATATTAGGCAAATAATAAATTATCACTTTAAGGCCCATGGGTCAAAGTCCCAGTGAGGACTGGGCCCTAGAATCGAAGTACTTCCATGTGCGTGCCGAACACAAGGATCCGTAGGAGAACGTAGGAAATGGGGAATAGCACAGAAAGGCATACACAAAATATTAAGGCAGTTTTGTGGAACTATGAAGGACGTGCCGTATTAGAATTGTTGAGCGCCGAAGCACTCCGAGAAATTAATATTTATTCTAATTTTGACGAAAATCTGGGCCATAAAACCTTGTACCCTTAGGGACTTATGTAAACATTATCACGTGCTAGCACAGAACGGTGAGAAACATGGCAAGTCAAGAAGGGTTAGTCAACATCAGAAATTTAAGAAGTGAGAACAGAAATAATAGCAGATAAATATGTGATGGTATCAGATGGTATTAGATGGAACATCAATCATCAGTATCATAATTTCCTCCTAGACGGAAAAGTGGATAATACAACTTTTTTCGAAGAAATTGCACAATTTAATGTATTGAACAAGGACATACCTATGGAAATTGTATTAAAAGCCTAGAAACTAGATAGTGGAATCTTCTTTACGGGCGTTGAAAGGCTTCCCTCAGGATAGTTTCAAATAGGCTCTTATAAGTGCAATGCGTACCAGAGGTAGCTCGAGCAGTCAAAAGATCAGATATGATAGGATAAAGACATTTAAAGCAAATAATTGCACTAAGCTTTATTTGATGACTGACTGAAATCCGGGGAAATGTTTTAAAGATATAGCGAAAATGCCTTGAGGAACAAGGCGTGAAAGAGGTCACCCTTATTGTTATACCTAATTCGAAAGGCATAGAAACAGAGCCATTTTGGAACAGTTGCCCCCTATAAGGTATTCTCAATGAAATCCAATAGAGTCGAGTCGAGTAATTTTATGCAAATAAAAAAGGCGGTACCAGAGAAGCAATTTGGGTAAAGGGTGTCGAAGCTGACCCATTCTGTCGTGCGCTAATTGCTAGCATATATTTAAGAAACCCTAACCGAAACAAGTACACAGTTATAGGTATAAATTTCAAAACCGCATCTGGCCTTGCGCCGACCGACAGGGTTATTCATTAAGCAGGAAGTAGGACAATTCTTAAGGAGCAGCATGCATCGACAGTGGTATGAGGATTAAGAAGAGTGATATAGACCCAATGACCCAGGAGTGGCCCAGGTCGTCCCTGCAACATTTGTTTGAAACCGGGTGAGGGAGGGTTGGACCCGAGAATGAGTACGGTAATGTACGCAAATGACATTGCGATCAGGAGCACAGGACAGGCTAGCAAGAGTCTCTTTATGGCTATGCGGGAGCTGAACAGACTAATTGATTATATAGACAAGATGGGGCTTAGTGTTAACTGGAGAAATGCAGTAGCAGTTAAGTCTCAAAGAGGGGTTGACTGCCGAAGTTCGACGTGCTTGGGGCTAAGGGTAATTCAATAAATAGTGTAAATAAACATACTTATCTGGAACTCACGTCGAATGACAGCAATTTCCGAAACCGCATAAAAATCGAAATGGGAAAAACAATTAAAGCCGTAATTATTATTGCGATATATTTTGAAGCTCAGAAACGATAAGAGACCTGATTGGGTTAAACTTCTACTTCGGTCACATGGTAAATGTGTAGCCTAGGACGCTACAGTGTCTTGCACTGTAGAGCCCTCATATCTACACAATAGCTCCATCGCTGCCCGTGGGCCGCAGAACACGTCGCAAGAGAAAAAGAAACGTACATAATCTAGTCTAGAGAATAGGTACCATTTCGTGACAATATCGTTGGATACTCTTTAGCTTATGAGCCGTGTCACATCATTTTTTTATCTGGAAAGAAAAGTGGTGACCGTCGCGAGAAAGATTATTTAAGCCAAGTGCTATCGCCTGACGTCTCTAGGGGCAGTATCGCCTTTATTGTTTGCTCTATGAGTTGATAAAAACTACTGGGAGCACTCAAATATACTTTCAAACCTTAAAATTGTAAATGATACTCTTTTTTTTAAATAATGTTATTTTTTAGACAATGTTTTATTATTCATTCATTCATTTATTATTTATTCAACGATATTACACGTACTAATAGATGAATTTAATAATATTTACCATGCTGTTTGCTTGAGCATTATTGCTTGAGTGTTGGTGACGACTCAACATAATATTGTTTTTTTCACTTCGATGCCCTCTAGCATAGGTGAAGAATAAGTATGTGTACAGTGTAGAAACTTAAACGGGAAACCACTTAGAAAAAACAGAGAAAAAATCACTCAGAATAATCTAAAGAGACGTCTACACGACATAGAATCTATGTCATCCTTTAACGTAGACGGACGCGTCTACGTTAAAATATGACATAGAGTATTGACATGTTGCGGGTTCATTGAGTTTTGGACGAGCAAATTTAATAGAGGCTCGTAGAGGCTGATTCAAAGCCGTTGTAATTGTCATATGTTTTTAGTAATAATCTAAGCATATCTTGGTTGGGCTACCCACATAACATTTACGTTAAGTAAGTTGCTTTTATAAATTGTCATGCTAAATGAATATTTCCTAAATATAAACTAACCGGCCTTTACTACGGTAGTTAGCAATACGTCTCTTTGTCACTTTAGACTAAGTGGCTTTGTCTATGAAGATCTGTAGATGCGTTCAGAATGGATATCCACCTCCCTACGTATATATATATATATATATACCTGCACGCACAAAACTCCTAAAGCGGTCGTGAGACCTTACCGACAGAACGAAATCCTCAAACGGCACGACACAAACGAAAAGAGCGGCGAGGGAGGCCCTGACTTTTGCAGCTGACATATTGCGTTGTTTTTGAGTGAAATTGGTCAGCACACCACCAGGGGCTGCTTAACGTTCCGGCCGGTCTGTCTCAGGAATGGGTTTGTTCGTAAACGCAGATTTCATCAGCGGTGATGAATCGATGTCAAAATTCAGCGAGATTTCAAGGAATCAGCCTTAGGTCTTTCTCTAAATCATCTGAGCTAACTCAGGCGTTCAAGTATGAGCTCAAGCTGCGTTACCATGCAGTCTCTTTTTAATAGTTTGTAATTTTGTTTGAAAAAAATATTACATCTTCTGGCATACTTGTAAAATCGCCATAGCCGATTAAGATTTATAAGCATCACGCACCCTTCGTCTGTCTTCTTGTCGTACTCCTGGCCCTTTGCCAACATGTTAAGGATAATACAATACCCTAAAAGAAGCCAGCGCCGCTACAACTCAACTCCGTTTGATTTGTTTACCTCTTTCTGTCACGCTCGATGTCTCCTCTAGCACGTCTACGCCATAGTCTAATCTCGGCTTCCACTCCAGTACACTTCTGTGATCAACCAAAAACAAAGCAAAAACACATATGATTGTATTTTGCCTCAGCTAAAAGTGTTCAGGTTCAATCAGAACTTGGAATCGGAAAAATTTAAAAAAGTCATACAAAGGCTTCGGAAATACTCTTCGAGACGTATTGCACCAAAGAGTTTTGCTTTATCAAAGAAAATGCGGTTTGGGGCAAAGTTTGCGTTAAATGCGTGGCTTGCACAATGGGAGTGCATTTGCACAACTGTTTAAGGGAACGTCGTTTCCGTTCGGTAAATTTATTTAAATTCAGTAATTCCTCATTGAGCCTGAAATTTCCATAATTACACATTTTAAACAAGTGTAACAAGCGAGGACACGCAGAAAAGGCTATCGCCCGTGTCTGCGTATATATATATATATATATATATATATATATATATATATATATATATATATATATATATATACGAGTATATACGGATATCTTAGCCATCAAAGCCATTAAGCCACTGGCAATCTGAAATACGCGGAACGGTGCAATAACGAATTCGGCGAGATGGTGTGATCAAAACTCAGGTGCATGCGTCTCAATAATTTTAGAAAAAAATAAGCTTTTGTTGAGGCTGTTTTTGCGGGACGGACCCCCCGATTGTGATTCTAGATTTTTTTGGTTTCCCGAAAGGCAAAGTGCATCCCAATGTGGCTGCGTGCGCCTTCGTTAAATTTGCGGAACTTGGTTCCTCATTGGATTGCTCTGCGGAGTTTTAATCTGAATTATCAAAAAGCTTATCATGAAGCATTATCTAAATTATCATCAATGAAGCAGCAAATCGTGTTTAATTCTTCTCTGACAAAACGGCTGATGGTTTGCCGGTAAAGCCATCCTTAACAGCCCTGTTTATGTAATAAGATATGCCTTTCAAAATCTATCTTCAGCATTCTCAATGCGAGAGACTATGCTTTCGGATAAACCATTGCAGTTTATAATTCCACTTATAAATTCCTCTAGCGCGAATAGCTTTACCAATAGCAAGTTTTCGCTGAAATAATTGAGTAGTCATCCATAAGCGTCCCAATTTGCGGTCAAGGTAGGGCATGTAAGAAGCTTTAAAGCGATAACCATACTCTAGCCAAATGAGCCAAAATGTTTAAAATGTATAACTTTTAAAAATTAATACATGTGCGAGCCAGACACAATATGATACCAGCATAATCACAAAGATGCATTCATTCGAGACAGCTGAGGACTCATACTCGGCAGCCCGTGCGGTATTTTCTTCAGGCAATTTGCCAGAAATATGCCAGTGGTGTTACCTTTGATTAACTATAGCTTTCGGTGTTGATTTTGCATACCTAGTCATAGTAGTATCTATGCCAAAATCTTTAGAGGTAACCTCAAATACGTACTTTATGCATTTAAACGCGTCTTGCGCGTCTGTAGCGTTGAAAGCAGACAGCTGCAAAGAGAATGCTGACCCTTGCTAATCGAGTGTTGCCGTAATCTTTTTTGTTTTGATTACAGACATTCTAACATTTTTCCCAACGTCAAGACAAACTCGCTTCGTCTTCAGATGGACGCCACATTCAGCCGGAAGCAGGATCAGCAGCAACAGCCGCCGATAGACATACGGAAGGAAATCTCTCTGCAGTGCATATTTGAAGCTTCCTCGAACGTTAGTAGAGAGAGAACACCACCGTTTGCTTGTAGCATCGTTGCCGCTAGATGTACTGTAGGCAAAAACGTAGGCGCTGCTAGATTGTACTCCCTCTAGCGTAGTCGTAATATTGAGGATTGTTAGGACAAATGTACAAGCATTAGTTTGTTCACTCGATAATCGAAATAAATGATGATGGCAATGTTACAAACTAGATCATTCCGATTCATCGTCAATATTGGAATTCCGCCAAGCTACAACATTAGCCTGCCACCTGGTATCAATTGACACGTGCAATTTTACTAAAGACTGCCAAGCAGCACCTTTCGTTGCATATCTGTATAAAATGTGAGACAATGTTGGTAGCTTCTTTCTTCTACTTTTAGGGAATTGTTTTAAAATCAGCAATACCGTTTGTTGCTCTGAAACAAGACGTAGCCTTGAAAGCTCTTTTAAGCAGAGCAAGCATTTGGGATATTTGCGGCACAAGAATGTGTGATAATATTTTTATGTATATATATATATATATATAAATATATATATATATATATATATATATATATATATATATATATATATAATATATATATATCTATATATATATATATATATATATATATATATATATATATATATATATATATATATATACAGGGTGTGACTGAAAGAATTTTATAGCGATACATAAAATTGTAGAGCTCGTTAAAACGAATATTTTTTCCAATGGAACATGTGCTCTGAGAAGTCTTGTTTCGGAGTTACAGTGAAATTACTACAATTTGTGACACTGGTGTTTTTGCCCGACATAGGAGCACAAAATGTGCTGTTGCGAGACAACCAGTATTCCTAGACAGAAACTAAGCACACCGTCGTGTTCGTGATAAAATTCTGCTCAATCTGATGAATATGCAAGGCCGGTCAGAAGACGCGACATGGTCGCTTAGAAGAAAATTCGCCAAAAATGAAGTTCTTCATTAGCGTTCACGCCAAATACTTTAGAATCATAACCCTACGACCACCCACGTGTTCAAAGCTAACATATTCAGCCAATGCGCAATTCATGGCGATCATTTTGGTACCAAACATATGTCAATGCGAGCTGTGGTTGCGAAGTAATTACGATTTTTCGGCGGGATGTCCAGATTAAGTGCATGTAAAATGACTGTGTGGCGACGTTCACTACCGCCGACGTGTCGCGCGACAGCCGCAGCGCGTCATTTTTCATGCACTTAATCTGGACATCTCGCCGAAAAATCGTAATTACTCCGCAACCACAGCTCGCATTGCCATACGTTTGGTACCAAAATGATCGTCATGAAATGCGCATTTGCTGTATATGTTAGCTTTGAACACGTGGGTGGTCGTAGGGTTATGATTCTAAAGTATTTGGCGTGAACGCTAATAAAGAACTTTATTTTTGGCGAATTCTCTTCTAAGCGACCATGTCGCATCTTCTGACCGGCCATGCATATTCTTCAGATTGAGCAGAATTTTATCACGAACACGACGGTGTGCTTAGTTTCTGTCTAGGAAGACTGGTTGTCTCGCAACAGCACATTTTGAGCTCCTATGTCGGGCAAAAACACCAGTGTCACAAATTGTAGTATTTTCACTGTAACTCCGAAACAAGACTTCTCAGAGCACATGTACCATTGGAAAAAATATTCGTTTTAACGAGCTCTACAATTTTATGTATCGCTATAAAATTCTTTCAGTCACACCCTGTATATATATATATATATATATATATATATATATATATATATATATATATATATATATATATATATAATATAATATATATATAGATATATATATATATATATATTTTTTTTTTTTTTATGTATATATATACAATTAATGGGGCGACCGTTTCTACAAATTTACCGTTTAATGACAGCCTACTTTTATTGTGCAGTGAGGTGCACAGACTCGATTCCCTCGCGAAACTGGGGGAAAGAGCTGGGATCATTTATGTCTGGTTTAATAACATTGATGAAGCAAACATGGCAGTGCAATAAACGACCCTCTTTGACATTCCGATGGTGGCCAATGCAACGATCTGAATGCATATCACGCCAGAATAAATGAAGTTCATACAGGTTTTACTGACGAACATATTCTGTCTGCTCTTAAGAATGTTAGTGTCGTCTAAGCGAGAAGAGAGAGCATTATAAATAAGAGAACGGGATCCACTGCTACATCGATTCCTACTAACACGGTCATGCTCAAGTTTAATAAAGTTCCACCGACTGAAGTGTTTCTCGCTTTTAGGTCACATAAAATCACTATCTATGCGGGAACTCTAGGTAGCTGTCACAAATGTTTAAGGCTAGGCCACATTGCAAACAAATTCCGTAATAAAGTTACGTGTAAAAGATGTGGCCAAGCTGGCCATCTGGCTCTAAACAGTAATTACCAGGAGAAATGTGTAAACTGCAGGAGATCCCACACGTGCTGAATAATCTAGGTGATATGCTGCCAAAACGTACCTATGCTTTTGCCATTGTTATGGGCGATGCAAATGTAAACCTACTTTCGATTCCAAAACCTAGCGAACACACATCGTTTTTGCCGTTAGAGATTTCTCCCTTGATCGCATAACCAGACCCGCGCCGGATACATGCATAAACCACATTTCTGACTGGAAGTTTGCCAACATCTAGTTTGTGGTCTTGAAGCTCTGCTCTTTTCTGATCATTACCCCCTTTTGGCAACTCCGCGGCTACTAAACCGCTGCCCGAGTTAGTCGTCAATGCAATCCGCGCTGGAATGAACAGAATTCCACCGAAATCGCTTTGAATTATTGCGTGGCAACTGCACTCAATTTAGGACATTTATAAATGGATTAAACCTTGATATGTCTACAGCTTTTGCCGATAAAACTACAACACTGTTCTTAGTAAATAATTAGATTTACCTTTCGGATTTGCACCAATATCTCCTAAATGTTGACAACGTAATTAGCATGTGTATTACGTTTGGACTAGTTGTCAATGTTAATAAAAATAATTTCCTAGTTTTTCGTTCATCGCCGATTTTACTGGCATTACCTAACAACCTGCTTGTCAAGTCTCGGAACATTGCGCTTTATCAGGCCGTTAGGTGCCTGAGGCTCGTTTTTCAAAGAAGAATGAGATGGCATCCCCATCTTGATTATATTGCACCCAAGTGCTATGTCCTGCATAAAATGAAATTAATTGGGGTTCTTACAGAGGGCTTACTTCTGGTGTGCAAAGCGTGTTCCTGGCAGTGCTATGCTGTGGTATTCCTCTATGAGGTGGTGGCTTTAATGGAATTCTTCGAAGAGTCAGAGTAATACAGAATAATGCACTTAGAGCATGTTTTTATGGAGAGAAAGGAATTCGGTCAGGGATTCATGTAGTCGATTTTGCCTACCACGGTGGATAAAATATATACGCTCCGAGTTTCTAAGTTAGCATATCAAATTTTGCGAGGTATTATTTGCACGTAGATCGATTTTCCACTAATTCATACCCCCAGTTGAACATCAGCTAGGCGTGGAACGACTTTCGCAGTGCCCTCAGTATCCTTGAAGTCCAGTCGGTACACACTTGCATACCACCTGCCCCAAACCTGGGCCTCTTGGAAGCCTGGGTTTCTTTATGAACATAATTGCCAATTCCTATGTGGTCTGAAATGGAGACGATAACAAAAAAATTATCTAAAATTAGCACAGTTTTAAATACAGCAAATTGGATAGAGAAGAATTCGGAACAGTTTCCCTTGCTAATATGAACATGTACTCGTTTATGGTCGGGTGATACGTCTAAATAGATAATGCAACTCCTGCTAATTAACAATGAGGTGTAATTAGAAGGGAACGGGTCAGCAATGAAGTTAGTATGGCATGGGAGTACCGTGCCACTAGGTAAGATATAGTCCAACACATTTAGCAGAGGTTTTTTATAAACTATACTGCCGAAATAGAAGCCGAAAATGTTGCCTTCGATGTCAGTACTCGATTTTTCTCT
The DNA here is from genome assembly GCA_003439945.1 of Dermanyssus gallinae. NCBI lineage: Eukaryota > Metazoa > Arthropoda > Arachnida > Mesostigmata > Dermanyssidae > Dermanyssus > Dermanyssus gallinae. The sequence continues at coordinate 164,577 of QVRM01001369.1, forward strand.
ACGTACTGCTTGTACAAGTCGACTCATCGCGAATGAGAACAAAGTTCTGCAGTTGAATCACGATGACCCCGCCAATTTGTCACCGATAACTTGGAAACACTTAGCAGCACAGTCAGAGACGCATACGCGACAGGTCCTCGCAGGAGCGCTGACTGTCTCGCAAAACGTGACACACAGTGATGGAAGGCGTGTGTGGTTGTGTTCGCTTGTGTCGCACAGTCCCTACGTGCACAATGGCATTTTGGACGTTCACCTATATATGGCGCAACGATTGTACTGGCCAATAGAGATGTCGCAGAGGTTGGGCTGAAAACCAAATCGTGGCCACTCAAGCCCAAGAGTAACAAAAGGATCGCAAACACTGGACAATTTGACGACGATCGAGATGCCGGAGGCAATACAAATCCGTCGCGCACGAGGTACAAGGGGTCCAGAGTTTGAGAACTCCGATGTAGATAGTGGCCATGGCTTCTCTTCTTCGATCGTTCGGCCAGTGTCAGTGCCCCACACTCCACTAACAAGGCTCGGGTAGAAGATGATGAGCCAGTCCGAGTAGCCGCCCCTCCTACCGGGCAGACAGAAACATCGACGAGGAAAAGCAGAGGGCCATCAACGGCAGAAGGAATCGGCGATAAAGGTACCAACAAAAGTAACGGCAATCGCGCTGGCCACGAGCTATGGGCGACAACCCGAAAGTTCACCTTGTCAGCAACGACAGCATGCAGAGGAAGGATCACCAGATCGATCGGCGACACGAAGTAGGACGCACGACGACAGCCGTGACGGAGGGCGGCCCAGTAACAGATTAGGAAGTCGAAGCAGGTCGTCCATTGGCAGTGGCCGGGCATAACCAGTGCATTATACGGATTACCTCTAGCTGCCGACTGCCACAACGAGCAGGTAGCAACTGGAAGCAAGCACCGAGAGGAGCAGCGCAACAACAATAGAGGCCGAGTGGCAGCGAGGCCAACGCAAACAGTCTGGCGCTGGCCGAGGAAATGTACAGAATGATACTGCACCGCAGCGAGTCGATATTGCCTCAGCTACCACACAACAGCTGTCTCACTACATCCACAACAACCCGCTTACAAAAAGAGATACAAATATTTATCAGGCAGTGCATAAACTCGTTACAAAGAGTCGACCCGCGCGATACTATGACAATATATACACTGAGCATGAGATATGGCAGAAGTAGACGGACGTGTAAAAAGCAGGAAATTAGGCACACTTGATGAGCAGAGTGAAACGCACTTAGTGAGTAGCCAAGAGCCGCCAAAGGTCGAGGGATATATTTAGCGGGACCCTAACAGAAACATCCGTCAGGAATGCTGGGGTCAATGAGGGATCGGCATGTTATCGTCGGCGGCCTTCCCGATTGTGTGGAGTGTGGTCTGAGTGGCCGTAGTCCCTAGAAAAGGGGGGCAAAAGAAAAACACATTTGTGTTCGCGTTTTTATCGGTATACGTAAAACCCACATTCTTAGATATAAATTCTATATCTGTACGTAGCAACTTCAACAGTTGAGCACTTGGGCGGTTCGTGATTTGTCTGTACTCGTGAGGCATGCATCGTAGATATAAATACTGCATTTGTAAGTGGCAATTAAGGCTACGGCATAACAGAAGAGATATAACAATATGTTTAAACAGGTTAAAAATATAAAGTTAAATTAAAGATCGGAATATAATGTTCTGATCCCGAGTTCGCGGAGAACTATCCTCAACACGACGAGAGTAGTTACGAAAAAGGTAGACATAGTAAAAAAGGACATCCTCCTTGTGGTGACCACGCCACCCAAATAGAAGCAATAACACAGGCCACACAGTGAAACACGCAATAAGTGTTAAGGCGACCGGAACTATCGATCCAGAGAGGTAAGACAGGGGATCACGTAGAATGGCTTGATGCCGGCTCAATCAAGCGCGAAACCGTGTCAGCACCGAGGAAATCTCGATATTGGCACAAACACTGGCTACACGGACTTTCAAACCCTACTATAGATTATCACGCTGATCAGGAATAAACAACCTCCGACCATTTACTCGAGCAAGAGCAAAAACAAGCAAGGACAGAACGAGATAAAGAAAGCAGCCAAGCAGCTAAAGTTTTTTATACTACCACTTTGTCTCTGTTTTTTTGCCAAATTATACCATGCCTTTACTGGTCCTATATAGCCTTCCTTTAGCAGCGGAGCATAGTTGCAAGATCATGCTCAACTAGATTCAGAATGACGGGAAGTAAATTATCCACATGACCGGTCTTAATCCTACGCATGGAAACACCTCTGTTTTTGTTATCCGTGCAATGCGTTAGGACGAAGAGTATGCTAATTACTTTTGTCCGATGCCTGGACCTCACTGAGCCCATGATGCCATTCAAAAATCGGATTGAGTTCTAATGTCCTGGGAACCAGAACTATCCACTGAACTTATTCACCCTTTAAATCGTATGACGTTATTCCGACGGGATGCCCCTATTCAGAGCACGGTGGTCAGGCTAAACTCATACCATACCATACAAACGAGTGACGGCAAGTATGGTAATTGTAGTTTAGGTTGTATTGTATTGAACACTGAGGATGTGGCTCTAAGCCGTCTAACCTAACAAGACATGTTTTTAGAACGCTCTTCGTAAAAACGTACTTTCTATGGTAATCATAGGGAATGACTTATATCAACAGCTAAAACAAAACCAAGCTGTCGAACGCAAACTGAGATGCAAGTGAAAACGCCTTCGGTGTTCATTAGGTGACCAGCTAGGTAATTCGATGTAGCATTACAGAAAATGATTGTATGAGATCAACAAAAACAGCACTGGTGTACCACACTGAACCGAGAAAGACCTACAACAGCTGTTTATCACTTAGCGAATCAATGGTAAAATAGGGTTTAAATAGCTCCTTTTTAAAGTATGAGTCGGCTGGGCGAGGTCCACATTGTTCTAGAGCAAGAGATCTCATGTGTTCATTCATTTCCGTATCCCAATCGTATTCTAAAACGGATTAGTAAACGCACCGAAATATGAGCAAGCGAAAGAACGCTAAGATCAGTGATTGCACGAGTTGTGTCTTCCTACTTAGTAATTGTGAGTACGTGCCTATACTTGGGTTCAAGCCGTAGATCAAACAGTGAATCATTTTTTTATTAGGATTCTATTCTTTTGCAGGCTGAACGTTGTTTCGGCAATTCAACTGCCGAGTTGTACGATTCCGAAGAACGGTTTCAAGCCCATTTCATACTTGATGATGACTAATGGGGACGACGATGTCATATTACTGGACGCATTGTTATGCGTCGTATTCGGAGTAGCTTCGCAACAGGAAGGAGTTGGTGAGTGGTGACCGGCTGACCACAGCGTGCCACAGCTGATGGCTAGGACCACTGCCAGTCGAAGCGTAGTAGAAGTCGCTGTATTAGTATTAATAGACGCCTAGCAGGGGTGGTTTGGGTTGTCAATGCATCGTTCTCGACAACAGAGCGTTACTATCGCGACCGGGAACAATAGACCAGCATGGAATCGAATCGAAGAGAATTTTTTCGCTGCTACGCGGCTTTATCGGAGGAAGTCTATAGAAGTGCAGTAAAGGATCGCGTGTGGATGTTGTCAAGAATAAAGACGAAATTATAGTTAATATCTTAGAGCAACAAAAAACGAAGGACAAACATGTTCAATTATGTCTATATCCTCTACCGCTTGCCCTGACGAATTTTAAAGTAAACGCTAGAATTAGAATACATTTTTTAGGAAGGTTGTTTGAAGTAAAGGCCGTGTTAAGAGGATTCGCATCGGGTTAGATTGTGACTAGCAGGTTTCAGCCGCGGGTGTAAAAACAAATATAAAATCAAATGAGTAGAAAAACCATTCAAAAACTGTCCGTAGTAGTTGTAGTAGTAATAGGCCCTTAGCGATAGCCTGTGGTCTACGATCGTGCCAATACTCAACTAGTTCGTCAACAGTCGCCGAGAATATTCTCTCTTCTCTCTCTCTCTCTCCTTATTTTTTTCCCGCTTTCACACAAACTCATTCGCATCTACACAACACACACACACACGCAGACATACACCCACCCGCATAGATATACACAGCTAGACAGCAAAGCAGCTGCCATTGACAATTGTTCTTGCGACAAAGCGTGGCGGCGGCGACGGTTAGGGGTGTTGATGGTGGTGGTTTGTGCTCGGGTTTGCCAGTACGGCCGGCGACCGAGTCACTTGCCCCCCCCCCCCCCCACCTTAGTCGGTGGTCGATGGGTTTGTTCGTCAGCTGGGGTCGTTTGCCCTGTCTGTCTGTATGTCCGTCTGTGTTTGTGGCTGGCTGGTTGGCCCGCCGGCCAACTGGCCCATTGGCAGTAGTAGGGTGGCAGACTGGCAGTGGGCGCATGTGGGGCTACAGAAGGGCCCGATGCGCGAGAGAGGCGTCGATCAGAGGAAGGCGTGAGAGTGGTGCACGAGGACGACGGCCGCACTTGACCTCAATTGGACTTGGGCCTCAGCCGCAGAGGCCAGCCACAGCAAGGCTGGCAGCCGAGATCCTGTGTGCCAGTGCGTGCGCACAAGGGTCGGGACCGAGCAGCGAGCAGAACCGAACAGCCGAAGGACGACAAAAGCACAGCAGGTGCCGGCACCGCCGTGCACTAAACCTTTGCCTCCACGGCAAAGAAAGGAGGAGGAGGTAAACGAACGAACGGTCGGACGAACGAACAGACGAACCTACCAACGGCCCTTTTCTGTTTAACGAACGCCGGCCTGCCGCCAGCAATCCACACCATTTCCCTGTTGCTTCGGCGGCCTTGCCAGCAGCCAGCCGCCATCACATCACCACACAGAGTTAGCGGGCTAAACAGACCGACGGACCCCCCACAGAAACAGAGACTGACCTGTAGTAAGGGGGAAGAGAGAGCAAGAGATAGAAGGCAGAGAGAGAGAGGAATAAGGGGGAGAGAGAGAGAGCGGAATAAGGGGGGTGATAGGTAGAGCAACCGACAAGCGGACGGGTATAGCGAACGGTTTCAGCTGGTTGGCTGGCTGGCTGGCTCCTACCCCGTGCATTTAGGCCAACAGTTCAATCACATAACAACGGACGGACAGACCGAGGTCGGCCGGTGGGTTGCTCGGTCAGACAGACAGACAGGCAGACAAACAGTCCGGCCAACAGACCCTACCTACCCAACCTTACTATCCAGCATCGTCATCAATGTCATCACCATTGCGGGGCAAACCTGGCTCATACCTCCCACCCATTTTGCCCACTACCTATATATATATTGTGTTCCCCTTGGCCGAGGCAGCTTCTGCTGCTGCTGTTGTTGTTGTTGCTGCGTGCTCCCCGCTGACGATGGCTCGTTATGGCCCCGCACTACACGCGCAAAAGTCTCTCGCCCTCTCCTCCCCGCCTTCCACTTCGCCTCCGTGTATACTATGCGGGGCAGGGCTTGTAAATGATTGCGGCTGTTGCTCAGCAAAGCTTCGGCAAAATCGACATCCATGACAACCAGCTCGTATCCGTCACCGGGACAACACACTATTCTTATCATGATCCTCATGATCGTTTATCATCATGATGATTATTATTTTGTTGTTGTTGCGGCTGTTGTTGTTGCAGCGGCTATGAACCTCGAAACCCAAGGTACTCTTTAACAACAATAATTAATAATAATATATTGCAATCACAATATCTAGAACATGTTGCGCTGCAATTGACAACAACAACAACAAAAACAGCAACGACCACAGTTGATGTGGGTGTTTCGCTACCGTTTCCGTTTACGTAGCCTTTACCTGTGACAGCATCTCAGAAGCGATCAATGACAAGAAAGGTGTTGTCACTGTTCTCACCGCAACGTTCACATACAAAACTTACTGCGCTGGATTATATGTACATGTGATGTGAAGACTCCCAAAATGCAAACGCAGCATTCGTGCGTTCGCTGCTGGGCAGAAGAGGTTGCGCTCCGTTAAGATTTGCAGTACTCGCATGCAACTTGACTTTCCTCAATTTTAAGTCGTCCTAGCTTGGTCAATTTCTCGGACAAGATTCCTTAGTTATAGTTTCATTTGCTGGCTCGATCTATTGAATGAGCATTTGAGAATTGGGCGTCGTTTGATGATGACCACGACAAAGCTTAGCGGTCAGTACTGTCCAGCCAACATAGACGTGCACGACAACATGTACGTAGGGGCCTAACGTAATTTCCACACATTTCTATATATCTCTTAAGGCGGTGAATCCATACATTGAAACATACCTCTGAATTGCGTTTTGTACAATAGTGGGCGAGTGATGTCGATTTTAATTGGTTTATATAGCATACAAGTTATTGTGTTTCTATTGTATCCATATAAACATTATAAAGGGCTCCAGTTGCTAAAAACTTGCTCAAAAACATATACATAGTCGATATCACAGCTCGGCCAGCAATGACGATTGCGATCCAGCAAGATTTTTTAATATGTGGCAATAACCGAAGTTTGGTACCTGCATCCAAATGTGCTACCTCGGCACTTTAAGTAAGTGTCATATTTTTTGTAAAACGTACTAATCTGATTTGGCTGAAATCAATAACCTGCCACACTCGACCGAAATTTAGACCCGTGTTTTGTTGTGCACCTACTTCCCCGACCCAACGTTGTATGAAATTGCCTCTTAACCTTGAAAGGGAAGTCCCTGCTTCCTTACTGGGTCGGGTCCCGTCCCAAATACCTGAAGTTTTCTGTCCTGAGAAAATGCGTCAAGATCCCGCTAAGAGCCTTGCTGCTCTCTTCCTCGCCCACGGCTCATTGTCTTGACCGCCGTACCCCCAATCTATTTTATCATCATGAGCGCCTCTACTTTTTTGAAAAAATCAATCTCTAGGAGTCTATCATCACGGGATTTATCACGAACCCAATATGAACCCTAAGCGACTCCCACAATGACCCTGTGCACCCTGTCGCCAGTAGAATACCATCGTTTTTCAATGGTAGGACAAGATGCCTTTAATTAAAATGGCTTCCTTATCTCCTCCCAATTAGCCGAGCTAAATGCATTAGGTTTGATCGGAAGGATCAGTAGGACGAAATCCCTTCTTACAAGACTTCGTCTGAGCCGGGTGCTTCTGGCTTCCACCACCTCCTCTACAAGGTGCCTTATCTCTCTCTCTCTCTAGTTCTCTCCGGCACACAACCATGACTGTGATAAATGATAATTGTGACAAATAATTTATGGCGAGTAAATACAATAGAAAATATTGTGATGATTTATTAATAATTTACAATACGTTTGCACACTCGGCAGTGCTCGCCTTAATAAAAATGGTAGTAAAAAGGTGTCACGTGAAGTTAAGAGTCAGTTGTCCGTGTCCTTGCTTTATGGTAGCCCCCGCTCTTATGGACCCGGTGCGAGCGGTATATCCTCAAGGTTCCTTGCAAAGTTAAAACGGTGAGATCCATAAGATTCCTCTTCGTGACGCCGAGCCCCAAGAGCGTCCTCGCAGATTCGGAGTCCCATACACCACTCATAGAGATAGTGATGGATCCGAATCTGCGAGGTTTTTGCGGGTCGGGGAGCACCGCTCTTAGGAACTCGACGTCATATTTGGCGATCTTGTCTTGCCGTGCTTTTGCCAGGTCCCGGTTCGGGCCGCAAACCTCGGCATCTAAAACCCAGACCTCGGTAGGTGTTGTTATTACGAGGTCGGGCTTTAGACCCGGTGCGCCCGGTCGACGGAATACTCGCTCACGAACCACCTCATGACCCCTTTCGCGGAGAAGACGCGCCACGCGATCACAGACGTCGTCGTGTCTCTTTATGGTTTGTTTGTGTGTTGTATCGCACATCTGAGCGACATGAGCCAACGTCTCAGGCGCATGACACCCGTGCCTACAACGTTTGTTGTAGCCCGGGCGTCCCCTGGCCAATCTGGCACGCGTTGGTAGTGCGTTGATCCTGAGCTTTAGTAGGTTTAAATACTCCATACCAGATAGGTAGGGCATGCTTACGACGGGGTGCTCGAGATCCCAGGTCTCCCGTATGGGGTGGAGACGTTGGCGTACGCCGATGACCTTGCACTCATGATAACGGCCAGGACCGAAAGAGCCCTGGAGAGCGCCGCCAATGAGGCCTTGTCAATGGTGTCCGAGTGGATGGAGTCCCATCACTTGAAACTGGCACCCGACAAGACGGAGGCGATGTACCTAACAGGCAGAAAGAGGACGACCGGCATTAACCTCGTGATGGCGGGCCACGCGATAGAAATCAGAAAGAAGGTAAAGTACCTTGGGGTCATGCTAGACACCGGACTGACCGGATCGGCACACGTTAAGTACGTGGCCGAAAAGGCCCAAAGGGTCTCCCTGAACCTGGCGCGGATCATGCCTAGGGTCGGTGGGGTGGCTGAGGTGAAAAGAAGGCTCCTGGCCTCGGTGGCCGAATCAACGGCGCTATACGCAGCCCCAGTCTGGGGGGACATGGCAATGCGGACGGCGAAAAATAGGGGGGCACTAAGGTCGACCCAACGAACGCTGGCAATCAGGGTAAGCCGGGCGTATCGAACAGTCTCGACCGAAGCTCTCCTGGTCCTAGCCAAAATGCTGCCATGGGACCTCCTAGTGGCTGAACGAAGTAAAATGTATCTAGACGAAGGTCTGGATCTCACCAGGGCCAGGAGTGCCACCATATCGGCCTGGCATGAGGAATGGGCGCAGGTAAGACCCGGTGTGACCACAGGGAGCTGGACCAAGAGTCTGATACCGGACCTCAGGGTATGGTATGACCGCCGACACGGGGAGCTTTCCTACTGGACGACTCAGGTTCTGACCGGACACGGCCAGTTCCAGAGCTACCTGTCAAGGATCAAGAAGGCCATCAGCGATATCTGCGTACTGTGCGACTCTGTAGAAACGGACAACGTAGAGCATACTGTTCTGCGGTGTGATGCTCTCAGGGAAGCACGGGACGCAGCACCAACCGCTGTGAGGGGCCGACCCATCAAGGAGGTGGTCTCCCATATGATGACTTCGGCGGAGGCATGGAGGGAGGCGACGAACTTGTTCGACGCTGTTTTGACACTCAAGACAGCTAAGGAAACGGCCAGGCGGGAGAGGTTTGAGCGGGTCTCTCGAGAGAGTGGTCGAGACGAGGAGCCGAGGGAGGGGGGAGGGGGTGGGGAGCAGCCAGGCCCTCATGGTCTCGACGCACCCTCACAGGACGGATTACAAAATGGCATCCCCCTATCCAACCGCAGGTAGACATGCGGGATGATAGTCAGGGATAGAGCTGATTGAAGGAGAACGGCAGGGACGCCTCTCCCACGGTTTCGATGTAATGCCAAAGTAATACCGAGCCTAGGGGGGTGGGGAGGAATCCGGGTTTAGTGGGTTTGCGAGTCTCACACTAGTCACGCAGGCTGCTAGTGGCGCATGTGCATCATGCATTACCAAAACCTCCCAAAAAAAAAAAAAAAAAAAAAAAAAAAAAAAAGATAGGTAGGGCATACCCTTAATCCAGTAATGTACAAAGAGCGTTTCGTGTGCTTTTTTAAAATGTGCCCCATCGAACGTGTTGTGTAGTTGTTGAGACCAGTAGTCGGTCTCTTGTGTAGCGGTCTCAATGGAGGTTCCCAAGCGCTCGCAAAGAAGTCTTGTTTTCGCAAGATCTTTTTAAAGTGCTCGGTGGTTAGCATCCATTGGACCCCAAGGTGCGTGGAGTGTTGTAGTGCTGTCAGGCGGGAGAGGCGGAGTCTGGGAATGAATGTTTGTAGGCAGGGGATGCCCAGACCGCCGTGTGCTGTGTGCGTGTACAGGTAGGCGTTCGTATATATATATATATATATATATAAATATATATATATATATATATATATATATATATTTATATATATATATATATATATTTATATATATATATATATATATTGTATTTACTCGCCATAAATTATTTGTCACAATTATCATTCATCACAGTCATGGTTGTGTGCCGGCCGACTCGCTGATTGCAGTTGTTACGCATCTCTCGGTTATGACTGTAGATGCTGGTATGACTGACACCCTGGTGGATATTAACCGTCGTCTCATGTTGCACGGTATTCGCTTTGTTTGACACTATTTTGGCTCTATGGGCAATAATATCCATTAATAAATCCTTATTTGCCACAGACGGTGGATCGACGGACATGAATTTGAAGCGAAAACGGACCTCATGCACAACGGCAGATTTACTTGGTGTGAGCTTAAAGATAAAGAACTGATAAAAAAGTCATCTACTGTGTCCTCTCTGATCCAGAAACAAGTAGGCCACCATCCACGGTTTTTAAGGCTAGTCCTTTCTATTCTGTATCGATTTGGGAGGGCCTCTGCTCTGGCTGTGGTTTTTACCCAGGTTTCGCCTGCACCTCGGCGGGCGGAACATCCCGCCTTTAGACGGCGGGGCACCGCCTAGCGCTTTTTATCAATGATATTGAAATTTGTTAGATATGTAGTGGCCCCTTTTTCCAATATACCTATACAAGAGAAATAGTCTAGCACAGAGTACTGGTTAATAAAATCCTACCGGGCCGCTGAGAAACCAAGACGCGGATTTCGTTTCAATTATTAGATGCACTAGGGAAAAAATGCTACGATTGCTCTACACGTGATGAGTCCTTATTTTCATGTAGACACTCGCGGCTGCCAGTCGTGGACGTTCTACCCTACTTTTCTGAAGAGGTAGAATTTTTTTACGCACGCCCTCCTATATCAGTGAAAGATAGTGTGAAACTAAACGCCGGGAAGAATATAAGACTCTCCCACCCTCTCCTGGTTCGGAATTGTGAATCATTACCACGAAACCAGGAAAGGGGAGTCCCAAGTTGCGACCCTCTCCATAGTCTACGAGTATGTCCCGAGCAGGGAGTGCGTCCTGCCCGGGGTAGACACTAGAGGCCTAGCCCTGTATCGCAATTTGCGGCGATCCTCGTGGCGAATCTCTTCGTGCATAAGCCTATCTAGGAGATCCCAGCATCCGATGCTGACCCGAGCATGTTGGCCACGATAGTTGCAGTCAAGCTACCTTGTGGGCGTAGGAAAAGTCCTCTACGGTATGCGACGCGCCATCGGGTGCGCTCGTGGAGTTGAGAACCCACGTGTCTGTAGCCTTGCCCATGCGGACAAGGTTTGACTGGAATTGTCCATGCCCTGGGAGCACTTGCACGGAATGATGTGTGAGTGTTTTCATTGAGCTCATACCAAGTTTTAAGGTCATTAATTAGGCCTTTTATACAGGCTCCTTTGGTGTCCCCAGCTAGTGGAGTGAACCACATGCGCGCTTCATGTGTCGAGGGAGTGCTCCCGTGCATGCGGTAGAGAAAGTCGCCACACAGTCATTTTACATGCACTTAAATTGGACATCACGCCGAAAAACTTCATTTTTTGCGACTTCTGACTGGCTTTATAGGTTCGGAGTTTTCTCACGAACACGACGGTGTGCTCTATAGGAGGACTGGTTGTCTGGCAACAGCACATTTTATGCTCCTATGTAGAGCAAAAACAATAGTGTCACAAATTATAGTAATTTAACTCTCATTCCGAAACAAGACTTCTTAGAGACCATGTTTCATTGGAAAAAACATGATTGCTTTAACGAGCTCTACAGTTCTTACTCTCAATTTAAAAAACTTTTTTGATATTGACCGATACCGCATACTGCAATTTCAATTTTTTTTCAATTTCAATTTGAGGTTTATTCGCGGAACCGCAATTTCACAATGCTTGAGTTCTCGTATCTAAAAATATTTAAAATGTGTATTAACACCAGCATTATCTATTTCTTACTTTAACATGTCTTACTCCATACGAAACTAGGAATTGAAGTCGCTAAAAACTTCTCCCGTTCACATACATGACACGCTTTCTTCAACCTATTGACGGGTAACTAGTTTTGGCTAGAGTTTTTACTCGTTATCCATTTTTGACCCCACGTTTAAATAATCTGACTGAGGTAGTACACGAAGTTCTTTGAGAAGTTCGGTCCAGATAGTCGGCAGGGTGCATGCGAGAGCATGACGAGTGGACTGCTTTAGAGCTACTGGCCTCACAAATTCCGTTGCACGTCCAATTGTGCGTCTAACAGCAGCTCTTATAGGAAAAGCAGCATCATCCGGAATAGCTCTTCTATACATCTTAAATGCAAGCATGGCAATTTTTACTCTGTAAATATTCCCAAGTGGTAAAAGCTTAAAGTCTTGAAAATACTTGCGAACCGAATCGCTGCGGCCCAAGTTAAATACTGCCCTGAGGGCATCATTCTGAATGACTTCGGCCCTATGAGTTATACCTTTATTAAGAAATCCCTAAATTGAAATACCATAACAAAGAATTGGCGTACTAACTACGTAATAATACATTATAAGAAGACCCTCGACAGGCACTCCTAGTTCTCGTAGACGATGAATAGATGAAATTACCGCATAGCATTTAGGCCTAATAACGTCTAAGTGATCATGCCATCTAAGCGCCTCATGTAAATTTAAGCCTAGACATTTGATAGTAGAGGAAAGTGTCACTTCCGTTTCATTGAGCTTCAGCATTTGAACCTGCGTGGCCCTCTTGGCAGGGCGAAACAACATGAGTCCAGTTTTGGTTGCATTTATCACCAGACCGAATTTTTCAAACACAAGAACAGCATACTCTACTACTTGCATAGCCTTCTGTACATCAGCCTGTATGCAATGCAAGAAAATAGAAGCTGGTTCGACGCAAGCAGTAGTAAACTATGTTATTAGGCGACATGAATTTTAGGTAATATATACCAAGTTGTAGTGAAATAAACGTGTATATATATACACATATGTTTCCATATGTGTGCTTGCGCTTACTGCGGTTGTATGGATTGGTTTCGCAGAGCGAACCCCGCCGAGGTCGGCTACTTGGTGGGCCTCGAGGTCTTACGGTGATTGAGACCACACTCGCACCGGTTACAACTTTGCCACCGCCCGATTTTCCACTGTCGTCACGCACAGAGCAGGCTGGGCTACCCGCACGTGACATCCCCGTTTCATCTGACACAAGACTTCATCAACCTGCAACCTCAATGACGACACCGACCATGAGACCCAGTAATATCGGCGACGGCATGCTGACGATGAGTCCCGGCGACGTCAAGCAAAACAACGACAAGAACAACGAAGACGGCCCCGACAGGGAAGCGACGAGCCCAGCAGAACACAATCCTGGTCCTGGCGTGGTGTCCTTCTGACTGGAATGCCGGCCGTCGGCATCTGGCAACCAGGTGAGCAATACACACGTGCGCCCTCTAAGCACTAGATCACAGCACAAAACGAAGCGGCATTGGGGTAGGGGAATAGATATAATAGACTCACAAATCGAGAAGGAAGTGAAATGGCGTCACTGTCGGCCAGCGACAGTGGCCAAACGAGTTTTACAGCTTTTGCCCGCATTCGCTGCAGCGTGACACGACCGGCGTACTCGATCCACAAGCGGAGCAAGCAGCCGGCCTCCTAAAAATAGCGCGCAAGGCGGTTTTATGTAGGGTGATGGAGCACATCCACTTGGGCACTATGCAACCGTCATCCGAAGATGCTGCTGCTGCTGCTCGAGGCGGGCTCGAGCCGGGGTGAACACAGTCACAACTGCTCCACATACTAACTTCCGTCATCGTCGTCGTCGCCTGCCATCGTGATCCTTTGCCTGGATCTCCTCTTGCCTACTCAACTTTCTTTTAACGGGCAGTGGCAACGAAGAAGGCATCAATGGGGGTCATTCGAGCCATTTGATTTTTTACCTAAGTCGTTCGACCCCAGCTTCTCTGTGCATTTGCATGAGCAGCAATCATCATCTTCGTTTCACCACGACCATATGCATCATAACAACAAAAAACACGACACGTACACGTCTACACGTAAGCGCATCTGCTTGTTCACACGCACATGCGCGCTCCGCGTGCATATATCTAAGCGGCTAGAGGTTTCTGCTGCGGCCCCGTTTGCCTGAATAGACGTATTTTATATATAGTACTGTAGCCGGTACGAGGGTGACTACATGCTGTTGACAATTGCGTCGACGACTGACGACGGTGCTGACGACACTTTGCAAGCGACGCCACCAGTGCAGCTGCCGCCGTCAGCCGGAAGCCGTGATGATTACTGAGATGATGATGATGATGGTGCAAATTCTCCACTGCACAGACCACCACTCTATGACAACACTAGTACTATCTATACCGCACAGCTGATTTCTGGTAGCCGAGTTACTTTCCATAGAGGGCCTTTCTGAACAATTAGATCACAGATGAGTAACGGGGGTTCGAGCGGCAGATACCCAGAAATGCACTAGACCGCTGTTTGATAAATTAACAATAGAGACCTTGTACATACTTGTCCCAAAGCTCTAGCAAATTCGACATCTGTGTTCGAAATTGAAACTACTACATTTTACATGATTAACAATCACAACTGTCTAATATTTAAAGGGGTAGTCTACTAGACCGTGTTTAACTCATGTCAATGATGAATATAATTGAACGGTATTAACAAAATCTTGTGTTAAAGCTGAATCAATGACAGATCGCCTCAGGGAGTAAATGCGCTACCAAGGGCTAATGACCGTGGAAAGGAAATGCGAGACTACGTCTGAATAAGTTTGAGAGAACTGAAACTAGACCTTATAGCTACAGACGCAAAAGCAACATTAAATTTCAAGGCGACAATGCTCTAGACAATTCTGTGTAAGGAGAGGGGGACTTAGAAAACACATGCTGCTATCTGTCATTTGGATGAAAATTAGGGCTCAAAATTAAGAGCCCGTGAGGCGCGAATGCTCAGGGAGACGGCTCGATGACGCGGCCTTTCTAGAGGACTCAGGGAGATACTCCCGGTTCCACGAGTAATCCCGGTAGATTGTTATGAACGCAGCCTGATAACAGCCGCCGTGCTGTTAGCAAATTAGGGAAGCGTAACAAAGCGGTTTAACTCCATGTGCGAAATAGCTAAAGAAAGCTAAAAAGGGCTGACACAAGGATACGTAAATATTTTTCCCGTCGATGAGGCCTTACTGGGAAGGAGTACTGGAAATTAAAAGTGTGGGGAGCGCTAAGAAAACCCGAAGAACATGTGCACGCGTAGCTGAGGTCGAGGGGAAGAAGACAATGGGTTGGTAGAAACCGGAAAGCTGGCAAAGCACTTCGGGAGCATACTGACGGGAGTAGACACAACCACAAATAATTCTTAGAATATGAAGAGCCTTTGTATCAGGTAACGGAGGAGACTAGGGTTAACTGCTGTCAGTATAGGCGGCGGTCGCCCTTTTCGAACTAAAGGTAGTGCCCATTGCTACGTATAGATTACTACTAATCTAGAATCAGCTGGGGCTAGTCGAGCTACGTTTGGCAGACAGGATTAGGATTTTCCTCTCTAAGAGGGTAACACAGACCCAATGCACTCAACACGGATGCAATTAAAGATCCACTCTTTTACAAAACCCGTAACATACCAGCAAGAAGCATTGATTCAAAACAAGACCAGTGGCGCAAAAGTAGCAATGGTAATTACCAACCTCAAATTGCGGCAGCCAGTGTCAGACAAAAACAACCTGCTTTGTTTTGTTATTAAGTGAGGGTAATTGCATGTTTTCTGCTCGTACACCTTACGTAGGAGCTTTCATATGTTTGCATAATTAGGAAGATACGTTATGTATTTTATGAATATGATGGGATCACACAGCACGGGCGTTCGACAGATTAATGTTTTTGGCGTGTCCGTAGAAAAATATAGGATCTAGTCTGTTCTGTTGCTGTAGTTGGTGCGCAGGCAATACACACATTGGCTTTATACGGTAGATTTTCCCAAGCCTAACTAACAACGGGCCAAAGCTAGAGGAGCATACTTTCGGACGGCTGACGAAGTGACCCGACTCGATGGTTGACGCTGTTTACGGGCGTGTCGCCTCCGCCATTCAACTGTAACGGCCGCTTCTAACCAGGCTGACGGATTCACTCGTTTCACGCTCATACGGCGATTGATGGTGCTGACGATAAAGGTGATGCGCATCACGATACATTCATGCTTCGCCTGTGCTCTTTCCAGCTATCTTTAGCCAGCACATAGTTCGCCATCGGGCGGGTCGACGGGAACTGTACCCGTTTGTATGCTGGCGATAGCGAGCCATGCTGCAGCAGCCTCATGTCACTCCTGCTACTCTTGCTGTTCGGTCGCTGCAGAAGGAAGACGTTCGGTGCACGTTTTCTCGCTCGGCCACTGAAATAAAGCGGAGCGATTGCGATCAATCGGGGGTCGCTTGCTGGCGATCTTTCGTAGACGCATGATGCATAAGCTTAGGGAATCGAGTTTACAGAGAGGAAAAGGGGGGGGGTCACGCACGACGCAGTCTGTCAGATCGCGAACGAGGTGGATCTGGACACTGCAAGCAAAAGGTTGGAGGGGAACAGCGATGCAAGTCTAGGTTAACGGCAAGATAAGCCGAACGAGGATTCATTCTTCATCTGCCTTGTCAGTTTGGCAGACGAAGGGGTATCGGCGTGTCACCGTCGCAAAACGGTAGCGTCATGGCTCCACTGGCACGGAGCAACACGACGACACGGACAAATTAGCACAATTTATTAACAACATCAGCAACAGCAGCAGCAGCACAGAAAGCGGTGCATGATCTGCCGACAGCCAAGTCAGGCTGTGTCATAATCCTCGCCTTCGCTTCCTCGTCGTCGTTCTCAGCAAAATGGCCCCAACATTGTCCCCAGCCCTCATTTTCCTTATGTTTAGTTACCCCCTGCCTCCGCCTCAATCCATATGCAGAAGCTTTTATGATACTCCTGCATCCCGCCGCGTATATGTCCATAATCCTATAACCGGTTTGTTAATATGGTATACATATATATATATATATATTGGCGAGCGATAGACCTCGTGTGTGATTCCGTGAGCTAACATGAAGTGAACGATTTAGTGAGTTATGTATCAAAATGATGAACGGAACTCATATATATATATATATATATATATATATCTCTCATAGAGCTGAGAGGCAGCAACTATGCTCACACAAAGGCTGTTGGGAAGCTTTCGATATCTTAGGTGTGCATGTCAAGCGAATTATAAAATCCATCCATTTATAAAGATACACACCTATATACCTGCATAAAACATACATATACTAGAACGTCGTTGGTCACTATGTAACCGAACGTCACTACAAAATGTAACCGATTCTGACGCTAATGCTCAGCGGTAGTTAAGTTGTGAGTCATGTAACAGTACGCTGTCATCTATGTGCTCTGTCCAATTAAAGTCGAGAACGTTCCACGCATCCGAAATCACTCGTTCAGAAAGCCATCAAAACAACCCGGAAAGGAAGCGAATGGCTCTCTTCTGCCTGTGACGCCGTTCAAGCCAACCTCTTCGGCCAGCACCACCATACTGTCATTCTCCTGGCTGATGGCGGCCGCTGCCTTGTTTCTCGGTCTCCTGCTTAGCCTGGCTCTCAACTGCTTTCTGTGTCGAGCACGTCAACGCGGTGCTAGCAGACACGGCGAAGGCCGGCGCCGCCACGATAAAGCTCTACCGCCGTATCAGACCTACGAAACCAGCAGCTCTTGCGCCAGCTCCTCGTTTGCCGGTTAGTAGAACTTAGTTAGTGCACGGACGCAACACTTTGTCACCCGCCTATACGGCATGCGTGAAGAAACGGATTTCATCGCTAGCCTAATTTCTAACTGTTCCCCCCCCCCTTCTATTCACGATTTTTGTTTTAGACATAAAGAAGTGCCTGCCGCTTGATGTCAAATATCATGAATATGCAGATGACTTAAAACTTCATTATATTATGTTTGCTCTAGTGACTCGCATGCTGTTCTGCAGTCAGCTGTCGACGGCATTGCTAGATAGTGTTCTGAAAAAACATGATTCTCCCACCCACCAAATGCGTGCTACTGAAACATTATGCTCTTGACTTTGACTATAAAATTAACGACTGCATTTTACCGACTCTCCTTTATACACGGGACCTTGGCCTATATATATATATATATATATATTGGCGAGCGATAGACCTCGTGTGTGATTCCGTGAGCTAACATGAAGTGAACGATTTAGTGAGTTATGTATCAAAATGATGAACGGAACATATATATATATATATATATATCTCATAGAGCTGAGAGGCAGCAACTTTGCTCACACAAAGACTGTTGGGAAGCTTTCGATATCTTAGGTGTGCATGTCAAGCGAATTATAAAATCCATCCATTTATAAAGATACACACCTATATACCTGCATAAAACATACAGATACTAGAACGTCGTATATATATATATATATATATATATATAAATATGTTACGTCTGACCTTAATTCATCAGAAATACCATCTTCCGCTATTTCATTTTAACAACTCCTCATATGCGCAATTGCCTTTATAAACCTTTTGTTCTTCCGAAACTTACATATTGCTCTCCTGTCTGGGAGCCTTATCTATCTAAATACAGAAAGTTAATGGATGGCGTCCAAAGCACGTTACTGAGACGCCTCCGGATGAGGCGCCCTTCAGGCGTGTTAGGTGATGTTGTTCCTAGTACTGACTCACTTTTCATGCAAGGCAACATATCTGTTTTACGCTAAGTACGCAAATGTGAATTGCTAGGACACTTTCTGATGTACGCTCCAATAACATAAACATTCAGCGATCAATCACTCGAAAAGCCGTGGCCCGTGGTGAGCTCGTGAACGGATTGTTTGCTTGGCGGATGGCCAAATGGGCCAAATTAAAATAATATTTGCCTATTTGGCGATTAGTTACGTCTTTCTTTCAGAAGTCCGTATATAATAAAACCATTACATATATGACCATATAAATTGTACCACACACATATTTAAGTGACCATTTTGCGTTATATTATTATATTTGTGCATTTCTCGAGACCGGATTTACAGATATGTTCACCTTTGAAGTCGAGGCAGCGCTTCATCATGCATCTCCGTCTCAGATGTGAATTTGCATTATATAAAAAGTTCTTAAACAACTAGAATAAATAATATATCTGTGGCTTTATTGTTACATAGTCAGGGCTTTAATAGATAGTTAATCCCATAAAGGTAACATATTTATAGCGCGTTAGTCCCATAAAGGTAACATATTCAGCATGGGAACACTTATGCTATTAATTTAGTTAAAGTCAGGTTCCAAGGTATACCTTACAATTCCGCATCAAACAGCAATGTACAATAACATCAAAGAGAGATACTGCTGATGGGCTGTGATCGATGTAAATATCTTCTGTCCAGCGTAAGCAGTAGATGAGTAGGTGGACAGGCAGATAAAAGAATAGATACTCATACTGGAGCTCACAGAATTACTAACAAACGATTTGGCGACGTAACGTAATAACGTAAGAGAGATAAAAACTTAACAGGGTCATTTTGATCTCCTAGGAGACGGACTGGACACTGCCGAAAATGCGGAGCTCGACAGCGTTCCAGACGACGACGCCACGTCTCTGGCTTCGTCCGCTCCCTCCCACCTCGGCTTCGTCATAAAGTACCCCTCGAGGCCTCCGCGACCCGAAAACATCTACGGCTTTGCCGTCTATGGAACAAATCGATATTAAACGGGAGGACCCTATCCACACGCATAACATACGCACACACAGCCGTACACACGAACAAGCATATCCAAAATTACGAGATAAGAAAGGCCATAACCAGTAATTATACTGTAGAGTAGTTACACTGCTCTTTCATGTCTTGAGCACCTGCCCGTGCTGCAGCTGGTTAAAGGCCGACCAGGTATGACCTACCAGGAACATTGGAAATTGACGCCCCAGCCAGCAAATGCACCTGCAAAACGTTTAAGGTAATTTAAGTCCCTCAAAACAAATGTTGCAATGAAGAGAGAGAGAAGGCTTTGGAAGGAATTTCCTCCTACGGAAATATATTTATTCACGTTATTTATAAAAAATTTGAATTAGACCAGTCTCACTCCTGGTCGTCTTCCCACTATGTCTTGCATCGGGTTAAAGCGACTGATGGCGCCAAAGTGGCAAGCCATTTGCGCTTCCCCCGACGAAATATATCTTTATGTCTACGTAGAAGTATCAAAAACATTGAAACAATTGATACATATACATTTAATTAAAACAGCTTATTGCCTATATTACCTTGATATGTTCACCACAGTTGACGTCAGTTAAAGTACACGTAAGATTTAATAAATGCTTAAACATAACTTTCATAATAAAAAAAATAGAAAACAAAAACATTATATTTAAATATATTTATGTGGAACAACTTAAGCATAATAGTAATGCTAAAATAACCACACCTTATAAACGATAAAGTTAATAACAATAATGATATCAATAACAACGCTTATTATAGTACTATATATAATCAAATTGTGTCTATTTATTCAGAATTAAAAGATCCGACTAAAATGGCGGACTTCATAACCTGACAACGATAGCTTATTAACCAGTACAATAAAATCTGAGTTTGAATACGAAATGAAATGCCGTGCGTTTTCTTTATATACATAAGTATTCATTATGCGTCACTAAGAGACGCAAAAATGCCCGACAAGCACCGTGTGGTACGAGAGCGTGTTTTTAAGTCGCTAGCACAGGTGGGAGCTGTGTGGGACTCGACCCCAGCGGATGGATGTTACGCCGCTGAGACCCATACCCACTAAACGCACCTCCCCCCTTAAGCTTCACTCTCTGATGGCCCAGATCTCTATAGAACAGTGCTATGGGCCATCAGGAGAAGTGGCGAGTGCCCTTTCGGATCAATTGGCCGGGGTCGCTCACGGGTTCTCCCACCTGTCAGGCGCACTTTGTCTCAGCCCTTGCGAACCCGTTTGATTCAAACTTGCGCTTTCTTCGGCCGTGCTGGCCTCAAAAGGATTCTGTGTTTCCATGCATCTTCTGTGCTTTGTTTTTAGCACCTCCTGTGCTATCTCCGCTCCCAATTCCCATGCTTGGGCCGAACCCAGGATGTACTCCACGAAACATTTCAAACAGTTTTGCGGAGGGTCTTGAATTTCAGGATGGGTTATTCCCGCTCTGAACCATTTCTCGCGAATGTGTCTGATCGCCCCGGTGCTGACCTCTTCCCATGCCTGTCACTTGAGAAGTGTGTGTTGTGGACTGTCCTCCAGGGTATCTTCGCAGAAAAGGCATATTTCTGATGGGGCCTTCCCTATTCGGTAGAGGTATGATTGGAAGTTGCCATGCCCCGTGAGAATCTGTGTCAGGTAGAAGAACCTCATGGCAGTGAATTTTCTAAGCCAACATATTTAGATTAGAGACGCACTGAGTCTACTTCGTATAGCGGTCACTCGCTTATCATGCTTAACCTTAACCCAAGGCAGCGCCCAGCTGATACCACAAAGTGGGCATTTATCGGTCGGACAGGAATTCAGTAGCACTAACCACATTCTAGCCCTGTCAGTGTCAGTAAATATATAGTGCAAACGCGCACTGTTTTACTCTTGCAGACTCTTCTGGCGCGTTGGACTACAATTTCTTCAATTTCTGAGCCAACTTTTTTTGAGGTAGGAACCTCATCCGATGTCTAATGAGCAGCACAGTATAGCTGAAGAACATTAACACACACTACAATCAAACGTTTTCAGGACTGTTTACCCTGTTCTAAACATGTTGGGACTTCCACATAATTGAATCGGAAAAGAATGAGGTCTAATTAAAATTAAAAACTCACTTAGTATGTATCTTAGCTACATACTAAATGCTTTGGTCCTTGTTGGCAACTTTAGTCTACCTCGAATCGACTGGGCTATTGCGGAAACCTCCTCCACTGATTCAATGGGAGCTGTTTTCGTCAACTACATCGTTAAGAACAGTCCAATACAGCTTACCAATGGCCCAAGCATCATTCTGGCTCCACTCTTGATCTTTTGGTGACCTGCATCATATGCTCATCTAAGGCGAAAGCCGAACTAATAACAGCTCACATCTCATCTTTGTCAATCCGGTTCCAGTAAACCGTCGAGACCGGTGGCGTGGTGCATTCGTCTGCGCCTCGCGATCGAAGGAGACACATAGGTTCGCGGGTTCGAGCCCCACCGGTGCACATTTGTATTTATGGGGGTCCGTCTGTGAAGCAATGCGAAAAGCAGTCCCATGGACGTTAAATCTTGGCTGAGAGTCAGCCCAGAAAATATAGTATATAGGTTCCAGTAAACCCCGCCTCACCCATGTTGACATCTTATTTGCCTACGAGGCACCACGACTCTCCTATTGATTTTCAAGGATATGACATTTACACGCAACTTCTATCTCTCGAACGCAAATGCAGCCATACACCCGACGGCATTTCACCTATATATTTTTTAAAGCTAGCCATCTTTTTAGCGGAGCCATTAACGCTTATTTTTGAAGGGTCATACAATGACGCCGTAGTTCCAAATGTCTTCAAACAGAGCATCGTGACGCCGATACATAAAAAGAGGCTCAGAAAACGGATTGAGAATTATCGCCCTGAGGCTCAATGTTCCATTGCCTGCACACTTGTTAAAAGTGTTTTAGTTATCTATATGACCATCTATATGACCGTGAATAATACTTTCCAACACGGATTTGTGCCTCATCGTTCTACGTGCTCGCAACTGTTTACAAATGACAAACAATCTGGCCTTGTACATAAATGCCAAAAAAGACTTGCACTGCATATATTTCGACCCGAAAAGTGCCTTTAACAGGGTAGATCATAGGCTTCTTATTGACAAGATGAAGACGCTCCAGATGAATTTACCACTCGTCAATGGCTTGCCGGGTTTCTGCATAATCGGTCGTTCAGGGTTAAATGCGAGGAAGTTCTTAGTGAGCCACGACTGGCTCCGTCCGGCAACCCACAGGGGCTGCATCTCTCCTCTGCTGTACACAGTATTTGTTTTAAACAAACAATCCTACATTTTACGCCGACGATCTAAAAAGATACACTCCCTTGGACTGACTCTCTCTCAGCGCATACTGCGCTGCAGTCTGCTGTCGACGGCATCGACAATGGGATGGAGCTATCCGTTTCGAAATGCCTCGTTTTTAAACATGGTCCTTTCGATCTGGAGTATCAGCTCAACGGGACAACATTGCCCACCGCCAATGTTGCACAATGTCTTGGTGTATTAACATCAACGGATCATACATTTTCTGCACATTTAAGAGACCTAGTCAAATCAACATCTATACTTGGAACATGCTGTTCCGTTGCTTTATCATCAAGGACCCAAATGTGTATATTCGCCTGTATAAGCAATTGTGCTATCCAGAGTTTTTCATTGTTTACGCGTCTGGGGCCCACACTTGTGCAGGCACAAATACATGATTGAAGGTGTTGCAAGTGCTGATCTTATCGACCGTTTCTCCGATGTGACAATGAACAATCGCAGAAGCCAAATAATGTTTTTGCCAAAATATATTGCAAGACCTGAAACAATCAATATTATGCTCGCCTGGCGTGTAACCAGAGAATCGCACAACAATGAGGCTTCGTGGGCGTCATCACCTACTTAGTCTCCTTTCCACCCTTTATTCAGTAAATAAAGGCAATTTATATGTTATTCTAAGTTTTCCTAAATTACTGTGATCATTCATCTAGGTCGTTGTAGTTATGAAAAAAGATTTCGTTTAGCATGTCGTTTTAAAAATTAGCCATTTTCAGCAGTACATAAAAGGAGTTTACTACGATGTGCCGCTCTAATTGAGTTTCCTAAGAAAAATGAGGTTTGTTGTACGATACAAAAAGAAACCCAACTTGCAGTTCCTCAATGAAATGAATGAATAAATTATACACATAGTTTTATTCAAAAATACTTGCACATTCACTCGAAAGCATACAGCCTATGTAGTGTGGAGATTGTCCAGGGGCTAGAACGAAGATCAGGTGCGATATTCGTATTTCGTTCCTTGTGACTATCTCCTTTCGATTTTAGAAGAGTGAAGTACTAGGAAATTTTGTCGCCTAATTGAAACATCAACGATTAAGCTAGTCGTAATTTAAAATATGAGTAAACCTTTAGTTGATATAGCGTTAAACGGAATAATGCTAACCCAACATAACCTCTTTCTTGCCCTCCATATATTTTTTGGAGTGTCTTCACCGTTGGTGTTTTCATGTCTAACACGAGTAGGGAGAAAGTGGAATTGGATGGCCGCCCCCATCTGTGAGGAATGTTTCTTTTGTGAAAGAGCATGTTAGACAAGCTAACTTGGCATGTCCTGGTGCACGTCCAGCTCAAGTTACCCGAAGCTCACAAGAGATCGCAGGCATGCTGGCGCTTTCTAGGCTCAGTGAACTTGAACAGACTGTGTCAGTTCCTTCTTTCCGACGCGTCCTGAAATATATCAAAATATAAGTGTCCACGTTGATCAATACTCCAGAGCTGGCCCGCAAAACAGGTTTAAAACCACGCGAGGCTAGCATTCGAAAATTACCTTAACTCGGCTGTAGTCAGAACAAATAGATGTATCCTAAAAGCGAGTCAGGCCTAAAAGTAAATTGTTTTATGAACGCAAAAGCAACACTCGTTTCAACACAGCTTTCGGTCAGATATCTTAGACACCTGTTATAACCAAACTGGCTCCGACAGATGTCCTCACGAGCACAGTTAGACTAAAAAATGCGACCTTACAAAGAACGATGGCGTGGAGATCAAGGGTAGCATAAAACGAACGAGAGAAGTGTGTCCAGAGTAATAGTCTAACACCAACCCTTGTTCTCGACCCTATCAACTACTTCTCCGATCACACACATAAAACTCATTCTACGCGGAACATCTAGCGCTGTTCAAGAAGTAGGCTCTAGATTCAGTAGGTCTGATGGTTTTTTAAAAAGCCGAAGCCACGAAAACAAATCGACTCTCAGGCTAGCAAGATGAAACAGCAGTTGCAGTGTGGATTCAAATTGCACACAAGAAGGGCTAAGGCGCAATGAATCACAGTGATAAACATTATATATGCCAAAATAACCCAAATAATTCTTGACTGTACACAAAAATAGTTGGCGTATATTTTTTCAAACATGTGTTAAATATGAATCTGCCGGCTCATCTGCCTCATGGAAGCATGTTTATTATAGCTTATGTCTGATAGAAGTCCATGTCCACTTGACACATCTTAGCTTCCCACTTAGTAAATGCTCTTGACACTCGCGAGTTAACCGCTGGTTAAAGCGGCGCTGGAGGTCTTCTGTGAAATGTGGGGTACCAGCAGCCAGATACACCAATCGGTTGCGGCTGCTTCGGTGAATCGCCCATAACCCGTTTAATACACGTTGCCTTTAGGAGGTCGAGTTCGTCAAAGCTCGAGGCTCTGATATGTTCCCAAATAAGTTCAATTGCATAGCTTGCTGTAGGGGCAACTCTTTGGTCAAATAATTTTAAAGTTGTCCTGAGTGAGAGGAGTTGCGGATTCTTCTTAATTGAGTAGATGGCAATCAGTGCCTAACGGATCCTTGCCTCTATATGTCTGAAGAACGAGGTGCCGCTTGGCGTAAGTTCCAAGTCCAAATATGAAAAATGGTTGACAAATTCACTAGGTTGGTGGAGCTTTATGGTGTCAGCTGTTGCGAGGCGTCCTCCACGACGGAACTTAATTGCTTTTGTCTTTGAAATATTAATATCCAGTGAAGGATCTGTCGCAAACCTTGCAAGGGTGACCAACGCTTGCTGAATATGGAAGCGACTTTCAGAATAGGTAGCAACATCATCAGCGTATCGAAGAAATTTCCAGAATTGGACTAAGGTTAAGTGTTGACTTGCAGCGCCTTGTTTCAAGTCGCCAAGTTAGGAGCAACGATAATAGTTTATAGATGCAGCTCTTCTTTGAAATTCCTCTCCAGGCTGAAGGATCACACATGTCACCTTTGCCTTTAAGAATCACGGCCAATATAAAGTCTCGCCAACTAGCCGGCATATCTCCAATATCCAGGCACCAATTAATTACGTGAGTAATCGTTGATTGCAGCGATTCCGACTGTTTGATATGATCACTTCTAATCATATCTGGTCCCGGCGCCTTTCCATTTTTAAGGTGCATAATTACCTCCGCAACGTCTTGTAAAGTGAATGGTTTGTCGATATTGGCCCGGAGGATGCTGGGGCATGTAACTCTTTCCTTTGTCTGGTGGATCCATTTATAAGCCTAGTATTCTGTTGCATAAACCAGCTTTGCTTTTTATGTTTCAATATATACGAGCTGGGCCCCTTTTAAGGTATTAGAGTACCACTTGCGGACCCTATGGCAGATATCGGTCATCTCAGGATGGTAACGGGCAAGAAAGAATAATTGCTTCGCATACTTTTGAGCCTCGCAGCACTGTCTGTTGAACCAAGGTTTTCAGCGCCGAGTGGTGGATGGAGCTACGCAACTCAGGATTGTTGTAGCCAGTGTTTCGCAATGACTCTATATGACGAGGCCACCTGAATCGAAGTTTACTGTGTTCTAAATAAACGGTTAATGCGATCTGGGTTTAGCAATTTTCTAATGTATTTTCTTTTTGCCGTAGTACCGTTTGTGCGTACCTTGAATAGCAAGGTTACCGGCAGGTGCGGCCTGGTGCCAAAAGCTGTAATATTGCTTACATATCCGCAATGTTGGGTTCGTTCGGGCCTAGGTTGGTTGCGAAAATATCTATTGTTGATGATCCTTGGTGCGCTTTAAAGGTATGCTGTGCTGGGTCTGTGATCACCTACATACCAAATTAGTAGAGAATATCCAGTAATATCTGCGTTTTTCGTGCGCCCGGTTGGTCTAGACGACAGTTTACGTCGCTTGCCAAAACTGTTGGCTTATTTAAATTAATTGTAGGTAGGACTTGCACCATTCGCTCGAAAACCTGTGTGGGCTAGAGTATACGGCGACTATGTTGATTTTATCTGCCTCGAGAACCACAGAGTTGTCTTCACTTAACTTAGTCGAAACGGCTCCTAAAAGTTGATTATAACGGACCGATACTCCACCGCTGGGCTGGCCCCGACCGTGAATATTTATGAGCCGGGCTATTAGCTGAGTGGAACCCTGAAAGGTCAACCCTTTTAGACCATGTCTCAGTAAGAACAAAAATATCGAACTTAATCATTTTTGATGGTACCAGGAGGGGTAAACCGTTACCAATGCCCTCGACGTTCCACTGAATAATCTTAAGTTGAGAGAGACTTATTGCAGGAGCAGACTTGAGTTTCTGGCTGAAGCGCTGCTGGAGACTCTGCTGCCCTATTTATTGCTCGCTTCGGGAGACCGCAAGATCGACATGGACTGCTCGGTCGCCATTCCAAAACTTTGAGGAGCGCTTTTAAATCAGCTTTGTTCACCCGCTCGGCGTCCGTTGGCTTAAGATTTGAAACCATAGCGACCGTTTTTTCTATGACGTATGCTAGTTTAGCAGTTTTGTTTTGCTATAATAAACAGATTTGATCAGAACAGTATCGGTTTGGACGTTGGTCACATTCATAAGTTCAGTGGAGCTCAGCTGCTTCAAGACGCTAAGGGCCTCATTAAATGCCCTCCATTCGGTTGAATGGTTTGGTAGTGAGACAACCATTGTGCTGGAGCTTGCAGATTTGGAGACAAGAACATCTCTAAATTTGACGATCGCCTCGATATCTTCGGGTCCGTGTCTATTCATTGTTTTACACTGACCCGCGTGAATAATTATTCTGTACATACCCGGTTTAGCGTCAATCCTTTGCTCCGTATTCTGAAGAATATCTGCAACTTTTTCATTTAGGTAACATTTGTACTGAAACCCTGGCGTGCGGCCAAAATTGTCACGGATTTTACTGCGCAGGTTTTTGACAGCAGAGTCGCCCATAGGTAGAACTCTTACTTTACCCGATCGTCGTTTAGCGTTCTCGTTGACCTGTGCAAGTGTCGGCATATATGTAATATATATATATATATATATATATATATATATATATATATATATATATATATATATATATATATATATATACATATATATATATATATATATATATCAGAGAGAGAGAGAGATTGAGAGAAAGCGAGAGAGAGAATAAATATATCACTTCAATATATTGCTAACGAAATATTTTATTTGTTCAGATCACACATAACAAATATACCTTACGATTGAACGCTCATAACACGGCAACGCTTACGTTAGAATATATTAAGCGTTAGATCCTCGATCTAGGAGATGTCAATAGTGGCGTTTTCAAGAGTCTGGCATTTTAATCTAAATAATGCACTGCACTTTTCCATATATATGTATATATATATATATATATATATATATATATATAGTGTGTGGCTTCGCCAAGTTATACATTGCTTGAAGCGCCCCGTGTACGTTTTCGTATGCATATCGGTGCTGCATGTTTAGCGTTAAGGGGGTTTTGTTTGTTGTCCTCTCACCGTTTATTTCTGACATGAGCTACATAAGTACAGCGCAAGTTAATATTTTGCCACATCTTGGGCTATCCGTATATTTAATACTTACACACATTTCTATACAAATATTAATTTCAAAAACAGTCCAACTTCACGACAAGTTAAACGTGATACTTAAAATGTATCTAAAAGAAAAAAAGGCTGGCAATCAGCTGCAGCAAACATACGCGCCACAAGAGCGACAAATATGATCTTACAAGGTACTACTACTGGTCTCGTTGGTATTCGTTGTCACAAGATAAAAACAATAAACAATCTTCAGTCAGCATGCTTCGACATGCCTCACATAATGAAGGTATCACTTGGGTTGGGCGCTAATGTCAAACTGCAATAGTGGCAAAGGAGTGTCCGTTGCAGGGATTTCGCAGGTTTTTTTCCCATAAAGCACCGCTGATGTTTTTTAAATTTGCAAAGGTGGGGCGCTCTGAACGAATGGCTCTCTTCTGCAAACATCGGGTAACAGAAGCAAAAGGTTTCCAGTGCATTCCAAGAGACCTATTCCAGTTAAGGGCCAGTTTGTTGCAGCCTGTTCTATTGCTTAATTTAAAAAGTAGGCTGTATGCTGCTAATATTTTTTACATATATGCATGATTTCGTCATTACTCTTTCCTGTCGCTATCGGCCAGATGCTTTGCTCCTGCCACACGGCAGGGTTATAGCCTGCTATGGGTGCAATCTATATTTTCGGCTATTTTGCTCTACCTCAAGGCTAAAAGGAACGCAAACGAAATTGAGTCACAAGCGCCGTAGCAAATGTGAACAGTAAGAATAATAATTAAACTCAACGTTTTTTCAGGAATATACCTCTCCCCTGTCTGCCGCCGTTGACATTGGCAGACTGTACGACATTTCGAGATTCCTCACCTATACATAAAAGGACTCATATTATTCTTCTACTCTACCCGTGCATTACTGTCTGGCCTCGTTACTGCTCGTCTTTCTCTTCATGTCAGCACCGTGCCGTGAAATATTTGGCTTTCTTTTAGCGCCTAGTCTGGTGCAATGTCCTACAGCAACATACGCACATGCGCCACGTATGACATTTAGAGATTTCTCGCCGAGACAGCACATGACTCATAATGTTCTCCTACTCTCTATCTACCCGCGCATCATTGTGTGGCCTCGTTACTACTTGTTTCTCTCATCATGTCAACACCGTGCCGTAAAATGTTTGGCTCTCATTTAGCCCCCGTCTGGTGCAGTAGTCCTGGAGTAACAGCCGCCGCTGCTTCTCCTTCTGCTTCGTATAGTAATAGTGCATACCATAGTAATTTGTCTGCCTGTCCTTCCTACATACATGTCAGATCTGTTGTTAACGTGATCGACAGTAGTGAGCGCACTGTCAGCTGTGGTTGTCGACGCTCGATCTCCGGCGTCACGTTCCATGGGTTCATAGTATAACAGCGTAGATTGTATTCTATACTAGATATAATGCCGAACACGCAAAAAGGAATGTTGAGACGCCTGGCGCTTACGTCAAGCCTAAATTGAAGAGACTTGTTCTATTCGATAATAAAATATCCCCGCGTGGAACAGTGCACTGCGGCGTGAACTGCCCTAGATTCTTCATCTATCTGATCGTCCCTAGTGAGTGGCACCAGTGTGTCTTTTAGGCGTTCGCCCTGTGCAGGATAACCTCAATGGCTACCCAACTTTACTCATATTATACGAGTGAGAAGAAGCACAGAGTACAGTAAGATCGAAGTAAAATCGACGGAAAGACGTGTGGACGGGTGCTACAGAAAGATGAGTATGTCCACCAAGAGTGAGTTAGATTAGAGGTATACGTTACCTACCAAACAATGCAGGAGCCTGCTTGGTTGCATGAGGTAGCCTTGTTTTGTGGGATAGGAGATACGTAAATGGTAGTGTCGGATGACGTACGGCTAGTCTGGTGTCGTTGAAATTCTATCGGCTATGGGTAAGGTAAACACGTTAAATTCCGTTAAGCGGTCACTGTAGGACTTTGCTACCGCACCCAACAAGTCCAAGGACACAGCTATCAAAGAGTTACTAAATTCGTTGCGGGGGCACACTCGCAAAATCATCTAGCGGAGAAACTGTCTAGCCCAGAGAGTGAAACGATCTGACAAGATAGTGCAACAGTTGCTTGCTAAAATTTTGCTTATAAAATGTTCTGTTGGTATTTAGGGAATATATATAAGCATGATGTAACGTGTTTATACGCATACGTATATATATGCATATGAGGTAGTCCCTTAAAAGAATGCTCTAAAATAAACGCCCAAAAAGACGTCTTTTAAGACAATATTTTGCGCGTGTAAAAAGTACGAGCGACTTATTTGATTGACTCGCGGTTTGATTGGTGTCGACTGCTTCGACTGCGTGATTGTTCGCTTAATTGCATCCTACAATAGAGAGGTAGAGTAGAGTGACGGCAGAAAGCCGAAAATGGGAAGAAGGAGTAAAGGAAAAAGAGATTTGTTTTAAGTAAAGCAAGCTCGTTTCGAAACATGCATACATACAGAGACAGAGATGCAAACGCACATCATTCCTTCTCTTGTTAGGTAAGCAGCCACCTTTTCGTCATTATGCGAAATATATTGCACACGATAGTATCTAATAGGCAACACAAAGCGTAGAGAGAGACTGGCTCGTCATTGGACTGCGCAGAAGGTGTCGGTCAAGGTAGCCATGACCATCACGCCAGCCTGGCAAAACAGCGCAATGCTAACTACTACAATAACTACAACTATTAATTGTCAATTCTCATTGGCCGCAATTTTGTTTAGGAGCATAGACACCTAAATAAAGTGGCAATTATACTATGCCTTTAGTAGGCCAACAGCGGCTGCTGCTGCTCGGGTAGACTCCCTGATAAAAATGGCCACCTAAGGCACGATGGCCTCCCAATCAAACAGAGTGCAATAGGTACAAAAATAATTAACTTAATGTTTTAAAACAAAACTTTGCCTGAGAAACGCGGTCGCTCTGTCCTTCACCGAGCTCTATTTTTCAGCATCGTGAGCGTGGTCGTCATATTAACTACTATCCTTATCATTATGCACTTGAGCGTCACGACACAGATACAACTACTATCAACTTCGAAATGTCTGCCTACTTTTCTGGCACACAAAATTGACATTATCACGTAAACAACGTCGCCATCTGTCGGTCGGTAGGGTGGCGTGCTTCGACAGTTATAGAAGTTTATCGATGGCTAACAAAGGTCTCCCTGAATATCGTACATAAAAAGCAATCGGCCATCGGTTGTGTTAGATAAAGTCAATTCATCGTGCTAGCGCTGTGCGTGTACCTGCAATGTATATAAATAACCTGCGCACGCATCCCCTTGCATCCCCCCCCCCCCAAGAGCCACATAATTATTTTAGCTTCTTTTAGCGTTTGTATCTCTCTCTCCTCTCTCTCCCGCTATGTGCTTAATTTTTGCGCACGCCTTCCTCATCTGAGCTTCATTATCCAAGGCGAAGGAACGAACTAGAAAAATTATATTTCTTTACTCCGCTAGCTCACTATGGCATTTTAGCGAAGATGCCATTCGGCAGTAATGTCGCTGGCGAATAAAACACGCTTTGCGCAGAGTTCTATATCACCATCCATCTCAAAATTTCCATTTACGTGTGTGGTGCGAGCGTGCACGTATGTTCAAATGCGTATATGTGTATACAACCGCAATTGCGCTCGACGACCCTAAGCGACCTATGTACAAACGTTTACAACTGTATACGTGTACACGACGTGCGCCGAATGAATGGAAGCCGTGACTCAATCCAGTTACCGATCCGCCGATAACTGTGACAATAACAGTGTTCTTACTGCAATTGTCACTACTACTACTACTACTACTACGACTACTACGGCTACTTTTACAACTACAGTGGATACTGCTAGTGCGACTATTGCTGCAGTTACTGGTGTGGTCGCCGCAATGCCCTAGCAGCGACCATGGGCATCTGGTGATCTAGTTGAGGAGAATCTCGAGGTAAGCCAGTGGAACTCTGCCCGACTCCTTACTGTCCGCACGGCGCACCATGACGAAGTCGGGATCGAGGTCTGGCGGGCCATCAATCACATCCAACACCTAACAAAATTGATGATCACATCAATCACAACAGAGCAGAAATCACAACAAACGCAGAAAGAAGAAAGACCAAACTCATCATTCGCTGGTTCGTGTCCGACGGGTTCGGCTCACGTGACTCATAAAAAACAAGTAAGTCAGACTTGCTAAGAATTGAAAATACCTTTTGCCCTAAAACTGCCTTGTTCTTTTGCTGTTGCTGCTATTACCCAGTTTTCCTTACGGTTTGCCCTGATTTCCGCTTTTAGAATTCATTACTGTTATTGCCATTTCTGCATATTCCGTCCGTCAACTATTCCGGGAACATCGCATCACGAAATATAATATTAGCAAATACAAGTCTATTTATTAATCTACAATATATGTTATACAGACAAATGCATATAGACATTTATTCACTTTGCTCTAGTAATAAGTCAATGCAACTGCAAACTAGTACTCAGCTGCTCCTCGTTGTTCTGTGTGACGTATACCATGTGTCTGCTAAGTTTTAGGATTTGTTTATCTGGCGTATTGTTAGACTCGTATATACAGGTTAACGACGGAAATAATTAGCAGTGGGCGTTGACCGCGTTTCGCTTACATGCGTTTGGTTGTGTTTGGGCCGTAAGCGATTTAACAGACTGTGTCGAATGTACTCGTCGCAGATTCGACAATAACCCTGCTTGTAACGCAATTACTGTAAAGCAATTAGCTGAAGAAAACGTGATTGCTTTGAGTTTGGACGCTTCCTCCTCGCCCGACTTAGCACCCGCAGGTTATCTTCTGTTCCGAAAATGTAAATCTAAATTGAATGATTTTGACTGGGTTCCAGGCATTAAGCAGGGCTGTTTTAAATACGATTCCAAAAGACGGCTTCCACCAAATTAGAACCTGTACGACCATGCAAGCCAGTGTGTAAGCCTATAAGAAATTGTTAGTATAATATATATAATAATTGTTTACACCCCGTTATGAGCTAAATAAAATTATATATATATATATATATATATATATATATATACAAATGATATAAAATACAATAAAATATGATGTGTCTTTTCTAGAAGTGTTTCTCTTTGTTGTGTCAGTCCTACAACTTAGTAGACGCAAGATATGTTTGTATGTGTATAGTTTAAATGTTTTTCTTACCTCGTTCTGTTTGACGGTAAGCTCGGTAGCTGCGAGCGCTTCGTACGCGTAGAGCACCTTAGCCTTGCGGTAGCTCGAGTTGTTGTTGTTGGATCGTTCGGCCCCGCTTTGTACCGCCGTAACCGTCGACGATATTGAGCCCGGAGATCCTCCGGATGTGGCCAGGCCAGCGCTCAGCGGGACACCCTGAGCCTGCCCTGAGGCGGGCTGGCCCTCGAATACGTTCTGGAAGGCGCACACCCTGCCGCCTGCTTCGGCCTGCTCCCCGTTCGCCCCGCCACAGCCCACGTTCATGTTGAGAGCGCGCAACTCTTTCTGCAGCTCCAGCATATGTCGCTGACACTGAGCGTACAGCGCCATCTGGGCTTCGACGAAGTCGCTCAAACACCGTACATGATTCGCCTGTAAACAAACGAGAGGCATTGACAGCGATAGCAGTAGCCCACACAAAATAAACGAATGTGTTGTTCGCACTGAAATGTTCGCACACATATGCGAACGGCCACACAAATATGAACATAAAATCAACTACAATACACTTATAAATATATATATATATATATATATATATATATTCTCATGATTTATTTACACACCAGATTGGGTAAAATATACAATAGTACGATTGATATCACTACAGTCTCGTAATGATATTAATATTAAAAATCGTTCAGTGCCAGCTTTGTTAGAGAGGGGATTGCATTACACTCACTGCCATGATATCTTACGCATATACCATACCAATATTTACAAACACATGTGTCACAGGGTTCATGGCAAGCGTCTTTCTGACATAGAAGGTGATGAAAACCGTGCACAGCAAAGCGGGTGGTCATGTGCCTGTTTGTCCTGCTCGTGCCCTTCCATTCTGACCTAACCATTGCATCTGTTATATAAAAATGCGGATCGATCTCTGCCATTTTCTCTTCATATCGCCGTATGAACTCGCTGTATGCAGGGGTGTCTGGAAGCGCAAACTGTTTTTTGACCTGTTCCACGAATAGTGGAGCATCGCACAGCAAATACGTGAGGCGGTTGTATGCTGACGTATGTAAACCTAGTACCCGCTTTAGATAAGCTGGTTTCACACGATCGAGAGCACCAAGTTGAGTCGAGCTTAGTTTTGCCCATACAAGCTGGATCCCGTATGATGCAATTGGTGCTATTTTCATATCAAATAGAGCTAGCGCTGCCTTAATTGAGAGCATCTGGGGCTTCTTAAGGGTTGTCGCCGCAATCAAGGCTTTTCGAGACCTCTCCTCTATATGTGCAGCGAAGGTCTTGGCTGAGGGGGTCACTGTGATACCGAGATATGTGAACTTATTTACATAGTTCAGGTAGCGAGTTCGCTTCACAACAGTACAACACTATTGAAATATGGCCGGCGGATGCACGCTGGCAAATCGTTCCATCGATATTAAAACAACAATATATATTCAGCATATTTTAATATGAATGTTTACCATAAAATGAAGCGTATTGCACGCGCAGCAGTTGCATTTTCTGAAGGCATTACTTACGTGGGTAGTGGAGATTCCTTCAAGTAGCAGACGAGTAATTTCGGCCTGTTTATCGAATTCAGCTTGACACAGTTCAACCTCCTTTTCCGCCTGAAATTGTCATAATTACAATTTCCTAAATGTGCTAAACGCGATCATGTTCCCATTACCATCCATCACGTGACCATGAACGACAGACAGGCGCACAACTACAACCAACTCAGACAATTAACGCGGACAGGTGAGAAAAACAAACGATACACGTGCCACATCGTCAGTGACGAGTTTGGTGATCTGGACCAATGTTCCCGTTAATCCAAACAAATTACCACATATATGTATACAGGAAAGCAAAGAAGCGTGTTGTCATATTCTTGACTAACAAAAAAAGCACGCATACGCAGGCACACGCTCGGGGCAAGATTACTATGTCAATGTCACGACAAGCCAGTTCCTAGCTTGAGCATTTTGTCGCAGATTATCGACCGTTTTGTTTTTATTCGGCACACGCCTGCTACAACCGCAAGGAAATCCTTGTCGGCTTTCCATACGAGAACGCAATGACACTGAAAGACGTCCGTTATGCTCAAACACGCAAGATTCGATAACGCACCTAAAAGAACTCATAACTGATGTGATATCGAATGATAAAAAATGTCTAAGATCCAGCTCAAACATATCACGTTATTAACACTAATAAGTTACTGAGCCAGTCTATCAGGTTTCTTGAGCACCTGTTGTAGCACGTCCCATTATGGGAAGGAAAAAGCTAGGCAAAAACCTATCACGAAGCCAACGCAGCTATAGTTACGCCTGCATACAGCCACTTTACAATAAATCGCAGTACCAACTGGACGTCGCCAGTGATCGACTAGCACATTAAATGGCTCAATTGGATCCCTATAATCATGCTATCTAGGAGTCAGACGTATTGCTTTGGTTAAACCTATAATTCTGTTATACGTTGCAGCTGACAAAACGGACACGGTTAGCAATTTTCACTTACAACTGAAGACAACAGAAGTACAACTAAACAATGTTAATGTATCAGATGCCGAGAATAACATTATTCCATCATACAATATAAAAAACCGAATTACTTGAAAATTGTAAATGTTATTCATGATTGAACTATTAAATCTTTGAATGTAGAAACTGACGTTCATTTTCGGTATTTAAAATCGATCAATAATGTTATATAAATGTCCTAGATTGATTTTTAATCAAGTTTAGACATTTGCGGAGCAAACCGTAGTTTTGTACCGCTTTCAATAGAAATCACATAAGCTGGAAATCACATGTATGGAAAAAATGTGCATGGATGTCTTAAATCAAACGGAACTGGTGAGTGCTCACGACCCATATAAACGGTGGGCTTTATAGTGAGTTGGGCGTACCCGTGCTTGTTGAGAGCCGCCACAGTTCAACATTGGGTTAGTAATCTCCCGTAAAAGTTATGATAAAAGTACTATACATTTAGTAACTATACAACTTTAGGCCTTGTCTAAGTAGAGAAGATGACCCAAACAGGAAGCCAGCTGATTTCCAGAGACTATTTGTCAAAGAAAGCCAAAGGAGGCGCTGCCGTAGGCGTAGAATTAGTGAAGCAAGACATATTTCAGAGCAGGCACTCTCAGTATTGTTAAACGATGCTGCCTCATAGCAAGCAGTAATTGTCAATGCGACAAGATGAGCATGGGTCGACTAACTTAAGCACCTCGGGAAGTAGCAGACTATACCGTCTGTGCTTACCATACGACTGAAATCACAGCACAAAAACAGCTAACGTTATGGAAATGGTATATTAGTCTAAACAGAGATGTTGGAATGGTGTTATAATCTGTATAAATAAAAATCAATAAAGCAACTATCCGCAAAGCTGCCCGGGATGAGATCAGACAATCAGATTGCTAATGCTTAGTCAAATACATAAGTGCTCGGACATTGGGATTGGCTTGCTTGAAGAGGCGCAGTACTTAGATCCAATAAACCTTTTGGTTTATAGATACGTACTTTCAAGGCTAACGTTAGTTATAAGTATTATAATTGAAGGTACATTAACGAATCTATAAACACCCACAAACATATCTCAATTTGAAACTGAACATTTTTATAAATGTATTCAAAAACAAACCCGGTATATGTCTGGGCCGCAGTCCTGGTAGGATGCATTTATTGCTCATATATAGATGCTTGCGCGCCGCATTGTTATCCGTGTTAATCATAGTGGATCATTCGGATTCATGGAAGCGGCGCGCGCTTGTTACGGTCGTTTTTTAATACTTTTCACGCGTAGTCTTATATTGTTTTCTCCCTTAGAGCTCGCGGCATGTGTCGCCGTTTAATTAAATGTATTTATTTATTTATCCCGACTAATTTTAGCACAATGCCACACTAGGAAATTTACGTTGACATTTCTGGTGGTGTCTTTCTTTAAGCATAACAACTACCAAAGTAAGCTACTCAAACTAGCCAGCATGTATACATATATATATACATGCACTAATCGTGTGCTGTGCACTAGCTGTGTTACGGTCATGCAGCTATCGAGCATGCGGGTGCTTCAACAAAGAAGTTATAGTACAGGCCGCAATCTGCCGCTACTCTACACTGAGCCCAAACTAGTACAAAATGACCGTTGAAGGCTGACCTGGTAAATTTCCTTTTCTATTTGTTGGGCGTTCGCCTTGGGGGCATGTTGGGTGAAAAGCAGCATGTTAGTTTATTTATCACACATTAATATTGAAACACACTCAAATAATATTTTCTGAATGACTAATAGGAATTGTGTAATTCATATAAGTAATAATTGTAATAATAATAAATAATTGTAATAAAGCGCATAATTTGCTGTCATGTCTCAGGTCATACTCATTTTCCTAGAAATGCAACGACTATCATGTATATAGACAATGATGTGTAGGCAATTAATGTATACCTACATGATTGAATTGGATGAAGTAGACGTGTTTGTTATATCAATGTAGAGGGCACATGATACTCTAAGTACTTTACTCCAACAGTATCAAACATTTAACACCACAAAAAACAAGGTATCGCACGCCCTTAGGTAAACTCTATAAACAAATACTCTATTTAATATCCGCACTAACACCATGTATTGTAAACGATTACATACACCTGCCTCTATTGATCAAAGTTCTCAGTAAAGACGCTGTATGTCTTTGAGTGTATTTGCAAGTACTCAATAAGCTACGTTATTCATTCATACCTGTGAGTCTGTATGTCGAGCTTTGCGGAGTCGATTCTTGGCGGCATCGAGGTCTAGTCGTTTATTTTCCAGAATACGCCGCTCTTTCTGCAACAGCGACAATAGGAAGGCACATGCAACCGATGCGTTAACTTTCTATTATCTACTGCTTTTTTTTAATAATAATAATTGGTGTATTTTATTTATATAACTTCGCTATGTTAGCATCTTGGAGTTGACAATTGTCTCCGCGCGAACGTGTGGTCACGCGTTTTCCTAACCCAGGATAAGCCCAGTTCAACAATGTGCCCTGAGCAGACGCTTGCATTTCCTCGATGAATGTCGAGCGACATCCTCTGACGCAAGAATTCGGATGCTCTCGAGTCTCCCGCAGAAAGATTAAGGCTTCTACCTACGCGCTGAATCAGCTTAAGCATAAGGGGGCTGCAGCTCTCATAGTCTCGAACGCTAACGTACTAATCAACGCTAGGAGTATTTTCTGCATTTGTTAGCCTCAGCTAACCTCGAAGCATGACCTGCTCGGTCCGCATCTGCACCGACCGTCGAAGCGGCTAAGGAGTCGGTTACAGTTGTGTCCCAAACAAGTATGCGGCCACGCTCAAAGGGCGTCAAAGTCAGACCATCAGGTCTGACTATCTGCTGATTACTATTAAACACATAAGCTATATAAAGTTAAAACGGTTAATTTCATTTGCATGCTTTATTCAGTATTATAAAATGGAAGACATTTTTCTCAAAGAACGCAAAGCCTCATAGACCCCATCCCCAATCGTTACTACTGACGGCCACAAACTGTAGCTAGTACCACCCTGCCATATTGCTTAATTCTGCAGTGGCGTTTCCTCGCTGGATATCAATGAATAACCGCCAGAAAAGGAAGCTTCCGAGGCTTCAGGCTTACAATTGTATGCCAGCGGCATACAATTGTAAGCCTGTGATAGCTCAGCGTACCTCCGTAGCTTATTCTGCTCGGCTTGCATGGCCGTATACCCAGACTGAGATACACGGGACCGACAATAGAGGCAATCAGAGAGTCTATCAAGGTGCCATCCAACAAGCTCCTGCCCGTCTCATTGTGTACCAGGGGTAAGTCGTCAGATCGCGGCGTGCCTCAGTCCTCACCCCTACTGCGAGCGCGAGAGACCCCGCGGGTCTCGGCGTACACTGCGAGCGCAAAAAATTGTAACGCCCAATAGATTTCACTTTAAAAACGAATTAAAAAAAATGAAATTATGGTATTAGCCACGCTCTTTGCAACGCATATATCGTAAAGAGCACACAATATATGGGCAGGTTGTGCTCCTTCTCAAAGTTCATATGTCACTTATTCGTTGAGCTGATCACTCACGATACAACACTAGCACTTTCTTCAAGAAGTTGGCTTTAATGCTGTCAAGGGCTCTAAGACTCCTCGCAGTTAGATAAGGCCAGATAACTGCCCCGCCATCGAGAATGACCTTTCCATCCTTGAGTATTATCTGCAATTCCGCCGTATGACGGATGAGCCAGTGGTTCGCCCTTTACGTTTGAAATAAAAAACTAACTTTGATGGCATACTGGAAGTTCTTCAGAGCCTCCTCAAGATAGGATGCTTGTCGTATGTTCGGTGCCTTATCAGGCCTGGGGAAATCCTCTTGCCATCTCCAACGGAGCCCTTCGTATTGCGTTCCAAACTTTAGCTACCCAAACAGGCAGGCTAGTTCCTGGCGAGCCTCAGTAACTCCTTCGTGTCATACGGGCACCAGAGAGGGGGCACGGCTAGGAATCATGCAACTGCTAGGGAACATATATTGAAAGTGCGTTGCCAGCACCTTTGGTGTGACAGAGCATTCAGTAAAGCGTTTATCTGCTTGTAACTATTTGTAGGGCCGAAGTTGGGCTTCCATGAAGAGCTTTTTCTGTCTTCCCTCTTCAAGCTCTGCGTTGGGTGGCTGTCATTTTCGGCGGTCTCTTGTCGATGTTTGCCTGTACCATGTAGTACTGTTTGTCCCTACATTGCTTGAAGAACCAAGGAGGATTCTTAGGGGTCGTTTTCATTGTAACGCTCTTAGTTATCACATCGAAGGAATATAATACGCACAATATCTACATTAATATAGGCGTGCAATTTACCGCTTGTCTCTCTATTTTATCTATCTAGATACCAACTTAAATGTTATCGCCTAACCCAAGAAAAACTTTGGGCTCCTCATTAGTGTGCAGTTGCGTACGGTGTTACGCTATGACTTCACGGTTGCTGTTGTAGTTGTCATTGTGTAACTAATTTAACCAGCACTCGAAAGCCATAGACAGGGAGAATGGAGCGAATTTATCTCATTGACTCATGTGTACGTTATGTCCGCTCCGTCTACACCAACATGCAAATTCTACTGAGAAGATGTGATTAACTAATAATTGCTTGTTGATACTAATGAAGCGTACCAGAATAGTCTTCATGTCCCCCTCGAGGAACCTTCGTAGTGGCTGAAGGAAGTGCGTATGAACGCTTCGGCCGAAGTCTCGTTCCGCTCCACCCAGATTCTTCTCCGCTTGTCCGACCTTTATTAAAGCACTCCCTGATCGAAAAAAGAAGAAAATCATACATTGTCATTATGTAGTTTTCATATGTGTTCTACTTTGTGTATGTGTTCGTGGCACGTTTGAAGCGATAATATGACCTATATTTACGCTTTTGCATATATTAGGTTTACCATATTACAGCTCGTTTCGTTTTCTTTGTTACTATATGTTTATGTAAAGAAATAAAGGGATTTCGATGTACTCAAATGCACGATTCGTTCCAAATAACCTGAATATTTTATGATCGACTAATCGTGGATATGTTTGACAAATAAACTCTTTAAACTCCAGTCAATTGCTACCTGACAGGAGGGACTAATA
Organism: Dermanyssus gallinae; assembly: GCA_003439945.1. NCBI lineage: Eukaryota > Metazoa > Arthropoda > Arachnida > Mesostigmata > Dermanyssidae > Dermanyssus > Dermanyssus gallinae. The sequence goes on from QVRM01001369.1 coordinate 205,792, forward strand.
TATTAAACGGATTGGATGGTAATGCCCTAACCCTTTTTATTGAGACATCTGTGCTCTCGGTTCTTTCCAATCACGGTCGATTTTAATTCACTCCATCATTCACCCTGTCTAAATTGGAAACCATAAAAGCCAATTTAAGAGTGGCCGGTCCAGGCCTTCAACCTCACGACTTGCCGAATGCAATGCAATACCTTTGCCACTAAGCCACATTGCTATATATATATATATATATATACGTACATAAAAACCAATATAAGAGTGGCTGGTCCAGGTCATGAACCCACGACTTCCCGAATGCAATGCAATAGCTTTTCCACTAAGCCACCTTGTTCGGTGTGTGTATATATACGTAGATTTAAGGATTTAATGTTGCGTGATGTGATAGTAAACTCACCGTATGGTGTTCCAGGGCCAAAAGCTGAACCGGCATTAAGCATGTCATGGCCCAGGGCTTCCAAATTGTTTAACCGCTCGCGCTTCTTCTCCAACTAGCGTTATCATTCGCATGAAAGCACAAGCGTTGTGGAAGTATTATATATATATATATATGAATATGCAAATATATATATATATATATATATATATATATATGTATATATATATATATATATATATATATATATATATATGCGGCTGTAAGAAAGTATATGATTTAACTTAGAAGATGCTAAGCAAGTGTATCGAGATGAAGTAAATAAATACCTTATCGAAGAGGTAGTCTTCGACGCGAACGTTTGGGTTGGGCTCAAGGACTGCCTCGGCCTTGGCGAGGAGCCTTTCAGTCCAGAGTTTGGTATCGTCCGCGCGCTGGGCGAGACTCTCGAAGTGGGCGTCAAGCTCCGTTCGACCGGCCGTGCCCAGCCGCTTCTTCCGTGTACTGCGTATGCGTGTCAACGACGCAAAGCACGCAACGACGTCCATCGTAAAACGCCACCAAAAAAAACATTGACAACAATCATAACACTTACCCTCATTAGTACAACAAAGAAACCGCAACCAAATGAAAGTACACACTGATTTAGTACATATGTGCACATGTATATGTATTTTCATCCTCAGGAAATCTAAACTGTGTAGCCAGGCGTATGCGTGCTCCATATATATATATATATATATACCATAAATTAGGCCTGGTTTTGCCAGCGAGCAGTACACAGAAATTACAACAAGCCCTTGCACTTCAAGCCTCTGACAACGGAATTGGGCGGCCCTTTTATCCCCTGACGTGGTTTTCAGCACTTCTTCCTAACTTGTTCAACAGCTGTTCAATCGAGGGGCCTGGCGCGCCAAATGTTTCGAAAGCCACTGAACTTAAAATGTGTGATTCGACTATGTCTGCATATTTCCTCATTTTATTTATTTTCGTCATTGAGGCGGCATGTCTGCTCCGGCCGCTCTGACGTAACTGACCATTGAGTGGTAAGCGTTGCGTCCCAGACAAGGGGTTGGCCGCGTTATATATATACATATATATGTGTGTATATATATATATATATACATGTGTGTGTGTCTGTACAAGCGTATGAGTACTTATCGCTCTCCTCGTACTTTGCATGTGAACTTGGATAAGGAAGAATAACACGTTAGTCGTGACTAATAACATAAATGAATTCAATGAAGGTGAATGCATTTCCCAATGCAAGGTGAATTATAAGATATTCTACCCCGTGTGATTGTTTTGGCTGGTAAAATATGCCTACACGAAGAAATAAAGACGATTATTTCATACAGATATCGACATTCATTACCGCATAAAGAGCGTTCGATTTTTTATTCCGATTATACGAGAAGATGGCATCGTACTATGATCTTGCGAGCAAATGGAAGCAGAGAAAGGAAATGCGAAGAAACGTGAGACGACTCGAAAACAATGAAACTCAGTATTCGAGATCGATGACGAACGCTGGCGGGGTCACTTGGACCGGAAATTGCTGGATATAGCCAAACCGACTGATTCGTAGAATCCCCCCCATAATCTTGTTGCGGAACACAAAACATTACATATTTGTTAAGTCAGTCCAAATCGACAGGGTAGAATGACATATGCAGCGTTTCAGTAAAGAAATATTACATACAAAAAAAATATATATATATACATACATACATGCATACAAGCATACATGTACCAATCTGATATGCGACCTTTTGCGTAAATCCCGTTATTAAGACTTAGATGACGTTGAACGCTTGTGAGGAAGTACTAAATGTACACTAAATTAGGGACTTTTGGTCAACGACGTCTCAGGCCACACGAAGCAATGTACCCATTGAGCTCTAGCCGATATCTTTCATTGCGCATAGCTAAACAGCTGTTAAGTCCGCAAGGCTGCAGATGCTGCTACATATATTCATAGGGACACACTAAAGCGCGCCTTGTTGGAGCAAGTTCCAACAAGGAACTTAACACATTTCATTTATGTAGCTGTTCAATTTCTAGTATATATATATATATATATATATATATATATATATGCATATATGTATATATATAAATATATGTTTTACCATTTCAGTTCATAGGAAAAGTGTGTAGACATCGAATGTTTTTAGACTCCATTTTCGAAAGAGTCCCGTAGTTCTTAGCAGAGAAATTACATTGCCGTTGATTCTGCTGTTTCCTTGGTCTGAGGAAATGTCTGTTACATTGGTCAAAACGCTTTAACCCGGTTAACTGAGCATCGCGTTCAATATGCCCGGAAACTTAGAAACACGTATTTGCTATGCTGCGTGAGTTTTATTGTTATCAATGTTTTTTATGTAAATACTGCAATACACGACCGCCATATGTTTGTCACGTAAAAAGTGGCACAAACTTGAAGTGAAAATAAGACGTACGATAAAACGTATCACTTGATTTATCTAACAGTACAATCAAGAACGCGAGAAACGCGAGCAACATCCATTCGATATTTAGGACATGCCAAAGACATCATTTCAGACAATGCGGCCAATCAAGAGCTCTACGTCTAATAGAAACGCCGTAAACCGTCGCATCGAGTAGCAATAAAAGGCTCCGCACCTGCGAATAGGTTTTAAAAAGGGAAAGGTTAATCCGCAACTTAACATCTCACTGCCGCGCCACGGACGGCCGAACTGAAATCCGCAGCGATGCTGTAACTAATGACAGCAGACATTATGTGTACAGTGTCTTAGCCACTGTAGATGATTTGTTAGTGATAGAACTAAACTGTTTTGTCAAAGAGACGCCGACGCTAACCTGCCCGAACAGAAACACAATGTCTCAAACAAATTTATTAGACCATTTTAGTGCTATAATGAAATCGTGCGTTGTTCTTTGTCAAATAAAGGCCACCGCTGCTACAGACATCTCCAACTTTATTGCGTTTGCGATGGCCCTTCAAAGGAGAGGACCCAGGCAGTTGCACTTGTTGGATTAGAAGAGAGAATATATCCGTCTGCGCTATGACGAGCGAGCGCCAGACCGCTGCCCCGTCGGTATGCTTTTGCGAATATCGTACCAAAACAAACGCCCTTACAGAGAACGCCAACCATGACAACTGCTTTTTTCTACAACGGTTGCTGCTTCTATATACGTTCTTCTGTATATTCTTCTACTCTTCTTAGAATGGGCCATGGGTACTATCACATGACCATAGTTCATTTCGAATATACGAAAACCGCGACGCGCCAGAAACCATTTCACGGGCATATTAAAAACAACCGCGTTTAACAACCATGCAGTGGTGGTAGTGGTGGTTGTAGATGCCGCTGTCTCTTCAGCACATTCAGTCGGTCAGGCAAACAAGTGGATTATATTCGTATCGTAACGGCCAAGCTGCTGCGGTTCTGTCTTGTCAACGCCATTTTAGCGTCGGAACCAGCAACAACTCGCCCCGTGTCCTGTAATGGCGACGCAGCAACTGCAAGCATTTCTCTGCGGCATAAAATGAATCACTCAAAAATGTCCGGTTTTGTTTAGAAACGGACGTCATTATCATTAAGTACAACGAATTTAAATCGAGAGCTTTGTATGCGGATAAGGCCACTCAGAAAGTTCTGTCTGTTAGTGAGCTCCGCTCTATTCAGGGGATACTGATGTAGGCAAGCCCGTATTGTCAAAAACAAGGGTCGCCTGCTATTGACGTAGTCTGGCGAGGCATTCGTGCGTCTCCTATTGAACGTATCTCTCAATTCAACAGCGCTGTACTGTTTTGTGAATAAAATGAATGTGAAATTATGCTCGTTCACTACCACTGCAAAAACCTGCCCGTCTCGTCGATAAAGAATTGTATTGCCCATGGGGTGTGAAACTGGGTGCGTTCGTTCCACAATGCGGTGGCTGGATCGTTTCCGTCCTGGACATGTTTATGTGGCAGATCGAGTGAAAGCATCACAGGGATCAGTTTATTTGCACCCAATTAAGCGCGGCTGCGTGAAACGTGCCATTGTATGGATGCCACACCGGCTCACCGAACACGGAAAGATAAATCGCCTGAGCAAGTTGAGGTCTTCTTTTTTAAGACGACAAAATGCATCTCCTTTCTGAAACACTTGAATACTGGCGATGAGAAATAGAAAATCGTCGACAACAATGCAACTCGCACAAGGTCAGGAGCGAAGTACCGGGCCCAATACCTTTGCAAAAACAGGCTAAAAAAACCTGCTATGAGTTTCTGCAAAACAAGAAAAGATAAACAGCGAACAGTACTATCAGCAGCTTGACAGTTTGAGACAAACCATCTCGAGAAGCGCCGTGGCCTGTGCAATCGTAGGTGCGTTGTATTCCATTGATCCAATGACGTCCGTCCGCATACAAACTCGCATGTGTGCGACCTGTCGCAAGTTTCTGGATTTCTCATAATATATTCTAAGGCATCTACCTCATAGTACTGCTTTGCTTCTTTAGAGAATTATTTACGAGAAGAACGCTTCAAAAGTTGGGAGGATATCAAAAGCGATATTGACCACTTCTTAATGGAAAATTGAGAAACTTTAGAATGATGCATTTTCTCATTGAGAGAGCGCTGAATGAAGCATATCGAAAGAAGTGGCGCATATGTTATCCACGTATGGAGGTCTTCCCATTTGTTTTGCTTAGAAGCATCATTGATCAGCCTCACACAGGTCAATTCTCGTCTATCGGTGGCGGCGTTTATTGTTTGAGTTTGGTTGAAATCTCCCTATTCGTCGGACTCTTCCTGTTCCCACGAACAAAAATCGAAAAGACAACGTTTCGAGACTTCTGAGGAGGAGACTCTATTTCGGGTAGCGTTTCAAAAATGTTTCAAATAGTAGGAAAGAAAATGGCACAAGTGCATTGCAATGGGCAGGAACTTTTCGAAGAGAGCAAAGTCACTTGAGAGGATTAAATATTATTTTTTATAAATATATATCAGAACTTTTTCGACTTTTCAAAAAGGTTTGAAATTCAGAAATTTGCAGAATCTGCCCTCGTATACACTAGCGTGAACATATATGCATATGTTTATATTTAAAAAAAAATCCGTACACACACAAGATCCTTATTGAGAGCATTGCGTCAAAAAACGTACGCAGCTGTTGGTAACAAAATGTGAAACAAATGTAAGAGTTAAATGGCAAAAGGCATGTATAAACCAAGCACTTACAACCCTGAACAAAATGTGTATAGCATGGAATATCACGCTGCCATAAGTATTGATATTTAACGGAAAATAACCTAAACAGCCAACAAGATCCCCAGGCGAATTGAACAAAGGCGACTATGTTCATTGTTCTCACTAAAAATATATAACTTAAAACTACCTTCCTGTAATCCTGTCCAAGGAGGGTACGTGTCAGGGCATAGAGCGTACTCCAGTATGCTGTGTAGCAACATTTTTACAATTTAAAGAACTTACAGAGACGCGTGTCGCGCCGAGCATACGAAACAGATACATGAGGCCAACAAAGATGCAGAGTCAAGTTTTAGGCATGTGGACCCATGCCCCTACTAAGAACAACACGGAAGGCAGCAAGCGCTCGACGGCTGCAGATGCAACATCGTTGTTCATGAGATTTTTGAGAGTTTCGAATCCTCTCGGAAGAAAGCTGTTTTCTTGCACACTCGACATACCTTTATCGGCGGTTTTCGTAAACCGTGTTACACAGTATCTCTTTCCGCATTATAGCGGTTCTTAAAATAGAATGCGCTCCACTCTGCGAGCCTTACATCTGCTAATGTGGAAACAAAGTAAATTAAGATGTCTTATCCTTTAAGCTCCTCCGTAAGCCAAGGTCAACCTAAGCTTCCTTCTACAGGGAGGTGGAGATTCTCTGTCGGCTGTCTGTGGATGCGGCGATACGGCTCTTCATCGTTAATTAAGGCTCTTTCAAAGCTGGTGTACGTCCTGGACAGAGTGTGGAACCATCTGACTGCAACGGGTTTTGTGCCTCTCATTAGAGCCCGAAACCTTTACTCGCACTTACTGCCGAAGTACCCACATATTGTGGAAAAATCAGAATTCGACTGACAAAGTTGCGTACCGAGCCAACCAGACAATTCGTGGTCAATTGGGAGACAAAGATACTACAGACCAAAGCAGAAATTGACAATCTAGAGATTTTTAAGTTACTTCACCAAAGGGATGGGGTCGATTGCAACAGTCGCCATAAGTACACAAGGTACATTGCGCACGTGGCTGCCATCACTTGGTGTGCTTGAATACGGAGCTCAATGAGGACTATAGTGATATGTTGATATAATGTGCAGCATTGGGTTAAGTACCGCGCAGTTGACTATACGGCACTTAAAAAGCGCTCACTCCATTACCCCCTATCTCGCTGAAGCGGTAAACCACGTTGTGCAGAAAACAACAAATGGTGTACCTGTACATACTCAGTTGAATAAACAAATACACGAAATTAATGACACACTATGCCATTTCGCTTCGATTCCCCAGGAAGACGATAAACCCGAACGTCAACGAAAAAGAGTCATCCAAGACCAGGGCGCAAGGATAAAAGCCAATTTAAGCAATCAACGCTACACAATGTGTCCGACAACTGCTGTCGCCTGGTGTGACGACCGGGGACAATGACGCCTTAGTGATCAGTTCGACGAACTGTAATCTAAGGTTTAGGAAAGTGCCCGCGGTCACATCCTACAATTGTCGGACTATGAAATCCAAATAAGTAAAACACGAATGACAAACAACAATATCGACTAAATAACTAAAATGAAATAACCTTAACAGCGACCACGACGCCGGGCAGCAGCCTTGATAACCGACCACTTCTCGCCAGTCCTAGCTTCGGTTGTGTTTGGTGTTCCGAGGCCGGCCGCCCATCGAGCGCTAGGGCGCAGGCTCATTCGGTCTGTGTTGTTAGCGCCGGTAGCGCTGGCGGCGACGACGACGACGACGGTGATGGTGGCGTTGTTCTTGTTGTTGTTGCTGTTGCTGCTGCTGCTGCTGCGGCTCTTGTAGTTATTATTACTACGGCTGTGGCGGATGACGGAGATGGCGCGACAATATGCTCGCCAGTCACGCAATTCGTGACTGAAATTTGCTAGTCAGCGTAATGTTTAGAGTCAGCTAGGGCAGATCGAACACCGTCAGCCGCGATACACGAGCGCGAGAATAAACAAAACCACAACTGTGGTAAACCAATCTGATAAACACATTCCAACAATGCCCTCTCAAATCTGGTTCCCTAGTTCTCACGCTACGTCATATGTATATATATGCATATATATATATATATATATATGCATATATATATATGCATATATGTATATATATATATCAGTATCAGCCCGGACCTTCCAGCAGAGCAGAATTCGAATCGCGTTGAGGCGTTAGCGATGACGCGTCCTGTACACTATTTCACGACACTATATATTAATACCCCAATACTCATCCCGAGAAGAGACCACAACGTCATTAGAGCTACGTGATTGAAACGTGATGACGAGGAAACGACAGTCGAGTGCGGTGACCGCATTAATTGATTGTCTGTTGTTGTTGACCATAACAAGTCCAACAACAACTACAAGTGGGGAGAAAGCTGCGGTCCTGACCATCATTATCGCGGAGAAGTTGTACACTGCAGTTATACTGGTGGTGGTGGTGGCAAGTTTTTGCTTGCCAAAGGTCAAAAGTTGTCAGGGAGGCCGAAGGGCGTCATGTGGGGACGGGAGGCCAGAAGCGACAACCCCCCATTGGACCAATCCATCCGTTCATCGATCAAGAAAAGATGATGCACTAGTTGCTGCTGCTCCTGCAAGAGCAACAGCAGTGAGTGCAAGGCTAGCGTCTCTAGGCTGAGATAGGCAAACAAACTTCAAATTATCGCTCGCGTTAACAAGATAAGACTACAAAGCACAGGCACACGCTATAGGGATGAAAATCACAAGCATATATATATAAGAGGGCGGATCCGCAAGTTCTAGTACTTGGAATTTTAAAAATTGAGCCAAAACACAATGGTCTTCCAATTTATTCTGGTTAAAAGCGCCATTCCTCAGCTACATACATGACGACTTTCGTTTGTTTTTATAATTCGTAAAATTTGGTTTGGTCTCGTTTATTGTTTACGTGTAGGTAAAAGAGGTCAAGAAAACTAGATTCGGCGATTTTTAAGGAGCCGAAAATTGACGGGCAATGGATATGCATCAAGTTCTGTGTTAAAAAACAAATAATCTGTTCTAAAGTGGTGCAAGTATTACGAACTGCGTATGTGATCAAGCAGTGTCCCGCTGCGTGTATAAGGTACGTCGATTTCGCGACGGACGTGAAGATGACCTCCAGAAAGGTCTTCGATATAAATGACTGAAGAAAACGTTAAAAAGTTCGTGCTCCCGGTGCTTCGAAGGAGAGAGAGTCAGTTGAAATTCAGACAGAACAGATCAAACCCAAAAATTCTTTTAACCGTTTTTTTTCGACTACAAGGGAATTCTCTCTCCGCGAATGTTTGCCACCTAGTTCTACACTCAATAGGGAATACAACCACGAAATTTAAAGAAAGTTTCATGACAACGTCCGACACAAGAACCCTGAACTCTAGGCAAACCTTTCTTGGATCCTCTATCGCGACATACATCGTTATTGACTTCGGATTATTTGATAAACAAATTGATTTCCATAATTTCGTAATCTAACATGCATTGCTACGACATGACGACAACTCATAAGCTCATAAGTGAACAGCATCATCCAGCAAATAATTTAGAAGCCATTTTTTTACGCTGCGAACAGAGACAAAGCAACGAGAGTGAAAACGTAAACGATCCCAGTGAACATGAGTCACCGACGAGATAAACCGTTGAGGGTTTCGCAACCACATTAGCCGTCCGCTGCATCAGAATTGATTCCAGTTAATACAGCAACAACGACAATTATAACGACACCAACGGCAGCAACAACAACAACAAAATTAGCAGCAATAGACAAACAGGATGACTGTCAGAGAGATTTCTACGACCTAAAATGCAACAGACGTTGGCCGAACAATGGATGTCAATACGAAGCTTGTCTGCTACGGAAAAGGTAATAAAACATATATATATATATAAATATATATATATATATATATATATATATATATCCGGCCGGCCACAAAGAGGGAGAAGCTGCCAATAGCTATAGTAGTTTCTTAAATCGGAGTCTGTCTGTACAGGAAACAATGGTGGGAGCAGATCCGTTTCAGGTGAACTCTTTGCTGGCAGCGTTGCTGTTGTTGCTGCTGCTGCTTCTGCTATTGGTCCGCCGACAGCACAGACCTGTACAGTACAGGCGCGATTGACTGACTACTCTGGCTGTTCAAATCAATTGCTCGGTTGGCCGCGACAAGGAAACCGATAAATTCGGACAATACGTTTTTTTCTTTAGTAAAGACTGTCGTCTTTGATGTTGTTGTTGTTGCAACTGTAACGCATGTATTCTGTTGCTGTTGGTTCTGATGCTGCTGCTGCTGCTACTGCCTCTAATGTCTGCGCGTGCGATCCATCATTCGGTTACATTTGTGCATATCAGTATTGAATATAGACATCTAGAAGTCAGTGTTGCGGCACAGTGGGCTTCCTTAAAGGCGCTGACCAGATGAAGGATGCATCCCAACCGTTTCGATCATCAAATCTCAGTGAGAAAAGAATCAAATTTCAGTGAGGAAATAATAATAATAATAATAATAATACCAATAACAGTTCAAGCAGCGGCGGCAGCAGCAGCAGCAGCGGAGAAAGCTTCTCAGCAACCAGAGAAACGAAGAGAAACATTATCATGACAGTACAAATCGAGTGAGTATCGAGTGTGGTTGGTAGTTGAATGAGAGTGAAACGTATGATGACGCACCTGTACGGCTCGGCTGAAAGCGGTGGCGGCGTCCGACGCGAACCCTTTGAAATTCCATTTGCCAAACTCCATCGTGGTGGTGGAGTAGTAGTTAGTAGTCGTAACGATGACTCTGACACAACGAACGTACTACTACGAAGTGTTGCGAAAGTCTTTGAGATCTTCTGTCTCGCCCTATTTATCTTTGCCACCTCTCTATGGAGGAACTTTGTTGTTTTCTCTTGGTTGTTGTTGTTGTTGTTGTCGTCGTTGTCGTCGTCGTTTCTTTGTCGTTTCGTTCACGTCGTTTATCCGGGCGTTGGGACGAGGTTGATTCGAGTCAGAACGAACAGGTTCTACGAGGGCCAGTAGCCAGGGAGAAGTGGTTGTTGGATATTGGCACCGCTAGCTATTAGCCAGAAGCGACTAGAAAGGGCCGACGTGCAATTGAGTGAAATATCATAAAGGACGTGTCGATTGGTTGCGGCGACTTTTACACGTGATTGCTGTCGTTGCTGTTGACTTCGTCTTGACGCGGTACCGTCCGATGAAAATCGTCCAACAGCATCGGGGTGGGACCCGGCCACGGGCGGGGCGTGGAGACGTGGAAGTGTTGAGGTGTGTTCGCTGTCGTGTCAACCACAAACAACCTCAGCAGAATCTGAGGTTTCGTTGTATGATGCAGAACAACAACAACAACAACAGCAGCAAATGAGCTAGTGCTATGGTTATCTGTCGTACACGTATAAGTCAGCCCTTCAGGTACTCGGGGAGTTCGCTTATGACTTCGCTCTGTTGCGCGTTGTTTCTGTGCCGCATTCAGGAATAAATCAATCAATCGAACAACAACACTTTGACAACAATAAGACGTCGTAGGAAGGGCGGAGGGGGACGTTGGGTTCACAGAGAAGTGTTCGGAGGTGGACCGGGTTGTTGGTTCGTGTTAGCGAATGATCGCCGTCTTTGTCGTCGTCGTCGTCGTCGTTGTTGTTATCGTTAGCGTTGACGTTGTTGCTGTCGTTAACGATATCTGGTTGTTATTCTTATTGTTGTTGTTGTTGACGACGCTGCTGTCATCTGATTTGATGATATCGGTGCTGATGATGATGATGACGATTATGATGATGCTGGGGGTGATGCCGGGGATGTGTGGAGTGATGAGCGTTTTTCTATTTACGACTGTAGTACCAGTAGTCGAATTTGTCGTCGTTTTCGTCGTAGTGGACGCAGGTAATCGTAGTGGACGCAGGTAATCGTAGTAGTAGTAGTATTAGCAGTAGTATTAGAAGTGGTAGTAGATCAATCACTACACACGGGGCTGATTCGTCACCACCCTCCGCTCGAGCAACAACTGTCGTTGCTGCATTTCGGACATTCACTCACTCACTGTTCACTCATTTAATCAGTCAGTTGGTTGGTCAGTCACTAAGTAACTACCGCCGTTGTCAGTGGCAGCGCATACATGCACGCAGCACCACTTGTAGCACCCAAGATGCAGTTGGTGGCGCACGCATGAAACCCGCCGCCGCAGTCGTCGTTGTCGATGCCACCGCCGCCGCAGAGATCAACAACAACTACAACAGCTACAACTACAACCACCACCACCTTAACCACCACTAACAAAAGAGCTATCAAGCTATCGAGAGAACACTACAAGACTGAGCCAGTTAGCTAACCGGCAACAGCAGCAGCAGCAGAGGCAACGAGAGCATCACAGTGGCTTGTTAAGAGAGCACATGAAGAACGGTGGGTGTTTTGGTCATCAACAGCAACCAATAGCAACAACATTACACTGATGCTGCTGCTCCACCAACTGCTACAACCACCACCACCACCACCACTACGACTAAATTCTACTACAATAACTACTACTACTACTTCTAACGTCACTTCTCACTGATGAACTGCAAACGCAATAGAAGCAGCAGCAGCAGCAACAGCATCACCCGTTGTCACTATTTACGACGGCGACGACGTTCTTCTAGCCCCCATGAAACTCTCATTCACTCTCTCTCTCTCTCTCTTTACTTAGTCACCACCACCACTACTCGTACTATCGCTACAGCTACTTCCATCCGTATCTGACGGACGACCGCCTGCCTCAGTGACCGACTACGTGCGACTGACTGACTGAGTTTCTGTCTAACACTATCCTACTGCCCATCCTACTGCTGCGAGCTCCTTTTATTGATGATGGTCATGCTGATGATGACAATGATGATGATGCTTATGGGCGGATGATGACGATGTTGCCGCAGCTGATGTTGTTGTTGTTGCTGCTGCCGCCGACGCCGCCGCTATTGTTGCTGCCGCCACCAATGCCTGTAGTGACAGTGACGTTCTCGGTTCGAGTAGTAGTAGTAGTAGTAATAACAATAATAATAGTTGAATGATGATGACGAGATCATTTGAATGCGGCGGAGCACAAGTCGTCGTCGTCGTCGTAACCACTGTTGTTGTTATTGTTGTTGTTTTCGGCTCAACTTGTCATCCAGCAGCCAGCAGCCAAACGCTAGCGGTGCAGACGAAGCGCAGGCTACCGCTCACGGGGCGGCCTTTAACGACGAGTAGGCCGGTTAGTTGGGTCGTTGGTTTTTTTTTGGGAGGAGGTATTAAATGCAGTTACGCTGTTATGGGTGATTGGTTGTTTGGTTGCAACGTGACAAAAGCCCCCAAAGAGAGAAGCACGTAAACAGGCACAACATTTGTCCCACCTCTCAGCCGTATGTCTTCCCTCGCCGAATAATGCAGAGCAAACAATTTGCCCATTTGCATTATAGGTTCTACACGGTCGCAGAGCATCTGCGAGGTGATCTGTAAAACAGCTGCCCACATTTCAGTGTACAAAGGGTGATCGTTATTAGGAAGTTTCGGGTCGGCGATTAAAACTGCCCGCATTCCGTATTGTCGACTGAGTAGTTAGTTGTTTTCTCTCGCCGAGTTGCATTAAAGATGATGACGCTAAAATATGTGAGCTTGTGAACAACTCTAATTTGAAGACTAGAAACATAAACGTAACATAAACAGAAACGTCGCGTTTTTATACATATTGAGATAATAAGACGCGTTTACCCAGATCGTCTAGTTAGTTTAGGGATTCGATTCAAACATGCAGCAATTCAGCAGATAATCACAGTCCTTAATAATAAGTAACAATGATAATAAATATTATTACTATTATTATAATTATTTATTTTAGTATAAAAATGGAGTTCATCTTCTAAACCTGCGTTCAAACTCTTTCTAAAACACAAATTTTCTTATTAAACTAGTCGTAATTTTAAAAGGCGGGCGACTGACGTGAAAATTCGATGACAATATCGGATCAGTGGCTGCTAAATTGTATTACGATATGCTGACTACAAATCAAAAACTATATCTCATTTTAGATTGTATGTGTGTATATATAACAATGCGCACATGTATAAACATTATAACTATGTCAGTTTCATTTAACTTTTTAAACAAGTCGTAATTTGAAAAGGCGGGCGACTGACTTGAAAATGCGATGACAATCTCGGATCAGTGGCTACTAAATTGTATTACGATATGCTGACTACAAATTAAGAACTATTTATATATACACACATGCAATATATATATATATATATATATATATATATATATATATATATATATATATATATATATTGTATGTCTGTATAACAATGCGCACATGCATAAACATCATAACTATGTCCGTTTCAGCCGCTTGTACGTATAAGGTTTCGCGCGTTCATCAAGCAGAGCTGAGGCATGTTTCTGCTGTTGAGCTCAAAGCCGGCGAATTTTCGGACGTTCGATGTTCGTTCAACTCCTTTCTTGACGATGCCGCACTTTCCGCGCCGTAAACGACGGAAGCGCGTTGTCTGTCGCGTTATACTACCGGGGTGGCTGCCAGTCCGCCTCCCTGCCTGCATGAGCCCCATCTGTGTCGCACGTCGCCGTGTTTTTGCTGTGGAGTGTAGCTAACATCGATCGAACGATCTCCTCTTCTATCAGGCTTTTGTCGGTTGACTGCATACTATTTTCAAGTTTCAAGATATCGAGGTGTTAAACATAGCTCAAGATGACGACGTTGGAGAAGATTGCTCAAATCGAAGCCGAGGCAAGTTCCAGTATCCTCCTATGCTTACTATGAGAGATGGACGTGATGTTTAAATGTTAGCGGACAGAAATTGTTGTTTGAATTGGATACTACTACTACTACACAGCAAGCAGTGAAATACCTGATGAGAAACAGCTCGAGATCGCATCAGTCAAATGCATACTCTATCATCAACATAGGCTGAATAATAATAGGGACCGTATTTGTGGGAGTTCTTGAATGTAATGCCAAGCTAGAGGAGTAATGTAAAATATTTAGCTTAAATCGTATTGGTTTGGATAATTGTTGAGTTAACCATTCCTCTTTCTTTTCTATATATAGACGCTGGCGTGAGTGCCACAATGTGACGCGATGGCTCATCCGGCGTACTGAAATTCTCATGATTTCAAGTTCTATACTGAATTATATTACTGGCAAAAAAGGCCAAAAATGCATTATATTTTTTTATATTATTATTTTATTATATCATATATCTGTTTATATGAATAAATTATATATATATATATATATATATATATATATATATATATATATTAAATACGGAAAGGTTAACATGTTTTTTTGACAAGCTATCAGCAACACAGTACGACGTAATTTATGAGTTTTGGTCAAGCGGTCTGGCCATTCTGATTTTTTAACCTCATCTCTGTTATTTTGGCGACCTAAATGTCTCGTTTACTTTGAATTTCATTTGTGCATGACACGTTTAGCGAATACAGTTCCACATAATTCATTTTATAAGATGCACTTCGACTCAATCACGCGACTTGTCTGGCTATTAAGTGGGACTTATCTTCGTTAGAGCTGTCCTCATGCTATGCCAGACATTTCTTTTTGAAGACGAATCAAAACTTTTTAACAGAACAATGCAAGAACATTTCGTCAAGCTCAATTACTATTTTTTTATGGATGAGGAATAAATACTGTTACGTACAATTGTTCGAGTAGGGAATGCGAAAAATCTCATTTCCTACTTTGAGCAGTGTGGGACTCGACCCCAGCGGATAGATGTTAGCCCGATGAGACTAAAAAAAAATACTTTCCGGGCTGGTCCCCAGCCAAGATTTAACGCCAAGGATCCCCATAACAACAAATGTGCAACGGCGGGGTTTGAGCCCGCGCACCTATGTGTCTCCTTCGCTCGCGAGGCGCAGGCGAATGCACCACGCCACCGGGCTCGACAGCCCGCTGAGACTAAAACCCACTAATCGCACTTTCCCCCTTAAGCTTTATACTCTGATCACTCGCGGGTCACTCGCGGGTTCCTTCGACGTTCGACGTGGTTTGTTCCAACACCTACGAACGTGTAGCATTCAAAGTCACGTGACCTGCTAGCACAGCACGTGTAAATCTGGCTCTCCTGGGTCTTTCCGAAGGCTCGTTTTTCTATCAGTACCTCCGTAGCCATAGCTGCCCCTAGCTTCCACCCAGAAGTCTTGCCGCGTATGTAGTACACGAACTCTTTAAGGGTTCCTCTGGGGGGTCTGGTATATTTGCTTCCCTTCCGTCTCCCTCATTAGACCCTTTAAGCTTTACCTTTGGTCACATTGTTACTCTTGCACTTGAAAATTTTCTTTGCAGCATATATCACTTTCCTCCTTATTCTGAATGTGCTTTTTAAACACGTGTTACGATATGTCGTCGAACCTTGCATACCAGTTAAAAGAAATTCGAGGAGCATAATCTGGATACGCATGCTGTCAGTAGCTCACCAGAGCGAAACCTGTACAGCCTGCACACAAATAACCGTGCAAGAGGACTTAGTGGCAAAGCAATTGTCTTGCATTTGGGAGGTCGTAGGTTCAAGACCTGGACCGGTCACTCTTAAATTGGTGTTCATGGTTTCCAATTTAGATGAGGTGAATGCCGGAGTGGATTATAATCAACCATGATCGGACAAAAAACTAGGAGCACAGATTTCTCAATAAAAAGAGATGATGCATTACCATCCGCCCTCCATGAAAAAAATTATGGTCATAAACCATGCGACGCACCGCGATCGTATCCGAATAGCTGTTTACTCATCATTTTTTCTTTACGCTTTATCTGCAGTGCACACATTTGGCAAACGACTACTGCCTACAAAAGAATTTGTTGTTAAATATCGTATATGTAAGCACAATTTATGGCTATGCTGTGATCTAAATTAATTAAACCATTACCTCACTTATCAGGTATGTATATTTCTTTAAATAAAACTAGGTTTTGCAGGTTATATAGTGGTAGTCGTGGCGACATGTATACGTGTTTGTATCTAGTTTACGATTATTTAAATAGACGTCATACATGTATACGATAAAGAGCCTTCAATGCATTTACGTTATAAAGAAGCGTGACAGCCACAGGTTGTCTATATATATATATATATATATATATATATATATATATATATATATATATATAATAGGTGTGTATTATTGTGAGTAAATAAAGCAATAACTACCTCGAAATATAGGCTACAAGAAGCCTCACTCATAAACGAAGCCGAACTACCGGTAACAGCAGGATGCCAAAAAGCTTTATGTGCAAAGCATATATACATGTGTTTGGTCGGAATTTTGTGTATATGTATGTGCCCGCCCTAATTACTCACGCTGGTGTTGGTGGTCGGGTCTTTGAAACTTGGCAATTCTAGATGGCTCGCACACAGCGAAACAAGAACACCATGGGTCATCTCGGACTTCTTAAAGCGAAACTGGCCAAACTTCGACGAGAATTGATCACGCCGAAGAGTGGAGGCGGCGGTACGTCTTACCCGTATGACATCCATTACAGCCACTTACGTTAATCACATACAAGAAACTATATATTAACAGGTCTGAATAGCACCAATCATAATTAATAATATTTCTGTCAGTTAAATTTTGTTAGTAGTATTGTCGTAGCTTCTATTGCATCTTTCTAGCCGTTGTTTGCCTTGCAATTGATTATAATTATATTGTTCGAACTGTACTAATCGGATTAAGGCGATTTAATTTAGTTCATATTTTTCTCTTCCTCGACTCGATGCGTACAGGTCCAGGCGAAGGATTCGATGTGGCGAAGACCGGTGATGCGCGTATTGGCTTCGTCGGGTTCCCGTCTGTGGGCAAGTCGACCCTCATGAACACTCTGGCTGGTGTTTTTTCCGAGGTGGCTTCGTACGAGTTTACCACACTTACTACAGTACCCGGCGTCATTAAATATAAGGTGACGTAATTCTCGCTTCCTCACACACGTGCATACAATGATGTGCTCTGGTACACCTATTTAACATCTGCGATAGAAGTTGCATAAAGATTTTGAGGTTATTTGTCAGAAATTCAGAAAATTTGTCAGAGCAAGAGTTTTATTGCTAGTGCCTCAACGCTGTACTCGAAAAAATATATTGCACATTTCACGCGCTATGCTGTGGATTGGAGCCTCGGAAAAAAATATTGGTTTTGGCGGCAGCCAAAATATGCCCTCATTTTTAGTGATCCCTCACGGATATCTTTATTATTTTTATACATTTTTAGTGACCACTCACGGATATCTTTATTACTATGAGTTTGAAGCGAAATTTGCAAGTCGTAAGAAATGCTTTGAAAGTGTATGTGTTGCGCAAAATTGCACCCACAACCTCTAGTTAAAGTTTGGCAATCTTGTCCAGTTCGCCCTATCGACAATCAGTAGCACTGTTCGATCAGTCTACTGTAAAGGTTCTAATAAATGCGTTTTGCAGCAATTTTTGTCGTTCTTCCATGTTTATCCGTAAATTATCGATTGATAACTAAGAAATTCGGATTGTATTTTTAGTTCAAAAATAAAAAAAGTTGGCTCTTAAATTTTCTGTTTAACTCTGTCAAGTCTGCTTCGGATGACAGTTTGCAAAGGCAGTAAATCCCTTAAGCTCTAGCAACAAGATGCTATGAGATCCTTTTACCGACATGTTTCTTTTTGTAGACGGGCTAACCTTTATTTTTATACATATATTTATTCAGCTGGGTAGCAATCTTGAATTTATTATTTGTTCACTCATAGATATACTGCGCATTTCGAGTTAACTTTAGTTGCTTTACAAGATGACTGGCAAATGTAATAAACAGGTATGCGGAACATTGAACACTGTAGTAATCCAATGCCGCGTTGACGTCATTGAACAGCAATATATTATTGCTATTTGAATTGCTTGAATTTTTCAACTCGGTTTCGCGGAGACGAACTGTGAAGGAGAGAGTAAGAAACTGACATCATAACGAACGAACGTATTTTTTGCAGGGCGCTAAGATTCAGTTGCTCGACCTGCCAGGAATTATCGAGGGCGCAAAAGATGGTAAGGGTCGCGGTCGACAAGTTATCGCCGTCGCAAGGACCTGCACTCTCATTTTCATCGTTCTCGATGTTCTCAAACCTCTGCAGCACAAGCGTATTCTTGAACGCGAACTAGAAGGTTTTGGCATCCGACTAAATAAAGAACCACCTCAGATTACTCTTCGCAGGAAGGACAAAGGTAAATCGCTATTTTAAGTGTGAAAATACTATAAAAACGTTTTGTCACCTGCTAGAATAGTATACTACATATGCGTATATATTATTTTGCGTTTGCAAATTGGTAAATCAAATTTGCTGTCCATCCCCCCAAAAAAAAAATATATATTATATAGACTGACCTATCTAAATAAGCCGACGACTTGCAAACGCTCAACAAGTTGACACTATCTACCCTCGAGGCCCTGCTAAACACATCTCTACCACCTAGCTCAACGTACTATCCCAACGTGACTGGAGTGCTTCTCTGCACGCTGAGGTACAACGGCGTCTCTTTAATGAAGCTGACAACTAGAGCTTGTCTAAACGCCGTGTCCGCCAAGGATTTAGGCGCCTGGTTACACGCGCTTCCCAGGGCAACTACAGGTACCCTTTTTGATGACGAGACGATTCGCATAGCAGTAGGTTATGACTAGGGGCAGACCTAGTTAGCCCTCATCGGTGTCAACGTGATCACTCCGTCGACAAACTGGGCCATCACGGCCTATCGTGTATTATCAGCGCAGGACGACGCCCTAGACATACCGCTCTTAATAAGACTTTCTTTAGAGCCCTTAGGTCATGCGATCGTCCGTTCATCCTTGAACCCCCGGGCCTCTGCGCGGAGGAGTCCAGACAGGATGACACTTACACCATTCGAGCGAGACAAAATGCTGGTTTGGGATGCAACCGTTGCCGACTTCCTAGCACCTTCTATGGTCGCTGGCGGCGCATCCGAAGCTAGCTATGCAGCCTACCTTGCGGAGACCAGCAAGCTAAGAAAATTCTCATCAATCGAGTATTCCCACGAATTCTGCCCTCTCGCGTTTAAGACCTTGGGTGCTCCTACTGTTCGGGCCAGGCAGCTGATCCGCAAAGTCGGCACGAACACGTGATAGTCACAATACGCGGCCGCTAGGCACATTGGCTTAGCTAATCCTCCGTGATATGTGCCCCCACGTACACAAACCCAGAGTTAGCCCAGCTGCATTTCCTCGTTGAATGTCGAGCGGCAGCCTCTGACGCAAGAATTTGGCGCAAGAATGCTCTTGAGTCTCCCGTCGAAAGGTTAAGGTTTCTACCTACGCGCTGAATCAGCTTGACCGCAAGGGGGGCTGCAGCTTCCATAGTCTCAAACGCTAACGGACAAAATTCGTGCAGATAATCAACGGTAGAGTATTTTCTGCATTTGTTAGCCTCAGCTAACTTGGAAGCCCGATCTGCTCGGCCCGCACCAGCACCGACCATTGAAGGGACTAATGAATCGGTTATAGTTGCGTCCAAACAAGCATGCGGTCACACTCAAAGGGTGTCAGAGTCAGACCGCCAGGTCTTTTGCCATCATCCCTGAAACAACCCGGGGGTTCCAGAACACACTGAAAGTCGGCAGATCTGAGTGCGCGACTAAATGTGTCATTTAAGGCAGAGTGACATGCTCGTCGGCCTGCACTCAAGGCGTATCACAGACCATGATGGACCAACGCGTCTACAAAATCACCACAACGGCATAGGTGGGGCACGACTAGGTCAACATTGAGCCGCACCCCTGCGCTCATGCGCGTCGTCTCGTAGTCCAAAAGAGTCCCAATTCGCGGACAGGATAGGGCATGTAACAAAGCCCCAGCCCCTTGACGGCTCGAAGCCTGGTTCTATCAGCAATATATGCTCTACTAATCAACTTTCTAGCCGCTTTTCTTGTAGGCACATCTAGGCCGCCCCAAGGAACCGGGAGCATTATCTGTTCTCTTGCCACAGCGGTCAGCCATAATTTAGTATGTTCTCTAAAATGTCTAAGCTAGGTCTATTAAATGGCTGTAGGAGCTCTGGTGATAAAAAAACAGGTTGCAATCTCTGAGCAGGTATGTTAATCTCGTGGCTAAAAACGAGATCCAAGAAGGTATAGGCCGCAGTGAGCCCCCAATTAGGGTAGTCTGCCTGTGACGAAGTCAAGTTTGTCTCTTCGACTGGCTAATGCCTTTGCAATGCCGTCCGGCAATAAGGGTACGCCTAGCAGCTTCAGGTTAACTTTGTCCACTATGCGACAGCCCGGGAGTAAGTAAAAAAGGTCAGTTAAATCTCTCATCAATGACTCAACTTCATTGTGGGCTGTGACATATACTTCACATTTGACCAGGTTCAGTGTCAGGCCGCTAATCGCACCAAAGCCAATAACTTTCCGGATATCGTCTAGTACGGTCGAGAGGTCTCCGCCCAGAATCCTGTCATCCAAGTACCAGGCATTAAGACCAGACTGCAGTGAATCCACCAATTCCTTGATACAAAACACAATCTGCTGAAGACCTGTTTGCGATAGTATAGCGTTATCGGGCATTACCAGATGGGATGGTTCTGAACCATAGGCAAGGTTTGTCTGGTGAAACAGTAATGGTGCCCACGACTTGACTGCTCGAAGCAAATAGTCTTTCCGGACGCTATTGAAAGCGTTTCGGAGGTCCAGTTTGACCATCACTGTCGGCATTTACGCAATTGCAATGCGCGGGTGTAGTGACCCGCTACCTCTGTATCGGCGAACGACTAAGGAACAAGCGATCGGACGTAGTGCGCCTTCCGAAAGCTTGATCCTCACTCGTCTGGGAAGGTCGCCGTCGAGGTGGGCCATTACTTTGGGTCCCCCTAAGCCTTAAGCCCAATAAAAAAAATCGCGCAGGTCTTTTTTTTGACCAGTACAGACAGAGATTGAGCGTCTTTCTCTGGACCTTCCTGGTTCGAGGAAGTCGCAGCACGATTGGAGCGAAGGAAAACAAAGAGTACCAGGCGTAGAGGTTGTTGTCCCTGGCGACGTTTAAGGAGACCTTAGTAAGCTCCTCCGTAACAGTGAACCGCACATATTTGGGTAAAATGGGTAACATTTTGGCATGGCGCATGTTTGCCTGGATATCGATGAGTAGAGTGTTAACATTACATTCTTCTGCCAGAGCCCGGTGGGATGTGGATGGCCCGTTGGCGGTATCGGCGTGTCTGACAGACGTATGTCTGGCAAGACGCCTCCTCATGAAGACACCTCTACACACAGGACATGTAGCCCTATTAGGGTCACCCACAACCCGGGAAGCATGAGCGGCCTCACTTCTGTTTGAGTTCTCGTTAGCTGGCATTATCATGTAAGAGCTTTGAGCTCCTCTGCAAGTGCAAGGAGCGCCAAAAGAGGTTTTGGGCCTCTGCAATCGTCTTCAAGGTTGCTGCCAAAGCAGGACTGATACCCTCTTACGTCCGAGCCATGTCTATTAAGACGCCTCCAACATCTCTGCGCGACGTTGTACGAAATAAGTAGTATATATATATATATATATATATATACGTGGGTCGTTTAATAAGTAAATACAATTCTCCATCCAAGGTGGCGTCATAATGGTATTTACAGTATATGACGGGGAAGTAGCGTTCTAACACATATCAAGTTTCAGGCGACGCTTAGATTACGTGTGGCAACCTTTTTAACTGAGCATATCAGCACTTGTTGTAGAGATGGTGCGACACCGTGATTAATAAGTTTTACATCAATAAGTGAATGGCTGCGCAAATCAAAGCCGAAAAACGGTCGGGAGGTCCCCGCCCAGAACCCCGTCATCCAAGTACCAGGCATTAAGAGGGACTGCTGTGAATTCACCAATTTCTTGATACACAAACAAAAAGCGGAGGACCCAGGGGATCACCCTGCTGAAGACCTGTCTGCGATAGCATAGCGTTATGGGGCATTATTAGATGGGATGGTTCTGAATCATAGGCCAGGTTCGTCTAGTGAAACAGTAATGCTGCCCACGACTTGACGGCTCGAAGCAAATTGTCTCTCCGGACGCTATTAAAATAGTTTCGGAAGTTCAGTCAACAAAACAGGCCGGTGAGGCATTTGTCGCCGTATCTGTAGTCACGCTGGTGAAGCCCCTAGCTTATTTCACTGACTTAGCACTCTACGTCTTCTTTCTCTTTCCGAAAATAGACAAGAACAATTGAGAGGAGAACGTTTTGACTCACTCGAATCGCTGCTGGAAGCTATCAGGAAAACATAAACACGAGCTTTGGGTGTGCCTTAATGGATAGGCCATAGAATCAGTGCCACTCACAGTCCCATGAGGACTTTATGAAATTTATCACCTGGGTCTCGATTGCGCTAAGTATGTGTAACCGTCATTCGAACCACTGTTTTGGGACAGAACGAAATCACAATAGTTAGAATAACAATAATAAATTTACTTTATCTATCTTTTTTGTCGGGTGATATTCCCAATTGCGAATTGTCACGGTGCTTCCGCCAACGTTCAATCTGCTTGTTATCTTGGTGTTAGGGGAGTAGCGTTTGCCCGTTGTTGTGGCTTCTAATAAATCTACCTGAAACTATGTTTACTAGTTATGGCGTCGGTATGTGATAATTCCAGGTGGTCTTAACCTGCAATGTCTAGTACCACAGAGCGAGCTCGATCTGGACACGGTGAAGGCTATCCTATCGGAATATAAGTTACACAATGCTGATATCGTGTTGAAGTACGATGCGACCCAGGACGACCTGATTGACGTGATTGAGGGCAACCGCATCTATATCCCCTGCATATACGTTCTCAATAAGATCGATCAAATCTCCATTGAGGAGCTTGACATTATCTACAAAGTGCCTCATTGTGTACCCATTTCGGCGCATCATCGCTGGAATTTTGACGATCTCTTGGAAAAGGCCTGGGAGTATCTACGGCTGCTTCGAATGTGAGTGCTCTAGGACATTGTTTTTTTGCCCTTCCGGTACGATACTAAAGTTGCACTCTCGACATTGTACTACAAGTATCTTTTGCACTATAGTTAGTTGAGAGAGAAAGAGTTGGTGATTTCTATGGCTATGATAATGACTAGTATTGCTGATAACACTAGGAAGAAATCAACGTTTAAGTAAAACTTAAAATCAAATGTGCATTTTAGTTTATTATTACTACTATATTTACTTATGATTTATGTCTATCTCGATTAATGTTTTCACGCATGTGGTTTAATCGTTCTAGCTACACGAAGCCTAAAGGCCAACTTCCAGACTACGAGGCTCCCGTCATTTTAACTCGTGATCACCAGACCGTTGAAGATTTCTGTAACAAGGTTCATCGAACACTGATCAAGGAATTCAAGTGCGCGCTTGTTTGGGGCTCGAGTGTGAAACACAACCCACAGAAAGTTGGCAAGGAGCACGTTCTCTGCGATGAAGATGTTGTTCAAATCGTCAAGCGGGTGTAAATAAATCGGCCAACTTTTGTGGGCGATTTCTGGCTGACCGTAATAAACGCTTCTTTCCACTGGTTATTTAAGGAAACGATGGTATGATTGTTTTATTTGTAGCAATGCGAATCTCTCTCTCTCTGTATATATATATATATATATATATATATATATATATATATATATATATATATAGAGGCGAGCACTGCCGAGTGTGCAAACGTATTGTAACTGATTAATAAATCATCACAATATTTTCTATATATATATACTCGTTATGGCTCTTCTACAAACATTACCATAGAGAAAGCAAGTTGATTTACGTTTTCTTTGCAACTTGAATTGCGTTTTGCTTTTGACAATAGACGCACTATCATATCAACTTCCCGCTACTGCCCAGTTCTCCGGATGCCTGTTGAGATTCTGTGTATAGCTGGTTTCTGTGCAACTACAGGAAACTATCTCATTACTAACAAGGCAATGTATAATAAGTAACAAATTCAAGCTCATAGTACTGACAAACCTCACCGGCATGGCGCAGCGAAAAATCTTACGTAGCGACATCAGCAATGGCGGCGAGAAGCGAAGTCAAGTAACGTATATCAGAATGCGGCAGTGCTATATGCAAGGTAATAGAAATACAAGCTTCCCACCACATTATGCGCTTACCGAGCTGAGTATTTCCATGAATCTAGGCGCTAAATGCGAATGACACACATACACCGGAAATGTTGCTTACTGAAAAGGAAGATACCCCATCAAGAGGGCCTCTTTTTGCTGTTGTTGCTTACAAGCAACCTAGTTGAAGAGCAAATTATGAGTGAGTCTTCCTATGTGTACATTATATACAATAAAATACAAAAATCTCCTTTATTCAAAAAGGGGTCGAACAAGGGAAATGAATTGCTCGCATTCGCGGGCTATGCGAGCTGTTCGCCAAATAAATGAGCGGTACCTATAAATCTGATCATTGCGTATGAGATCTTTAAAAACGCGGTAGTCAACACGAAGCTGGTACTCTGCTAAATTTGGGAGTACGACTCTGTCACGCGTCAAGTTGCTCTTTTTGAGACTCTCTTTAAAAACTTGTGCTAAATACGCTGTAGCAGACATATATCCTTGTCGTATAAAAGTGCCCACACGTGAGGACAGTATGACTATTTTGGCACTATGAGGGCTTCATAAAGGAGCAGGTATTTGAAGGCATCTTATGTTGAGAATACCCTCAGTATAAGATTGCTCAGTCGAGCGGCAGCTTTTGCTGAATCGGATACGTGTGCGGAAACTTCATATGCCTATCGAACGTAACTCGTAGGACCTTGTAGGATGTTACCTTAGGTATAGGAAAATATTTTAGCTGATACTTGAAATTGTAGGGAGCTGTCTTATTTCGCTGTCTTCTCTTTGTATATGTAGTTTAGTTTGATCTTGTTTGTCTAATAGACGACAAAAGAGATTATAGCCACGGGCAACTTGACAGAGCATGCGTTGCTGTATAGCTATTGACTTGAAAGTCAGGCACTTGTCGAAGGTTTTCTTTTCCACATCTCAATCTCCGCAGGTACCCCCTTGTGTCTCTTTCACCGTCTGTCTCTAAAAAGCTTGTCATGAGTGCTGGTCTATTGCCTAAAATATAGGAGGCTCAAGTATAGTAAGCGAAATTCTACCTAGTGCTTTATGTTAGCTTGTATCTATAAAGAAGTCATGATTACACGACATGGTCACGAAAGAGACTTTATATATTTATATATATATATATATTTATCGTCATCTTACTTTTCAATTCGCTATGCATGGATTTCACCATAAAATTTGTGTTCGACCCGGCCACCATGAAGCTGACGAATTATGCACTTGTCAACGTTGCGGACATCAGTCAACATATCATTTACTTGAATGCTCCAATCCGGTTTCTGTAAACCGTCTAATATAACAAAATATAATACCTGCTATTTGGTCAATAAACTAAATATTATATATATATATATATATATATATATATATATATATATATATATATATATATATATATGGTGGTTGCTGCAATTATGGTTGCAGAGTTTGCCCCGCATCAGGTTATACAGCCTGAAAATCTGTCAGGAGGGTCGGGTCGATGTGCTGACTCACGTACACCAGGTAGCTAAACGACACAACAGGTTTAATCTGCACATGTTTACATAGTTCTGCTTTCAGCAGACACGAGTTAGGTGAGGCACTGCGTTCTCGCAGTGTTTTTGAATTGACTAAATGAATGAAGTGTCCTAATGTCGCAAGGTTCCTTGTTCCACAAGGTAGCACCTAAATTACGGAGTGCAAACCTCGATTGTGCACATGTGGCAGAGAAAACAATAAGCAAGTGGAATGCCGAGCTTCGGGTGTTTTGGGTTCTTGCAGATTGGATACAGCCAACCAGGTTGGGATGGTGACCAAGGATATTACGCATTATTTTAAAAACTATAGTGAATTTAATTAGGTATGGTAACGGGAGCACTGAGAGTTCTTATATTGTTTTATTGTTTTTAAGACGCGCAGCCTAAGTTGAGGCAAAGCGTCCTTTTCTAAAGCAAATGAAGCGGAGTTATACGACACGCATGAGAAAGACCGTACACCTCCAGACCATATGTTAGGTGGCTCTGTACATACACGCGGTATACATACATTGCCCTGAGGCATTGACGGGAAGGATTTTGCGAGTGCGGTATATGGCGGCATCGCTACTGACAATTTTTTCCTGACATGTTTCGCATGCGTCTGGAGCGTCAGGTGTTCGTCAAGAACGATACCTAGGAACCTCGTTTCAACTAGCATATCAAGCGTACGGCCGCATGCAAAAGCTTCAAGATTGATTGTCGTTTGGCCTCTTGGAGTTTTAAAGTGAAAAATGCCTGTTTTTGACCAATTTATGTAGAGGCCGTTATTTCTGAGCCATAGTATCTCAATATACTCACGAATCATTGCCTCAACCTGTTGGGGGAGTCGCCCACGTATAGAGCCGTTGTGTCGTCAACAAATAAGGTTAGCATGTTTTGGAATATTAAAAATATTGTTAGAAAAAATATTAAATAATAGCGGACCACTGATGCTACTTTGAGTCACCTCGATTGATAGATTTTCTATATGAGAAAAGGATTGTCCAATTTGAACAACTTGCTATTCGGAGATGAATAAGCGCACCCACTTTATCATTTTTACTTGCCCGATAAGTAGATCGTTTTTTAAAAGAATGTCTAAGTTCACGGTATCAAACGCCTTTATAAGGACAACAAATACTACTTGTCTTCTGTACAGTTCGCTGCTATAGTCTTCTTTAATTGGGTCTGTTTCCGTATTTCTTCGACAAAATCCATCACGGGTACAACCGCAGACATTTTGGATCGAAAGCTGAATTGCCTACCATGTAGGACATTATGTCCTTCAATAATGCATCTTGCATAGACTTTCTATATCGGTGCGGGAATGCTGACAGGTGTGTAGTTTTCTCGTCACAGGTGATCTCCTTTAACTGGCTGCAGGGGAAATAGCTCGGCAGGCGTCGGAAAGTTATTTGGAATGGCGTACCTCGATGAGCAGTCGCTGTCCGGGTCACACATGCCGCGTAGTAGTGGTTGAAGATGTTAGCTAGCAAAGCTTCATCTGTGACGAGTTCCCCATTTACAAGAAGTTTGGTGCATTTTTTCTCCTGGACACCTCCACTAACCGGTCAAATTGCTTTCCAAGGACTCGGCCGGTCATTAATTCTGTCTGTAACAATCTTGCCGGGTAATTCTGTCTGTAACAATCCAATCGGGCCACGAGATGTCGGTTGGGTTGCAGTGGTCTCTGCCAGTTATGTGTGACCATTGCTGGCGATTTAAAGAAGCCTCCGGGAACTTCTCGAATTTTCTTTATGAAGTTTTCTCTAAACTGAATAAGAGCTGGGGTTTCTGGGAGATGGAATCTAGAAACTAGATCTTCTACAAGCGGTTGAGTAGAAGTAATAAGGTAAACTAGATGGTTTTTTGCATTTCGTGGCAACCCAACAGCTAGCTTGAAAATCGTGGGCTTTACCTTATCTAGTTTATCTAGCTGTGATAAACTGAGATGCTCCCATATGACCTGGATGCCGTAGGCCGCCACCGAAGTAACTTTCAGGTCAAAAAGTGCTTTTAATGTGCTTAGAGATAATTGTTGGGGCTTTTCAATTGTAGACATCGCGACTAGACTCCTGGTCCGTTCGGCGATTTGTTGTCCGAAGGTTGTGCCCTTCATCGAAAAGTTAGCCCCAAGGTAGCAGAAGGTGTTAACGAACTCCAGTACTGAGTTTCAGGCGATCGTAACAAGGAAGCGGTCCTCCAGGTCTAAACTTGATGGCTTTCGTTTTCTCGGCGTTAATCTTAAGGCCGTTGTTCTTGCATTATCCCTCCATGGTGCGTATGCTTCGCTGTAACTCCAACTTGTCACGACTGTACATGACGATATCGTCAGCATATATAGTATGATTCCGACAGTGTCGTGCTCCTTGCAAATTATTGGCGGCAGATCGCTGAGAAGAGTAGAAAAAAGCGAAGGGCTAGGATGATCACCTTGAGCATAACCCGTAGACTGGATAACGGGCTTATGCTCACAAATCGAATCGCCAAGAATTATCGTGACTTATGAAGTTCCAGGCTTTTTTCCAGGCGGAATCCACGATCTGTTTCTTGCGGTATTATGCTGCGGTGATGAAAGAATATAGAAAAGCGTGTTGTGAGCACCGATACCGAAATCTTATAGGCACACATTTTCTTGGCAATGCCCCTCCAGGATCGGACATTAGTAGGATCACCCTTTCCTTTTGGGATAACGTTAAGGGTGCACTCCCGCCATGCTTCTGGGACATGGCCCTCATCTAAACATCTATTGAAGATTGCAAGGAGAAGAGGCCAAATATGAAGGGTGTCCTTGAGGTGTTCGTTTAGAACAAGGTCGGGACCGAAAGCTTTAGTCCTTTTAGCTTGGCCAATAGCCTCTAGGACCTCGCTGTAACTGACGGGTGCTTCTAGAGAAGCTACTAGAGTCTTCTCAGATTCCTCGTCAGGTTCTGCTG
This sequence comes from Dermanyssus gallinae, assembly GCA_003439945.1. Taxonomy (NCBI): domain Eukaryota; kingdom Metazoa; phylum Arthropoda; class Arachnida; order Mesostigmata; family Dermanyssidae; genus Dermanyssus; species Dermanyssus gallinae. Next base: position 234,917 of record QVRM01001369.1, read on the forward strand.
CAACTGGAATTTCCAGAGGCACTGTATTTGTGGAGGCAAACATGCCCTCGACATGTTGACGAAGCACATCTCCAAGAATTGTGCAACTGCGAAACACTCGAGCTGTCTGAGCGGCGAGATAGGATCGTTCCTGCGTTTCTATCACTAACCGTTGTTCCTCTTTAATGAAGAATTTTTCCTTCTTTGTGGATTTAAGAGACCGATATTTTTTGCGCAATTGTAAGTAAGCGTTCCGAGTTGACCGATCTGTCCTCGATGCTGATAGCAGACTTAGCAAATGTTGGGGAAGTTCATAACATTCCCGATCAAATTATGCGGCCGATTTCCGTTTGAAATTCTGCGATTTGCGGGCTGACTCCACTACTACCGTTGAAAGAAAGTCCATTACATAAGATAGCGGCTTGGACTCAATCGATTGAGGATCCCACTTCGCGAGGCCCTCTAAGAGCAACTTAATATTGATTATCCTAGAGACACCTTGTCTGCTAGAAGTTGTAGCTGGCGTAGTCAAGGAGACATCAACAGAGACGGGCACGTGTTTCTTTAGACCTGTAACCGTCAGATATTCATACTTTTTAAATATCACATCATCTTTGCAAAATAAAGTCGCAAATATGTCAATCGTCGACGTCCCGGGACGAGCTTGCAAGCTGTTGGGTGCTGGTCCACGCGAGTCTACAAAGAATGCGGGAGTTTGCGGATCACTACATATCCAGAGACCGTACTGATGAAGAACATCGATGAGTGCAGATGTTCTTGGAGACGATACATCAAGGCGGCAATTAAGGTCGGGAGCAAGTATGAATGGTTGATTACTTGGAACTCTGGAGACGTAGAACAAAGTTTCTCTACATGGTCTTCGGTCTGCTGGACTGCTTCTACTGTTACCACTATACATTGCCACGATTATAAACTGACGCGTGTCTATGACTACAGTATCATCATCTGCTAATACCAGCCTAACATTTTAAAAATAATGAGAAACGAGTCTCACGTCTACGCTGGTGAGTCATATGCGGGTCCTCGCTTGCCCAACAACAGTGTTGTGCCTGTTAAACACCCCATCTTGTGTAAAGCAAGCTTCATCAGTAAAAAGCACAACGGCAAAGAACACTGTATTGGCTGTTAGTTGCCGCAGAAACCAGCTACAGTTTGAATCTGCTGCCGTCGGTACGGATGTAGTCGTTTAGCTCCTGTATTCTGTGGACGGTACTGCGGCTCACTCAAACACTCACGTCTGCGAAACTTCGGTCAAGTCTCGTGAAGAGCTAGTCGCCAGTATAGCCTCCGCCGCTGAGGCTGTTCAGGCAATGCCTGGCATACTTCGAGACACGCATCGAAATCTCTGCAGGCGCTACCGAATGTCTACAGTGATTCGCGGAGGCAGCTTCGAGCAGTTACTGTAAGATTGTGCTTCTGTCGAGCCCGGTGGCGTGGTGAGTGCATTCGTCTGCGCCTCGCGACCGGAGGAGACACATAGGTGCGCGGGTTCGAGCCCCACCGTTGCACATTTGTATTTATGGCGGTCCGTTTATGAAGCAATGCGAAAAGCAGTTCCATGGACGTTAAATCTTGGCTGAGAGTCAGCCCCGAAAGGATTTTTTTGTGTGTGTGCTTCTAGAACTTTGAGGAGTGATTTATCTTTTATTCGAGCACTTAATTCCCACATGCCCTCCAGTAAACCTTAAGTACTTTGCAACCACGAATCGGGTGGTTTCTATATTGTTACTAAAACTATCGCCATCTCTATATTGTTACTAAAACTATCGCCATCTCTGTATTGTTACTAAAACTATCGCCATGAAATGCGCATTTTCCACAATGTGTTAGTCTTGAGCGTTGTAAATTGGTTGTAGGGTTATGATTTTGAGATGTTGAAAAAGTGAAAGATAATAATAGCACTTCAACTGTTGCGAATTCTCTTTTAAATTACCATGTCGCATCTTCTAGCCGATGTTGTGCATCCTTCAGAAGAAACCGAATTTTCTCAGTCTCCACATAAGAGAATTGGCTGTCCTGAGATCGCAAATTGTGTGCTCATATGTCGGGCAAAAACACCAATGTCACAAATATTAGTAATTTCACACTCACTCCGAAACAAATTTTCTCAGGAAAAAAGTGTGTCAAACTGAAGATTGACGATGAGATAGTCACAGACTGTGTACGACTTCCTAACATCCTTAATGACTATTATGCAACTTGCGTAACGACCGACGCCAAATGCTCGGCCGCTTACAAGGTACCGATGCCGATACCTGAACTGCGCGAGCCATTTTCGCCTAGGCCGCTCCCTGTGGATCGAGTGCATTACCTGCGGAAAAGGGTCCAAATTTGCTCGGTAGGAGAAGGTCACATACCCTCCCAAGTCTTGAGACACTGTGGTGACGTTATTGCTGACGCAGTGGCATTCATAGTTCATCTGTCGACACGCCAGGGGATCTATCCTACCCTCAAATTGTATCGCGTTGTACCACTGTTTAAAGGCGGTGACAGACTAAGCAAGGAAAATTACAGGCCGGTCAGAATCCCCCCTCCAATGTCCAAGATTTTCGAAAAGCTGTATATGAACAGTTGAACGAACACTTTGAGATGTTAAATGACCTCGTCAGTTCGGTTTTCGATCCAAAATGTCGACGACATCATGGATTTTGTTGAAGAGGTTCGCAAAGCCTAATGTTAAAAAATACAATCGCCGGCGTATTTATAGATCTTATAAAAGCATTTGATACAGTTGATGCAAAGATTCTGATTAAGAAGTTGGCTCGATATGGAGCGGATGATATTTTTTTGTCTTGGCTGCGGTCGTTTATGTCCAATAGGAGGCAAGTCGTTCAGGTGGGCAATGCACTCTCGGATGTAAGGAATATATCTGTTGGAGTGGCTCAGGGCAGTATAGGTGGTTCACTTCTCTTTAACATCTTTATTAACGACATATTTAGCGTAACAAAACATGCAAAGTTGACCTTGTTTGCGGACGATACCACCGTTTTATTTGTCGGGAATTCCCTAACTGAGGTAGAGGCTATGGTCCGCGAGGACCTTCAGAGGTTATCATCATGATTCAGGAGTAACGATCTCTATATGAATTGAAAGAAAACAGGTGTAATGCAATTCATTTCCCTGCGGGGTTCCGTTACGATCAATCCCCTCCGATTCCAGTGCGACGGCATAGCCCTTTCGCTTCTAAAGAAAACGAAGTTTCTAGGCGTTACGTTGGACGAGAAGCTGACCTTTGAAGCGCATGTCACACATATACGTACGAAAATATCTAGCAGCAATGCAGCTCTATACAGAGCTCGACGAATTCTTCCCCAAAATTGCCTGATGGCGATGTATTTTGCCTACGTCCATAGTCACCTGACTTACGCTGTAGAAGTGTATGGCTTAACACAGATGCGTCTTATCAAGTCGCTTCACCGACTCTAAAAACGAGCAGTGAGAACAACTCTGGACCTCTAGATGCAAGATTCAGTGCAACCGCTCTACAAAAAAATTAGCAAAATTTATAGAATACTGTATCGTAGTTGAAATTAAGCGTATACTCCTTGGACTGCATTCAAACTTATATGGTCTGGCAACATCAGCAACACCCATATCTACAAGGGGTAACGCATCACACGCCAACTCCAACCAGTCAAAGCTATCAATCAGAAACATTGGGGCTTCCTACTGGAACAAAGTACCGGCCTCCGTTAGACAGACAAAATCCCAGCTCAAATTCAAATGCGATCTCAAAGAGCATTATCTTGAAACTTTGGTATCTGGTTAAAAGTGATATAAAAATACAACTATGTTGCAATATATTGTAAATAGGTGAAAATGGCATATATAAATTATACATTGTTATTTCATAAAAGGGGCTTTAAACAAGCTATGTGCTTCATGGAGCTTGCAATTAATGTGTGCAATTATCTTACAAGAAATGTCAATAAACAAACAGTTGAACAGTTTATATAGCAGATGGCCAAATAGGTACAGATAAGCCTAATTAATTTCAGCCTATTTCGTTGTCGAGCGCAGCTTTTCATGAAGGCATCCATTTAAACTATGAATGACTTATGTGATAATATAACATATACATACATCCTTTCACCCGTTTATATTATATTAATAAATATACTTTCACGTAAGTATCTGAAGGGAGTAAATATACCTCATATTACTGAGACACCAAGTTGTGTTCATTTAGTGCATATATAGATACGCAGACGTGAGCTACACTATAAATAAAACAGCAGATGTTAAAAAATTGTCGCCACTGACTGACACGAATTAATCGGTCAGGATAACCCGCTTATCTTATATTAGGATAACGTCCTCGTGGCGGCGTGGTCTAGGGGGATAGTGCGCTAGTCATGGTTGTCATCTACAGGAGTGTCGCCGCGTCGATACCTATTGTTGTTCGAATTTTCGCTGAGCCATGATTATTGAGAATAGACAGTGAACCATACGAAACTACGAGAACTAGCGGCCATGCTGCTACGAGGCCTGTGGAAAAACCCTAGATATCTTAACATGTACGGCCTTCGCGTGCATTGAAGGTGTCCTCACGCCGAGTCCAAGCCAGAAAGATAGTCCAGAATTAAAAACAACTTTCTTAAAAAGAAAGTGTGCTTGTGCTTACCGTTTGTCCAAATAGATTTCGTTGACTAGAATTCAATACAGCGTTGGCTCGTCTACGAAACAATAAGGCGTTCCGACCAAACCTTGCAAAGAATGAACATATTCTGCAAAAGAAAGATCTTCTCGTGCGCATCTGCATGTTCAACAGATTTCTTTCTGAAGGCCGGTTATCTCGCGAAAGAACCGCAAAAGAGGACAGCAATTCCCGACTGATGATCAACGGTTAGCCAAATCTCAGCACTCAAATGATGCGAATTAAGGTTATTCAACTAAACTGTAACAGAAGCCGCGGAGCTCATCTAATGCTAGACGAAATAGTGTCTAGGAGGAGCACTGCACTCTCTCTGCTTAACGAGCATAATGTGAAACTGGCAAAGAAGAACCAGACGACCTGGGTTGTGGATGCTCAGACCAGTACCTGCATTGTGCATAATCTGCCATCATGTCTCCGAGTTACGGGTTGTGGAAGAAGATCAAATTTTACATGGATAGACGTGGACGGCGTCGGTCGTTTCTACTCATGTTACAGCAGTCCAAACGGCACGCTGGACGACCTGGAGGGCCTGCTCGAGGAGATGACAATGTCAGCGAGGGATTGCCCTCTACCACTAGTAGTCTTTACTGGAGATTTTAACGCAGCCTCGACAACATGGGGGGCAACCAACACTAATAGAAGAGGCAGAGTTGTTCTTGAGTGGTTAGCAATGCATGACCTTGTTGTTCTCAATAAAGGAAACGACCCTACCTTCCACCGCGGGGGAACTGAGTCGCACATCGATTTGACGATCTGAAAGAGAAGCCACGTTTCTAAGATTTCAAATTGGACCATACTACTTGACGAAGAGAACTTTAGCATCCAAAGCGACTACGTCCAGTTTAGCCGAAGTACTGGTGGAACGGAGAGATCGCGGAAGACCGCAGACGCTGCATCTACGCCAGGCAAAGATTCACCAGGGCAAACCGCAGTAGCATGAATAACATAATCATTGCGCAATTGCAAAACGAATTTAGAAGTTTTAGGGCCACTCTACGCAAAACTATAGATGAGAGCAAGGAACGATGCCATAAGGAATTCTTGTCGGGAATAGAAAACGACCCGTGGGACGACCGTACAAGCTGATCCGTGGCAAGACAAAAACAAGAAAGAGCGCTAACCTTTCCCCGGACGAACGCCGACGGGTAATAGAAACGCTTTTCCCTCGACATCCATCCCTCAACAGGGCGCCTTTCGAAGCGGGTGCGGACGAGAGACCAGTCCAAGAGGTGACTCTAGAGGAGGTCCGTGCAGCGGGAGAGAGACTGAAGGCCGGAAAAGCATCAGGGCCTGATGGTATACCGGCCTCCGCCGTAAAAGTTATCTTTAAAGAGTTTCCTGAAGAAGTTTCCCACGTTGCCACACGGATACTCAGATCCGGACGCTTGCCTCTGATTTGGAAGAAGGCCGACCTTGTGCTTATTCCCAAAATGAACGGCACCTACCGACCAATCTGCCTAGTCAGTACACTGGCCAAGGGTATTGAGGCGATTATAGAAAACCGTTTGCGATTATTCGCAGAAGAACGCGGCCTTCTTTCACCGAATCAGTTCGGATTTCGCAAAGGCTGCTCGTGTCTGACCGCAATACAGCGGGTCGTTGCTAAGGCGGAAGATCTACGACAATCCCCGGCAAGGTCCAGGAATCTTCTCATTGTCGTACTGCTGGATGTTAAAAATGTTTTCAACAGCTTACCCTGGAGGGTGATACTGGGGACGCTCAAGAAAAAAAGAGTTCCGAACTACCTTTGTCGAATTGTCTCGGACTATCTGAACGAACGGCCGGTAGACAACGAGGGATCCGAATTTGGGTCCTCTTTTATGGAACTTGGCGTACGACGATGTCCTACGTTTAAGTAACCTACCAGAAGGGACAGAGCTAGTTGCGTATGCGGACGACCTTGCAGTTGTAGTACAGGGCGGCACCCCCCAGCAACTGGAACTTAGAGCCAATGACGCCCTGGCCGAGATTTCCGTCTGGATGAGGGAAGCGGGTTTGACGCTGGCCCCTACCAAAAGCGAGGGAGTCATCCTCCTTGGCCCAAGAGGGTGTGCTCTCCCAAAGCTAATCTTGAACGGCCAGGATATTCGAGTGGTTCAATCAGCCCGCTATCTGAGAATGTACCTAGACAGAGGCCTGCGAGGAACACCTCATCTCCGCTTGGCTGCAGAGAAAGCCACTAAAGTTTCACACGACATCGCCCGGCTGATGCCGAATACATTCGGACCGCGAGAATCAACGCGACGCCTTCTTATGTCGGTTGCCGAGTCGATTATGTTGTTCGCGGCTCCAGTGTGGCCACTAACCACACTGACTCAACCCGCTAATGCGCAAGACCCAACGAATCGCGGCTTTACAAATTACGATGGCTTACAAGACGGTCAGCACGGCGGCTGTCCTTGTACTGGCTGGTACGATCCCTTGGGACCTGAAGACCGACGAACGTCGTCGCTTGTGGGCGGAACCGACAAGCAATAAGGAAGAAAAAAGGGAAAAAACTTTGATTTCTTGGCAAAATGAATGGAACGCCATACAGGACGGGGCACCTGGGGCCCGTGTAAAGGCTCTGATCCCTGACGTTAAGGCGTGGATTAACCGGCCCGGCGGCGAGTTGACACACCACGTGACTCAAGTGGTCACAGGGCATGGCAACTTCGAGAGTTACCTCTTTAGAATAGGAAAAGCAGATACGCCACTCTGCAAGCACTGTGAAGGAACAACGGAGCACACGCCGGAACACACAATATTGCTGTGCCCGGCGTGAACTCCATTACGCAAGGACATAACCACAGCAAGTGACGGCAGTCTTAAAAAGCTGGCACACCTTCTTATGAACTCACGTGATGACTGAAATCTTATAGCTCGAACAATCAAACGTATTATGCACGCCAAAGAAGAGAAGAATCGTTTTTACTTGACAAGGGCCCGTGAGGGACTCCAGGGCAGCTAAGATAAGGACGCTACTATTCATCCCCCCTCAATTGTTTGAAGTATTGCTTGCGCAGTTCCCAGTTGAGTGTGGGGATGGGGACATGACTGGTTTTTAGAGGGTTAGAGCCCCACACTACCGGCCCACATTTGCAGTGAGCTTTCCTGCCGTGGTGTCCGTGTGTGCAAACCGCATTTTCCAGTTAGTCCCTAAAAAAAAAACAAAAAAAAAACTCGAGACTTAACAATACTCACGTAATGCCTATCGAGGCGGACCTTAGAGAACGTAAGCGCGAATTTGGTTTAATCGCCATTCGATCCGATATTTTGGATACGGCTGTAATGGCAACTTTATTATTATTATTATTATTATTTACATGTTAAACAATGTTACAATTGTGAGGTTTAAACGTATCATTGCAAATTCTTCAAATAAATATTCCCTTGCTGATTGGTCCTAGCGTCTCCATGGCAATAGGCACAAAAGTATATCTTGTTTCCAGTCCAGCGTATTTAACGCGTTTTCTGGCGTCCGCGTGCTTTGCCACCCACCCCGTCTCAACTGAGCTGTGGTGTAAATAGGAAGCCGCGGTGATGCACGAAACCGTTGTATCCCAAGCAAGGGACTTCCCATGTGACCATAATGCAATGGTCACCCCATCAGGTCTTTCTTCGCCAGCGGACACTAAACCTCTCGGTTCAAGTGTAGATGGTATACCGGCTTTCCTAAACACACTGTTTAGTTCAGCATGTCTGGATGATCTACCGGCGCTTTTCGGGCAACTCAGTGGGTGCAGGCCACTGGAATCTACCATCTCTGAGTCTTCCGGCGGTGTTGCTGCCGTCACGTGATGCCATCGTTGTCTTGGTCCACAGCGGTGGTAAGATTTCTTTAAAACGTTTCGTAACGTTTCGTGAACGATGGCGCGATTTTACGCAAATGTTGTTGTTAAAATCGCTAAAATGAAGCGGTCTTTAGACCATCATTCTGTTTGTCTCTACCCAGGGAGCACCATGTCATATTTCGTCACGCACTGTATTTATGCAAAATAGCGTCGAAAGTAGAAGTTATATATATATATATATGATTAGTAAACAATGTTACAGTTGTGAGGTCTGAATGTATTATTGCAAATTCTTTAAATATTTACTTCACTCCATGGCGCCTAAAATAGATGCCGCGTTCCCTGTGCAAACGGCCAAGGACAAAGCTTACCTCAAGAATTGACCCGCTCTTCGATCGTTTGTGACCTCCTGAATTGGCTTACTTAAATCTTTGAGAAATGCTTCGGTTCCCTTGCTGATTGGTCTTAGTGTCTCCATGGCAATAAGCACAAAAGTATATCTTGTTTCCAGTCCAGCGTATTTAACCCGTTTTCTGGCGTCCGCGTGCTTTGCTACCCACCCCGGCTCAACTGAGCTGTGGTGTAAATAGGAGGCCGCAGTTGTGCACGAAACCATTGCATCCCAAGCAAGGGACTTCCCATGTGGCCATAATGCAATGGTTACCCCAGCAGGTCTTTTTTCGCCATCGGGCACTAAACCTCTCAGTTTAAGTGTAGATGGTATACCGGCTTTCCAAAGGAATTTTATAATCACACTGTTTAGCTCAGCATGTCTGGGCTATCTACCGGCGCTTTTTGGGCAATTTAGTGGGTGTTGGCCACTGGACTCTACCATCTCTCCACACAGTTTGCACTTAAACGCGTCGCAGACGCGAGCGCCGATTCTAAGTGCTGACATCATACGGAATAAAAACAATAATAATAATAATAATAATAATAATAATAATAATAATAATAATAATAATAATAATAATTATTATTATTATTATTATTATTATTATTATTTCCGACGACAGAGAGTGTCATTGAAACCACAGAGAGGCAACATCAAGATGATGTTGAGTGGTCACCGACAGTCGAACAATAGTAATAATGATGATATAAGCAATATTGTAGATATTATCTAATTAATATATTTGTAATTGTGATACATGTACATAATGATAATACCCTTGTTCCAAAAACAATTTGTATTATTATGTTCTTTATTATTTGTCATTGAGTCGAACTGCCAGCCCGACATGCCAGCCCTGATACCAAATAGGGTTTTGTCCGGATTAAGATAGGCGAGGTGATTTTTTTGTTTCGGTGTTGTACGGGGGGCCCTTGCCATAGTGATCCCGTTGGCATTCCAGCAGCTGGCGTCGTTAGGGCTGCGATTTAAAATTGCCGGGTTGAGTAGCAAGTGATGATGATGAGGAGGGGGAGGGGAGGGAGGGGAGGGGAGGGAAGGGATGAGGAGGGGGGAGGAGGAAGAAATCGTGGTGGAGATGGAGTTGGAGCGGAGAGTGCTCGTCTCCATCTTGCGTTCGAAGCGCCGCCGCGTATCAGCCGCCCGAGCAGCAGCGGCGGCAGCAGCGGCGGCCGCAGTCGTCGCACACTGCTGCATCAACAACAGTAAACGTTTCAGTCATTGGCGTTCGAGCAACTCAATGCTGCTGGTGTTTGCGGCTGTTTGTTGCTGTTATGGTGTATATGTTCTGTTTGGATGGTCGTCGTCGTCGTTGTCGTCTGCGTCTGCGTGAATGTAAGCTAGCTTGCGAGTGAGCGGGCGGGCGGGCGTGAGGTAAAGTGAGGAGCTGAGGGCAGTTTTGGGTGAGAGCCGGCGGTGGTAACGGCGGCAGCGACAACAACAACAACTCTGTTGTCTGTAGTCGTGTGTGACGTCCGTGTCATTCACCTACTACTACCACTACTACTACTACTACGACTGCGACTACAGTTACACAGCTATTATTACAGTGTATATGAATCTACGACGAGCGATGCAGGCGGTTGTGTCGCCGCAGTGCTGGTGATCTTGTTGTGCTTAGTCGTCGTCGTCGTCGTTGTTGTTGTCGTTGGTTGTGTGGAGTAATGGCAATGTGGATGTTTCATGATGTGAGAAGTCGCCGATCCTCCGACGTAGGTGTGTGTGTGTTTAGGATGATCCTCAGCGTTTTGGTGTGCGGGTGTCCTGTTGTTGTGTTGTTGTTGTTATGTTGGCGTTGCTTTGTTCATCCGACTGCTTTCGTTTCTGTTGTTTTTCTAGACATGTCCCTTCATGCTGGTGTAGGTTTGCAGCAGCAGCAGCAGTAACGCAACACCAGAAACAACACCAGCTCCAGCAGCAGCAGCTGCAATCTGTGCTCCAATAGGTGAATGTTGAGGTCGTTGTGCTGCCTGTTAGTGAACTGCCAGTTAATCTCTGGTTCGAACTGCCCAAGTACTACTAAAGGCTACTATCGTCGTTGATTTAGCAACAGCTAAATTCCATGGTGCTCGATTTGTAATATTTTTACTCTCACTACTACTACTACTACGACACTACTACTATTACGACTACGAAAAGTAACTCCAGCCTCTAATCTTGATGGTGGCAGCCGAAGAGAAAGACGCGTTGATGATGGTGATGATGATTTTGATGATTACCACCAGATGATAATCTAGGCTGAAGTGGTAGTCTGGTAATCATGTGTTTCGCTTCGGCGGCGAGATTGAGGTGACTGGGTTGATGCTCTTGTTGTTGTTGTTGTCGCTGCAGCCGCTGCTTCGCCGCTGTGTCAGGGGGGTGGATGAATGTCAATCTGTCCTTCGATCCATTTCTATCTCTATGGATCTATTCGTGTCTCCTCCATCGTCCATCGTGGTGCCGAGCATTTGTGTTCGAGCATCGATGATACCATCATCATTGCCAACAAACAACCTTGCTTGCCGGTTGGAAGTCGGCATGAGTGTGGCTGCCTGCTGAAGGGGGGGGGGGTATCGCACCGTAGCTATGGTGTGACGGAGCTGGCCGCGGCATCACCTTGAGTGTATGTGAGTTGTATCGTTTGTGCGGTTGGGTTCTGCCGATTGTCAATCATCATCCTAATCACCAATATCATCATCATCACCATCATCATCTTAACCATTATCATTATCATCATCATCATCATCGTTGTCAACATTAGCGTGTCTTGGTCAGTCTCTCTCATTCAGTCTGTGTCCGATCGTCTTCTGGCTAGGTAACAATCATGGCTCAGCCGGTGGCGGCGGCAGCAGCCTGTAACGGCTGAATGTGACAGACGGAGGAACGGAGGAATGGCCACCAACGACTGATTACTATGGCTACTAATACTAATACTACTACGACGACGACGACTAGTACGAGCCATAGTGAATGAGCCAATTGTGTGAGGAGTGGTTGGCTGGTTGGTTGGTTGGTTGGTTGGATGGTTGGAGGAGTGTTGTAGTGCGTAGATAGACGACACTTACAGCCAAATGGGTGGGAAGGCGGATAGTTGTCTTCGCGGTGATGGTGGTGGTGGTGGTGGTGATAATGACGATGCCATGTCAACCATGGTGGTCGGTCATGGAAGAGATGGTGAAGATGGAGTTGTTATATTATATTATTATTGTTATATCTTATGATCTTGGAGATGATCTGAGCAACAGTCGCAGCCGTTAACCGATGGATAGTGCTTGTTGTTGTTGTTGTTGTTGTTGTTGTTGCTGCTGCTAAGACGGTAGATGATAGGCGATATATTGTAGGTAGGTATGTAACTAGCAGCTAACTATAGTTGATGTATGTGTGTGCGGTGTTGACGAGAACCCACAGTGCAAGGCAATGCACTCGTCGTTAACCGGGCCGCTCTGCCCGCTGACTACAAGCTGTTAGCATACCTATTCTACCGACGACTTATCTTAGAATACCGAGTATTCTACCGACTTGGCTGCCATTGTTATCGATACTGCGAGCCGATACAGCGATGACGACTAACTACCACTCACTACTCACCACCGCGACAACTACCCCCCACCACTACCACAACTACCCCACCACCAGCGTGGCCGCCTTTTGCTGCTCCTCTTCGTGCTCCGCTTATTGGTGATGGTGGTGGTAGTGGTGATGGTGATGGTAGATCACCCTTCACAATGCAAGCGAGGTTGCGAGTGATCGTGCTAAGCCATGACAGCAGCGCAGCAGCTGGTGCCGTTGTCTCTGCTGCCTTTGCATGCCTAAACAATAACACTTGCCGCCCTTCCTCGTAATGTCGTGTCAGTTGTGGTCGTAGTAGTAGTAGTAGTAGTAGTAGGTAGTGGTAGAAGTAGTGGAGCTAGTGGAAGCAATCCTAGAAGAAGAAGAAGAAGGTGTAAATCGCAATGACAGCGGTAGCTGCTGCTGTGGCGATGGATAGCTCAGAAGTTCTAGTTCTGATGATAAGTTGAAGCTGATGATGCTTAGACAAGAGGTTTACAAACTCGCCGCTGTAATTCTGGATGTTGTTGGTGTTGTTATTGTTTTTCTCGTCGTTGTTGTTGCTGCCGTGTTTCTTGATGTGGTTATTGTTGTTGCTGATGCTGCTGCTGCCGTTTTTCTTGATGTTGTTATTGTCACCGTTTTTCTTGTTGTTGATTAGCTGTTAACTGTTGGGCTGTGGCAGCGTAGCCTCGACGCGTATACACGTACCTGCGAGGAGGTCCGCCTAACTCGGTCATTGGGATAAGTAGAGCGGCGCAGACACATGCCATTGTCTTTTATTGTCAGCCCAATCTAGCACGATCTCTACCACGATCACTAGTACATTGATCTACGACATTGATCTTCTAGAATGTCTACAGCTAAGGATACAGTTGACATAGCAGTATAGCAAATATATCTACATCTATCAATCATGGTGAATAAACAACAACGAACAAAAGTAGAGGCATAGCAGATGTGTGTGAACATTCGTCTGCGCAACAGCGTTTTATTCACCCAAAGCAGACAGATGGAACTGTTATGTACTCGTCCGTTGTCGCTGTTGTTATCGTCACCACCGCCGTCATAATCCTAATGGCAAGATACAGTGATCGTTGTTATGATCTCTCCAACAACAACAATAACACCGTTACGATAACAACCTTCGTTTAACAAAACCGACAGTTGACGAAGCATGTTTTTTCTTCGGTAGGAGGTGGGAGAAAACTGCATTCACGCGTAAGTCTGTAGATAGTGTAGGGTTCAATCCAGCTCACGTTTGTGTCTGCTCTACTAATAACACACTTTGCCCACCATGTGTCTCGAAATGGGACAATGATACGGAATCATTTTGGACGTAGCCACTCGGCTGGCCTGCCTCTTGCCTTACAGAAGTGTTCTAACGTTGTCAATCGTCGTCTGGGCATTAATTCAATCATTTTATCATTATCCAGCGTGACTGAGAGTCTAGCTCGGCCTAATAGCCGGCTAGCTTCTGCTCCGGAAGCGTTCGCAGTAAAACACAGTGTGCTCAGACAAGCAGAGGTCGGGGGCGTGCCAATCCGATACTGGTTATGTTGCTATGCTGGTATTAACCGCTTCGTCACTGTTTCGCCGCCTCACTAGTGGGCTTCCATTGTTGCTGCGGAGCTTCTAGCTCAACAACTATGTAGTAGCTCTTCGGAGACTACCATCAACCGTGCATAGATGCTCGTATCTTCTCTCCGTATCCGTATCTCGTGTTCTTCCTTTTTAAACGTATGACAATGCCTTTGAGTGTATCATCGCAGAGAACGAGTCTGGTGATGACCCAGACGGCGGTGGTTGACCCCGACCATTACACTTGGTTGACACTCATTGACGATTCCCATTGTTTGTGCATCAGGCTTCTGAGTTTTGTGCCCTCATAATTAACCGCGGGTTCTCTAGAGGAGCAACCTTCTACGATACTCTGTAGGTATACGGAGAGAAGACTTTTCTTCGCTAGTGCATTCCAAATAGCCCATATCTCATCGAAATAAAATGCTATATGCCAGTTAAAATTACGGTACGAGCGCCTCTGGTTTACTGGATGTTTTCTTCTACCTTTTCGGCATTTCTTAGATCTTCAGAATATTGCTTGTGCTATACGTTCATGCCGGAATCCATAGTGCTGCTCACACGGAGCGCGTCAGCACACTTCTCTTGTCTCTTTTTCCTTGGTTGGAAATGTTTTTTTAACTGGGCAACTTCGTCGAGTGATCCAACGACATATATGACACTTCGTGTGCGTGTGTATATGTATGAGCTATAAGCCTTAAGTTTTTTTGTGACTATGATATATCGTGTGCCCCGTAGTTCAATTATACAGTGAATTATGTGGTTACTTCGTGCGTCGCGCTCATGCGAGTGCACACTTTTGGCAGCTGCACGTAACTGGCTTTTACCAGGTTTTGCGTGAGATAGCAGAAGATGATAGTTCAGTTCCCTAAGTGAGAATCAGTGAATTAAAAAATAAAGTTTAAATACTATGTATCTGTGGTTCGCTGAGTAACTATGTTCACAGATGGGAATTGGTCTCCCGACGTCTTGTTCGGCTTTTGCCAACTCGTTACAACGTATAAACCCGCAGAGATTTCTGCGCATCCGTCATTAATACTGATTACAATGCAGTGGCCCCATTGCAGGAGCGCATACATGACGCCTTTCTATATATATATACATCACAAGCCCTAGAATTGCTTGCAAGCGCGTTCCTGCAGATGCAGCATTTGAAGGCCTTTGAAGGCTGGCAGTATTTTCTGCCTCACCGCATCTGAAGTCTCACTTTACGTCTGGCCTCGTTGTCTCACTGCACCCACTGACCTTGTGCCCAAAATGCTGGCATTTGTCGCAGCACGGGAGAGTAGTCCAGTCGCTTATCCTGCAACTTAGCCAGTCTACTCGTAGCCGCCGGGCTGCATTAAGTCCCTGCATCATAACCTGTGCGAGGGTCAATAGTTTTATTGGCACCTAGATTTGGATGTTACCTTATTCGTAAACACTACCCTCCTGGTGGCTGGGGCGGCTCTTTTCCCATAGGCGTTTACAACCGTGCAGTACTTTGGCTGGTTTTATTTGCTGATGACTAGCTTTTACCTGTACTCCCTTAGTTTCTCTCTCTCTTTTCATATATACTTCGGCTTAGATTTGTCTTTTTCTCGGACAGTAGTACTTTATCAGCTTGTACCTTATCAGCTACACCAGCCTCAGTCTCCCCTTTGGAAGGTATTAGCATCTCAGTGCGACTTTGTCCATTAGCACACTTAACGAGCCAGCCTCTGCAGAGCGGAGCTATTCGTGACTCTTTTGTTAGCCGTCCAGCACGAGACATTGTGTTGGTTGGCTTGTCTCCCTCGATCAAAACACTGCTATGCTTCGTGAATACCGCCACTATTTTTTGTTGTCCGGCACTTTCTAGCCGTGGCCATCGGAGTGTATTGTTCTCCAGATATCCGAGGATCATTATGGTTTCATTTACGATCGCATCACAAGCTTTGCCGACTGCTATAAAGCTTTTTTTATAGCGTCGTAGCATGTTTAAGCATGCTTTTGACTAGTGCTCACGTAGCATATTGGCCACTTGGTATTCTTCGCTTGAGCCGTTTCTATGTGCTAGCACCTGTGATTGTACTCTAGTATTGCGTCTCGATTGAGACGACATTGTCGTGGATGGGCCGCTTGTCGAAAGCTCAACTTTCTTGGTTCGACCCGTTCTTTTGGAGCATCCGCTCCTTTATGTTGTGGTCTTGATGTCCTTTTTTGATTTCACAAGTGCCCTTATCAATGCTTCTCATTCATTAGCCGCCTTCAAAAGTTACTTCATGTCCTCATCGTCAGTCTTTGGCTATAGTACGCTTTATAGTCCGCTTCTGAAAGCTTCTTCATCTCTCTGTTGTTTTACTTTGCGACACTGCAACCCGGGCCGCTATCGGTCGTAGGGCTTGGCACTATGTCATATACTCAACAATGCTATGCCGTATTATCTGATGTTATGTTACACTGTCATACTATGTGCGTTGTAGCTATGCCATTTGTGTGATTGTGGTGGGCCAATCGTTACACGAGTGGTTTATTTAAGGGGCTTCTCTCGTAAACTAGTCGTTCGCTGCACTTCAATATTTTAACTCGTTTATGTTCAGACACTGTACACAAAACGCCAAAAAAAATCCGCGCGGAGTCTACACCTCACTATCGTACCAACCACGTTAGGTTTTCCGCTCTGTTGGCGTCTGGGGGGTGGGTCTACGCGGTGCTCCGTATACCCCCTCGGCGCCAATACCACTACTATGGAGTACCTTCCTAACATATGCACGTATATGGATTGATTGCTGTCTGCTCGATTGATTCGGTGTTCTCAGTGACGTTGGAATTTCGTGGCGGCTGCTCATCGTGAGGTGTGGGGCAGAGAGCAGCGAAAGTGTCATTCATGTCTCCTGATGCCATTGGATTCTGGTTGAGTCATCTTCATCAGTGGAACTCGTCATCATCGTCGTTGCCAGACGACGGCGACGACGGCTTCATTCCTCGAGTGGATTTGTCGACTGTGTTTGTTGGCTGTTGGTGCAAGTTGTGAGTAGCAGCTAAGATTAGTGAGCTGGAGTTCATCCGTGCTACGAAGCTGTTGGATGCGTCGATGCTGGTGGTAGCCGCGGCAGCGACAAGCTGCTATGGTCAAAACTCTCTCTCTGTTGCGCGAGATTTCGCCTAACCAGCATTTCAATAGTTAGTGTTTTGATCAGAATTGTCATAGTGATGTGAATGTTTTACGCCGACGTTTCGCTACGCACTGATCACCGCGACCAACAACAACAACAACGATAACTGCATTGTTTTACCGGTGACTCGGCTGAGGTGAGTGTCCGCTGTATGCTGATGGATCTCTCGGTGTCTACACACCTAATACTAATCCTAAGGAAGCCAGAGTTGTTCTACATAATCAATAATTTTTGGCAGGCTTAGATTCTGCTAACAAGAACAAAGGCGTATCTTTTTAACTTAATTTGATCGAGATAAAACATTTGGATCGCGTATATAATGGGAATCATATTGACACAGCATCGATATTGGTTCGATTCGTGATGTGATTACAGTAATCTAACGTTCTTGCTTCTGTTAGTATGGGACTATATGCATATCTGACATCGGCGGACGGGGGGAAAAGGGCTTATGATAGTCGTATCGCAAAATGAACCACCATCGCTTTGCGATCAAAATTATCTCCATGAAATTTGCATTTTTATAAATGTGCTCGTTTTATAGAATAGATAGCAAGTGTTTGATATACTGGATGTGAATAATAGACATGAGGTATTAATGACTCTAGATCTATTTTTATTTTTCCAGTTCGACTTAGACTGTCACTTCGTTTCTAAGGAAGACACTTCCGTCATCCTATTCCACTATTGTAAAAATATCTTATTGTAACGAATTTGACGATTCAAACAAGTCTGGGACACACGTTATATACACAAATGTCCAGGCATGTATAATGCTTACTTTCTATTGACTATGCATAGGGCTTTGTTTGCTTGGACAAGTGGAACTCTCAATTAGGTATTAGTATACACAGAATAATGAAACATTATTCTGCTAACGGAAAAATAAATCAAAGCATTATTCCGTGCAGTAAAAATATTATTGTTGAGTACCGATGTCGAGCGCAACTTTTGAGTCAAAAGAAAAGGAATAGGCCCTGCTACATGCAGCAAAGCGAATTTTCAAGTATGCTTTTCCAGCCGCTGGGAAGCACGTACTTAAGAAATATGCGACACATAAATGGGCTTCAGTAAAAATCTATATATATATATAATATTGACTTATTATTCGCTTAGCATGTATACCTAAATACATATGGTACTCTTTTATATGAGGGGCGCTTAGAGTGGCAGCATCCATATATATATATATATGTATATATACAGACGGTGGGAGCTTTCGGCTTTCTTGTTCGTTTATATATATATATATATATATAGATCACAGTTGCTGCTGCTGCTGCCTAACTCGACTAGTAGGCTTACTACGACTAAATACAAAGTAGATGTAATTTGTAGCGTCGAGCCTGGTGGCGTGGTGCAATCGCGTGCGTCTCGCGAACGGAGGAGACACTTAGGCGCACGGGTTCGAGCCCCAGCGTTGCACATTTGCATTTATGGGGCCCGTCTTACGGAGCAATGCGAAAGCAGTCCCGTGGACGTTAAATGTTGGCTGATATGACTGGTGATTACTTACAAACATTTCCATTACGACTGTTTGTTACCTACGAATGACAGTCGTAGTTGTAGTAGTAGGCTTAGGTTTCGTCGTAGTCACAGAGCGCAGGGCATCGAGAATTGGCTTACAGAAGTCACGGGGGCAGCAGCGGGGTAGTAATCGTTGTGGTGGTAACGGTAACATCTAGTAGTGCATGTAGTAGCGGTACTATATGTTACTATTACAAGGCTGATACTAAAAATAGTCAGTTCAATGCTTTATTCGTGAGCTTTTCTGTCCTGCTATTGCTGTGGTTTGTTGTTGTTTTGGTTGCTGCTGTTGTTGTGGTTGTATTGACAAGGGTGACGGACGAACAACCTCCGCTTATGGCTATTGTTCGTGTGGTTGGTGGTTGGTCATCATGCTCAATGTTTAGATAAGTTTGATGACGATCAGCGAACAGCGATCGAAAAGCGCTGCTAGAGGGGGGAGAAGGCCGGTTGTTGTTGCAGTTGCTGCCGTGACGTTGGCGGGAGTCACTGTGACGGATCGTCGTTCGCTGTCGCCATTGTTGTTGTTATGGATATTGTTGTTGTGGTTGTTGTTGTTGTTGTTATGGATATTGTTGTTGTGGTTGCCGTTGTTGTCATTGTTGTTGTTGTTGCTACAGCCGACGTACGATGGTCCAGTGGTGATGGTTGCCGCATCGGTGACCGCATCGCTGACGGACGGACGGACGGACTGACTGACTAGAGGCTGAATTCAGTGATGCAGGGCGGCACCATTCGACGCGGACAGGCGCGGCAGCCGGCGGTGTAGTCCACCACCGGCGACCGTATCGACTTGAGCGACCGCTATATGGCGCCTTCATTTCGGCTGGTTGCTGAGTAGCTCCTACCTCTGCTGCTGTCGCTCTTACTGTCATTGCTGCAGCAGCTGCTCCTCCTTCTCCTGCGGCTTCTTTTGCTATATCCTTGTGCGCATATATATATATATATATATATATATATATATATATATATGCATATATATCGGGGTTTGTAGATGGGTGAACGTCTGCGCCTATCTATTCCAGCGTCTGTGTGCTGCTGCTGCTGCTGTCAAATGCAAGGGAGAATGGGACAGTTCAACTGCAGGCACAGTGGATTCTGTTGTATCTGCTGCATCGACGTGCTGCTCCCTCCGCCGGGGGTGGCTGGAGGCAACGACAATATTGAGGCTGTGGCTGTTCTGTTTGCACATTCTACACGCCTCTTGACGGCAGCCGTCTGAAAGACGGCATCAGCTGCTGCAGCAGCAGCACCACCACCAGAAGAAGAGACGCAACGACGGCATAAGCAGCAGCAGCAGCAGAGCCAGTCTACACTTCATCACCAGCTGCAAAGGCACGCGTTACCCCTAGTCGGAAAATCTGACCTGAAGATTGTTGACAATTCTTTCGATTCCAACTGGCCTTCGCCGCTTTCCTTTATCTCTCTCTGCCTATCCTCTCTCGCCTCTTCCCTCTCCTCTCCTCTCCTCACCCTATCTCTCTCTTTCCTATTTCTCTCTTTCCCTATCTCTCTCTTCGTCCGTAAAGGTGCAATGTGTTGTTGTGCAGGTACGACATTGAGGGCAGACCGACGATGTCAGTGGGCGTTCGCGTGCGTCGCCGCTTCCCAACGGCTACTGTGTCAATATTGAGGTAGAAATCGAAGCACAAATGACGATGACTGTCGACTGCGCTCGTAGCAGCAATTGACAGTCGATCAACTGCTCTATACAGATGAGAATATCTATTCACATACCTTCAATAATAATAATAATAATAGTAATAACAATAATATATCAGTTGTTTACGAACAATCTTGCGTTTGCTTGCACTGCCCTAGTTGGTAGAACTGATCTTCTTCTTTTGCTGCTGCTGCTGCTGCTGCTATTGATAAGAACGTGTGTGCCGTCTAGGCAACAAACAATCTTTTTCTAGCCGATGAGACGGCTCAAAAAGGCGGCAGCTCGACCAGTAATTGAAATATGAACATTACAGTCTAATAGTCGTGGTGATGATGATGATTGAAATTATTATTGTACGTATAGTGTACACACACTTATCGAGCGAATAAATCAATCAATCATTATTTAAAAAAGAATTAAAAGAGATTATACAAAAACGGCATCGCCCTTAACTATTCATACGAACTTAACTTTAGCGCAGCCATCGGTATTGAGTATTATTGTCTTGATTCTTATTAGTGTTGTCGGTGTTGACGCCCACCGCTTGCTGTCTATAATTAAATGAATGTGCTCATAGTCTAACATGTATTTTGTAATGCACAATAAATAGGTCATGCTTCTTTTAACGCAGGATCACAGGTTCCTTCAACGAGAGAAGAACATGTGTATTTTTGTTGTCTGTTGATGATCATGATTAGCCTAGCCACGTGATGATATAACTTGCTCTGTTCGTATAGCACAGAATCTCCATAGCCAGAATCTCCATTGGTGGTTTAGTTTGTCGACGTAAGGTCGTCATAAGGCTAGTTGGTGGGTCAGTCGTGACCGTGTGTCCGTCTGCCGATGATGAAGTATCGTATACATACGTACATACATTGCTCTACACATCATGTCCCGTATGGCACGTTCGTCCGTATGCTACCAGTACAGTATGTGTGTATGCAAAACGCAGTACACATGATGCAGTCGATGGCACGCCGCACGACCATTTCCACACTGCACCGCATCGCATCATGTCGGCCGGTAGCGAGCTAAAAGCTGGCTTGGCTGGATAAATGTAATACTATCGTTGACTTATGCGCCTTGCAGCGAGCGACATACAAGGTCTACTACGAGTACTCTAGTATAACTACTACTCCTCCTGTTACTATGCCCCACCACCATCACCGAGGCAGTTGGCTGCTAGTCTTTGTTGACGGGTCGACAACTGTTTTGAGATCAGATCGGCTGGTCACGGCGCATTTCGATCGTCCCGGACGGCTGTGCCTTACGATATACATGCTGATATATGTACATATATATATATATATACCAACATAAACATTTATACTTATATGTGTGTATGTGTGATCGCTCTCATGAATCGAGACGTTTAACTGGAATGCGTTGGGCTCAAGATAGCTAAGCAGTGCCTACAGACCTTGTTTTGAGTGGTTGCTGTTGTTGGTATTTTGACTATTTTGACTATCATATCTTACTATTAGTAGGTAGCATAAAAATATTGAGCAGTTATGGTACTGTACAAACTGACGGAGCAAAGGCAATGCATGTGTGACCTAAATTAAACTTGTATTGCCGTCCTTGTCAGAGATTAGATAGTGTTAGCATTGTGGCACAGTTATTGTGCATTTGGCTAATTCTAGTATGCTATGTGCGGCAAGGTTAACATTTTTGGTGGTAAAAATGTTCCATGCATGATGTTGCTTGTTGAAATACTGAAAAGTTCAAACGTTTTTAGTAAGCTTTGATGATTGTAAAATTACTTATATTCCTATTGTTGGCACTGCAGTCCTAATGTTTGGATATTTCATGCTTGCGACTGGGTTTGTCTCGCATTTACGAAGGGGCGACGTTATTCGAATTGGCCATCTAAATGTTATTATTTGCCCAGAATGTTTTTTTTAGTTGATCAGCAGCACATTGCGTGAATTTCTGCGCCATCTTGATTGTTGGCTAGATGCTTGCTGCTACGACGGACCCCTACTGCCACTGTCACTACAACTAACACTTGTTTGTTTTTTTCTTTAATCTTTCGTTTGCCTTTTACTGGTCTAGTTCGATCTTGTGACTTCGTCTTGCACCCCAATTCTCTCTCCCATTTGCCCTCTTCCACTGTCCCTCGATCTTAATTTCACGGAATGCTCCCCTCCTTCTCAGCCGCTTTATTTCTCCGGTATTTTACGCGTTTGAGTTTCTGATTTTATATTCCATTCTCACATGTTTTCGTTTTAGGTTATGGCTAGGTCAAACACGACATGAGTTGATAATGCACACGTTTGTCCTCCTACTCTTGTTGTTGTTGTTGCGTCTGCCATTAGTTCTGCTGCTGTTGTTGATATAATTATTGTTATGGCTACATGATGGTGGAAATTGTCGCTATTTCTTGGTCTGTCGTTGCTATTGTTCACATTTTAAAGGATGTTGTCGTTTAGTCAATGTCACTGTTATTAATGCTAATGTTTGACGATGTCAATGGGCGAACCTGTCACATCTAGGGGGCCCCCTGAGCGTCGAGACTCTCTGCATCTTTTTGCGGTTTCAGTGACCGGCACCCTATTGCTCCAGCTGTAGCGACTCTGATGATGAGTATTTTTCATGTCGGTTGATATATATATATATATATATATATATATATATATATATATATATAAATACATATATATACGAGAATGTATGTGTGAGCCTGATGGGATTCTTGGTCATCGAGTAGGACTATTGTCGTCAACAACTATATTAACTGGCTTTGCTCGGTGCGGCGTTCGGCCATACGCTTGCGATTGTTATTATTTATATAACTACATTATTAATATTGTCGTGTCGATAGAGTCGAATGGAACGTGAACCGGCGAAGCCTCATCGCCGTTTCCTACTTAGCAACAGCGGCGGGCGTCGTGCCAACACCAGCCGCCGCCGCCATTTTGGCGGAGTTCTCATACTATTACTACTATAATATTATGACGGGCCGCCTTTCCGCTTGTCTTACATTCGTTTTTTACGGCGTTTCGTTTTTTTTTTGTTGCTCGGCTCTAACGGCAGTTACCAGGGACGCGCTTTGTGACACCCGTTGCTCAGTCCGCCGCTGCATTATTAAGCTAGTTCGTCGCAGAGAGAAGAGAAGTAGTTAGATAAAGACGGAGAAAGGAGAGCTTTTGGTTAAACTGAGTCTACTTGTACCCCCCTTTCCCTCTCTCTCTCTCTATATATATATATATATATAATGAATCTCTCTCGCTGGTTAGCTTTTTTCCTCTGGTTGTCTGACAGCTGAAAGGCTGCTGAGTGCAGCTGACCGCGATGCTGGCCACTTACTTGTTTGCCGCCGCTCTGTTGATGGGGTTAATTTTTCTCAAGCGACAACCGAGTGAAACGGGTTGTTTGCCACCTAAATTCCCGCTATTGCTCTTGCCCTCGTGCTTTTCTTTCTCGGTGGCGTCGTCAAGTGGACGACTACGATAACAACAACAACAACAACAACGACGACGATTCTACCATTTGCTGATTACGCGACGGCAACAAACGAACGGAAATTGAGTCCCACTCCACTGAGTCTCTGGACTTTCTGTGCCTTGACGTCAATAATCATAGATGTAGACGCCTGAACGACTCCGCCGACTCTCCCACACACACACACAGACGCTCACACATTTGTATAATTCATGTGTTTGCCTTGTGAGGCATGTGGGGGCGTGTTTCGTTGTCATGTGTTGCTGTTGTTGTTGTAATCGTCGATAATCTTTTAAGCATCCATCCGTCGTGGTGAACGTTAAACGCGTTGCTGCTGTTTTGTTAGTATTGCTGTTGCTGGCACTGTTGTGGTTACTGCTGGTGGAACGACGGGTCCCACTCGTGTCTACTCTAGAGGACGACTTGTTTTGTCCAACTTTTTCTACTTTTTGTGGTTGTTAGCCTCGTTATCCGATACTGCTTTCATGTGAGGTCTTAAGATAATATTGTCTAGTTTTGTTTTCATTTTTACCAAACACAACTTGCTTTTTTAACAGTGACATATACTTGTGTTTTTAATAGTGACCACAATAATGCTGTTGGGAGGGCTTAGACCTTTGCGTGTGGGTTAATTAATCGATGAGAGCTGAGTTCTATTTGTGCCGCCGTAAAGGCCGACCAACTCTGTGAGACCAACCGGTAATGTAAATATTTAAGAGGTTAGGGTATTCGTGAGCAACAGTGATGCGTGGTGGTAATAAATACCTTTTGCCTATAGATACGCAGTAACAATGTTAAAGCAGGTGTTCTGACTGTACGTTTACCCTAATAATAATACAAGATGTATCAGCGAAAGCAAAATTTCTTTTGCCAGGAATCGCAAGTAATGTTGCTGTGTGAACAACAACAATAATAAACGGCTAGGGGCGGTAAGAATACCGATAAGATGTGTCGACTCTGATCATGCTACTTACCTTTACAGCACAGTGCCAGTCCTTGGCAAAACGACAAAGTGTCAGTGAGCGAAACATTGAACATACTGTGTAGTAGTTCGCATTACTGTGTGCAATGTGGGCGTATCTCTTATTGAAATGCGCCATTCAGGCGGACTCGGTTAGGTGATAACATCATGTACACTTGTAATAATGCACTTGATGAAATAACTGATGCATTTTTATTGTAAGTAACTTTTACAAAGCATACTTATTCAAGCAGAGAGATTGTACGAAACAGCTTAAAGCAATATTATAATTAAATAGTATTTTTTTAACGATATGATAAATTGAATTGTAATTTACTTGTACCAAGTATTTACATCAATTGTAAAATAGTAATGATATCTGCCGCACGAGAGATCGCAGTAAAATAGACGTCGTATTGATAATTCTGCAGTAAAATAAAACGATGATGCGTACTGCTCGATCAAAGCCCAGATCACGTAGCTAACCGAATTCGAGGGAAACTTTTTATTCTTCTTCAGTTGTCTTACTGAGACTGATTCGTGACGTTGTGATGAACTCAAAATACGTATTTGGATCTAGGCCAAACCCGCTAGATACTAGTTGGCGTTTGTACGGTGAATTTATCATGGTAATCTTAGTTTAAAAACATTTTAACAGATTCGAATAACTTTTGTTTTTCCTCATTTGTTATAACTTGTCTTTTCTTAGATTAATTCAATACTACAGCGTAGATTTAACTCAGCCCGGCTCCAAAAACTCGTGCGTCAGAGACAGCGAGCCGGTGACAGCTGCCCAGATTCTACACTAAGCTTGGATGCCTAGATTTTGTAGTAGGTATGAGCCCAAACTTTATTTTTGCCAAAGCAAATTGGTTTGTGTTAGGCTTCTTCAGAACATACACAAAAGGCTGCTATAGGGATAGAGGGGTGGGTTGTGAGCATTACTTTCTCAACAAGGTTTGTCAAACGATCGACGTTCCGGCTTGCACTTCGCGGCACGACACGGTCAGCATGTCGCACTACGGGTCTGGCTATTGACTAGTTGGACGCAGAGGCTACTTGTGAGCAGGAGTCTCGGCGAATTGTAAAGGTCCGAGACTGCTTACGACAAAGTGCCGCACAGGTCTGACCGAGATTTTGCGGCAACTAGTACAAATATTGCGGCGTATTTACTGCTGGAGGCCACCTCCTTTTTACAGCTGCGGAAGTTACTTATTTTCGTCGCCAACCGCATACCGGAAGCTACGGAGTGTGATTATCCGTTACAGAACTCAGCTGGGGCATGGCTTGTCCTCATGATTTACTTCAGGTGACGAAAGTTGCTCTCGCCTCATCTGCCAATCATCATCTACGTCGGCACGGTCGCCGCACCAACATGCTCTTTGTTATGACACCGTCGAGGAAGTGTTGAGAGATAGCCTTCGGTGGGGATGTACATTTCCCCCGGAACGCAGGTACGAGAGGTGATACTTGCTCCTTGAAGGCTGTTTACCGCCCGCTAAGGGGCAATCGACGAGATCAGTGCTTTAAATAGTTTGAGAGAATCCCGGTGGACCTACCTGTGCCGCTGATTTAATACCCAGACTGCTAGACTGCTGGAGGTAGTTGCCTAATCTTTTAATCCCAGACCAAACTGGGGGCCTAAGTATGTAATGATTTCAAGCTGTTTACGCATCTTCGCATCGAACACTCGTAGAAGGTCTGTGACAATGTGTAGTTGTCACACAGTGTAGCCACAGCAGAATTATATATGTCGCGGTGTCAGCAGACAGTTCTCGAGCAAAATACAAGGTTGGGTCTCCGTTGGGAGTTGTGAGCATGGATTACCGTAGGTAAACCAATTCGCTCTCCAAAAGAGTTCTAGATCTTCTACTGTCCTTTTGCGCGCAGTCGTGAAAGGCGACCGAATGCATTTAAGAAGCTTTTTTTGAGCTGCCGGGCTCTCCGTTGAGGTGAAGATTGCGCACTCTACGTCAATCAGGGCTAGGGAGCCCAGTGTGGTACCGAACTTAAGCGGAGCCCATTTAGCCAGTAAACATCTTCAACAATCAATAAACATTTTCGAAAACGGGCCTCTAAGGCCCCTTACCAAGGGTATCGTCGTTCATGGGCCATAACTTGAACTCCGATTTTAGCTGATAATGGAGGCTATAAATCCTCAAACAAAGGAGGCCCGATTCGCAAGGGGTTTCTTTGTTGCAGCCCAAGATAAAAGTCACTATCCTGGCTACCTAGGGTTAGTCGTACTGCAATTGGCCCTATTCCCCGATCATTATCCATCAGTGCCTATAGGAACGAGGAATGCCAATAAAACGTGTGATTACCACCGGTACTAAGTGACCGTTTACAGCTTGGATGCAGAGTCTTATCACGACCAAAGTAGGTAGTTGGCGCTACTCCTTTTTCTGAGAGCCGGCGGAGGTAGCACCGATGGCAATGTATTGTATTGTAGTTTAACCAGCTAAGTAATGGTAGCGGTGTTTGAGTGACGACTGGGTAACGTACGCTTGCGGTTAGGCGAGCCCTGAATAAATCTCATCATGTAAATGAGCTTCGAATCTAGAAGTTGTAGGCTACAGTGCGCGTACACAATCATCGTCACCGTATTGGCAGTGTTCTCGATCGTATCTCGATCGTGTTGGTCTTATTTTATCTTTCGATCTCGTGTGTCATTTCGTCGGTTCCCAGATGGGATTCCTGGCTGTCCATTGATACGCGCAAATATAGGTGGAACCTAAAAAGTTTACCAGGAGTTGATTAGAATTTTGGTTAATGAACCATTACAGTGTTGTGTTCACCTTTCGTTAATTACACTATTACAGTTGTATTGACATACCTGTTTTATTTTCGGCTGCTTAGGGTGTACTTGAGAATTGCCAATATTCACTTGTTTCCAAAAGTACTTGTATAACCTCTGCCTAGTTAGAGAGTGATCCAGAGTGGCGTCGATGTAAGTACCATTGAACTGGTGAAAACGGAGAGCATCAACGGCCCAAACAAGCCCAAAATATGAGTCGACTACTAGAAGACCCCACGTCCCTCATATACCGTCATATATAGCTTTGAACAATATCTGCACATATTATTTTTTGTGGTTTCGAATACGTGTGTCCGAGATGCTCACGTTTGTCACAAGGTTCTAATCCTATTTAGGCTGTATTCTCCTCGTTCCTGGTCGTAAGAGCGGCACATGTTTTAATAATTATGGTGTTATCGCTCTTTGTCGATATCGCTTGCCACGCGGTATTTTGAGGTTTCGGCGTACATATTGTATAATGCAAACTATTCTTAGTAATAATTATTGCAGCAACATTTTACGGAATCCCACTTCAAGGAGACACGAAATGGGCATTATTCGCCGAAAAAAATTACAACAAGGTATAGGCTGGTTGTCGTATGTCTCGTTAGATTGCAGAAGTCTGGCGGCCCGCAAACGCGTATCATGCGTGCATGAAACTATGTATCTCTACTGCATAGCAGTCGGCCGGTACGTACAAAAGTGTCATCCAGAAAGTACAAGTGGCTTCAAATGATGTGCTTCGAGCGGCTTTAGGCCTCAAGCGGTCCAGCTCGGTGTCCTCTACTTGGCTGAAACATAGGACCTTGTGTGTGTCAGATTTGTATGTCTCTCACATAGCACGCAATGTCTACAAGTGCTCATCTGACAAATTCTCTGCACTAGAAATGTTAGGATGATAAGATCCTTAGAAATCAAAATGCTAGGAGTTCATGAGTTCAAGATCGGGTAGAATTTTTTTCTGCTGCTTAATTGTGTCATCATCGGGTGGGAAAGATGCCAAAAGTTATGCCCCATGCGTATCCATTACGTTAGTTGATGCATATATATATAAAGAACGTTTTCAATTCGATACTAATAACGCAAGAAATAACAATACATAGCACTGCAATCGAGTACAGGTAACAAGAAACTCTGTACTACACACTACAATACCGATCTTACTAATAATTGATGTGACATCATCTACGAAAATGACAACGAAGTTATTTTAACAACATCATCGCCATCAGCATTGATGGCAGTAAGAACCATAAGAACAATTAAAACTCTTCATCCGGAGCAATAGTGAGAATGCCAACGGTCATAGTCTGTCCTTCAGTAGAGAAGAGACCAGGGCCCGGATTGAGGCGAGGCGAGGCGAGGTGAGCGCCACGAGACCAGCTGCAATGAGAGCAACGGAAAAGGGCCCGCAGCCATGAAGGTTGTGGTTTATTATCGCATTGTTGGAACACGCTTTTAGACGTTGTGCTTCTCATCTTCGTTGTCGTTGTTGTTATTTGTTATTTATAATAACGACAGATGCCTGGAACGTCGTCTGCCTGCGTTCGCACACCGCATAGCAGCAGCAGGAGCAGTAGCAAAAGCATTCTGTTTGCTCACTGTAGCAGCAAAGCGGTGATACAGCGAGATAGATCGAGAGGAACGGAATTAAAAAGAGGGTTAGCCACTGACAACAACAACAACGACAGCGTTACCAAAAACGACAACAACAACAGCAACAACAACTACGACGACGACGACGACGGCAAGCAATGGAGAGGGGAAGTTAGGTCGGTATGTAGGTGGATCTATAGCTAGGTAGGAAGGTAGGAAGGTGGGTGGGTGTCGTGGTGGCACCAGCTGACGGGGGCGGCGGTGACGGCGACGATATGCTGATGATGATGATGATAATAATAATGTCGGTCATGTTGACGCCGCCAGCAATGAAAACGACTTCTCAATCAGTCAATCAGTTAGTCAGCCAGCCAGTCATTGTCTTCATCCCACTGACTGGATGGATGGATGGGCGATGAGCGAATCGCTGGGCAAACAAACACATGGACAGGCAGATGGATGGACGAACGGACAGACAGACAGACAGACAGACAGAGGGTCATGCGGCAGACAGACAACGAGCCAGCCAGCCGGGTGGTCGCTGCTGACTCGACCGACTCACTCTCAGATCAACGCTGCTAAAGGCAGCACAAGTAACAACGGCGACGACGACGACGACAACACTGCAACAACAATAGCAACAGTAACAACAGTAACAATAACAGCAATGGTAACAACAACAAGTACGGCAACAACAGTGACTTCAAGAAGTACAGCAATAACAACTACTACAGCAACAACTACAGCAGCAGCAGCAGCAACAACAACAGTAACTACAACAAGTACAGCAACAACAACAACAACAGGAGCAGCAGCAGCAAGAACAACAACAACAATAGCAGCAACAGTGTATGCGCTCTAATGCTCTATGTGAGCGCGAGCGTGTGGTGAGTGACTTGTCTGTCTGTTTGCCTGCCTGTTTACCGGCTAACCGACACTTCACTCACTCATTCACTCACTTACTTACTTACTGGCTGACTGGCTGGCTCAGTGTGTTATGTGTACGAGGAGTGTCAGTTTGTGAGCGGGACGCCGGTGGTAGTTGTCTGTCGATCATGCTGCCGCTTTTACGTACAAGCGGCAGAGCAGTGGCGGATGCTGCTGCTCCTGCTGCTACCGCTGTTGTTGTTCCTGATGATGCTGCTGTTGCTCTCGCTTCTGTTGTCTCATAGTAGTCGGCTGAAATGAAGCTGGTCGTGAATGGCGACCGCGACAGCCACCACCACCATTACCACTACCACCACCACCACCACCACCACCACAGCAACAGCAACACAACGGCAACGGCGCAGACGCAAACAACACCCTACCCTACACGGATGATGATGATGATGATGATAATGATGATGGTGGTGACTCGACGAGCTCCGGCAGTCGTCTGAACGGTCCGTCACTCGGTTAGACGGTCTGTTGTTCCATCGGTGTCATCGTTGTTGTTGTTGTCGGCGTTGTTATTGGCGTTGATGTTATTGTTGGCGTTGTTGTTGTTGTTGCTGCTGCTGCTGTTGTTGTTGTTGTCGTCGTCGTCGTCCTCGTCGTCGTCGTGAACGTCGCGACCGACGGGAGACCGTCGAACGTTCTTTCGACCCACAAGCAGCAGCAGCCGCCGCCACCGCGATAAGAGCAGCAGCAGCAGCAGCAGAAACAACTACAGCATCCGGATGTGGTGCTGTTCCGACACACAACAGTACCATCACCACCACCACCACCACCACAAGCAGCTGGCCTGCATATCTGCTTCTATCTGCTGCTGATGCTGCCATTGCTGTTGCTGTAGTTGCCGTTGTTGCTTCTGCTGCTGTTTCTGCCGTTGTTGCTTCTGCTGCTGCTGCGACGGATGCGGCAGTTGCATCAGCACCACCCGTAGTAGTCGTAGTAGTAGTAGTAGTAAAATGTAGTAGGTAGTTCATAGCCACTGGTAATACCGAGTGATAGTACCCATGATACTTACGTAGCTGATAAGAATCATAGCGGCGATGATGATGATGATGATGATGATGACGACGACGACGCTGAACAAGATGAGGACGTCTGTGCTGGCAGTGTCACCGCAGACCGAAGGGCTGGCTACCCGTTGTTCCCGTGGGGAGATCTGTAGTTCGCCTTCTGGGTTTCCTCCCAGCTTACACTTTTCACTTCCCGCCACTCGCTTTCTTCATTTATGGACGCTCACCCGATTTTTTTCTACGACAACGACGATAGCAGTAAAAACAACAACAAATCATTGTAAAACAACAGACATGTTTAGGTCGCCATGCCAGCTGTTGTTGGTATTTCCATTGGCGCCGTCAAAAATAACATACGTAGATATATACACACTTACGAGTAATATATACATATGCTTATACATATATACATCTGTATACGCATAGGTTGACCTGCTAGCCAAATATATATATATATATATATATATTCTTCTACTGTAAATTTTAAAATGTATGTGTCTCAGGGAAACGTTTCCTCTTCGCTCTGCAAACTATGATATTGTTTGCAGTCGAGATCGTAGAGGTGAGACACTCTCCCACGGTCTGGAAGCAGCTTCGTTTGTTCAAAGCGGCTAAAATAGCAGTACAAGGAGGAGCGACATCGCATTGGTAGATAAAAGGGAACCTAGCCATTACTGCACAAACACACATCTTTTTGAACGTACGTGTCAATCACCAACATTTTTTGACGACACGCGTTTCACAATCTTGGTAGCACTTCCAGCATAGCAGCGCGATCAAGCAGCCTGACTGGCTTTAGTGGTGTAGCGGCACGTCGAGATGAGATGGGGCACATGGAGCAGTACATAGCTTTGTTTCAGACACACATTTGTTGTAGACTCTTGTTTTCTTTACGGTTGCTTGCTACCGGACAGAGAGTGAGTAAAGGTTGTTGGGTGTGCTGCGGTCCTTTCCGTCCGTGGCTCCGGAAGCCCTTCAATGCTCTGTCTGAGCGCAGGGCAGAACTTTGTCTTTTGTACGTCTTTATCCGTATCTTGTTTTCATTGAGGAGCGTTGCAATCGGGATCATCGAGGTCATCGGCGCCGTTACCGTAACAGTGCGTACTGGACCGTACGCGTCTAGCGTGTCTAAGACGAATACTCTTATTGGACATTTTTTTTATCGTAATCGAGTCGTCTTGGTGTCGAGAGAAATGTCTGAACTTGATAGTGGAATGCACGTGAATGGAATACTCGTCGACGTCGTTTCGGGCCGCGTTGGAATCAAGGATTTGACTCTAGCATCTGGCATCCGCAAGCAGCGATCGTGCTACCTACCCGCATGGTCGCTGATGGCGCATCAATTTGGCTTTTGCCGTTTAAACACAGCCGTAGGTCAGTCATTCGTATGTGTGCGAAATTGGAGAAATCAGAAAGTACGAAAGTACAATCACTACGACTATTAACGTGCTGCTGAATTGAACAACAAGTTTGATCGAGATAGAGGACATTGTTTGCTACCTCGATGTTACACGTTGGAGCGGCCAACCGTTGGAGTTTGCTAACTCTCTTCCTTGTTTTGGCCTTCGGGTTCATTACACACGAACGACGCTCACAGCGAACATAAACGAACCAGTGCGGACAGCGCTTGTCTTTCCTTCCTTCTATCCGGTGGTAGGTAATGTCCAATCACTGTCCGTGAGGTTATTTCGAATTTTCGAACCAGTTTAAAACATGTTTTTCATGATACATGAAGCGTGTGATTTGTTTGAGACATATAGATAATTATGATAACAATATTATACCTGAAGTGTACATTATGCTCTTTTCGAGTAAGACTAACGGATTTGAAATAATGTTTTGTACTGCATTTTGTCGCATTCTTTCATCATCTTCAATATTCTACAGTGCTTGTCCTGAGCATTTTTGTTTCAATATAAATTTAGCAGAAAAAATGGCTCGCGTCTGGTTCTGAGGAAATACACCATTCAGAGCTACCGAAAGACTACTGCCTTTACGGGTAGTTTCCCTGTCTCGCTTCCCACTCTTTTCGGACGAACGAAGATGTAACTAGCTGCTTCGTCTATATTGTACGCCGTACAGTGTACGTTCGCTACACTGTACGCCGAACAAGTCCCGTGCGTTGGCCTGCAACACGAGCGAACCCTGAAAGAAGGCAACAATAATCAGGACCACCGCGTCAACGGCATCGCCGCGTTGACTAGAACATCTGGAGACTGGGGAAGACTGCGCCATCGTTTGCCGAAGACGACTGCTTAGGATTTGAGCGTAGCAGTAGCGCCACAGTATTATGACCACCACTTATCGTTCTTGTGGTAGAAGTATCAGTGTATTGTGCTGTTACTACTATGGCGTGGTCGTCGGCGTTGTGCTCGCCGTTATTGAGCATCAATATATAATAATAATATAATATATAATAATAATAATAATAATAATAATAATAATAATAATAATAATAGTAATAATAATAATACTTGGTCTTTCTTTCATCAGGGCGGCGGTGGTGGTGGTTTATTGGTTTGTTGGGTTGTTCGTCCATTGAACGGGCACACGATGGCCAAGTTTTTATCCTTGTTCTTTGCCTTGTGCTTCTTCTTAGTCGTCGAAGTTTTGCTCGAACCGGCTGGGCGACACCACGCTACTGCGTATCGAGCTTGCTTGCTGGGACTGCTTTCCTCTATCGACGGCGGCAGCGTCAGCAGCAGCAGCGGTAGCCAACATCGCAGTCGTCGTGAGTCAGACCGATAGACGTGCGTATATCTATTATAGACTCGAGCGAGAGATTGGCTCTTCGTGACAACATCGAGGCGAATGTCATCATGCCAGGCTTTCCAGGAACGCGAATAATAATTCAGTCGCATAACTGTTTACCAGTAGTACGCGTACACCACCAATACAGCAATAAATATGGTTACACTCAGTGCTTGACGTGCCGTATTCCATTAGCTATTGTACTCTGTTTTTGTCTAAGACTTATATATAGATTGCCCGAGATTTTCACGATAAAGAAGATGAATTTATAGGATGGCTTCCTTAAAGTCTTTGTCGTTAGGACAACGGCTATAAAGTTAATAATTGCCTTTGTATCATGTTATATAACATGCTATCATACACGTACGTGTACGGAGCTAGAAAGCCGCTTGGTCAACTGTTGTATAGTCATGTTTTGGACTGATACTCGGATAGTTAGGATCGATCGATCAATCTACAATTTTGTCATGAATAAATACTTTTCAACAAGCTCGGATAATCCCGAGGGCCGCCATTCTCGTGGTCCTTCCAAGAATTGCCTTCTTCGTTTTTAAAGAGGCCTCGAACCCGAAAGGAAAAAATACCCACCGGGAGTGTGTCTCAATCTTGTGCGATTTAACATATATATATATATATATATATATATATATATATATATATATATATATATATCTTCGTTTAAAGGGCTATGTTTCACATACGAGCTGTTCTTTACTACGACGTGTGCAAATTCGCTAATCAGTTCGCTCAGAGTCGCAACGTTTATGTAAATTGTGTAACTTTACCCAGCATCCAAGAACGTGCCGATTACCGAGTAATGAAATCACTCGTTAACGATGGGGATACTCGTAGATTGTTTTCACGTCAAAGCAAGTAACCTGAAGTGCAGTGGGTTCATCCAGCGCCCAGAAGTTGTTGCAGGCGACGTCGCTCAATCACTCAAGTGACGAGCTGCCCGAAAAACATGCACTTATTATACTTTTAATCAATGTACAAAAGTTGTTGTAATGATATTGTCCTTGAACAAGTATGTACTGCCTGTACAGAGCATTAGCTATTGTACTCTTGCGAACGTGTTACCACACTCTGTCAGCCATAGGGGAGCTCCTATATGCGTATGTATACATCTGGAGGACCCTAGCTAGTTGGGCTGTTCCATGTATGGAGATCTCTTAATCAACTAACCGGCTAACCGGAGTGTGGTTACACGAGAGTACAACTGTTAACATCTTTTTAGAGATTTAACTGTGAGTATATATATATATATATATATATATATATATATATATATATATATATATATGATACGTGTAACATATGCATAATGTATTATATTGAAAATAAACTAAAATATATATATATATATATATATATATATAATATATATGTATATATATATATATATATATATAATATATATGTACATATATGTATATATATATATATATATATATGTACATATATATATATATATATATATATATATATATATATGCACGCTAACGCTTAGCGATTTCGCTGGGCTAGCTCTTGGGGTGATGGTTAGTTCATTGAGCCAATGGTAATTAAGGACTGCCAAGTAACGTTTGACTTATGTTGTTCGAATTGCTTGGGCTAGCTAACATGGTAAAGACGAAAGACCTGGCCACTAATTTGTCTGTTCCTATTTTTTTTTGTGAAATTGCTCTTTCTTTAATAAAGCTCAACTTTATGATGAACACGATGATGTAACTTCTTTAGTTTCCACATTAGCCTATTGTATGCGAATGAGTCTGTTCATAGTGATGCTTTTCACGAAATTCATTCGAGCGGCGATGCTGAGCCACCGCCATAGCTGCTACTGTGTTGGTGTGGCCGAATTTTTCGTGCCGCTCGTGGTTTCGGCCGGCTGAGTGTGCCGCAGCTGTGGGCCTGTACATCGTCATCGCATTCATGCTGTCCACAATTTTATGCTGTCTTCGCTTCCACGCGGCCGACGCGAATGACGTCGAATTACGGAAATGCACGAATTGTCACACGACGTCGCCGTTGTTTTTGTTGTTGTCGTCGTCCTGTGAACCGTTTGCGGTTCTGCCATCTTTTGCCAACGCATGCAATAATGCGATGTCCGTTCATTCATTCCTTCATTCCATGATTCGCTCCGTCATCGTCTACTTCCTTAACACACTAACCGTATATCGTGAAGGTTGTTGCTGTTGTGCTCGTCCTGAGTCATGGCTCCGACCCATTTCGGGGGATATTAACAACATCAGAGTGATGCTGTTATTGTAACTAGCTTTTCAGTGAACTGACTCTGGTTAGCTGCGTGACTAGCGAATCGAGGGGGACCTTATTCAATTCGTGTACCGTGACTTTTTAAAGTACTAGTAGTAAAAGTAGTTCCTGTAGTGTTAATGCTGTCGAGCCCGGTGGCGTGGTGCACTCGTCTGCGCCTCGCAACTGGAAGAGACACATAGGTACGCGGGTTCGAGCCCCACCGTCGCACATTTGTATTTATAGGGGTTCGTCTATGAAGCAATGCAAAAAGCTGTCCCGTGGACGTTAAATCTTGGCTGAGGGTCAGCCCGAAAACTATACTTTTTGTAGTGCTAAGGCTATTAATTGCGCATCTAACTGCTCGTCTGAACTGCTAGAATTGTGACGACAACTTACTGCATACGTGTTATGCAATGCCGTGTTATGGTCGTTGACATTCATATAAGCTCAGTGGTAGCAGATAATGCTGTCTGCTAATTAAATGTCCATAATGATATACGCAGATATATGCGAGGGTGGATCTAAAATGTCGGTAAAATGTTTATAAAAGAACTAATATTTATTTAATTTTCTGAAGCGTTTTTGTTCTCCTCAAATAGCTACAATGCACTCGAGTACCTCCTACACCACTTTTCGCAGCAAGTTGGGCATATAGCAATGGCATTTTTCATAAAATTATCCGAAATCAGTAACGATGTGTGCGCCGGTACGTTGTCCTGGTAGAGGATTCTAGAGTTGTTTTCCCAGAGTTTAGGCCTCTTGCGTCGAACGGTCGAGAACATTGTTCTTAAAATTTCGCGGTAGTGCTCTTTATCCACCGTAGAATCAGGTGGTCGTAGAATTGTGGAAAATGATACCTCTTATAGTCGAAAAAAACAGTCAAAGGAACCTTGGTGTTGGATTTCCTCTGTCTGGAACGAATTTGGCTGCCAGTCTTCCTACGCATAAAATGTTACAACTGATCTATAAGATATCTCCAATTTCTC
The DNA here is from genome assembly GCA_003439945.1 of Dermanyssus gallinae. Taxonomy (NCBI): domain Eukaryota; kingdom Metazoa; phylum Arthropoda; class Arachnida; order Mesostigmata; family Dermanyssidae; genus Dermanyssus; species Dermanyssus gallinae. Next base: position 271,932 of record QVRM01001369.1, read on the forward strand.
AGCTATCTCCTTTGTAATACATCGGTAATTGTACATATTATTTGGTTTTCACACTAATTTGATGCAGATTCGTTGCTCCTCAATTTTCGGCTTCTTAATCTCGTTTTTTTACGTCTTTGAACAAAACTCAGACAATAACGCCGCCATAGACTGGCGCAAAATTTGGTCGAAAAAAATGATGCTTCTAAGCAAAACAAACCGGAATAATTCGGTGGTTTTTGTTCAATTTTTACCAGAGCTTTTTAGGTACCAGAGCTTGCCGATCTGCCCGTCGTATATGCGTGAGTAACAGCTTAACAATGACAGTCGCAGCTAGTCGTGAACAGTTGTGCCTCAACGTTTTACTTCTATTCGCGTTCTGCCTCAGTTTAATTCCAAGAAGTGATTATATATATATATATATACATATGAGGTCGGAAGTAGGATTTGAACATGAAACGGCGCTCGCGGTGATGCGACGTTAAAATATTATTATTATTACGATCCGTTATTATCGTTAATATTGCTATTGATATGATTACTATCACTAATCGTATACACGACTAATGTATACATATTTAGGGAGAATTTAATCACTCATCGGTTAATGCCGTCTACATTACTGAATCACACGCGACACGTCCGGTAACGGGCATTGCTTTTTGCGCACGTCGGCAAATGCTAAATATGATGGTGTGGCGGCGTGGATCGATGATGGTCGGAATGAAGTGCGTTAGGCGCGCACGTTCAAATTCAAATTCTGCTAACGCCTGAACCGATCACGACCGATAAATCGTTGTTACGGTGGTTGCCGCTACCTACGGGCGCCGCTTAAGAGACAACGCTTTTTGGGGGGTTTGTCGAGCTTTGTAAGTGGTGCTGCTGCTGCCGCCGCCATTGTTTCTGTTGTAGGGTTATGCGGGTTGATACGATATATCGAGCTACGCTAAGTAGGGACAAGCGGAGGAAGAGGTGGCTAAACAGTTGCCCACTTAAACTCTTTGTACCCATCAGCCATCCTGCTTCGTGGCAATCGTCACTTGGTATTCTTCGTGTTCTTGTTTTGGGTTATGTTCGAATGTAGCATAGTTCTAGAGTAAAGTGGTTGTGCCGATTGAATAATTGAGCCGTCAAATGTTAAGCTAAGCACAAATACCGGCGTAAAAATGTCGAACTGGCTTGCCAAGACGTATCGAGTGCCACTCACTCTCGGTTATTCCTCGCCTGTCTTGATGTAATATTGAAACGTGTAGCACTTTATGGGCAATGCCTTCTACAAGAAAAAAAATATTATATATATATATAGCATTTGTATATTAGCAATTAGGTGACCGTTGTAGTTGCACAAACGTATAGGCTTGCACGTTGGTAGAGTAGGCCGTCTACGAAATATTTTTCGACGTTGGTTTGTGTTTATAACTTTTAATAACCTACGGTGCTTAATAGACAGTCTTCCTAATTGCGTGTTTTATGTTCATACAGTTGATTTTGTCGATGTTTGTATTTTTTCAATGAGGGAATTTAACCATCGATAAATAAATCTGGGAAACAAAGCCTCTTAGTTTTAGCGAGTACACGCCAATTTAGTGTTTTGATAGCGCAACTGCAATTTAGTGATTGACTGACCTTTCTCGTATTGTCTCGTAGTCAGCGGAGCGAGATTAAAACCCGTATAAAGGTTAATTTGGTGATGTTTTTGTTTGAGAGGCGGACGCGTGCTTTATCTAATCGGTCTCCGTGTCTCGAAACACCAATGAAATTATGCTACAAGGGAAAGCGTTTAAACAAACAGGCCCATTGTCTTATGAGCTGCTTTTGAGCACCTTTGTGACTAATATAATAATCAACTTTTGTGATTAATACAATAATCAACTTTTGTGATTAATACAATAATCCACTTTTGTGATTAATACAATAATAATAATAATCATAATACGCTTCGAGCTATGTCACGAAACTAATTTTGGCATGCGCTTGTACCACTTTCGTTTCATGTTGGCTTGATGATTCTAGAAAGATGTCACCGCTCCAAGGAAACTGGCCAGCTACGTGATACCGTGTATCGATCGTAGCCGGAATAGCCGAAACGAATAGCCGGCAGTGTTGCAGTCACAATGATAGCGCGCGGTCGTCGTGGTTTTAACTAACTTGGGGAGCAGCACAAACAGCCAGAGGATAACTACGCCGCAGCTGGTGGTCGTGGTTGTCGACAAGCCGCTTTGGAGCGTGTGTTCTTCTAGTTTTGTTCTCGGCCTCATAGGGTTCGCTGTGTAGAGCGGAGTTGGGCGAGCGGGCGAACGAGCAACGAACGTGGAGCTACGCAGCAGCAACAACGACGGCGGCTGCAGCCGCCGAGGCCGAGGTCTTGGGCGGTGATCAGAGACCGGCCTGACGAGATCCACGAGGTCACGAAGAAGACCACGGGGGCGTAACAGCGACCAGCGGGTGGCCGGCTGGCGCACATCGAGGGGGCGCCGTGGCGCTGATGGCGCCCACTGCGCAGCCGGGCCCCTCAACAGCTGGGGGCCTGGCGGGGGCGCACCGCCCCCACCCCTCCGCCATGCCTCCCCCGCACTCTTCATCGGCCACGTCGTCGACTGGACACTCCCCACAGCAGCAGCAGCAACAGCAACAACAACAGCAGCAGCAACAACAACAGCAATACCACCAACACCACCACCATCATCTCTTGCTGCAGCAGCAACAGCAACTGCTTCACCATTCGTCTTCATCATCGTCTCGACACCATCAACACCATCATTATCATGCTGCCCATCACAGCAGTGGTCAAGGAGTTGGAGGCCACTTGGATGGCCACCAAGGTCCTATGCCAACACCGAGGTGAGTGGCCTTGTCTATACCCGCTCCTGATTCGTTTTGTGTACAGGTAGCTGCTTGCCTTTCCGTATCAGAGTAACGTGCCAGTCTCCTGGTAATGTGCCAGTCTCCTGGCATTTGTCCTTTTATCATGTTCTTGTTGAATCAGTTTTCTCTTTCAAAGCTATTTTTTCTGCCCGTCCGGAATGTGGTGCATCCCTGATGCCCATACTACCTGTTTTAATGAAACAACCCATTTGGTAATGGCACTGTACACAAGTGCATTAGTTCCGCAAAATGCGTCTAATTTGGCTTATTTTCCATTTAAGTTAAGCCTTCAAAAATTATCAAAGATAATGTTTATTTGTTAGAGAAAGGAAGGTATATTTAATAGAGCCTGACATGTTATAGTTGCGCTGCAAACGCAATTTGAAACGAATTCACATGGTATTAATGTTTATAACTTTAAAAAAACGGTTCTCTCTCTCTAGCGCTGCTGTCGGCATGAGCTTTTTGAAATTGTAAATAAGCGATGCTACGAACTTTTTGGTCCACTTAGTACGTCAGGAAAATAACATAATTTCTGTTGCAAACACATAGCAGAGTTGTCGATAACTGTTTTATTATAATTGCGCACGCGTTAGTAGGTGACTTGATATCTGAGCGAGTAGGCGAATTGTTTAGGATTGTGACTTATATGTGATTAGTGTACAGTCATTGGACAAAACACAAACGCGTTAGAAGCATATCCGCTAAGTCACCCAACTCTTGCCGTTCATTCGAGTAACTATATTCGAGAAACATATTACGACCAGTTAAATTTGCAAGAGTTCGTTGTTTAGGAGGAGGACATAAAACGTGTTCGCAGGGCGCGACCACCCTACCCGTGATTTCGCAAAACGTCGCCTCACCTTTTAGGGCCACTTTAAGGCACAAGGCGCACGTGATCGCTGGTAATATTGGCGATAAAATTATAATCAAGACGAGAACCACAGTAGATCGACGCACCAGAGAAACGATTTACACAACATGTGCTAGTTGTGTTCGTAATGCTCAACAGCAATGGCTTTGGTTATTTAAATCTAGTAGTTCCGTGTAATAGACCAGCTAACAGAGATTTATGACTTCTTAACCTAAGAAGACTGGTCGTTGCACCAGTGCAGCTGCGTGTGTATGACGTTGATGGTGTTGTTGCGAATACGAACGCGTTGATACCACAAATACAACTACGTATTATAATATCATACTGTGATTCCTGCTTTTCTTAGTTTCTGTGGTGTCACTTGGGTAGAAGTTACTGAAGATAGTTGGCAATTTCGGCTTTGGGCCGTCTCAATATGGACCGATGCGGCGCAGTGAATCAAGGATCCCTTTGTCTCTCTTGTTGGCTTCGACTTTCGGTCCCTCCCAGCCAGTCAAGTCGCCCACAGTCTCTTGAAGAGAGGGTTTTGCTATGGTAGCAGCAATTGTCTGTACATCATGTGTGCGAAGCATCGCCATTCTGCGCCATCATGCGCTCGTTCGGCGCACAGGGAGTGTTCGGTTCGTACCTGAATGCACGAGCGATCGAAACAAGAGCGAGAGCTAAGCCAGTCAGTAATGTTTCTTCACCAGCGAACGGGCCTTCCCGTGAGCGCGCCCTAACCGCGGCCACTATGATGATTACTGAACGCACAAGGCCCCATCTCTAGCTGTCCCGTCTCTCTCTCTCTTTATATATATATATATATATATATATATATATATTTGTGGCTCTTTTGCTATCGTCATCTTCTGTCTTTCGTGGCCATCCCTATCCTCTTCCCCTTTTTGCCCCCCTGGTCGAAGCGGTTATTGCTCGAAGAGTTCATGCTAGTCGCAGCAGCTAATCATAGAGCGACTTGAGTGACTGTTGCTTGTAATGAAGCGTTGCTGCTTATTAATAGATTTGAATTGGTCGAATAGCTTCGTCCCACTTTTGGGTAACAGCCATTATTGCTTTGTTTTAATTATTCCTGCTGCCGTTGTAGTTGTAGCAGAACTGGTAGTGGTCGCTGGTACTGTTTTTGTCGTTGTCGCTTTTGGCAATGTTGTTTCTTCGTCATCTGATCGGCGCTGCTGTTATCCTCTACTGGTTGGTTAACGCAACTGTCATTTTTGTCGTGATTCCTGTGATTCACCGGTTATTTGTTCTGTGGCATTTGATATCGCTCCTCACTATTGCTACCGCTGTTGTTATTGTTGCTGTCGTCACCCGTTTGTCTTGCCCCGTTTTTGCTGTCAAATTGATACCTACGAATACGAGTTCAATACATCTTTAGTCAAACAGAATTTCATTGAAATAATTTTAGTTCACTAGATATGTACTGAAGTTGATTGAAGTCACAGCTTTTCGGGCGATGTGTCACACGAATTCACAACATCGACTCGAGCAACACCTGGAGGCTGGATCGAGCCACTGCTTCTTAGGCCACTTGTTTTGATGCGAAAACGAACCTATAAATACCTCCATTGCTAACCAGTGATTTCATGCCACAGTAAGCGTCACTGTCTTTTGATTCACGGACGCCAAATAAAGTTACACAATTTGCAGGAACGCTCCGTCTTTGAGCAACTGATTTAGCGAATTCGTTTTGCAGACGTTGTGGTAGAGGGACATCTTTGTTACACTGAAAAGGGTGTCATATGGTAGCACAGTATGTTACTGGGTATAACCAGAGTGTTATGCATACAGGTGTACAAGTTGGCACCTATTATAATGAGCACGCTGAGTATAAGTTTACGCAGCTGTGCATTGCTGTGTGCCGTATCGATCACGTGGTCCTAAATTTTATTTGACGATCAAAATTAACATCTAAGGCCTTGTATTCACGCACTACGGTGATTGGCCGTTTATAGAACGTGTGTAAGGGGTGTCCGAAATGGTCTCCAATACGGCACATAGATATGTCTATATTGTTTGCCTCGTGGTTTTTGCCGCATTTTGTGTAGCTAATAACATTTGCTAACAACGCCATAAGCACACATACACATAACCCCATAAGCACGACCATACGTCACTCACGAGCGTAGCAGCGGCTGGATTGGATTGCTTATACGCATGAGGCTGTCTGAAGATTGATTCAGCTAGTGTATAATTTGAAGGTATTTACAGGCTTACTGGCGTGTTATACGCAATACGATAATGCGATGACCATTTACGTCGAATGTTCCGCATTCGATGGCGCGTGACGGCTTATACTTAGATGACAGCTACGGTGATTCTACGTGGCCAAAAGCCCACCATTCCCCCCCCACTTGGATGGGCACGTTTCCTTCTACGAAATGGAGCGCGAGCGTTTGAACCCGAACCCGAGACCGACCGGCTGAATGAACCGAGCGAATGGAGTAGTAGTGGGTCGTCTCAAATCGGTGATTTCGCGATGGCGGTTTTCTCTTGAAGCAATCCCATCCGAAGCAGTTGCTGGTGCTGACGCTAGTGCGGACATCCGACTGAGCAATAGGTCACCGCCGGTCGATAAACAGCAGCTTAGCATCAGCCGATGTCGTCAAATACCAAGGATTGCTTATTTATTTGCTGTCTGTTAACAATGTTCTATGGAAAAAAGTGGCGGCACACCTTGACTTGACTCGGACGAAATTACGGACATTCCATCCGCCTGGTACCGTCACAACCACCACCGGAACCACCGCCAGTGTTGTTCTCGTTTCATTCATATCCTGGAATGATCCCACGGCGGCTTGTGGGTGTGTGTAACGTGTTTTTAGTTTATCTACCTGATAGTATTGCTTCATTCGTTCGTTGTATTAGAAATTACTGGACAGACGAGACGAAAAAGTACCCTGCATCTACCCGTGCATTTTGCGTCGTGTCAGAATCAAGCCCGCCGTAGATGACAACGTCTTGCGAATTGCTTTTGTTTGCTATCAAGATAGCTATCTGCGAATTAGGTTACACCTGTGTACGTTGTACGGGTGGAAGGATATATGAAGTCTACTGATTTAATTATTATACTTCGTATTGTCATATTTTTCGATTACGATTGTTACTATGATATAATAGTTACGACGATATAGTATTGTAGTATCTCTTAAGATTGTTGATTTGTGCTTTAGTTATAGTGATAATTATTGCTATTAATCGTAATGAAGAAAAAAATTAGCCTGAAATGATAAATTAGTATATGTTTTTCTTATTAAAGACTTATCATCAATATAATTATTTTTATGAATAATGTTATCATTGGTTTTGTTTCAATTGTATACGCTGATTGAAGAGTGTGACAAGCCGGAAAGTATAAACGCGGGCGTACTGTGTCTTAGAATTCAATTGGCACCCCGGGCCGACGATGGTAGAAACGGCAAACCACCGCATCACTTAGTGAGGGAACAAACAGATCTATCTGTTCGTCATTTTGGAAAACCGGGACGAAAGGACTTAATAGAGGCCAATAAATAACGTGACTAAATTCAATAAGTTATTAGCGCCTATGACTTGGATAAGTTATTGATGCCTACAACTTGAGTCAAGCTATTGGTGCCTATGACAGATTTTACTGGAGAGCATGCTGTGTGCGGCCGTTAGTCGCAATGCGAAGCAAGATTCCGCACAACTGTACAGATGTATCGTGTCCTGACAAAAGGATACGTTACGCTAGCCGTTACTGTCACGCGGAAGATGAAGATACTGCGGACGTTGACGGGACGTCTGATGGCGTCGGCGACGACGACGACGACAACACTTTGATCACGCCCTTAAGTGAGACATCGCTGCCGCCGTGCAGGATCTAGCTGACAAATAGACAATTAGCTGGTGGGCCTATCCATCGGACGCCCACACAACCGCAAACGACGTATGTTGAGTCAGATGTATCAGACGCGCGCGTGTGACGCTTCAGTGCGACTCCATATCCGTTCATACTGAAAAAGGGCCAGTTGGTCTTCTGTTGTCGGTGACGCCTTCATTGGTGACAGTGAGAATGATGATGATCATGATAACGATCATAATAATAGTAGTAGTAGTAGTAATGTCGATGATTCTCATGATGGCGTTCGAACGACGACGGAAACAACGCCATGCTGGCATCGGTGACGACGACGACGACGACCACGATGATGGTGATGCCCGTTGCGTACGTCGCGGAAGAAATCGCCGCCAAGTCGCAGAGCAGGGCGCTCGAAGCAGTAGATGAAGTGGCGTGCGCTTCAGATCGCCCGTCGCCTCTCGGAGACCGTTGCGTTCGCGTGGCAGCAGTAGCAGCAACTCGGGCGCGCTTCGCAATTCAGCGACACGAACTATGAAGTCGTTCGACATCGCGAGCGAACTCGTGCGAACCGACGACAGACGATCGTGATGATGATGATGATGACGACGACTGCGGCGGCGGCGACGACAACGACGACGACGCTACTGACGCTGTTGAACTGCGCCTACTGCTCCTCCAGCCCTGCGTGCCAAATTGGCGCTGTATCCAAACAAGCCACAGAAGCACCAGCAGAAGCAGCTGGCACAGCGATGCAGTAAGGTCTGATGGCACTGGCCGTCGTTACGACGTAGCGGGTGCAATCGGATGCGAAATCAACGAACGTCTTATATATATATATAGAGAGAGAGAGAGAGAGCCGTGGTAGCATGGCCAAAGACAGAAAGCGAGTTCTACTTGATTTTGTTTGTTGACTACCTGTTTGGAATGAGCAGACAGCCAGACATACAAGCGCTAGATTGTATCTCAAATTCGAACTCCTCTAGAAAAAAGACTGACTGGCTGACTTTACGATCGTCGAGCTACGAGCACGTCATCAATATTTGTGCCGTTGACTTTCTGTACATGCTGTCTATCCGTTGTACACTTAGCTTTCGCCCTCTGTATGTACTGTAGAGAGGAATATTACTGTTTTGCCCTTCGAATCGAAGTAGTTCTTCTATTGCTAACACAAGGCGTGGCCGCTATGAGCGAAAGTTGACATTTCCTATGTGCGAAAAGTTCTCAATCTGTTCAAATCAAAGTCCCGAATCTGTAAATGATTTTGCAACAACAACAACAACCGCTATCGTTCAATTGCTGTGTAAACATTTATACAGCAATCAGATGCTGCTTGCATGAACAGACAACGTATTCACGTATGCATGTGTTTAGAAGTTATTAACGGCTGGCCATTATTCTTCAACTGTACAGGCCTGTCGTGACCACAAGCAGCGCTTGAGATTCATGATAGCGACGAATCACTGGCTATGCCAATGCTAACAATATAAATCTCTAAAAACTTGGTCGCTACTTTCTTACACAACACAGGTCGTTGCCCAAGGCTTGAACGAGTCAGAACGCGAAGCGTCCTTAGTGCAGACAAGAACTTCACGCTCGATTTGTCCGAGAAGTGTACACCCCTGACTCACATTTTGCCGCCGTCAGAGTGTTGACGCTCCGGCGGCAACGGCAGGAACGGCCCAGTTACCGTGTGGTGTAGGGTTTGACCTACTCTGGCTTTAGTTTTTTTGTTACTTTTGCATCGATATCGAGACACTCGATGCAGCCGAGTTTATCGGAGAAGTTTCGTCTTGATTGTATCGAGCTTTGTTTACCTTTGACTGTGCCGGAGGTTAAACAGAGAGCGTACTGTGGGAGCCGGTAAAGATTCATGTCCTTGAGTTCTAAGTCACTTCCGGCGGCGGGCATCAGAGCTTGCAAGCAGGTAACAATGTAGTTCTAAATTAAAGATTGACTCAAGAGTGGCTAGCGTCAGGTCATTCAAGGGATTCAGCAGATCGATCATATCCGAAAGGTCAGCCTCGCGTACCAGATGGATCAAACGCATGGCCGGAAACAAGGAATTCAAGAGAAAGAGCGCACGATGAGCGCCCAGAAGTGACATTTTTTCTAATGGAATTTTCAACGGGAACAAGAGAACCCCCAGCGGCTCGAAACTTTATTTGTCCGGCGCCTTGCCGTCCGGTAGAAGGTTGGGGATGGCATTCAGTGAAACTCCTCGATACTCACTGCATCCGGCATGAACATTCTGAACTTCTGAGGATTAAGTGTCAGGTTGTTTCCAGCTTCAGAGTCGGCGATCGTGCGTAAGTCCTTCACGACGGTAAGGGGACCACCAACGATAAGCCCGTCATTCAATTACCAAACGTTACTGTAAAGCGATTCTACTATCTGCGAAATGCCTAGAGAATAAAGTAGGACCCAAGGGATCTTCTTGTTGCAAGCGTGACTGAGACAATACGGCATCAGGTGGGTTGGCAACCTGGACGAGATTAACATGACGGTGGAGATCGGGGACGCGTAGTGCGTAGATTGCGACGTCAGTTCCACTCTGCGTTTCGAAACCGTGCTAGTGAACGCCAATGGCCTTACTACGATCTCATGGCAAACATCTTCTTTGGCTGTCTTCGGGGTAGGGTGGTCCAGGGCCAGTGGCACGAGTGGGACGAGTAAAGGCCAAAGAGCGCAGGAGAGTATTTTCCGCGTAGGGAGTCCATGATGCCCGTGGCGACAGTCCCGACCGAAAATGAATGAGCCCTGCCATAACCGACATTTAAACTTCGGACAACTTAGCCTGGCGATACGTCCTCTGCGCTTAATTGTCAATCCTCAACCCGTACAAATTTGCGAATATATGATTTGGCCTCTTCATCCGCATCTGACGTGATACCGGCCGGCTTTTCAGAAGTCAAGTTTATTATCACACATGTTGTGTAAAAATAGTACAGTTGAAAGATAGGCATATGGCTACGCATGATGTAACTTTGGACATATAACATAATAGATATGCAAAAACTAGGAAGTTATGTTGCGAGCCTGCTTATCTATACTGGTTAGAGACGGGACTAGGGTACAGGGGGCCGCATGATATCTACTGCAAGGTAGTTTACAACGTAGACACACACATGAGACCGAGGGATCATGAAACCCGGGGGTCACGCACAGCACCTGGTGAAAACCATGGACGGCGAACCTAGTCACCACATGGCGGTTAGATCGGCTCGGCCCCTTCCATGTCGGGGTTTGCATTGCTCCGGTGCTAAAGAAATCTGCATCGATTTCAGCAAGCTTGCTCTCCCACGTTTTGAGAACGTTGACATACTTGGGAGATGCCGGTTTCGACCTGCCGGTACAGGCCGGCTTTATGAATAAGCTAATCTTGGTTTGTCCCGGTTCTTAAAAGTAAAAGAGACTCTGTTTTAGACGGTGAGAGGTTTGCATAGGATCTTGTGGATCGTATAGCATGGTTGTCACATTAGAGTGGAAGGGGAATTGCATTTTAATATATATTGCCAGAGATACCACTTTACATACGCGTGTTAAATGTCCACTGGACCAACAAACGCATTTTAACGCAAGCCTAGATATCAAGTTGAAAATAATAGTGTTATTAGTGAGAAATGCGAGAAACACTGTTGCAGCAATATGTCCCACTCACGTGCATGATTGTCTCCTGTGAGGGAATACCGAAGTTAGCTATAGTTTGTCTGATCTACTTAAAGCACCCAAGTTTACTTGACAATGGCTATGAAATTCAGGAACATTCGCCACCTAGTTTCTAGTCACACCGTAACGATTCTTATAGTTTTCTTTTTCATTCTCTGCATTAGCTGTTTATAACAAAAATGAGACCACAATATAGCATGTCATACTATTCCTGTTTATAATAATACAACGTAAATATAGCATATAACATAACATAAAAGCGCATTTTTTCACATAAAGAGGTGTATGCACAATATGTATATTATGACATAAGTCGTTCAAGACGTGACGTGAGATACAGTAAAATGGATCCCAAGTTCTGTTGTTCCGGAGCTCACTACATTAAATGAAGAAAATTACAGCTACAAAGACCGCACAGAAGGTGCAGTTTTGCATTGTATTTTACGGGGGTTAACTTGTTATCATACGTACAGTGTTAAGCTTCATGACTAGTTTGGTTCACGTTACAAATGATGTTACTAGTGTCGAGCACTGCATTTGCGAGGACAATAATAATTCTTGTTATTATCATTGCAACTAAGAAGTTGCATGAACAGTGGTTATTTTTGGTTGTAGATTTATAGTGTGGTCCTAGTTTAAGGCATGAAAGGTGATATTCTCAATATAGAGTAGCTTTTATTCGTCCATGGAGGTTACAATCTTGTGTACTCCCTCTCGACATTCTCGATTGTACACATGTGTTTTCGCCCAACTCAAATTATTATTAGTGGAAAGCTGTACGCCCTGTTCTGTGTTTCTTTATGTGCAGTGTGAATACGAGCGAGTGTCCGTGTATGATGTGCATCGCTTTATCAGCTGGTGTACGCCGAGGGCAGATTCGAGCTCCTTTTGGCGCCGGCGTTGACCCGGCCCATCTGCCAGAATGCCTAAACGACTGTCGTGCCCCCCAATCTGGAGTCTTCTGTGTATGTCGGCTTCTGAATAGCATCCATCGAGGCGCAAATTATCTTAGTGGTTCTGTTGATCAGACCGTACTGGACGGCGCGGGGAAACGCTGAGTTTCTTTGAAAATTCGCTCCGACGGTCCCGCAAATTGTCGAGACAGACCTACATGTGGGATATATATATATATATATATGTGTGTATGCGTGTGTGTGGTAGACAATATTTCCGTGACACACTCTAATCTTAATGTGAACTTTGTTATTTTCGATTATATCAGTGAAAACAGATTATAGCCGTTGCAGGCCCAACTGAGTGGAGCAGCCTTCTGTCCGCTGAACTAAGGGGCGGGCACCGGACACACGGACCCGAGCGATAGCCATCTGTTCTCAAAAATGTATAGTTCATTAATTATATATATATGTATATATATATATATATATATATATATATATATATATATATATATATATATATATACATACACGCGCTCGGAAATTAATACTCAACTTTTCGCATGACCGCTGTACAATATTTTAGCGTATTTGGACTAAGCCTAATAAAGGAAATATACCTGCTAAGCGCCGTTGTTTGCCACAGAATGCAAACACGAGTCTATAAAAAATATTTTCTGGGCTGACATTCAGCCAAGATTTAACGTCCGTGGGGCTGCTTTTCGCATTGCTTCATAGACGGACCCCCAAAAAAATACAAACGGTGGGGTTCGAACCTGCGCACCTATGGGTCTCCTCCGGTCTCAAGGCGCAGACGCCACCGGACTCGACGCAAGCATGAGTCCGCCATTAATCAAAGCGATACCGCAACATACTCCAGTAGCATCTCAAAACAGCTTCCGCTGTCTGGCATTCGCATTATGTAAGTCATTATATATATTTATTTATATAAATTCGAGAAGTTCGTTCTTTTATGGAAAGCGACAAAGTCAATAACAAATGCAGTAGTAGGGAACCTATTTGGCTTTTAATTTACATGAATTGATTTGGCGGAGGTGTGTTGTGCAGGTCACTGAATTGAGGCAGCTATGTAGGCGACAATATTAAGTTACAGGCAAGTCTTCTCCTGAATTGTGAATAAAGTCGAGCAAGTGGCTCTACACAACCAAGCATGTTGGTTTAAAACTTAGTCATAGAGCCCCGCACTGTTTGCACCCTCCCTCACATGACGTTGTCAACGCTAACGTTGTAGTGACAGAGCTGACCCTTTGCCTTAATCGGTCGGAAGGATTTTATACACTGTCAAATGCAGTGTGCAGGTCAGCTTAGCTTAAACCGGTAATTAACTCGAGCCAGGAAAGGCTCAATTGCGCTTCCCTCTAGCAGTTTTATGGGGGCCGAAGCGTTGTTTGCTGGTAATAGCACTATGAGACCGTATCTACCAAGTCGAGTGGGTGCGTGTCCGAAAATAAGCTTTGATTGCTGTTTCAACCACTGCAGGTTTTAGTGGATTTTTTGCCACGATTGCGGGGAAAGATTACGCTATACTGAGTAATAATAACAGCGGAAGGAGAGAGGGGCGCTATCTCGTTATTGAGAGATCCGTCTATTGCATATTATTCTTATATCACGTCTGATTAAAGCGGTTATATCGGTGTTCATCTTATCCAAATTGGAGATCTTGAAAATCTTTTAATAGTGATGGATCTTGGACTCGAACCTGAACATTTCCCAAATATAATACCATGGCGTTGACAAACTTAGTTATGCAAATCCGACTACAATGTGAACATTGTATTGTTCTGATCGGAAATGCCTCCATCACCAACCTATTATATAACGCCGTACTTTGTTTGCGTAGTTGGCTGAACATGATTATGGGGGAACTTTACAACGAACATTTACTCTTAGACGAAGAAAAGCGAAAAAGGTCTTCACAACGAAACTATAAAGATCGAGGACGCACAGTAAACGTGACATACGGTATTATATCAGCGTGGTTGGTTATCGCCGGCTAGGTGCCGTCATTAACTCAACGGGCGGCTCGGGAACACGGCGGCCGCAGTCGGTTTGTGTCCGGCAGTCAATGACCTCGGGGTCAGTCGTCGTCACAATGGCTCCACGGTGTTCTACTCGGTGGTCAGATCGCCACACGCATGCCATACTTAATTTCGAGCAATACCTGCCTTCCAAAACATATAACAGAATGTGGTGTCCTTAATAACGGACAGCTTAGTTAATAGTCACAATATTATTAATTACACGTATATTTCTTATTGCACATACGTCTGGATGTTGCGTAACTGCCATCGGCAATCGACCACTAAGCATCTGCATATATTATTTCACGCAGTTTTATAAGCATTAATTTATTATTCTTAAGTGCGGTCGATGACTTAAGGATGATCTCAGCCGGGAACATACTCATATATATATATATATATATATATATATACGAAGGAGGACTTGAAAATCGCATAACATGACGCGAGGTACTAAGTAAGTTCTGTGTACGTACTTCGACAAGTGAACACTTATGTTGCTGTCAAAATCCAACAGTACGGGCACCAACCTCAAGGGTGATCACATGATATGTACATATATGTATATACATAGAGAGAGAGATGGTTCGGCCTTGACTAGTTATGTTAGAGGAACGGCCGGCCGCCGGCCAGATGATCGATGACCCCGTTGATTGGCTTATTGCTCTAACTCTAATTAGGCACAAGGACAATCACTGGTCGGTCAACGGAAAACTGACCAAGCAACATGCATGTCTCGTTATAATCTCAGCCTTTTGGCGCCTTTATTCTGGGACGCCTCCCACATTCTGACAGTTTCGGGTATCAGCGTGGCTGTGGTAAAAGTGGTCTCCTTGAACTATTTATTTCGTGACATTGGAATGAATTCCGTGAGTTGCCCTAGTTACATTCGCACGAATTACGTGAGTTTTTTTTGCAAAATTCAATCAGTTTTGCTTTAGAATTTAATTGTTTCTTTTGTGCCCCCATTTGTTTGCATAATCTATTTTCTTCTGAATGTGATTCTTTAACACACACACATTTTCGATATTTTTGTTTGTTGGGACAAATTTATACCAGATTAACGGATCTCTAATATAGCCATACATATTATAAATGTGTTAAAGGGGTCCACATGTAGGAAATGCTCTTTGTTTTTTTTATAACTAGCAATATTTTGTCTGTGTACAGTCAATTGCCTAATTTGTTTCAATGCATTGATCCCTTAGCACATGAAGTCACTGTTGTCGATGATAACGAAAATATCGCTTCTATGGTGATGACGGCAAATAACCTCATTGCGTCTTTGATGTATTTCAGGCTAAAACTGCACTCGCGCTCAAGTCTGGTTGTATCCGCCGAAGAATTCGTCCTCGGCCAGAAAGAACCCCTACTTGTAAGCTGGGATATTCGGGAAGAGGTTCACCCTCAAGACTGGATTGGGCTCTACCGCACAGGTACGGCGATATATATATATATACAGGGTGTTGCAGACATTTTTCATAATAGATATAGCGAATTGTAGAGCTCGTTAAAGCAAATATTTTTTCCGATAGAAGATGGTCTTCGAGAAGTCTTGTTTCGGAGTGAGAGTGAAATTACGACAATTTGTGACACTAGTGTTTTTGCCCGACATAGGAGCATAAAATGTGCTGTTGCGAGACAACCAGTCCTCCTATGCAGAAACTAAACACACTGTCGTGTTCGTGAGAAAATTCCGAAGAATATACAAGGCCGGTCAGAAGATGCGACACGGTCGCTTAGAAGATAATTCGTCAAAAATGAAGTTCTTTATTAGCTTTCACGCCAAATACCTCAAAATCATAACCCTACGACCACCCACGTGTTCAAACCTAACATATTCATAGCAAAGGCGCATTTCATGACGATACCATTTTGGTACCAAACTTATGGCAATGCGAGCTGTGGTTCCGGAGCAAGCGAACATGTCGAGATTAAGTGCATGAAAAATGACGCGATGCGGCTGTCGCGCGACACGTCGGCGGTAGTGAACGGTGCCATACAGTCATTTTACATGCACTTAATCTGGACATCCCGCCAAAAAATCTTAATTGCTCTACAACCACAGCTCGCATTGCCATACGTTTTGTACCAAAATGATCGTATTTGCTGAATATGTTAGCTTTGAACACGTGGGTGGTCGTAGGGCTATGATTTTGAATGTGATTATGACGTGAATATATATATATATATATATATATATATATATATATATCAACGTTAGCTATTAAATATACATTCAGGTTCACTATTCTGGCTGTATAAGCTCACAATAGAATTTTTGTAGGGAAAGCTTAACTGCTATCGTCTTGCCAGTAAAAGACTCTTAGTAGATAAACCGTCTTAAGCGCCACTTTGCTTGGGCACATAATAACCACGTGCTAGTCACATTATAACTTTAGATTACATATTCGTGAAGAAACGCTATTTGTATTAAAAACAAATGCATATACAGGTAGTTCAACAAGTTCTTAAAATGAAAACCAAGAATTTTCCAAATCTTGTTTTTAATTTTTTCTTATTCGATGTACTCCCCGAGAAGCTCAATGCACTTTTCCCACCGAGATTTGAGAGCATTTATACCTCTTGAGTAGAGTTCCGCGTCTTTAGACTAAAAATAGACATTGACAGCAGCCCTAACCTCTTCATTGCTGGAAAAACGCTTTCCACCGAGACTATTCTTCAAATGTCCGAAGAGGAAATAATCAGAGGGGGCCAGGTCTGGAGAATAGGAAGGTTGTTCAATAAGTTCGAACCTCAGTTGGGCCAGTTTTGCCGATGCTTGCCGCGACTTGTGTGCAGGAGCATTGTCTTGGTGAAACAGGACAACCTTCTGCTGCAAAGCGGGCCGTTTTACGATGAGTTCTTGCTTTAGGCAGTCCACCAGTCTTGCATAATATTCTCCCGTGATCGGTAGGCGCAGAGTCACCGTACACCTCGTTTAACTCAGTTTTCACTTGGGTCGCATTCCAACCTATGAAATAAAAATGCTTGATAACCACTCGAAACTATTTTTTCGCCATTTTTCAAAATCACGCCGATACGTTGCACGGGAAAAGCGATCAAACGAATTCGCAACGGCCAATCATTATAATATTTTGACTGCTAGCAGTCGAAAAGTTGCCGTTTCCAATAGCGATGAAAGCGCAGAATTCGAATTCTGAAAAGCTCATTTTGAGAACCTGTTGAACTACCTGTATACCTAAGTTTACATACGTGCATACTAATATGTACGTGAACTGTACACACTCTGACCTGAGGACTTAGTCTATTGAACTTAGACTAGCCGAGCACGTAAGGAATGAAAACACGATCGCCTGCTGTCACCTGTAGAGTGGCTTGCTGACTCTCTGTGGAAGCTGTATTTATTGCCTCTTAGATTGTTTTCGAATGTGGTAGAATCGATTCGGTCCGAGTAGACGTTTCTATCGAATCGTCTGTACGCTTCTCGTACCT
Source organism: Dermanyssus gallinae (assembly GCA_003439945.1). Classification (NCBI taxonomy): domain Eukaryota; kingdom Metazoa; phylum Arthropoda; class Arachnida; order Mesostigmata; family Dermanyssidae; genus Dermanyssus; species Dermanyssus gallinae. The sequence goes on from QVRM01001369.1 coordinate 289,533, forward strand.
TCTCGTGCTTACTCTTTCCGCACGTCCGCCAGCACGTGGCGCCGAGCCGACAGCCGTGTGTCTACCTAAACATGCCTAGACACAACAGTGTAGCGTCGAGCCGACAGCTGTGTCTAACCTGAATATGCCTAGAGACAACACATACACTTGTGTATACTCTCTCTATGTGTATATATTGTTTGCGCGTTTCCTTCCGCCAAATTACTGCTGGCATATAAGTCGTACAAGGTCGTGATGTACGCTACGCTAGATGCGCAGAACTGGAATACATCGCCTGTCAAGACGAAGTGGCATGTAAAAGTATGGCCAAGCTGGGCACTTGGCTAATACATGTAGAAATGTCGCTCTTTCGAAATTGAGAAGCGCAAGGCCGATATGGATAATCGCGTGGACCTGCTAAAGACGAGTGGTACTTCTCTTGATTCGACCGAAGTATCTAAGATGCGGTAGTCTATGGTGGTCGATTCCAGATGCCTTAGAGCTTGAAGCTATTCTACTAAAAGAGAGATATACTTACACTCCCGCCATTTTCCGCGCTTTAATACGAGCGCCACTATGACAGGAGTGCCCCCCGCGCCCGAATTGACAGGCCGGAGGACCCCCCACACTTTCCCCCTATCGGGGTTCCGCATGGAAGTACCACACTACTACACCGTACCGGTTAGAACTCTTAACCTCGCGATTCCGCGTTACACCCCAGAATATACTGGCGCCCCTTAAGGGACGGTCGACCACTCCAGGGCAGGGGGGCCCCACTGCTTAAGCTGAGGAGCCAAAAGGTCCTCCCGACCGGCGTTCTGCCTTTAAAAACACATTTTTAAGGAGGTTGTTTTTAATTCCAGACCATCCTCCATCCCCTGCGGGCTTGGAACTCATCCAGAGGCATACATTCAATGCACCAAAGGCCGGACATGTTAAGATATCTAGGGTTTCCCCAACAGCCCTTGTAGAAGCAGCAAGCGCGCTGGCTCTCGGGGGTATGGTTTATCATCTATTCTCAATGAGCATCGCTCAAAGAAAATTCTATCAACAACAGGGATCGAACCCGCGACACCCCGGTAGATGTCAACTATGACTAGCGCGCTAGTCCACTAGAGCACGCCGCCAACAAAGCTAAAGCAATTCTGGTTCTGCCTGAAATAAAGAAGAGGTAGAAGAAAAAGGGGAATGACGAATGTTTACTTGAAGGCTCTAGGAGACTCCTCGAGGGGGAGGGTAATTGGTTTAAGACAACAAAGTTGTAAGTCAAATTGTTTTTTTTTACTGTGATGAAATATTTCTTAATTTATCATTTATTAAATTTAGAACATTTATTTAACCAGTGTTTGACTTGAGTTAAGAACATTTAATTAACTAATGTGTGCATGTAGGGTTACAGGCATAAGGTCAAACATTGGTTAAAAGGTTTATTATTTCGGTCATGGAATGTTGAATTTTACTTATATTGGGTCGAGTCGGGAGACAGACAAACAAACCGGTCGTGCGTTCTGCTTGCAGTAACCATTTATTGGCAATGGAAAGATGGTGATGATCAGACTACAGCGTCACCTCATGTCTACAAATGTCCTCAGGCACGTTCTACAGAGTTAGCTTTTGCGCACGTATTCCAAGAGATTGCAGGAACAATCAAGGACAGTCAGCTACGTTTCGTGATTTTTTTGGAATGCGGCGGCTGTTTTCAATTGACTGCGACAGCTTTTTTCTGCAAATTCTTGAGTATGTTGCTTATACTGACGATACCTCATCCCCCACTCCGCATTCGTCCATTTGTACCCGAAACTTATATTCAAGCAACTCTTGAAAACCTGGCAAATATTGTCTTTGTGGTCTGACTTTTGTCTATAATACCCAACAAAGTAACGGTAACAGTCTTCTTTCTAGCACTGATGGGATGACATTGCCTCTCCTCTCGCTATTCTGCAGCCTATTCCGGCATATTCGAACGTATTTACCAAAACCAAGGCTATGCACAATGACACATTGTTATGCTTTGGTGCATGTCCCGACCGATAGGGCTAACGGAGTTGCCCGAGGCGAGCGTAAACCCATGTTTAAGATCGGTATTTTTATGGGAAACCTCAGCATCAGGAATGACACTGTTGATGCTATTATTAATGTTGTTAATATCTCTGGATATAAGGTTCTTTATAGCACCGAAATATTTTGGCCTACGAACATGTTAAGCAAGTTGTTAATCCGTTTGTTATATATGCGTGCTAAAGATAAATTCATCACGATGTACTACTAGAATCTATTATTCGTTTCTTTGTTATTAAATGTGATCTCGAGGTATTTTCCTTCCTATTTCCAGTTTTCATCTCGTTCATGCTTCAAAATGGCTCGTGCATTTCCAAACGAACTCAAATACTGTGTGTGTACCTATTTGCATATGCACGACGTGCTGTGTGCAGTGGTCTATGTGGCTGTATGGAACCCTAGTTCTGTGTAGACAGACCTATGCGCCTGTATGTAAAGTATATACGAAGCGTATATGGACTATATCTCTTAACCCTCTCCCCCCCCCCCCCCCTGCCCTTTTAGCGACCTTCCTTTTCGCTGACGTACACTAGGCATGCAATGTGCCGAGAGGTTAAATTCGTCGTGTTGGTAGAGTGGCACCACTGGCTGCCCTCTTTGTTGTTGTTGGTGTTGTTGTTGTAGTAGTAGTAGTAGTAGTCGTAGTAGTAGTGAGTGTTGAAGCGTTGTATTGTTTACTAGTGCTCGACGTGGAACCTTCGTGGACGTTAGCAGCATAAGCGATCGGCCGCCACCCAGCCAGCTTATCAGTGCCAGTCGGCGTAGCAGCCGAGTTTTTAGTTGCAGTAGTCATAGCACTAGTTTTCGTTTCGTATCAGTTAGTAAACTGTTGTTAGCGGAACGACTATGCTACACTGGCACGTACTAGCGCGTAAAAGTTAGACTACTTGGAAGTAGGCCGAATAGAGTGTGGATATTCCCCCACACGCTGGGGAGGGGGAGGGGTCTGTAGGCTAGAGATGAGGGCGGCCAGCAAATGGATTGCTAACTGGGTTGCGCGAGTCAACCGACGGACGAATACCAGATGGAGAGACGAGGCGGTGTATGGTTAAACGTGACGTCGGTTGCTATCGGACTTCGGGGCCCGGGTAACGCGTACAAAATCTACAGCAGCAGGTTTAAATAGCCTTACCTCGAGAGCGGAGGACGGTTTACTAGGAGTTGATTAGAACAAACCGCACTCGGTAGATGATACCGACTGGCCTGACTCAGTTGCTGCTGATCCGGTCGTTTTACGTCCCGTCATATATCCCTTCACGAATTTCCGACTCACCTGAATGCTTACTGTCTGAATGATCAGCAATTTGAATTGAATGAAAATGATATATATATATATATAAACTGTTTTGCTCCCTTTAAAATAGTTGTCACCCGCTGCAATGCACTTGTGCCACTGTCTTTCTCATTCTTTGAACGAGCAAATTTAAACGCGTCTTTCGGAATCGAAATGAGTTACTCCTGCGATTGTTTTGTTTATCTCCTCTATAGTCTTGAAACGTTGTTCCTTCGACTTTTCATCCGGGGCAACAGGAAAAAGTCGTATGGAACCAGGTTCGGTGAAATGGCAGGTTGCGGAAATGCAGAAATCGGATATTTTATCAAATATTCCGAAATTGGTGTCGATGTGTGCGCCGGCGCGTTTTCATGATAGAGGATCCAAGAGTTACTTGTCCAGAGTGCAGGCCTCTTGTGTCGGACGTTTTCGCCCAATCGTCTTAAAATTGATCGGTAGTATTATTTATTGACCATAGCAACTAAGTGGCAAATATTCGTGGAAGATGACTCCCTTATAGACGAAAACGAGCAGTCTAAAGAACCTTGGTGTTGGATTTCCTCTGTCTAAGTTTCTTCGAGCGACTTTCTCCTTGGAAGCACAACAGGTAGGGTTTAACTTTGGTCTCGATGTCGTAATCATAAATCCATGGTTGTAACAAATAATACTTATAAATCGACTCCTGTAGTCACTCTCTGAAACATCAAGGTCTAGTGCTACCGCACGGAGGTTCCGTTTGGATTTTCCCGACGGGCGTTGATTGCAGGAGATTCAACATTTTTGGAGCGAACATCGCCGCCAGTCTTTTGATGCATAAAATATAGGTCAAGATTGTTGCAACAATTCCTCAGATCCATAAGATATCTTCAATTCCTTATATATTTATCTGATAGTAATTCAGCGACGTTTTCTTCGGTCATTGACGTCGAACGCCTAAGCGTTCAGGACTTCACTAAGTATGTCTCTGCTGACGTAATCATAGGAGATTAGTTCTTCAGGGCAATACAAGGCAGGACATGTACACAGTATGTAGTTAAATCATGGTGACCCCAGGTTATATTTCCAAATGCATAGAGGTGCCTGAAAATACATGCTTGTAAGTCGTGGACGAATTTTGGTGAGGGACGTTTTCTTCATAGAGAGTGTATGTGAAATTCCGTGTCGCTTCACGGGGGACCCAGGAAGTGTTTCTGTGACCTCCTGAGTTGCTTCCTCTCTCTCCTGAAGCCAGCCCTCGATAGCAGCAATCTTACATATTGAAGCATTCAGTCTCCAAGAGAACGCCTTTAGCATGCAATAGTGCTTAGGCGCCGCCTTTTACAACCACTCCAATCTGATGTGGCGGGATCACTGTCAAAATGGCCTTCTTATTTGTCGCCATTGCTATTTTTGCAGCAGTCTTACGCAAAGTCAATCCACAAGTTATGGGCTTATAGAAGACTTGCACCATAGAATACTGGAAGACAAAACTTAGGCAAAGTGTCGTTTAACACTCTGCCCAGGCGTAGGCTCAGATCATTTAGCAGGCAGTCGGGCGAGCAAACGGCTTGATCTAACATATCGCGCAGATGACGTGGTCGTCTATCTAGTTTGGCTCAGCTTGCAACCGGGAATGAGCGAATTGCGTCTAAGATCGTCGAATTTTCGACGCTCTCACACGACCCATCTGTAGATTGTTCGAAGGTTTCTAACCGCGCCTGACAGGCGGCCGGGGGGTGGCGGGTGTTTATTTCTTAATCGTTGCCCTGTACGGGAATTCCGTGGTGCAAACGTGTCTGCTTTTGCGCCAGCGCGTACATCACCCTCGGCCAGTTTTCTTTCAGCCATAGTCACGCTCTGCCTGGAAATTTTTAGATCTCGACGTGCCTGCGCTAAAGGCTGGGTCAGTGTCTCTGGGTTGGCTGATTATGAATCGTTAGCAGAAGCATGGAGGGGAGACTGCGGGGTCCGGGTACCCTGTGCAGTATGTGGAGATTTCATGGAGTGTCTTGTATATTCGAGCCATGTCGACGAGATTCATGTGCAAGGTTCGTCCTCCCACTATCTCTCCCTCTCAGTACACGACAGTAAAGAACATGTGCCCCTTAGCCGTGCATGTTACGTGTATGTCTGCGCGTGTGTGGGTGCGTGTATGTTTAAGGGCTGACTTACTGGATTGCGTTAATTATATCACCGCTGTGTTGATAGTACCGCCGTCTATGGCAGTGGCTACGAAGGTGGTAGCTAAGCAAAAAAAGCATGCAGCATCCGAAACGGTGGAAACGATGAACACAATTTTCAACGCCGGCCGTCTGGCTCACTGGCGAGGTGGCTGTCTCTAAGAACGAGGGTCTTAGAGGCAGTCGCAGGCACTTCTTTCTGCTCTGCTGTCAGATCAGCAGCTGTCGTCAGTCTTATCGGTGTTGGTGGTTGCCTACTCAACAAGAGTCGACGCAGTTCGCCCACCTCACTCCGTTGAGTTTGTCCCCCTTTCTTCCCTTTCCCGCCGCCTTCCTACCGTCGACGACAAAGACGTTTGCATTTCGTAAACGATCGAGCCGCCGCGTCGTCTCCAGCCAGCGTCAACAACGAGCACGTCGACGAACAACAACAACAACAATAACAACAACGATGATAATGATGATGATGCTCTTGTTTTCGCTAGGCTTCGCCACCTCCTCCTTCGCCTCCTTGTTCTCCAGCATCTTCTTTTTCGTTCCTCTCCTTCGAGTTGTTAGTTCCCGTTGCTGCTGCCTGCATTGCCATTTGGTTGTTCGTTGGAGGACAGACAGACAGACAGACAGACAGAGGGTGTCTGTAGCGCGACGAGCACAAGCACTGTCAACGATGCCGACCGACCACGATTACGGCAACTACCTACGAGAGGAGGGGGGACGCGATCGTTGTAGCTTTGGCTCTCTCCCCAGCGGGCGGCGATTAGGCAGCGGGGCGCGCGGTCCGCAGGCTGGCAGGCAGGCTGCCTGCTGGCGGGCAGGCGCAAGCGAGCCAGACGCGAACGGACGGACGGGCGCGCATATCGGTGTTGGAGAGCCCATGGCGTGCTGGTCGAGCCAGCAGTGTTCTCTGGAGTTTGTTGGTGGTGGTGGTGGTGGTGAACCCAAATTATCGATAATCAACGCACAAGCGCTGACCGCATGACTGTGAAATTGAAGTGGGGAAACAGAGAGAGAGAGAGAGCAAAGGGGCGATGGTGAAGGCAAAGGTTCATTTATTCATTCATTCGTTCACCAGGCCGCACTGCTTCAAGTGGCCGCGCCGTTTTCGTGATAGTAGCGAGTGTCTGTCTATTTGGAGTAGTCGAAACAGCGCTCATATGGCCGCCAGCAGCGGTACGAGTAGCCAACCATCCGGCCGATTGATCGTTGTGCCAGCATCGTAAGCAGAGGCTGTGTTCCGCTGCCACAGCAGACTTACGCTTGCCTTTGGCAGTAAGGAATTGAAAGGAAACAAGTAAGATTCGACAACGACGACGAGAACAGTTACTCGGTGAACAGGCTGCGGTGGTGCGAGTGTAATATCATTATTACCATTATTATTATCGTCTTAAGCAGTTACGCGCGTACTTTCATCCTCTTTAGCTTGTTTTGTGTGTGTGTGTGTGTGATGCGTATGCATGCGAATGTGGACGTGTGTGTATGTGTACTAACTACTGTATACCATATAGTACTTGTATCTATGAATACAGATACGTGGATCCAATAATTAAATGAGCCTGAATGAAAAACAGGCACTGTTTTGCGGCCACTTTTGGTGCCATTATCGGCCTTCAAAGAAGACTCAAAGTCGAAACGTGGATAGCCGCCAGTGACAGTGAAGGACGATGAACCTTAGCGGTGTAGCGGAGAGATGCGACCCGCCACCGGGCCCAGCAGTCGGCGCCTGTTGTCGCCTTCGACGGAGTAACGCGTTTCGTAGACAAAGACAGAAACCGCGACCATCGCCGCCCCCGTCGACGGAGGCGGAAACCCTTCGAATATCGGATCTTGATGCTAACGATAACGAAACAGACCAGCAGCCTAATCGGATGCCGGGCCGGGGCCGAGACCCTCAACGCCGCGACAGAGACGGTGCTGATACTCGTAGCAGGAGCCGTAGAAGGAATAGGGATAGTGAGATAAATCGTGGTAAAGGCGGTGGTCGCCTTCATAGTGCCGCTGCGATTGAGGATAAGCTTGTGGTCGTTGCTCAGCTGAGCGTTGACGTACCGATGAAGTCAGGCGCAAGCGCCACTATTGCTGCCGTTACAGTGCCAGCGATTGTTGATCCTTATGGCATTACTGTTGTCGGAAATTGGTCAGCGAGTGATGCTGGTAGTAGTAGTTGTTGTAGCAGTGTTATTTGTTGTTCTAGTAGTACGCTTCGTTGTGCGATAGCCGAAGCTATTGTGAACGCCGGTCGTGTTGAAGGCTGTCACGTTGAAGGTTCTGAGGATGTTCCTGTGCGTAATGTGTTCATCGCGTTTGTAGATGAGACCGATCCGCAGAAGTACCTGGACAAGAAGGACATCAACAAGAGTCACCACACGTCGGGCAAACAGCCTCTCACCGGACGCGGCGGGGTTCTTTGGTCGCTAGGCGAGACGGTCTTCAACAGCCTGGCTGGTGCCTGTTCGCCAGATGCCAATGATGCTGATTCGGTAGTTTCGCCGATCGGCTCTCACGAGCAGGTGGTCGCCTCCTGCTTTCGCTACTACCACGGGCCGACGACCGCATGCTTGGCGATCTCACCGGTTGTGCAAATCTGCCGAACCAGCCAAGCGCAGCAAGAGGTGAGTGACACACAGCAATAATTAGATGTTTATATCACTTCTATCTTGTCTATAGTAGCACGTGCTCGTAGAGCTCACGTTCAGCATCAGCTATGCAGCCATGAAAACTGGTTGTCAATGCCCTGTCTCGTATCTAAACGCCCTATCTACTAGAACACAGGTCATTTTATACGAAATACGACATTGCAACTATCTGCAAAGCATACATATTTGTATTGATTAAGGCAAGTATTATCTTCTTGGGTCGCCATAGCCCAACAACTATTAATTGACAGAACGGAGCAAGGATTTTATTTTCCCAGAACGTTTTAGATTTAGCCCTAAACTTGATTCAAGTAAAGTTCAATCCCGTGTATGTTTGAGAAGCTAGTTCTACGAAGAGAATTTCGGCGGCGGCGAAGGAGGTCATAATCTCATAGCGCCAGATCGGTTTGTGTGAGAGAAGGTTTTCGGTAAAACAAAGAGCTTCCTTCAAACAGTTCAATTGCGCGCAATAGTTGTTAGAGGTTTAGATTTTCCGTAAAAGGCTTTTTTTAGACTTCTCGAACTAAAGTTACGCCTAACAAACGTATGTCGGTATCAAACCTCGAGGACCAATTTAGCCGATCTGTGTATCTGTACACCGGAACTTCTTTCACGAAACCTTGCAGATCATTCTCGAACCACACGTTTGTTCATGACCTCTCAGTCACGACCTACACATATTCTACGTTTCTATGATGTTGAGTCTTTCGTGGAAGTGGTAACACAATCTATGACAATAATCATCGGCTCCATCGATATATGTTTTATGCTGAAGAACAGTTTTAGATTCCAGTTTAAAATAATTTAGGTGAATCAAAATATCATTTGAAAGAGTTCCCTAACCGTGTAGAGCCGGCATACCGAACGTCTGCTTGAGTGGTGAGTTTGACCACATGCTTGTTTTGATCCATCCTGATCGTTAACCACCCTTGATCTCGAAACGTCGTTGGTCCCGAGAGTGGTAGAGAGTCCTGCGTTGGTATATTCCGTCTACGCTTAGATCAAAAGCCTTGCTCTTATCTTGCACGTATTGTGCTTTGCTCTGCTCATTAGAGAAACTATACTACACGCTATTGCTGTTTCGTTTGGAGACTTTGATATGCGTGCACAGCTAGCTAGCATAGATACGTCGGTGCACTCCAGGAGGTGAACCGGGAAGCCCTATCCAAACTTGGATGCAGTGCTTTTCGGATTTTCGTTTACATGTTTGCGTTTTTTTTAAACAACAGTAACGTATTTGCACCTAGAATTAATTTTTTTAAGGAGATTATTTTTGGAACTTTCCGCCATTGTACCAGGCCTTAGGTGTTTCTCTCCCTTTGTGCGTACACGTGTGAACGCATACATAGTCTGGGCCACAACTTCGGACCGACCGTACCCTGCTGTATAAACGTGCAACTCCAAGACACCCTATGTTTCGAGCCACACGCTCCCGGACTGCAGTGGCCAGCAACCGGAACTGTGACATAGTACCTGTAAATATAACAAGCATTGTTGTTGGGAGCCCTATCTGGCTAAATATAGAAAATTAGTAAAAGGCATCCAAAACACGTTTCTGAGGCGTCCGTGTTTCAAGCGCTCCTAGAGCGTGATAGCTGACCTTGTTCCTAGTATACACTCAGTCTCTGGAGCAAGGCAACATACCAATCTGCACTACGTCAACTTACAAAATGTGAATAGCTCGAATTTTTTATGTAAGCTTCAATGACCTAAGGAGCCAGCTATCCATCACCCCAAAGACCGTGGCCCGTTTTGAGTTTGTAAACAGGCTGTTTGCCTGGCTGGTGGCCAAACACGCGCATGCAAATGCAAATTGGTACCCGCGTATTTGGCGATTGGTCACGTACTCCTTGCAGGATTACGCAATATATATATATATATATATATATATATATGATAACTCGTAGCGTACACCCGGCAACGGGTGATATCGACGTGGGGACCTTCGTTACCGCGATAAGTACACCGTGTTGATCAGTCTTTATTGTACTATTAGTCGTTCTAACTCTAATAGGTGGCTCGAGCCCTTGTTAGAATTATATTAATTGCTCGTCGTACTAGCGTAAATTGATCACCATACGTTCTGTTTTTCCTTGATAATACTATTTACGAAAATCCTCCTGTTACGGGTTCTAGTTACTAGTACTATTGTTTTCCTAATCGCTACATCCACCTGCACCGCGTCTGTTTTTGTTACTGCCGCTGGCCTTGATGGCCCTTGCGTATTGATTTTTTTTGTCGAAAAGCGTTGCTGTTGAGCTATTTGCTCCCTGCTGCTTGGATGGCAAGATGTGCGGTGGCTTATAGCGATTTCTATCGCTGTCGTCGCTGCTCTCTGACGCGCAGTCCGTTCTAGCGGTAACACTCGTGACACAAAGGGAGGCTGCTGTTAACGATACGCTCTTACTACTGCTACCAGCAACTGTTTTGCTGTAACCGCACAAACGGTATAATCAACAGCTTTTACTCGTGGTATGTATGTCTGAATTGTGCGTATCGCGATTGTGGCTACGCTGGACATGCTGCTTTCGCGTGTTAGCGTTGTCACTCGGTCCATTGATGTGTGTGTGTGCGTGTTAAGACACGAGTTCGAGTGCAATAATTGCGCTGCAGTACGCAATGGAGTCATTATGTAGCAGCAGCAGCACGTAGTAAACAAGATTACTTTCGTTGTGGACCGGGAACAACAGGAAGGGGGGGGGCGATGTAGGGGCACAGATTTAGGCCGATTTTGCATAGAGAAAAAGCGCAGCATAAATCTTACGTGATTTCTGTGAGGCAAATGCGAAACGGTTTATCGCGTCTTTCGCCGCTTGGCGTCCTGCTTTCTCCCTGTTTATCTCTCTCTCTCTCTCTCTCTCTGTTTCTAGCTGTGTTGTCATTTTGCGCAGTAAAACAACGTTACTCAAAACTGGTTAATGCTGGACAATGGAAACGAGAAATGGATCAGGAAACTTGAACAGGTCGCGAAGTTTGTCTCAAATAATCGGGATGGCACTTCAATTCACAATCGTCGAAGACTGTCATAATCACCGCTATGTTGTTTTTGTTTTGGGGGAGTTCTGCTACCACGGTACATGCGCTCCCTCAACGGCAGATTGATCCTTGAATTGGAACCTCGGTATTGCTCATATACATTCCGTGATATGCACTGACGCCTACAATGTGTCACAACATTATGAGCAAGGCACACGAAGCGAATCGCTTTCATCGTCATGTACTGTCTGCTGTTGCGTTGTCGAATAGAACAAGTGCAAATACTGCGAGGTGATGGACGTGTCGACACTATGCCACGTTTAGCCTGCCGAAAAAGCTTGACAACTGATCAGAAATGTAACCGGGCGGTTAAAACCATCGCAGAAGTCGTACTTGCAAAGCATCTACAAAACACGATGCATTTTATGCGTAATTTATCACTCCTGTGGTGGTGTCCTGTCTTTGGCGAAAGTTAAGATGTCAGTACTTAAAATGATCTGATTGCGGTTGGATCGAGCCTTGCGGAAAATCCGTATCGGGCATACTTAATTGAAAAATACATCTTAAAGTTTAGTTTTGTATTAAACAACATGCAGGATCGTCTTGATGTTAACAGCAGATACACTAGCAGCAGGGCGCCTCAAAATACGAGAATTCGGGTTGACAAGTGAGAGGATTCCGGGTAGGGAGTTGTGAAGTAAGAGGCCGGGCGGTAGTTGCTAGAACGTAGTAGTAACCTAGGTTGTGTAGCAAGTGAAGGTTAACGTCTCTGATGTACGAAGGCCCGGATAGCACGTGTGGAGAAGTAGTATAAAAGAGTGAAGAGCAGGGGGAAGCAGAAAGCGTAAAGGTAGGGTGGCCCACGGAAACAGGCTGTGGGTTGCGAAGCTCTGGAGGTACAGCTGAGATGTAGAGATGGCCTGGGGATGTAAGAACTCACGGATACAAAGATTTGAGGTTAAAGACGCAGAAGGATGTTGAGCTGCGTGTGGGCGGCGATTGGCGGCCATTCTGTCGTAAGCAGTATACGTTATTAGGCTTGCAGTATATGTTGCTAGTAAGCATTCGTTTGGAGTTGGTTTTCCTACAGGCCAGCTGCCGCTGGTACCGCCACTAGTTGCTAGAACAGTTGATCATAGTTTATACATAGAGCGTACCTCTACGCCCGCCCGTCAATCGTCTGTTACCTATATTTCGGTAGCGCAACGCCGTAGAGATGATGACGTTGACGGTCATGGCAATGATGCTCATAATGATAACGACGATGATGATGATGATGGCGATATCGGCTACGATCATCCATGCCGCCTTTGATAGCCGCCTTAGCGTAAACATCACCGGGTCTAGTCAACCGGGCGCCATACAGCCAACCCTCTCCTCTCTAGCCTGCTCTTTAGAAGACCGTACGAATAGAATATACGGGAACAGGGACCTGAAGAGAAAGTATGTGTATGAGAGAGATAGAGAGATGAACAGTGGAAGTTCGAAAGTGAGTCTTGTCAAGAACGTTAATGGTTGGCCAGACCTTGTCGATCTCACAATAAACACTCTACGGGTAACTCCCACAGGCGTAACGGCCTTTACTTGTATCTGTAATGTGTATTGACTTACCTGTCTTCGGTGGTATGTGCGTTGTGGCTATTATGGCAGGTCACGCTTAGTAGTGATCGCAAGATACAGTACTAAGGGATATGATGTTATTAAGTACAGTATAGAGCTTTGAATGTGACCCATAATAAGGGCAATAGCAACTTGGCCGGCTATTTTTATGTTCCAATACTGCGGTTCACAAAAAGTACAAGTTACAGTGCACCTGCTGATTCTGCTTGTAGAGGTGTGCCAAGTACCATGCAGTGAAATGCGCAGCAATGGAGCATAAATTATTACGGGGACAACAACCTTATACATGAATTATATATTTTCCTCAATTTGAGCGGAATAAACAGAATATATATATACTTTAATTCAAGAGTGCTAAATCTGTTCTCCTTCTGATAGCCCTTCTTCTCGAACATATCTGAAATTTCTCAGTGGTCTGTCATGTCTTTTCTCGAAAGCCTGAACAGAAGGCGGAAGATTCTAGCAGTCTTTCACATTGCTTAGATGTATCCGTGTTCGGGTATTATCTTGTAGGAGAGTTCTTTTTTGGCATATTCTTAGTTTTAACTGCTCAATTGCTCGAAGTGTTTATCAGTTTTGATGGTTTAGATTTTCTGAGAAAGCTAAAATAAACTACCTGTTTGATGTTTTAAGATGGGCATACAACACATTGGAGACTACTCTTGTTTAGTTTTAGCCTAGGCTATTTTTTCGCCTTTTATTTCCTCCCCGTTATTTTCTTCAATCTGTTTATGTTTCTGATCCTTCTCAACTACACAATGTTAAATATCTGAGCCGATAAAATTGGAAATCAAGCGTCTTATGCGAATAATAAATACTGCGTTATTGTTCCGTGCTAACCTCTCGGTTATGTATTCTAACGTCCAACAATTGCTATTTTAAAATGTTTAGATTAGTTGTTAATGCAACCACAATAATGTAGATACAGGTTTGCGTTTAAAGAAGCCTTATTCGTAAACATGCCCATCATTGGATAGGGTGATCAGACCGCTCTGCGTTTTCAGATCAAACATTTGAAACACTTTACGGGACCGTTAAATTTATTTTCAAACAATTTGTTCTTTTAGGCATTTTTGGATTGTAAATTACAAGTCGTTGATGACAAAAAACTTCTTATTTTAATAACGAATTAGTAGAGGTTATCTAACGTGTCACTACGCTTTCGTACTGGCTTGTTTAGAAACAACCAACCGTGTTTGCGGCTGCGGAGAAACTCGAGGGATTTTTGAATGCGAAAAATGTGTAACATCGATAAGAGTCTCTTTTTATTATTCTTGCTCTGTCTGATATCACACGCGGAGTATGCTGTATATATGTTGACAAAATGAGTTTTATAGTTGTACAGATTTAAATGACTGCCTGAACACTTCCGCGTTTTTCCGACTACAAGAGCGTCAGATGTATTCGAGTGAAGGGGAAATATCCGTCTTGTACACGTCTTGAGATACGTAAAAGTGGTAAAAAGGAAGACGCAAGGCTGAGCAGAGTCTCCAGTTGACTTGTGTTGCATTTTTTAAAGCTTTACGAGACAAATGCTGAGCAGTCAATGATGACAATGATAGTCGATGTCGCGAGTTGCACCGAACACAAGATCGCAGATGAGGCAGAGCAGACCCTGGCTGAGCGATTTTTTGCCTGTTTGCTCAAACAATGAATCACTACGCTGACATTTCGTGGCTAAGAATACGACTTGAAGAGCGCCTCAAGTACAATTGAGAGTCACAAACATGCTCAGAGCTCTGAATGTTCGATAATGTACTGGCAAAACGGTTTTAAGCTTATATATTCAGTTCCATGTCGAATAAGAATAATAATCATTATTATTACGATGATTAATTTGAAATTATGAATTGACCCTTACTATCGGTTTATTATGTCGTATGAACAATGTGGGTGGGATTCAAGCCTCAGTTTAGCAGCCAACTTGCCTAAAGTAAAGTTTTGGGGCTGACCCTCAGCCAAGATTTAACGTCCACGGAACTGTTTTTCACATTGTTTCATAGACGGACCCCCATAAATACAAATGTGCAGCGGTGGGGTTCGAACCCGCGCACCTATGTGTCTCCTCCAGTTGCGAGGCGGAGACTTAATCCACTACGCCACCGGGCTCGACAACTTGCCTGTCCTGCCTATATGGGCTATCGAAACAGTCCCTATATCTGTTACTGCTGTTACTGTGTTTACACATGTTGAGTGCATACTTTAAATTTCGCGGTAGCACTTGGGGCAGTTTTGTATTCCAAACTGAGCAAACAAAGAAGAAAAAACATCCGTATATGTACGAATGTGGATCAAACGAGATACATGACTCCATCGAAAATGGGCATGTGTCGCACCTATGTGTAAGGGTCACGGGCCATCACGTCCACTCCCGTCTCCCTATTTTTGCTCGATTTGGCTTCTCGATGGGCGACAGGATAAAGTGAAATTGCTGTTGGCTATTTTGGCCTTAGCCGTCATGAAGTTTGGACGAATAAATATTACAATTATAATCCTTATATATGCCGTTTGGTTTCCTGCCGTTTCAGATGCTGATGGGCTACTCAAGTCAGCGATTTCCGCAGGAGATGCTGCGCTTCACCGTTACGAATCTACACGCGCAGAACCTTAAGCGCGGTCTGTTCTTTAGTCCGGACCCGTACGTGAAGATGAGCGTTCAACCGGGCCCCGGCGAAGGCGTCCTTTTGTTGCCTCACCACGGACAGGTGTGTCGTACGGACGCTGCCGAGAGCACCGTAAACCCTCGGTGGACTCGGTTGCAGTTCGAGTTCATCGCGTATCCGTCCGACGTGCTCGAGTTCGAGATCAAAGACAAGTCGTCGAGGCCCCGGCCGTTGATGAGCCGCTTTCTCGGCAAGCTGCGAGTGGCCGTGCAGGAGCTGGCCGCCCAGTGCGGCGCCCACCATGTTGCCGAGCTCAGCTATCCGCTATTGAGCCGAAATCCGAGCGATCAACCGATCAGCGGCAACCTGCTGTTCAGCTTCTTTCTCGAGACGGTGGCCAGCTCAATCGGCTGTGATCCGTGGCTGCAGATTCGTCAGTTGCATGGTCCCGCTGTTCTGCAGCAGCAGCAACAGAAGCAGCAGTGTGAGACGGGTCCCAACAACAGTAACAACAACAACAGCAGCAGCAGCAGCAGCTCCAGTGGAGGCAGCGCCGGAAGCGCAGGTGGCGGCTCTTTGTCAACTACAAGCTCGAGTACATCTCTAAGCGGTCACAACAATCCGCCGCCCCCGCCGGCGCCCGAATCTCCCCCCAAACGGAGTACATCCCTTATTCACCGCCAACAACAACAACAGCAGCAGCAGCAACAGCAAAAACAACAACAACAGAAACGACATCAACAGCAGCAGCAGGCGCAATTGCAACCGCCACAGCGTCAGCAAGCAGGCATGGTGCGATCAGACGATCGGACCAGTGATATATCCGGCGCGGCGGTAACGACATCAAACTTGACGTCCGTCCCCAGTACGACCGCGGCTGCCGCTGCTAGCGGGGTGCTTGCTACTGATGATACACAGAAAAGCAGTAACTGCAGTATAGCGGAGAGCGGGGGTGTCGACGACGAGGGCGCCGCTTCCACCGCTGAGGAGGCCGCCGCCGTCCCCACTGGTTGTACTCGAAGTAGTAGCAGCAGCAGTAGCAGCAGTAGTGAAGTCGGAGAGAGAACTGCTGGGTCTGACGATCATCTAACGTCAATCGACAACCCACATCCACCGCCATTGCCGCCTAAACAAAAGAATACCCACAAACCTTTGGAAAGGTGATATGCTCATTTGATTTTCGCTTTTATAGTAGTATTTGTTTGTTTGTAACGGTGCTTTTTGTACTTTTTCTGTGACATATACCTAGTACTCTAGCTAAATAGGGTGGATTGTTGGATGGTTCTGATATTAGGCTTTGCTCGATCTGTTGTTGTACTTTCTTAATTCAAGTCTATTAGTCTAGAATTGTAAACATTGGTCTATGTCGCTGTTTGTTTTCGTCAGTCTAGCTTACGCAGACTACGTAGGTTGGGGGCTAGAGTTCCGCACTACCCGGACGACACATTAGGTGTGCATTAGGCATTTTTTTTATGCCGGTTTCCTATCAATAAGTTCTAGCGGTATTCGGTATTCATTCTACTATGCTTTCGGTATCCGTTGCATGCTGTAGATCGAACGCCTCGAATCCGATTGGCGAAGAAGGCTCGGCACACATTTCGTCAAGCTTGACGACGCCACCGTCAGTAGCGGTCACCTCAGGGTCTTCGTCATCATCTGTCGCCACCATGAACTGCAGCGGCCGAATCACGACGGCGATTCTGGACAACGCTGACAGCCACAGCAGCAGCAACAACAACAACAACAACAACAACGGCAATAGCTATATGTTTACTGGTCATTTGAACGGCGCAAGCGCAGAAGGCGCAGCCAGCTCTTCTGGCCAGTTTAGTGGTGTGCCCACAGGAAGTACGACAGGCACTGCGGCATCAGCAGCAACCGCAAGAAAAGCAAACTGTGATAGTTTATTGTCAACAAGCAGCAACAGCAGCAGTGAATCTGAAGGAGAACTCAATGGCAGAACTCACATGGAATCTGACACTGAGGATGTGCTTGAAAACCGCGAGCATGACAACAATAACAATGATGGCGAGCACAGTGAGGAAGAGGAGGGGCGCGAGGGCTGTGCAGTGAACGAAACTGAGGGACAGGCCGTTCACCGTCGACACGCGGGCAACGATGACGTTCCAGCACCGCCCGCCGCCGATGGCGATCTTCTCGAGCAGGAACAGCCTAGCTCTGTTGTTGGCTTCAGTCGCCTCTCGCTCGAGCATTGCTCCCTCCCACCGGGGTCGATGAATACACACTACCAACCGCGAAGACCGAGCTCCAGCAGTGTCGGTATGTATATATATATATATATATATATAGCGTTTCTTTGTATGGCAAATTATTATTATTATTATTAATTATACGACATGGCGTGGTGTCATGATGTCATTCAGCTCGGATCAAATATAAGGTCGACTTTGATGCGAAGCTCGCCAGGAAAATAAATGATTTTAATACTAATAGCTGGAACACACTCAAGTTTAATAAGAGCTCTTCTCCATGCCGTTCTTTGCCACGTAAACAAAGTGGTTCGAAGGTTAGTTAAACAAATATACTTTCCATCTACTGTTTGGATTGAGCGCCTAGGAGTATTTGCACTACTAACAGTGTTTGCATTCGACAACTTTTGTCGATGGTAATTTGTTAATAAAGGTTCTAGCAACGCAGGTTCAAATAGCGACGATTCTATATTGGTCGTCGGTAACACAGGTCATGAGGGAACTGCAGAGTCAATGTCGACCAGTCCGCTGGCAGCAGCTCTGACCGGGGACAATTCGCTGACAGCACAGTCCGATCAGTTGGTGACACGACCCACTGGTATGGAATGCAGCCTTCCTCACGAGGAATTCAATTGGTCTCCGATGACCACTGCAAGTGAGTCACCGCTGCTTCAAATTACACCAATCAGCGACAGCTTCATGGCATATACCATTAGCATATAGCATCTGCTTTTTAGCAAAGTCTTTACTAATTATGTCCTAATATTATATTAGCATGACTCTGACAGAATGAATACGTGCATGTATGTATGTATATATATATATATATATATATCTCAAGGAAGCGAATCTGGAAGTACTTGACAAAATAAACGCCATCTTTCTAAAACGAGTGCTAGTAGTCCATTGCACTAGCCGCAACCGGCTTGTCTACTTGTTGGCCTCGACACCACTCTTTGTGGAGGATCTCAGAGCGACTTATGCTTTACCGAGGACGGAGGACTTCAAGAATCATCTTGCTGAATGGGAATATAAATTTGCGGATGTTGATTGGCGTTTTTATGAGACTAGAGCGATGACCACAAACTACTGGAAGGGCGGGCGCATGTTGTAAAAACAAGTACTTCGTTACTGGGTTGGCAGTACATGGAATACAGATGAGGATATGTTTGCTAAATGGGTTGCATGAAATATCGATCGAGTGTGAATGCAATCTATGCGGAAAATCGTGTGATCTGTATAATCTCCAACAGTGAACAAAAGCAATATCGCTGATGAAAGTATCGTAGGAGAGCTGTAGCAGATATATATGAATATATATATATATATATATATATATATATATATATATATATATATATATATATATATCATAATATCCATATTTTATACTGCTATAACTTTAAGAGAACATCTTGAAAGCCTATTTATAGTAATTTGTAATTGTTTCTTTTCTGTATTGCTTTGCGGTGGCTGTGAAGGAAATGGAGATGCTACTACAGCGGCAACAACGGTTGTCGTTGGCTCGTCAACGGCCATGTCTGACGACGCGGTGCACCACGACGAATGTCTCGATTCGACATCGTCATCCTCGAGCGGCTGTTCGCAAATCACAATGACTGATGAGCCGAGTCTCTCAGACGACGGCGACTCAGAGACATCAGACGATGAGTCCGAGGAACAAAACCACCCTCCAGAGAGCTCCGTCCTCCCCACGCTTTCGAGCGCGTCGAGATCTAGCATAGCTGCGCCGGGCACAATGGCGTACCATGACGCTGACAACATGCCGTGTCACACCCGTACGGGAAGTCCACAGATATTTCAGCAATCGCAACACCAGCAGCAGCAGGTTTGTGTCGTACCCCAGTTCAATAACCGTTGCTCACTGTTTGAAATCTTGTTCACTGGATGCGCATCAAAACGTTGCAAACGTTGCTAGCTGACTTTGTATGCATAGTACTAATCAACAACCATTAGTAATGCAAATAAATGTTTCAACAACCCTAAGCAATATGGACTTGCAAAGGCTAGTCATTAGTTCATTCTGGATTTTTAACTTAATTGTCACTCTTTTTATCTCTTATGCCAGGGGTCCAACGCGGGGGCTGTCGGCGAGGCCGCTCCCAGCTGTCCGCAACGATCGGAGAGTCTGCGGAGAAGTGAGGTAGCCGTAGCTGACACTACGCTGAATGGCAGCGTCGGCACTAGCGGTACCGATGCATCGAACAGTACAAGGCGACGGGCCCAGTTGAGTGCCGAAGGTCGCGACTCGCAGGCAATTCTCTCCGGGGTCCGGCTGGGGGCTGAACGGCCGCCGTCGCTGAGCTCGCTTAGTCACCAGAATGCCGATAACGATGAACAACGGGTAGAGGATGTCGTGGATAGTCGCATTCGAGCCGCAGGCAACGGTCGACACACGATCACGCGACTGCCGTCAATTCCGGAGCGCACCATTCGATACCAGCGAGTGGACGTCGACGATCCACTGCCGAGCAACTGGGAGGCGCGCATAGATTCGCACGGACGAATCTTTTACATCGACCATCTCAATCGCACGACGACGTGGACGCGCCCTGAGCGTCTATCTGCAACCGGAAACTCGACGGGAAGCGGCCAAGGACAGGCCGGACTTGGAACGTCCGCAGTGTCCACCTCTCTTTCGACCGAACAGTTGCAAAGACAACAGTTGGACAGACGCTATCAAAGCATCCGGCGTACCATGAGCATGAGTCGGCACTACGGCAATCCACTGCGAGAGCAGCAACGGGATCAAACGAGTCATATCCAGCAGGCTGGCACACACCACACCGCCCAGCGGCATAGTCACAGTCACACTCACAACCCGCGGCTGGCGTCGATTCTTCCTCAACCGAACTTAACGATTCAGAACGGCATTATCAACCTACAGACGAACCCACCGCCAGCGCCACCGGCCGCACCGGTACAACAGCAACAAGGCGCGGTCATGTTGTCTCCGGGCCGCACCTCTCCGCCTCCACCTGCGCCGCCTCTAGCGTCAATTACTGCTAACAGCGCTTCTTCTTCTTCCTCCGATAGCTGCTTATTAGATAGCGGGTTCGTCGGCAGCCCTCTAGGGGAGTCCCCCGCACAGTCTTCAGGCACAGCCGTCGCGAGTGCTTCGGCTGCAGGAGGCGCAGCCGCTGTTGGTACTGGATCGGCTCCTACGCCCGCCGCTGTCCGGGGCCATGTGCAAGCGCCAGGCGCGTCGAAGTATTTGAAGCTCCCCGCGGTTCGATTTCTGACACGCTCAGACTTCTTCAACGTTCTTCACATGAATGACGAAGCGTTAGCGCAGTACAACCGCTCGTCGAGTCTGAAGCATATGATCAGCAAGATCCGGAGGGACGCCTCCCACTTCGAAAAGTACCAACACAACAGGGACCTGGTGGCGCTGCTGAATCGCTTTGCCAATCGATCCAAAGAGCTTCCCCGCGGTTGGGAGACGAAACTCGATCGTAGTGGAAAACAGTTTTTCATTGGTAAGCAACAGAATACACAGCACCCTAAGGTATGATTTTTTTTAAACGTCTGTGCGTCAGTCTTGACGGAGCGCAACTCAGTACGTCTGATTTGCAAGTTGGAATTATTGGACACAAAAGCCAATACCTTACAAGTGTAGATAGTGTGGTGACATTAATGATCGTCAATTGTAGTTTAGTAGACCGATTAATTTCTACTTCGTTGTATGATTCAAATCTTTTCCTAATAGGAAATCGGTGGATTTTAGAGACTAGGTTTGCGGTTTTGTCGCCGCTATTAGTGACCGTGCTGATATTGTGCGATATCAGTGGCACCAATCAAATCCTACCTGAGAAGAAATCTGCTGTGTCGGTTGTAACAAACATAACGGTTATTCTGAGTGCAGATCACACAACGCGGACAACAACGTTCATCGATCCACGCCTGCCACTCGATGTACCCTACTTGAATCCAAACAAGCTTGTTGTTCCGCTAGCTGCGAGACGAGCGTCGACACGCGTCGACAGCCAACCTACGAATACTACTGCGCAACCACCTATCAGCAGTCAACAGCTGTCGGCAGCAACTGCGGCGGCTGCTGTTGCAACAGGTGTGGCACCAGGTGGGTTGGCAAGCGCTGTTACGACGACGGCACCGGGCGGCCATTCAGCGTCCTCAGCCAACGTTTCTGCCGGGTCGCAGGTTGGTGGTCATGCCCCGTTGCAGCCGGCAGCAGCAGCGATCAACGATGAGGGTGACGGTGTCGGTGCTTCGCGACCACGGCCAACATCGTCTCCGCAGCCTTCGTCTTCGTCACAGCCCGTACCCCCACCACGGCCACCTCAGACAGCTCCACCGCCAGCAGGAACGCTGATACCCCCAGCTCCGCTGGCGCCGACGGCCTACAATGACAAGGTCGTAGCATTCCTGCGCCAGGCTAACATCATGGATATTCTCCGCGAACGGCAGCCGTCGATCCGCGAGAACACTCAGCTGCGCGACATGGTCAATCAAATACGGCAGGAGGGTGTCACTGCTCTAGCTCGCCTCAGTCACGATGTCGATCTCACAATATTACTTAGCCTCTTCGAGCAGGTGAGTCAACCCTGAGATATATTTTAAGATGAGGAAAGATTGTTAAGGTTTCACTATTTTACATCGCTCTACTTTAATCTATGTGCTTTTCGTTCAAGGTCGAATCTTATTTCTGTGTCAACGTGTTATATATAATTAGTGTCATTCGTGTAAACATCGAGTACTGGTTGGGGCCTTACTAAATGTGTGCGCAACATTTATTCCGGGTTTTAGGAAATTATGTCATACGTGCCGGCTGCGCTAACCCAGCCTGCGCCCAGTTCGCCACACTCGTCACCCGCTATGCAAAGATCGAATATTCGGGCACCGGCGCCGTATAAGCGGGATTTCGAAGCCAAACTACGCAATTTCTACCGTAAGCTCGAATCGAAGGGCTACGGCCAGGGCCCGTCTAAATTAAAACTAAACATCCGGCGCGACCATGTACTGGAGGACGCTTTTAACAAAATCATGGCTGCCAGTAAAAAGGATCTACAAAAGAGCCGGCTTTATATCGGATTTGCCGGCGAAGAGGGTTTAGACTACGGTGGGCCGTCGCGAGAGTTCTTCTTTTTGCTGAGCCGCGAACTCTTCAATCCATACTACGGTCTATTCGAGTATTCCGCCAACGACACGTATACGGTGCAGGTGTCGCCGATGTCGGCATTCGTCGACAACCAGCATGAGTGGTTCCGGTTCTCGGGCCGAGTGCTCGGATTGGCTCTTGTGCACCAGTTTCTGCTGGACGCGTTCTTTACTCGGCCGTTCTACAAGGCGTTGCTACGGTTGCCGTGCTCGCTCAGTGATCTCGAGTATCTGGACGAAGACTTCCACCGCTCGTTGCAGTGGCTTCGGGACAATGACATTTCTGATCTCGGATTGGAGCTTACGTTCTCCGTCACAGAGGAGGTGGCCGGTAAGACGCTTGAAAGGGAACTCAAGCAGGGAGGCCGTAACCTGCAGGTGACCGAGCGCAACAAAAAGGAGTACATTGACAAGATGGTTAAGTGGCGACTCGAGCGAGGTGTCGCCGAACAAACTGAGAGTCTCGTAAAGGGTGAGCATTCTTGTCTCGTTCATCGTTGTGGCATCGTTGTGGATTTCTAGTATTCTGATTGGGCAATAACCTGTATAAAACAAATAGTTGTATGACTATTTGCTCCTGTTTATATCAGTACGTTAAGCATCTCCTGATCTGTTTTCTAGCAGCATCTGTTTACCCCTTTACTTTTCTCACGGTATTTCTTCTGTTCCCCCCCCCCCTTCTATTTGCAGGCTTCTACGAGGTAATTGACCCACGCCTCGTGAGTGTATTTGATGCTCGGGAATTGGAGCTGGTGATCGCCGGCACAATGGAGATCGACATCCACGACTGGCGCAAGCATACAGAATACCGCTCAGGTTATCACGATTCCTACCCAGTCATACAGTGGTTCTGGATGGCTATCGAGCGATTTGACAACGAACGCCGCCTACGGCTACTGCAATTCGTAACAGGAACCTCGAGTATCCCTTACGAGGGATTTGCCGCACTTCGCGGCTCTAACGGGCCTCGAAAGTTCTGCATTGAGAAATGGGGAAAACCCACCAGTCTGCCCAGGTAACAGCTCATGTAATAGAGCAAGAACAAACAAGGGAAACTACCAAGTACTCAATATTACAGAATCTAAAGTTAAAACTATATATATATATATATATATATATATATATAATATATTTAACTAAACCAAATAACATATTGGTTTATTAGAGTAAATAGTATTAATTTAATTTATGAAACAAACGTTGTTCCATGAAAGGAACTTGGATGTGCGTGCACGGTTCGGTTTATGATGTATTTTTTATATTTACACTGAAGCCGTTGCCCTGTGGATATGCTGGTACTTCACCTAACTGTGAATACTGTTCCGGAAAACTGTACAATTAAGTGTCACCAAACACTTAGCAATGTAGACCTATGCAAGAATACCATCAAAGATATTGAAATTTGTGAAGAGGCTAGTAACGTCGCTACAAAGATTATGCTGTGGTAAGAGAATGACCTATTGCTGCTGGTGTTTGTTTTGAACTTTTAGAGCGCACACCTGTTTCAACCGCCTCGACTTACCTCCATACACGTCGTTTGAGATGCTCTACGAAAAATTGCTGCTTGCCGTTGAAGAGTCAAGCACATTCGGCATTGAGTGAGCGGCGCGACATCTGGCATAGACAGGACAAGGAGGACAACACCGGAGGAATATAACACTCGATCAGTATTTGGCTACCTGCCCGTAGATGGATTTGTTGACTTTGTTCGAACATGGCCGGTAATTCCGAGCAAGAAGTGAGATAGCAAACAAGTCAATGAAGAGCTCGTCCGTAGCATGAAGCGCATGAAGTATCCGACTATTTGCGGCCGAAATTCAGCGAACTGGGGGTGGACAGCGAACCATAAGGTGATATGCCGATCGCAGGCTCTGTGATTTATTGTACATATAGCACTGCCCTAATAAGCACCGGCGTCTTCACCCCGACGCTTCCGTCTCCCCAACAATTTCAATATCATCTCAGGCGACCGCTTTCTTAGCTCCTGAACTAGTGCGGGCGACGTCTACTCGGGTAATTTCTTAATGACAGTAGCTGATCTACACCTGTCTACCCATAAAGAGATTGTTAGCCAGTGCGTGGCGGCATATTTCATTACTTACCGTTAGATCTTTACGTATTTATCTAGTGATTCGATGAAGTGTAGTCGCAATAAGTAACGATATAACTTTGAAGCGATTTCGTCATATACTTGCAAATTTTTTCTTGACTAAGACCTGTTAGGTTCCCGCATAATACTTTGATTGTACAGTTTATATAAATGTAAATTGATGGAAATCGCTAAGTTTGCTACGGGAACAAGATTAATATTTGCTTAAGAACGCGAAATCCTTGCAGCAAAACATAAATAATAATTACAATATTGAACGAAACACCAAAAGCAGCTGGAGTAGTAATAAATAGCATAGTATTACGACCAACAAACTGACAAGAAGATTGCATGCATAACGTCATAGCCACCAGCATTGTTACTAGGAACAACAGCCGTAAAATTGCCTACTGGAAAAAACACCACCGACGACAATAACAACAAAAGAATAGCGATCCTCGTACATTGCGAATCTGAAGGATGGTATTTAGCCTTCACCAGAAAAAGAGAAGAGCGGCAGGGGGAAGATGCGGGATCACTCCAGTAGAAGATTTACACTAACACAATTACGCAGGGTATGTGCTGGTACTTCATGCAACTGTGACTACTGTACAAATCGCATACCTAGTGACAAAATACGACGCATTTTCAAATAAAGTGTTAGTAAACAATAGTGGCAATTGATTCAGGCATATTAGCAGCAACATTAGCAATTACTAAGAATGGCGGTTAACAGGACCAAGTGCATCAGCAGCACAAGATGCCAGCGAGTAGTATCAGCAATACAGTACGTTGTTCCACGAAAGGAACTTTGGTGTGCATGTACATCTCGTTTTGCGATATATACACTGTATTTGCGCTTGCTGAAGGTTGGAAATCATCCGATCAGTGACAAAGCGTTCAGCTTTTTACAACAAGTAACACGACCTACGGAGTAAGTTAAAATCAGAGAATGACACAAATGCCAAGAAAAGAACCCATATCTGAACCAGAAGAAACGTTAGTGACTTGAAGAGAAAGAGCTCTATGTTGATCACCATAGCAACAACCACCAGAACATGAACAACAACTGAACTACTCGTTTTGGGCGTAGGAGGGTGGTAACGTGGATACCGTTCTTGTGTTGTTTGTTGTCGTTTCGGTGCTTTCATCGCTCAGGTTTTAGTCGACTCCAACCCTACACAGAGATGTCGACTGCGCAGCCTCATTCTACTAACCGCTAGCACCAGTAACGCCGAGTCGGTGACGATATGAATGATTACCATGATAGTAATGATAATAATTGCATCGAGCCGCTAGTGTTAAGAGCCATATATCGTAGCGAGCAATTTGCAGTTGGACATATATATATATATATATATATGACAGTGAGGACCACAAAATACACGTGCTCTGCTGTCGATGGGAAACGTCAGCGGTAAGAGAGATAAAGGTTTCTTGCAGTCATTGTGTATTCTACCAACGAACGGATGACAAAGGGGATCGATGTGACCAACACTTCAACTGTGCAAAACCAATGGGAAATGTATCACTGAATCTCAGTTGGTTTTACAAGGCTGAGTAGTTACGAATATATATATATATATATATAGATATACAGCTTTGGACCAGATTTTGTAGGCGCAAACGCTATGCTGATTGCAGAAGCGTTAAACTCGTTGGCAAGTGTGTATGGATTTGTGTGTATGTATGTCATGTACGAATGTAATCGTGTGTTTGTGCTCTGTTATGATGATAATTATTACTGCCGTGAGCATGTGAGTGGTGTTTGCCAGGACGCCGGTTGCTGCCGCATCCAGTGGCTCGGTTGCAGTTGGTCCTCTAGGCCACTCATATAGATTCTCTGTAGTCATGCTTTCGCTTGAGGGGGGGGGGGAGACAAAGTCGTCTTCGGGCGAAATCAGTAGAATTCTCTTGTTAGAAGCCAGCCAAGGCATTCTTCTCTATTCGCTGAGCAGTATCATCGGCTCTTCACACTGTCCATGCCCTGTGGCGAAGCGCGTCGGTGAATATATGTAGGTATCTATGTATGTACGTTTGGATGCTTGAGCGGTCGATGTAGCTTTGCTTATACAGGCACCCAAATGATTCGCATCGACTAGCGGGGGAGAGACTACAACATGTGACCGACCACCGTTGAGTTGCAAGTGTAACGGACTGGGGATTGATATTTGGATGCAGTCAAATAGGCGAGGTTCAGTCGAGCAAGTAAATAACGAGGCAGAACAGCCGATAATAAATACCAGTATAAAACCATACTTTGAAGTGACTAAAGACTGAATAGATGCTAAAAGAAATAAATATACTTATATTCATAAGAAACCTGTGACATCTTCATTTCGTCAATTTGTGCGATGATCAGCGTAAACTCTATCAATACTTTCTGTGCGGTTTACTTCTGCATCTGATGTTTCACCAGAATCTATTAATTTAAGGCGTGAGGAGACGGAGCAAACCACCACCACACTTGCGCCCTTTAACAGTTGACGTTTTGGACATGTGTAAATTACCCATGAAAATAGTAAAATCTTTTTATTCTAACCTAATTCGTCTAAGAACCATCATCAGTATCTAGTATAGGCACAAAGCTTGCTTTATATCATACGCAAATAACTGCTTGCGCAAATTCATATTATGCCTACATACATATGCCACAGACAGATTATCCCACACCCTATCGAGTCCATACCCTAGCTTTGGTAGGAGCCTTAATAATAGGAGCCGGATAGCCTCTGGTTGACCGGAACGCTTCCTCGACGTAGGCAGTGAAGGCAGTTCCTATACCATAAACTCGTAGTCTAAAATACGGGAAAAAGCATACAAATGCAGTTCAGCCCTTCACCCTGAGAGGTATCGTTTTGCCTCATCGCCAGCACTAATTGCTGCCTTCAACTAGTAAATTGCCTTTAGCCAAGAAGCTGCCAACAGAAGGGCAACGAATCGTCCTCACTGAGAGGATCGAACCAATATGTAGCGAGTGGCCTTAGCAAAGGCTTGCACGACTTTAATAAAGCCTCTCGCCCCGCAAGTTAATATAGCCTGCCTACTCCAGGATTTGCCACATGAAGTACATAGATTGCGAGTACCATCCATTGGCCGCAATTCGAATTGCCCCGGTAGCAATGCTTGGTCTACCACGTGAGCAACCCGTCCAATGACCAATTACAGAAAATTTTCTTGAGCGTCTGTTTAGACGAACTACCCCTATGTAGACGAAAGTCGTCTCGGTTGTCACCGAGCGTATTCTTGAATAAATACCTTTAAAAAAAGTATCGTCATAAATAACCGATATACGACAATCACCTTTATATTATGGCGACGAGGATGGGATTCCGGAGCCCAGCCGGCAACTTAATCTTGGGGCTTAACCGCATGAAGATTGACGTCCATACATAAATGACCACGATCACTGCGATTGGTCCTGGACGTTGCAACCTTCTGCATATTGTACCTCTAAGGTAAGGGGTGCCGCTTCATTTTGATATAACGCCAGTTGTCACGGCAGTCGAAGACTCGTCAATTATTCGTGGTCTTTACAACCTTACCTTCCATGTAGCTAAAACGCAGTAAACCCAACCCATCTGTCGTGTTGTAGTACCAGATGTTCTACAGACCCATCTGGCGAACGACCGGCTTAAATTAGCCGGTGCTCCTTACGATCAATAACAGAACTGCGCGCTACTGGCGATATAACCAGCGTATTCTACCGGTTCGTCACCAGGTCTAAGAGTTAAGACAGCCTCTAAAAGAGGTAAGAAACGAACTGCAAAAGGTGGAAGGAAATAACATAAAATAGAGCGGTAGTTATAATATATTAATACACTTTATTGATTTTCATTGATCAGTCTCAATAGTAGAATTACTTCACATTCTACATCATCACCACCATGCAAAACACATTCGTCCATCTGCCCGGTTTTTGTTGTTACAGTAGCTGCAATTGTTTGCAACTGCTGATGCGGCCGCGTTGCCTTGTCCGTTTGGCAATAATTTAAACTTCGTACGTGCAGAGAAGTTGGCCAGCACAGTAGTTAGTAAATCCAGTTTCTGTTTATATTTCACCTGCCATGTATAAAAACTTGCGTGCCTGTGTGTATGTGCTCGACGTGATCGATAAGCGGGTAGGCTCACCTTAGTTCAACCTCCAGATGAACACTGCGTAGCACAGTTTCTTAAAGGCGACCATGACAAAACCAAACGATGAACGTTTAATAATGGCAATAAATTGAATGCATAATTGTAGTACACGTATAAAGTTCTTGTCAATAAACGAGAACAGCGTCTACCGTTGTACGAACGGAACGACATAGAAAAAAGCAAAGTTTGGTAGTGACATATACTCCTGCTGTCACCATCCAGTCATTCAGTTGATGTGTATAAATATACCTTGACTCGTTGATGCAGTAGGTCGCACATAAAACGGCCCCTATATATATCGAAGAATAAATGCACAAACACGTTCTAAGACCCGAGAGTATGGGTCTCATATTTCTACGCGGTGTTTCTAGATTATATGCAGAATTTTTGCTCACCGCGATCAGATGCAACAAAATGTCGAAAGCGTCTCTAACTATTACCTTTCGCCTGGTGTTTGCCTGTTGTGTCTTAGTACTTTGTTACTAAATTGGAGATTTAACAACGTGAGATTCTGCGACTTCTACTTGTTTGGGATTTGTAAGCGATAGCCCGAAGAACGTAGCAAAACAACCACGTCGGTGAGTAGCACTAGTATACAGCAGTTAGCAAGTGAGTACGCGAACGCCCTTACACGCCCTCGGGCTTGCGTTCGACCCTCAGCGAGGCACCACTGAACAGGTGGGCATGTCGTAACATTCGTTATTTCGATTAAACCTCGTAGATTTCGTCGAGTACATATGCATACTGCACTGAACTTCATGATAGGCCATGACAGCACCTAAACGTTCTTGCACGTCTTGTCAAATTCTCGTCACCTCTATCTCTCTCTGTCCCCTTCTCGATTAGACGCGCTATTAGCAACAAATTAATGGCAGTAGTCGCTTCTATTCAACCAGCTTCTCTTACCTATCAGCGTAGGAAAATATGTGAACTCTCACTCGTGACTCGTCTAGTTCGTTGGTCAATTGCCTTACTGGTTTCCACATCATCATTTGCTTTAGGCGGCCAGCACAGATATATATATATATATATATATATATATATGCTTATCTCTATAGTCAGCACAGCTATTGTAGTGGTCGTTGCGGCGGCTGCTGCTGCGGTAACATCGGCCATCGCGAATCCACAATTACTGTCCTGTAACTGTAGAATTATTAAGCAGTCTTTTTTCGTGAGTAAGTGATCATCACCATGCACGTAGATTTCAAATTTTCGTTCTCGAGCATGTTTTGTTTCTTTTGTATCCATATATATATATATATATATATATATATATATATATATATATATATATATATATATATATGTGTGTGTGTGTATTAGATGCGACCTCCATTTAAGCAGAATCAACATGCCTCATAGCCGCCTCTATTTGTAGAGTGGAGGCTCTACAGCAATATTCGGTCACTGGTATTCCGGATTATTGCGCACTACTAAGACAATCGCCCAGTCAGTGAATGAATCGAACGGTGCATTACCACCAAGACGTCTCCGTAGGTTACGACACGCGTTGGCTTTTCCATTCAATGGTGATCGCCTGTTTCACCTATGAAGGGCAAACTAGATATAAGGAAATAGGGAGAAAAAATATAGAGTAGTTGAGCCACAAACGGCAATCGAGGCAGATATATATATATATATATATATATATATATATATATGTACTCCCAAATATAGTGATATGGGTTATACAATATAAAGCTAGAAGAACAGAGAAAACTAGGCGAAACACGGAAGGATAACCAAAAAATAGAAGAATAGACGAATGTTCGCGTAGACAGAATAGTAATACGAATTAATGAATAAATATGTGTGCGAAGAGACGACGGTAGAGTAGCAGAAGAAGCCCAACGCGCGTATCACCTCGTTCGAAGCTGATCGTCAGTCTGCACACATGCGCACAAACAGACAGAAGACAACAGTAACCACGCACGCATGTATGAATGGCAGAGTATGTTTAGGCAGCCATCATCATCATCGCCACCGTTATATTAATTATTCATACTGTCGTAGTCACGTAGGTACACGCTATTCATCCCTATTCGCCAACTACCCCCTATCTACTCTTAACTAGTAGAGGCTAGCAGTCATACACAACGGCATACGGCGGGCAAAGTTGGCCCGTTGGAGCGACAGCATTATCATCATTGTCACATAGTCCACTTTACCTTCTTTCCCGGTTGTCGGCTATCGCATTCAATCGTATTCTCTTATTTTAATTTAATTTTGCGGTCCTAACGTACAGACCGGTGACCTCGTTATGGTATTGTTTGTTGCTCGTGTTCTTTTGGTGTCCGATGTCACAATGATCGAAATCATGTCATTCAGTCATTCTACTAGTCCCACCTTCACTACGGAGCTTCTGGTCAAGTGTGCGTACTACAAGTGTGTACATTTCCGCACATGTTCTCATGGCCTGAGGTTTCTACTGAGGATGTCGTTCGTATCTACATGACGGCGCACTTCTTCGGTTGCCGCTTGTACGGTTCGGGCTTCAGGACGGCTCGGACAGCCTCCTCGAACACCTGCTTCAGGCCGCGCTGCGTCAGCGCGGAACACTCGAGATACTTGACTGCGCGTATTTTGCCGGCCAGCTTTTGACCCTGCTCGCGGCGGATCGGGCCGGCGATGCCCTGTTCGTGGAGCTGCTGCAACGCCTCCTTGTCCTCGCGAAGATCGGTTTTCGTTCCGACGAGAATGATCGGCGCGTCCGGACAGTGATGCTTGATTTCGGGCTGCCACTTGCTCAGCACGTTGTCGTACGACGACGGGCTGACGACCGAATAGCAGACGAGAAACACGTCCGTCTGCGGGTAGGACAAAGGTCTCAGCCGGTCGTAGTCCTCCTGACCGGCGGTGTCCCACAGGCCGAGTGAAACCGCCACTCCATCGCACATCATTGCCGCCGAATAGTTGTCAAACACTGTCGGTACGTATTCGTCTAGGCAACGACAACGACAACAAGAACAACACAGGCAGAGCCGAACACAAACATTAGTTCTTCGTCAATCAGTATTGAACTTATTCTGGTCCAACTCAAAACTGCCGCGAAACGGAGATCTGTGGCAGTACTACACATTAACCAAGGCAACAACCTACACACACGCATATATATAGGCGGTTTATGTAATACGTATATATATACCTATATAAAGGTAGACATGGAAGGTTCTGAATCAGAACAAAGATTACTCATCACACAGCACTCACTGTCATTGCCCTGTAAAAACTAAGCGTAAGGCGTACTAAGAAAATAATGGACTAACAACAAGCAAAACTGCAGGGTTCCTTCAAAACGCTATATATAACGTAAAACGCCAGTTGGCTACTGAATGAGAACATGCTAGTGTGTGGTGAGATAACAAAATTCAGCAAAACTGCTTTGCATGAAAAATAAGCGAATATACTGATTTCAATTGAATAAGTTGTAAGTGTTCACGCTAAGCACCATGTAAATAATTAAAACAGGCATCGGTAGCAATGATTTTAAACAAACAAGCTCACGCAGTAATGCACAGCACAGTATGACTATGGCAAGTGTGCGTAAAGATGCGAAAAACAGTGACAGACATATATAAAAACGCTTCCGCTAAGGAGAGAGAGAGAGAGTTAAATATTTACCTGGGAAAGAATCAGTGGTGTACGAGATGAGCATGCAGGTCTTCCCCACGGTACCATCGCCCACGACCACGCACTTAATGGGCCGGCCGGAAGGGGCCACGCTGCCAGGGGTCTTCACTGAAGACTGCATCTCATACGGGTTTGTTTACGTTCGACGAGGAACGTGCAGGCCACGACGCTAAGAAGATGCACTAAACCGTCGATTTGACGTGGGAGGATACGTGGGAGTTCCAGTTGCTCGGTAGGTGTGTTTGGGGGAAGGAGTCAGTCGTAACTGTTACGTTGCTGTGGTGGGGACTTGTTGTTGTTGTTGTTTGTGCTGCAGACGGCTAAGGTGTAGCAGTGCTTAAGCGATACCGCAATAGCGCTTGCAGGTTCTGACTATGTGACAGAAGCCGCTCGCTGGCTTCCGAGGCTGTTCTTGGTCACGGGAGGAACGAACTACAAGTGTGAAGACAGAGCTACTTGGCTACGATACCGAAGTCTAAGCAGTCGCTAAACGAATTGGTCTCGAATCAGGGAAAGACCCGCCCAGAGATCGTGGGCGTTCAGATATATGGCTGATATGAGGTCAGCTCTCGCTCTGATCGTTCAACATGCAAGCGTCGGTAACCACAACCACCAAAACGATGATCATTGTCTCATTCAAGCAGGCCTCTTGCAGGTTGTACAAGAATCTGCTTGTAGATCTTGATTACAACAGAGGCGAAAGTTGGGATGAAACCGAAATGTATGTATGTATGTGGCGACTTGTGGATTATTCTACGATATCATAAATATCACCGGTCACCGGTAGAGGTTGGCGGCAGGAAATCTAGCGGACTTGTGTAAACGATGAACGAAATAGCGAACTAGTAGAACTGAACACGGTTGATGACCGAGGTACATCCCTCCGCGCGGTGGTGCGCTTGCCTTCTCGACGCTATACCGATCGAGAACGGAAGGACGGCAGACTCGGTCGAAGTGGTCGCAGACGCATTGTTACCTCCGTCAGCAGCTCCTCGGTTACCTCGATGCCGAAATAATATGATGGGCACATTCTGGAAAAGCAAATATCGGGTCAACAGTCAGACGTGCGAACACTAGAATAGCTAGTACTATAAACGGCACTTCAGCATAAATAGTTCGTTGATAGCGAACACGAAATAAGCGGTTTCAGTCATAGACACACGTCTGCACTTGAGAACATACCGATTTATTCATATTTCTCGTAACGCGCAAAATAGTGCTGTCTGGAGTAGACCACGAGGCGATCATTCGCTTCGCATTCGGTGCGTAGCAGAATCATACCTAACAGCAGTAGAATCATAACTAACAGTCCACTTTAAGTAATCTGGCTAATCTGACGTTAATATCATGGCTCTAATTATAGGCAGACAGCTACTAATTTGCAGCTACATTGCAGCGTCGCAATGTTAGGCTCGACTCGTCTCTCGCCCACAAAACAAGCGGATGTACATGTTAAGCTATCTAATCAACGCAGCCGTGTCGGACTTATCGGCAAGCGAGGCTAGATCTGACGACAGCTTTGTGTTTGCATTAAACAATGCAAACATAGTCGGCGGCATTGTTGCTGGTGCTGCTGGTGCTTAAATATGGCTCGTCACAAACAGCTGATTGAGCAACGCATATCGCCAGCCGCTCCAGCTGTGACTAGGACTTCCAAATAGACGTATATAAACAAGCACACACACCCACCCACACATCTACACGCACCCGGACGTGACAAACATACCGCTATCGAGATTACTGCTAAGGCATCTCGGACAGATGGCGGCTGCTGCTGCTGCTACTCTGCAGCACTAAGTCAGTTAGTCAGACAAGGCCGGTGTAAGAAGAATCCGAGTAAGACGAGAAATGACGAGTGCAGCAAAATCGCCGCCGAGAACAGCGACCCGGGAAGTAGCACCACAGACAGCATGAACGAAAGACAGTGGAAAAGAAACATATCCCAAAACAAAGACGGGCTTGTCCCCCCCCCCCCCCCCCGCCGACGTACAGTCATGGTGAGGGCTGACACAACATGAGAAAGTTGACGGAGGAGTTGATGGAGGGAGCTGAGGAGACACAACGAGAGCGAGGGGAAATGAATGGAGAGATGCGCTCCGCTAGCGGGGAAAACGGGGTTTCTTCGATTCGAGTGAGCTTGATGACGTGGCGAGGAGAGGTGTCCGTTCAGTCGATTGGCCCGTACAGACCATGATGCTGGTTGTTGGCGATGCTGTTGTTACTGCTTTGTTGATTCGTCGAGTGTATGCCAACAGCTAGCCGTACTCGGGCTCTCTGCGAGCAGCTCTGCCATATGAGCAAGGAAGGACCACTATTAGTCCATCATTAAAGGCAGAACGCTGACCCTTTAGTAGGCAGGAAGACAGCCACACAGGGCAAACAGATTAATAGGGATGTCACGGGCGGAGGTTGTAGGCCAATGCTTTCTCTCTTTCTGTATATATATATATATATATATATATATATATTGTGGATATAAAGCGTATTCTTGCATACATACTTGTGGCCACATATATCTATGCAATACTCACTCACTCACTCATTCATTTTCATTTCAATGAGACGCACATATCATCCCATCCGTTCCATCGGTAGCTTAATTGAAAGCACATCGAAGTTTAGCTATTAAAATACGAAAGATAAGATGAGTAATAGCAACGTATTTCCACGTGCGGCTGAAAACACTCAGTCTCTATGCCGATGCGACTTTTCTCGGCAGGACGGAGATGGCCATTAGTTTCCGAGACAATTTTGAGGTTCGTCATGCAATTTTAAATCTATACTAGCCCGGGGCTTTTCCGCAACAAATTCTGCTCGACCAACGTGGCCGCGTACAGACTGGAATACATCGTGGGCGACAATAGAAGAGGAATTAGAAGGTCGGTCACAATGTCATCCACGCCATGGCGTATCGTCCGTATCGAACAGATGCCAGGGTTCAGCCGTCAGGGCGTGGTTCATCATAACCCATTCGCCCGGATGCATGGAACATTAATTTTTTACAGTTTCTTACCAAAGTCGATAATGCTCCATAGTTCAAGATTTGCATTTGTCATAAACATTACAGCCAACTCTGGCGTAGCTCACATATCTTCGAACATCTACCATATATAACCACTTGACTGGGTTAGGTCCTTGTATGCGTATGCTCATGGTATGTGCTCGTAAGTAGTGTGGCTCGATCAGCTCGATAGTTCGCCGTAAATGCGTGCTTTAGAACTTGTGGCCAAATAGTGAGTGGCCGCCCCGACCCTTTGAATCTCACAACCTTACCCTCCAGCGGGGCTCCTTAAAAAGCCAATACAATCAACGACGTCCATTGCAGCTCGGTCCACTGGCAACATACAGATAGGTTGTATATGTATTGAGCAGCGGGCTGTATATGTCTGAGAGGTATTAGCAGCTTGGAACCGACGGAGCTAGGTCTCTAAATTTTTCTGAGCTACGCCAAACGCGGTACGTTGAACGGTGGATAGAGCGAATAAACAAATAGATAAAGCAATTGTGATAGACAATACGTTACTCGCCTCTTCAGTGACTTCCTTCTCGTATAAATTGAAAAAGCCTACCCTCTGTTCTCTGTGCCGCGCCAGAGAAGCAAGCAGGGTATTTTGTCCTGCTCAAAACGCATCACATCTAATATGATTTGGTTGTTAATAGAGTTCGTTGACGTTGTCAGCTCGCCGTGGGAACATCAATCTAACTTTTTGGGCTGATCCTCAGCCAATCTTTAACGTCCACGGGTTTGTTTTCACATTGCTTTATAAGACGGACCCCATAAATGCAAATGTGCAATGGTAGGGCTTGAACCCGTGAACCGAGGTGTCTCCTCGCTATGCACCACGCTACCACCGGACTCAAACACACACCAATCTATCCTCAGGAATGTTTCTCAGGGTCGCAGGTCCGAATGCCGTTGTAAACTAAGTGTACACTCAATATGCTTATGCGTTCAAATAACATTTTGAAGTTCGTGCAAACATATTGTGCACAATGCGCGTCTGAAGTCTAAAAAAATACTTTCTGGGCTGACTCTCAGCCAAGATTTAACGTCCATGGGACTGCTTTTCGCATTGCTGCATAGACGGACCCCCCATAAATACAAATGTGCATCGGTGGGGCTCGAACCCGTACACCTATGTGTCTCCTCCGGTCGCGAGGCGCAGACGAATGCACTCACCACGCCACCGGGCTCGACGCGAATGAAGTCTAACGTCTATCAAGTGACATGACTACATTATCGGTACGCAATCGATAAAGGATTTCCCCCGTGCCGGTCCGCTTTAAACGAAGAAAGTATTATTCGGATGGCGCTAAACAACAATCGAGCAAAAAACAGCTACTACAACGTCAGAAAACGATTCGAATTCCGGGTTTCATAGTAGATGGTCAAAAACAATGACATAACTATATTTCTCTCTCTACTGAGAACACTGGGAAATTATCGCATTCATTGCAGCGAAGTGGTGACAAATTCCGGACAGGATCGTATAAGACAAAATCGGAGTGGATCAATAAAAACTCCGCTACCGCTTGGATCAACCCTCACCGGCCATCTAGCCTCGTATCACTGACGCAAGTCCATATGAGTATCAAGCTCGTACTGTATACCTAATCGTGTAGTGGGATCTTGTACACAACCCCAACACTGCACCCACCCCTGAACGTTCGACCTGAGCGGTTTAGGTCACAGAGCTCGTCATCTCACGCGTACTGGTTGCCTGCCGCAAAAAGGGTTGAAATAATAATAAGAATAATAGTTAAACAAATGCACCCTTTTCAAATGTCCAGCAAACGGCAGATAGATTGTTGCATCAATTTAAGTAACCTTCTGGTATGTGCTAGGCAGCCCTATAGTTTCGCCTTGTTACCGCCGAAACCAGAACGAAGTCTTACCGCCGCAGCTTGGCTAATCAGCAGAATAAAAGCCGATGCAGAACTTATTATAATGACAAAGTTCACTTATGACATTAACCTGTTGTAGCCCGTGCCACTACAACACTTAGAGACGAAGGTTTTTGCATGTGTTTAGTTAGCTATACATTGTTTGTTGGTGTAAATAGGCGAAAAAAGGGTCAGTAAACGTTAAAAAAAAATACTAAGCATCGTAATCAGAAATCACCTATTGTGAAAATCGTTGATGCCTATTCTGTTCAGAAGTCAAGTTGTAGACACGTAAGGATTGGCCCTATATTGGAGCGCTAAAGCTAACGTCCTTATTCGGCAGTATGAACGCTCTAACGACGAACACTTTTTCGTGTGAGCTGTTATAACATATAGAACTATTCACTTACGTAGTTTTATTATTAGCATTTACCCTGCTATACTCTGGCGATAGAAAAATTATATTTGTCCTAAAAACAAATTGCAATTGACCGCTAGGAATCATCAGTGTATGCGTAGCTGGTGATTATTTCCTTATCACGCGTCTATATAACGCAGATCATTACGACGCGCGATAAACACATGCGCGCTCGAGTTACGCTTCTCGGAATGTAAACTTCTGGCCCACTGCTGCTGTACAGACGCACCGTGTCGCTCAGAAAGACATGTCCTAAATCCAAAAGGTCTCTGTGGAAATTTGTAACATGTTATTTTCCATTCCAATATCATACAGATGGGTAGTAAATAGACTTTGATATAGCTACGAGTCAAATAATTGTATAATTACATCAGGATTCTTAATGATAAAGCTAAGCACATTAGTAATAAACCTCGCTTTAGATTGGATTGGATTGCCGGGTGATGATTCAATTAAGAACCACAGAGACGGCTCGAACACGACTTTGCTTGATACTTTGCACCGATCAATACACAAAACCTGTTGATCACACCTGGTATTATTTACAATGATTTCAGACCTTGTCGCCCGCTACTAAGGTCCGCCATTCATGGCCCACACTTTAACAGTACCTAGAAGGAAAACGGACCTGCAGAATATCTAGCTGTATTCATAGATGGAAAGTCTGACCAATTTTATGCAGCTGTTGGCTCTTGATTATTACGCATTTCGTGGTACCATCGCGCATGTGGCACTTTCCTTGTCAGTTGCATACTGAGACAAGGAAACACCTCGAGTACACTTTCCTTATACATACATATATATAGTCACGGTATATAAACACCGAAAAGTTCTAATACATATTTATAAATAGATAAATTATATTGAGTCTTCTAGTATTTTTGTTCATCGAAATGGCTCCCGCCCGCTGCAACGCACTTCATTCCCACTTTTTTAAACATTTAAACGCCTCTTTCGACATCGAGTTGAGTTGCTCCTGTATGTTTTACTTTATTTCCTCGATAGTCTCGAAATGTTATCCCTTCAATTTCTTTATTTCCGTAAGAACAAGGCAAAGTCACACGGAGCCAGGTCCGGCGAATATGGAGGCTGCGGGTATAAAGAAATTTCTCATCAAATAATCCAAAACCAGTAACGATGTGTGCGCTGTGCGTTGTCATGGTGGAAGATCCAATAGTTGATTACCCAAAGTTCAAGTGTCTTGCGTCGGTCGTTCTAGCACAATATTCTTAAAATTGCACGGTAGTATTCCCTATTGACCGTAGAAGTAGGCGGCAAAAGTTCCTGGAATAATATTACCTTATAGTAAAAAAAACGATCAAAGAAACTTTAGTGTTTGATCTAAATTTCTCGTTGAAAGCATCACTGGGAGGATTGGCCTTTGGCCTCGATGTCGTTATCATATACCCATTTCTCGTCTCTTGTAATCACTCTCTGAAGCAATCTAGGGTATTCTGCTTCCGTCTGAAGGTTCAAGTCGAACATTTCCCGACGGGTGTTCATGTACTGGAAATTCAACCATTTTGGAACGAACTTCCCTGCCAGTCTTCTGACGCATAAAATGTTGGCCACGACTGTTACAACTGATCCATAAAATATCTCCAATTCCTCAGCTATCTTTCTGACAGTAATTCGATTTTTGAGTATTATATATCGAACGTTTTCAACCGGAAAATCTTGGTGGTTTCGGTCTGGCGGCAAAATTCAAAGCACTAGAACTTCCACCAAGGTCTTCCGGTTGAAAATGTCCGGTGTACACACATATATATATATATATATATATATAGGTGGTAGGTCTACCTCTACCAAGTTTACACAGCAGATATATTTGGGTCTCTTATTAATAGGCAACGATGTGAGCTTAGAAGGAATGTGTACTAATGAGCAAACAATAAAAGTTGTTGCCGTTTCTTCCTTATCAGTATTTTATATCGTACCGGTCCTAATACTTGATAGAACAATCTATATATATATATATAATTTCGCTGACAAATGTCACTACATACTCGTCTACGTGCAAACATTTGAATGAGAACTCGACAGAGGGGGTTGCGAGTGTATGTTTCTGTTCTCTAATTGGTTCTTGTTCTCTCCGTCTCTCGATGACTGATGATGAACCTACTACTGGCAATAATGGTAACGACGACAACGACGACGACGACCGAGATAACGTGTAGCCAGCCGACCTGCCAGCTCAAACAGCGGTTCAACCGCTCATCCGACGCGCCCCTAGCTGCCGCGACCGTCACGGCCGAATGGCCGGCGATGGATGACGACGACATCATCATCGAACAACCGTGACGGTTTATCTGCCCATTAGGCTCAATACGCCACGTTTATCATCGATGAAACTATCAGAGATTGATCAATCAAATACTTGCAGTATCACCAGCAGCACCAGTAGTAAATAAATCAACTTTTACCAAACGACCCATGATGACTCATGATACTTTCTCTACCACTTGGATCATAACTGTTCATCTCTCAGCTGTGTGTTATCTCAATAAAATGAGCGTATGACGTTGCCATCAACTACTACTCATACGGAAATGACGGCATTCGATAAACGTTCGTACCAACGAACACAGCAACAACAACAAAATCTCGTTTTATATATGTTCTAAAGTGCAGCTTGACTTTGCCAAATAAAATTCGACGTTTTTTAGGCATCGTTGAATTCGTTTAATATGATAATTCCCGTATCCAACAAATCCGGTAAAAGTGATTCATTGTGACGGATCTCCGAAAATTTTACATTCCACAATAAATAAAAAATATTGCGGCGTCCATTAATGCTTGTTCCTGTAAATAATAATCGCAGGAAAATTCGAATCCAATGAGCACTTTAAAAGATAGGCTGTTCCCTGCTTCTTACGTCGCTAAGACGTGTTAAACCCACAATTATTGTAAATATATTACCTTAATCGGAGCAACAAAAACATTCACATTAAAACTAGTGCTAACTAAACGGCACAGCGTCTTTCTACCGCTTCTACACCTCGGCACTCAGTAGCTCAAACTAAAATCAAACAATTGTCAACAAGAGGTCATTGTGAGGCCATTGTTAAGCCGTGAGAGCGATTGTTACCAACTGATAACTAACTGATCTACTCGCGGACCTAACCGAACCAATCGCAGTGAATATGATTGCTAGTGACTTAAATACATAAGAACTACTACTGAGAAGGAAAAAGTATATATGTATACTGATCAAGACGGCTTAGTACCAACCATTGTTCAGCAATCGTAAGATCGTAGAGCTAATTCCAAGATTGGCCACTGTCGGACTGCCTTTCACGATTTGCCGTCAAGATGAGGTAAATTGGCACCAATTAAACTATTGCACACCAAACATAAAAAATCATTACTATAGGCAGATGCTTTATCGCATGATGCGTGGCTACCTCCAGTGAAAAATACAAATATATATATATATATATACATATGCATACATGCACAAATATAGCGTACAAAAGCTATTCCTACGTAGACTACAAAGGAGATACGAAATGAGCAAATGTGTTGAAAATATTGAGGATATTCGCAGTAAAAAATAGTAAGGCTAACAATATGCTGGCGGATGTAGCGACAGCGTCATTTGATCGAAGTACCCGGCTAAAATTGTATGCTATTATAGATATACTTGAGAACAATGTCCCCCAGTGTACATATGGGATAAACATATTTTTATAATATATATGTGAACGACAATTTCTTTAATTTTCAAATCAAAATCTGACATTTGAGATTGAGAAGACATATATGAGACTTAGGAAAATCAAAAACGCCTTGGCAGAAGGAACCAACGCGTTCGCAAACATTAATCGTTTTTTTAAATATTATAACTTTTTCTTGATATTATTATATGGGCAGTGGTATAATTAGGCGTAGATCATCTTCTATTATTGGTCGTTTTTTTTACCTTCCATACTACGGCGATGCCCTCGAGGCGAGTGAGGCCCTGGTTTCCTCCCCTAGTTATTTATCTGCATCTCGCCGTGCATGTCTCGCATTTATCTTAGCTGTTCGTTCAAACGTCAGCAGTAATGCTTGCAGTACCCCAGACAGACAAACCCTCGTGCGAATTTGAGGTTCAAATAACGTTCCAGTGACTGCGTGACAGCGACCGACAGTTGACATAGTGACTGTTTCTCTTAACCCTTTGTCTTATTTCATCATTCTTAACCTCTCATTTGTTGTAATCCATCATTTTGTCCCTTCCCACCGTTTCGACGGTTTGCAGTTCGCACCAGTTTCTCATTGATCCACGTACCTATCTAGCCCTCAGTTCGGCTACAATTTGCCGCGGTTGTGTTTTCGTCTCTCTCGCTCGTCTCTCCTAAGCTAAAGCTCATACCATCGCCACGCCAGAAATAGCCACCACAACAGCAGCAGCAGCAGCGGCAGCCACAATAACAACACCAATGATAACAGCATTTGGCCGAAGAGGGCACGACAAGAGATGAGAGCC
This sequence comes from Dermanyssus gallinae, assembly GCA_003439945.1. NCBI lineage: Eukaryota > Metazoa > Arthropoda > Arachnida > Mesostigmata > Dermanyssidae > Dermanyssus > Dermanyssus gallinae. The sequence goes on from QVRM01001369.1 coordinate 331,812, forward strand.
CGGCGGAAACCGGTGGCTCAACAAACACCGGACGATTGGACGGTGAACGATTGGCCGGCTGTAGCAGCAGTGGCCGAAGAAGGAGAGACACAAAGGAGACAACAACCCCTTTTAAGGAGCGTCCGCATTGTATGTAATTTCACATAATTAGTTTCGACACTGCAAAAACACACCGATATGAAAAGGTTTTGAAAGGCAGGACAAGAGCCCAGCGAAATGATGTTCGTTTAACCTCCCCAACCAGCCGGCATCGCAACTTTTCCAAAAAGATGTTGTTCTATGTCGTACACACGCCTCTCTCACTCTTGCTCCCTCTTTCGACCTAAGCAAACAGTACTGCCGGGACGCGAAACAACTAGCTAAATAAACATCGAACGTATTCAGCGTGGCAAGACAGTTCGTGGTAATGTCGCCGTGTCGACAGTCGTCAGCCTTGTCGTAACGCCGAACAATGCGAAATCAAAATGTATTACTAGGCTACATTAGGCCCGACTAGCCCAAAAGACTTCCGCGGCGTATCATAATCTTCAACATATGACCGGTTAAACAAACAGAAAACCAAAATGATCACATACAATAAAAATTATAAATTGTGAAGACACAATGGTAGTAGATAAAACAACACAGAGTCTAGAATGCTTCCGGGAGTCTTCCTCAGTTGCCACCGACGTGTGCTGTAGACTAATACGACCGATTACGAACAAATAATGACTTTCTTGCAATTTATGTCACCTTGGTCGTCATTATTTAGATATATATTAGACGGCTCCAGGAAGTTCCCGTTAACCTCTTCGTTTGGCGAGGCACCGACCAAGGCTGGCCAGTTTCCTTGTCGGACTCCAGTAGTGAACTGATATATTAAGAAGACACTTTTTATCTGGTTTTTACTGTGTTACAGTTTGGCTTTGATTTTATATATATATATATATATATATGTATATATATATATATATATATATATATATATATATATATATATATATATATATACGTACATAACACAAACTTTTCGAATGCGAACAGATAAAGAACACTGAGTTGATTCCAAGACCACCATCTAAGGCTGGCGAAATAATATACAGAAGCAATTCTTCTGTGCGGCAGATGGCGATACGATCGAGAGGGAAAGCACGTAGCGAGAACGGAGCCACAGGTAAAGTATCTGCGTATGATGGTAGACCAGTCCATGTCGTTCACACCTCACGTGAAATATGTTTTGAAGCTAGCTGCGGCTAAGGCCAAAGATATAGGCAAGGTTGTGCTCCGTGTAGGGATAGAATAACCTTAACTAGACTGCTAGACTCCGTTATAGACTCGGTGGTGTCATATACCAGTCTGATAGAGGCCTGCCCCGGAATGTGGAGCGCGTATGCGGCGTCTCCTCCGGAGCACTCACATGGTACTAGCAATACGCATCTGTCGAGGCTATAAGATGGCCGCGACAATTACACCGTGGCACTCTACAATAAGGATAAATGTTCGTCTCAGACAACTGACAAATGAAAAATCACCGGACGAAGCTAACACAGACGTGGACAAACTTAATGCCCTTCAACAGAATTGACAGAAGAACTCGCCAAAACATCGCTGGATGGTCGAATAGGCTAATACATGATATACGCGTATGGTACGAGAGACCCTATAGGGAGTTGACCTACCAGCAGTTTTCCGTGAAGACCGTGATGAAGATCATGCTCGAATCTAAGATCATGTGGATGCAAGTAGGCTACTTTTTCCGACATATTATGATTAAGAAAAAGAACTCACCGAACGAAGAAAGGAGGCCAAACCTACCGGACCCTACCTGCGACCAAGGAAGTCGAAGCCAACTAAGATGTACCGAAATGTATTACCATAAAGATATTCCGGGTATGTCTGAGCTATAAAGGCTAAGAGGTGTGCTTAGTGGATATTACACATAGCTCTAAACAGCTCCGATACTGCCCACCAATAAAATCGCTCGGTTGAATGTGCGTAAATTTTCTCCTATCTCGAAAAACAAATATTGAACGCGGAGACATATTTTGTAGCTTTTCTGCATAGACGCACAACACTCGCATATTTATTTGTGCTGCATACAGCATGCATCTTTGCTACAGTATTTTTATAAAGAATTTCATTTTAAAAACTGCCGCGGCTTAAATAACGAAAATAACGTACAAGATTTGAAAATGTCATCGCATACAATGGAAACGTGATGAAAAACTAATACCGGTTTCAATACCAGTGGCCGAAAAAGCTTATATATATATATATATATATATATATATATATATATATATATATATATATATATATATATATATATATATATATATATGTATAATAATAAGCTCAAGCCTCAATATTTGCCGATATTAGATAGCGTAAAGCGAGATAGTGTCAGGGTGCAACTTCTCCATCAGCACGGAGCTAACCGATGGGCAGTGATGACCGTGACCTTCAGTAGAAATTCCTTCGAGCGTGACGCGACGGCAGAGCACCCAATCATTATTTGTGTTCATCGCGCTCTTACTGTCATCATGCCTGCTAGAGCGATCACGTCGTTCGTTCCGTTGACGATTCAATCCGCTCAAATTCCAAAAACTGGCGAAACTCACTGCTTCCACTAGCGTAATTTCACCCATTGGCATCTAGCCTCGTTGCGAGCCCAAAAGTGAAGAGTGGCTACATTTCTCTTACGATTCGATATATCGTTTGACAACATTATTCAAAGCATAGCAAAGCATCGATGTCGTATCCGCCATGGAAATAAAAAAAGTGCATCTTTTCACCAATAAGTCCCCGGATTCAATCCACCATTGCGTTATACTTAGTATGACTTTTTGGACGGCCTCCTTTAAACATGAATAATAAACGTTTTATTTATTTGGAAATATTCAGCTATTCGAAGGAGCAAGTTTCCAACAGTTGCTCATTACCCGCCTCGTGTCGGGGTCGAACCGATGGTCTATTGCGGAGTCACAGGCCATTTCAACACACGCCTTTGGTCGTGAATATACATAGTGTGTTCAAAACGTATCGCGACTTTTGTGTTTTTTCAAAAATTATTCATTTATTCATGAATATCTATTTTGTCCCCTTCAAAGTAATCCCCATGAGATATTATACACTTGTGCCAACGGTTTTTCCAATCTTCGAAGCACTTCAAAAAACCTTTTTTTTTTTATCTTGTTCAGCTCCTCCTTCGATGCCGTCTTTATCTCGTCAAGCGTAGCGTAACGTCGTCCTTTCATGGGCCTCTTCAGTTTAGGGAACAAGAAAAAGTCACAGGGGGCCAGATCTGGGGAATACGGTGGCTGCGGCATCATTAGTGTGTTGTTTTTGGCCAAAAACTCGCGCACAAGCAACGATGTGTGAGCAGGGGCGTTATCGTGGTGCAAAAGCCAATTTTTGTTCTTCCACAAATCCGGGCGTTTCTGGCGGATTGCTTCGCGCAAATTGCGCATAACTTGCAGGTAATATTCCTTATTGACCGTTCTACCCTGTGGCAAGAACTCATGATGCACCACGCCCCTGCAATCGAAGAAAACTGTCAGCAAAACTTTCACATTCGACCGAACTTGGCGCGCTTTTTTCGGTCTTGGTTCGTGCGGCAGCTTCCATTGAGATGATTGAGCTTTGGTTTCCACGTCATAACCATAAACCCACGATTCGTCACCAGTTATGACCCTCTGGAGCAAATTTGGGTCGTCGCGGACAGAGTCCAACATCTCATTAGCAATGTTCATGCGATGCTGTTTTTGGTCGCAATTGAGCAATTTTGGTACGAGTTTCGCGGCGACCCGTCTCATGCCCAAATCATTGATAAAAATCGAATGGCACGAGCCAATCGATATGTTTAGGTCCTCAGCAACTTCTCTAACGGTGATTCGACGATTGGCCAATACCATTTTCTCCACTTCATTAATTTTTTCGTCTGTTGTTGAAGTGCTCGGGCGTCCGGCACGCTCTTCGTCGTTCACATCTTCTCGGCCTTCTGAGAACATTTTGTACCACCGATAAACGTTGCTTCGGTCCAAGGTAGCTTCTCCGTATGCCACAGTCAACATTCGGAATGCATCCGCGCACTTAATTTCGTTTTTCACACAAAATTTGATACAGGTTCTTTGATCCATTTTTTTGAATAGGTAAAAATCGAAGACGATCCAAAACACGTGCAAGCAAAGCAGCTGTCAACAATTAAGTGAACATTCAAAATGGCCGAGCTTGTCGGCATAAGTGAGAGACATGAGTACCAACATAACGCCACAAAAAATCGAAATTCGAATATACGTAACCCGCGAAAATTCAAAAGTCGCGATACGTTTTGAACACACCTCGTATGACACTCACGACAACGAAAACAGGTCTCGCTGGTCCATTAACTTTAAAATGTGTTCAATTTGTTTTCGGCTTTTCTAAAACCAATGCATGTTTATACAGTGCGCTCACTAATTATTCTAAAAAAAACTTACGGGGAAAAATAATAATAAGAATATTTCGCTGTCACAGGGATACCACAACTGGCCACCCGACTTCGCAGACGCGGAGCGACAGCGCCTTTTTAACGTTACCTTTAAAAATGACAGGAAGAAAGCATACATCATTTACTACAAATGTCTTCTTTGCCAAAGTGACAGATAGATCGCAATGCTGTTTCGGGTATGCCACTTCCATTCCTCTACTTTCTACTTCTGTATTAAATTGTGCATACGCGACGACTGTTACATGCAGGACCTGATTAAGCTGCAAGGCATTGATTTCGTCCAAACCCACGACCTGCCGTCTATCCTGTTCAACTTTAGCTTCCCACTCCGAAGCATTCCTAAAGTTTCCGTATATATATATATGAAATTATCAAATTAATTTTTTTAAAATCTAAATTCACTGGCGGATAGCTTCATCCATGTTAATGTTTAGGCGAACCATTTGATTTGATTACGAGAGTCAAAATTACGAGAACGTAAAAAACACAAGAACTTCACCACATACAACCGCAACAGCCGTGCCCAAATATCGGGCTGTGTACAGTCTTTCTGTACAACCTGGAGCAGGGATTTGATGCACAAAGAGTGTTTCGAAGAGCTTCGATCAAACATTGGAGATGGGAACATGTATGGATCGTACAGAAAATTTCGAACTGGATATTTTAATTTGTACGACAAACCCCGTGATAGGGGGTCCAAAAATTGTAACGGGTGACGAAATGTGGCGCGTGCGAAGGCTGCGATTGACGAAAACTCAAATATACGATATGCATCGCTAAAGGAGACTAAATGAGTTTGGATGAATGTAAAAATATATATATATATATAGGACGTTGAGAATATTCTTGTGATAAGGATAATGTTAAGTAATCTCTGTCATGTGATACACGAAACTATATGTTATTTTATATCATTAAGCCCTGCCTATTTTCCACAAAATGGATATACTTTTCTTATATATATATATTCCCTGAGTTTCAATGAGATAGCAACAGCAGTAGAGCAGGCGGTACAATAAAGTGTGACTCACGAATAGAGGGAGAGAATAATAGAGATTCTGTTAAACTGTCTCTAGTCCTTCGTTGCTGAAGAACTAACCAACGGACTCCTTTTTAATAGCAAAAAAGAGCCCTTTGCGAGCACTATGCATTGATTTGGTGCAATCGATGTCGTTGTTGTTGTTGTGGTCGCTGCAAAACTAGGGCGGCCTCAACAGCCGCTTAGTTGAGCAGCTGCGGTAATAGCAACAACAACAACAACAACAGTACCTACGATAGGAACAGTAATAGTAACATACAAATTTCCGCTCGAGGCACACCGTCAGAGTCAATTAGAACACTCAGAGAAAAAAACCTTGAGGTGCAAGTAACAAAAAACTAAACATAGAGCACAATACTCTCGAGCGGCCAATGATAAGGGACGAATACTTCACTGGACCATCGAAGAAAGAACAGCCAACGAATGAACAAACGCCAGTTAGCACAAAAACAATATGAACAAACCAAGTCGAAATGATTTCCGATAGTTTTGCCGGAGATTTGCCGTCCTCCTCACATGAAGAGGTTTTCGTCGTTTCGTAGGGTTTCTTCGACGATCGATGGACGAGATTCATCTCGAGTGGCGATCGATATTCAGCAGACTTTAATTGACTGACATCATTATCATCGGTTACACACACGCAAACACACAACACGAAACGACACAATTTCTTACAACAACGGCACGTTCATTCGTGTACATATAGTGGGAAGGACGAAACATTTGTCGCACATGCAGCACACCACTGTCGAAACACAATCAAAAACGCAAAAATAAACTCGAACCTTTACGCTCACATCGACACGAAGCGTTTGCCGTTCGTAACAGCCAGCGTCAGTAGTACCAAGTCATATGAGTGCCAATTAGAACAGGATGAGTACTTGCTAACTACTAGCGAACTACGACTACTACTACAACCATGAATGACTACAACACAGACACGACGACGACAACAACAATAATAATAATAACAACATCAACAATAACAACAACTCTAGCACAAATGACAGCAGCGGCAGATGATTCAGCTGCTACAACAGCCAGCGCAATTGAAGCAGTTGGTAATCGTAGTCTAGTGACTAGTATGTAGTAGCAATCATAAATAATCTAAGAAACAGCAACATCGATGACAACAACAACAACAATAACAACAACAGCAGCAGGACCAGCAACAACAACAACAACAACGACAAAGAAAGCGATATTCCCTGCCGCCGCGGCCGGCCTCAGAACATGTCAACAAATAAAGCGGCTAGCGGACGCGGATCGTGTACAACCGCCGACAACGGCTAGCAGACAAACGGAAGTGGCACAGACGACACAGACGACTGCAGCGAATGGGCTGGCTAAAATAAATAACTATTTTTGTTATACAGAAGAGATCTTTAATGCTGTTAGGACTACACGCCGACGGGTAGCTCGATAACTTCCAAAGCTTTTGTATTACTGGCTAAAACGTTCATACATTCTGTCATCCACCAACCATAACAGGGTTTTATAAGTAACTAACTAACTATTAGCGATCCTGTGACCAGAGATTTCACCGAACGATGAGGTCGGATGGATACTAACAACAACAGCAACAACAGCAGCAATAACAACAAACTTGCCAGACTCAAGGATAGCAACGAAAATAGTGCGGCTAAGGACGTGTGAGAGAGCGGGCGGAAAGGACACCGGAAGGCTCCTATGTTCAGGAGGCAGAATCATGAAGCAGACGACATCGCCACCTTTTTGTGTTTTATTTCACGCAGACAGACCCATCAGCCATGACCCAGAGAGACGTTATTTTTTGTCGCTAGAAAGCAGAGTCAGAGAGCTATTGGAGACGAATCGAGTCTGGCCAATGCGAAAACAAGAGAGACCGTAAACGAGAACGCGCGCGAGAAAGAGGCCGCGCTATGAACCATATCTTTGTCAATCAACGCCGCAAAATGTAGCAACATCAATATTAATAACAACAGTGTACGATTCTACAACGATCCTGTTGTGTGGGAGGGGGGGGAGGGCTACAGTCGTCTGCTCGAGGTTTTTAAAAGAGAGTGTAGAAGAGTAGTCGTTAGTAGTAGTGCAGACGACGGCAGAGTGGAGCACGCGACAAAGTTAGTGACGCAACGGGCAGAGAGAGAGAACAGACAGCCAAATAAGCAGGCAGGCGGCAGCAGACAGGTCCAGCCATTATCGCCTCGAAAAACTTCGAAACAGTGCCGAACCTTCGGCGGGGGGGGGGGGGGGGGGGGGAGGGCAAATGTGGAGTAGGTTTTTGGTGCGTAACCTCACCAAAACCGACAAGTCGCACACTACTTATGCGCCTATTCCCTTGAACGTTGGGTGTGCGTAACACATTTTTTGCGAACCTTACAAAAAAAAAACAAAAAATACCGCATCATCAACATCACTGTCATTGTTACCACCACCACCATCATCATCATCATCATTAGCAGCGAAAGAGCGAAAGCAGTAAACACTGCAGCAGTGTGGTTGGTTGCGGCGGTGATCGCGCCGTGCTGCGCGGGGACAAACATAGGATACGACAGGACAGAAGCCTTCGCGCCACATTTCCAACATCGACCGACCGACGACCCCGCACGACAACCAACCGGCGAACAGCAGACGGGCAAGCGGCTTACTCCCCTCCTCGTTGGTTATCTCTTTTCCCCTCTCTCTCTATCTCTTTTCCTCTCTCTCTCTCTCTCTCTCTTTCTTCTCTCTTGGTAGTCATTGGTCAGTTGCGGCTGGTGCCGGTAGTGACGATGACAGAAAGACACCTAAATAAAGAAAGAATACTTTTTGGGCTGACTTTTGTTAGTTAAGGTTGAGCCAAGTCTATGGGGCGGGGGGAGGATTGCTTTTCGTCTAATTGCATCGGATAGATGGACTATCCTCATGGTAAATAGTACAAATGTAGGGGGACAACGGTGAAACTGCTCGAACCCGCGCACCTATCTTCTCCGAGGTCGCGACGGAGGTGCAGACGGAGACGATGACAGATGGACAGACAGACAGACAGCCAGTTAGCCAGCCAACTAGTCAGACAGACAGACAGATAGACGACTGCATGCAGTGGAGAGAAAAAGAGGAACCAATCTCCAGCGCCAAAGCTAAGTCTGTTGACTGGCTAGAAGGCTAGCTAGCAGACGACGATTTGCCGATCCAACTACTAGTAATTTTCAACCTTGCTGCTGCTGCTGATGCTGGCGCCGCCTACCCGCTATTGCCGCCAACTCCTCCCGCCGCCGCCGCCCCCCCCCCTCCCCCTCCCTCCTTCCCCTGTTCGTCCGTCAACGACGGATAGACAGACAGCTTGCCAGCCAGACAGAAGAGGTTTCAACCAAGTGCAGTGGTTGGTTATTGTTGGCGGTGGTGGTGGTAGTGCGGTAGTCAGTCAGTCAGTCGGTGGTAATGCGGGTGCGGTGTGACCAGTCGTCGTTGTTATTGTTGTTGTTGTTGTCGTCGTCGATGTACCACAGTAGCAGCAGCAGCAGCGGCCGTAAGAGCCGTAGATAGCTGAGATAGCTATTGTTCGTCACTCGCAGGCGGTTGCGGCAGCGGCGCTGGAAAAGATAAGCAACAGACGGACGAACGGACAGGCGGTGGCGGTAGCGCATTCGGCTACCTGCATGATATGATGTGCAACAGCAGCAGCAGTAGAGAAGCACAACGACGAGGTGGCACCAACAGCAACAGCAGCAGCACCGGCCAACGTATCAACACCACCGACAAGACACCCACACACCGATAGCTCGAACGGAGACAGACACACAGAGAGAGAGAGAGAGAGAGAGAGCCAATAGCAGCAGCAGCAGTGGTGGTCGAAGAGAAGATCAAACAACTCAGCAGCTAAGCTAATCATCAGTAGTCGACCAGACAGACAAACAAACAGACAGTCCGTTAGTCAAGTCAGCCCACCAAATAAGCAAGTCGACCGTCTCTACTACTACTACTACTACTACGAATAAACCGTCTCTACTACGACGACGACTGCTACTACGAATAGTAGTAGTAGCAGTAGTACTACTGAAGGAGAGAAGCAGCTATCAAAGTTCTCCGCTCTATCTATCTACTCGACAACTCTCAAAAACGAACCATCATCCACCCAACCAACCAATCAACGAATCCACATACAGCAGCCATCTACCTATCTCTCTGTCTGTCTGTCTGATTATCTCTCTACCGCCTATCTACCCATATATATCTACCATTTCTCATTGCAGCAAACCGTTGTTGCACTGCTACTGCCGCTGCTGCTGGCGCCACTGCTGTCGCTGCAATGTGCTTGTAGGCGTTGCTGTTTAGCGACGTTAGCGGCGGCAGACGACGACTGACTGACTGATAGATATCATTCATACATACATACATACGGTGGTGGTGGTGGTGTTGGTGTTATTGTTGTTGTTGTTGTTGCTGCTACCGGCGCTGCCACTGCCACTAGAACACCTATCTACCTATCTATCTATCTATTTACCTACCTAGCTAGCTCTCTAAACGTTGTGTAAACAGTGTGAACAAACCGCTGGTGGTGGTGGTGGAGGTGCTGCGGGCGTGCTAATAACTGCAGCAGCAGCAGCAACAGCAACAACAACAATAGTAGTAGTGTTGATTTAGGAATGGTTGAAGTGGAAGAACTAATAATTCTCGTTAATTAGTAGTTAATAAGTTAGTTAGAACAAGTAGTTGTGGTGCTGCTGGTGGTGGTGGTGGTGGTGACGACACTCAACGCTTCCATACACATCACGACCTCCACAATCTGCCCTCGCGGCGTTTGCTGCTGCTACTGCTGTTGTTGTTGGTGTTTCCGACCGGCGAATCGCTTCATATCATCGCCGCAGTCGATGGATGGTTGTCATTTGTGTTGTCGCTGTTCCTGCAAGAACAACAATAACCGGCGGTGCTGAGGACGAGCTGTACAGCGACAGATTGCTACGTGTGGTTCGACGCAAGTCATTCAACCAGCCGCCACCCAGTCAGTTATCTCGGTTGCCGACTTGCTGGTGGTAGATCGGGGAGACACACTCAGGACCGAACAAAGAGTACATAAAAGCCTGTATTCTTCTTGCAGTTACAACTGCCTGCTGCTCAAACTCGTGCCGATCGATTTTTAGTGCTGGACCGGCAAATCCCCAGAAGGCGGCATCGTCGAAGTCGGCGCCGTTATTGTCGTCATTGTTGTTCTTGTTGTTGTCGTTGTTGTTGCCGCCGCTGCTGCTGCTGCTGTATCACGATCTACGAGTGCGTTTGTCGAACTGTTGTCGACTGTTAAGCGACGAGGAGCCGGGGAGTCAGGTACAACGTTGTACAACAACCGCTTCGAGCGGGCCAACACCAATTGCTCGGCGTTGATGTGAAACATCCTACCTACCTACCTACGTCTAGTCCACAGCGGTTGCTGGTTACGGCGACGGCTGTAGTGCTGCACAAGTGTTGGAATATATACATACGTACATACATATACATCTATATCTCGGCAAAACGACAAGGTAGACAGACGTCAGTTAACAGATTCATTGTCCATCCACTCGGACAACAGATACCCTGCTGCTCTGTGCTCTGTGCTCTCTGTTCTGCTGCTTTGATGTGTCGATGCATCGACGAACAACGGCAGCAACAACAACGACAACGACGACGACGACGACAACAACAACAACAACAGAAGCAGCAGCAGCGACAATTTCAACCACAAGCGGGCTCTAACTGAATGAACGGACGATTCGTCATCACTGTGCCCTTGCTGTCCTAAGCACACGTGTGGTGCGCCCGGCCCGTGTGTCTGCTTTCCCGCCAGCCAGCCAGCCAGCAAGCCAGTCATCGTCGTTGTCGTTGTTGTTGCCATACACGTTGGCACACGCGAACACGGAAAGTAGTGTTGGAAGGACGTGGTGAACGACCGTGGAGTGGAGTGGAGTGGTGGTTCGTAGTGGAGTTGACGGTGACGGAATTGCCACAGCCGCCGCCGCTGCCGCCACATGATAGATACCCCCCATCGAGTTCACGTAGTAGTAGTAGTAGTAGCCGAACGGACGGAACGTGTGAACTAGTGGCAAACGACCGCAGTGAGTAAGCACTCACCCCTGCCCGTCCAGCAACAGCAGCAACAGTCAACCAGCCGCCAACCAACCAACCAACCAACCAACCAGCCAGCCCTCTCCTGGCTGCCGGGAGGAATCGCAAACCGACAACCTGCTGACGATCACAAACTGCTGCTGCTTTACGCTTGCGGACGTAAAATTTCGCGTCACAGTCATCGCCGCCGGTTAGACGACACAGCTGCTGGCAGCTAGCTGCGGACTGCTTGTGACAGCCGCCAGCCAGCTACACTCGAATCGCCCACCACCACCACCACCACCACCCCAACTCGACTATTTATGCTAGTCAAGCGCTGCGTTAGAGTTTGGACAACGACGAGTTCACGTGTGGCCGTGCGTCGGCCGCACGCACAGAAACAGCCAGAGGGAGAGTAGAGAGCGGGTGAGCAGGAGAGAGGGAGAGAGAGAGAGAGGAATTGTGCAGTGCAGAACCGATCGACCGGTACAGTCCAGTACACCTCCCCCCCCCCCCCTACCACGCCGTCAAGATGCTGATCAAAGAGTACCGGGTGGCGTTGCCGTTAACCGTCGAGGAGTACCAGGTAGGCCAGCTGTTCGGTGTGGCCGAGGCGTCGAAGAACGAAACGGGCGGAGGCGAAGGTGTTGAAGTGCGGAAAAACGAACCGTTCGATGGGGTGCCGCTGCTAGGCGGCAAGTACACGAAAGGCCAGTACACGTACAAGGTGTACCACTTGCAGTCGAAGGTGCCGAGCGTCATTAAGAAGATTGCGCCGAAAGGCTCGCTCGAAATTCACGAGGAGGCGTGGAACGCGTATCCGTACTGCAAGACGGTCATCACCAACCCCGACTACATGAAGCAGAACTTCATGATCTCGATCGAGACCGTGCACTGTCAGGACGACGGCAGCCAGGAGAACGTGCACGAACTGACGCCCGAGGAGCTGAAGCAGCGCGAGATTGTGCGCGTCGACATTGCCGAGCCGCCGCCGAACTCGTCCGACTACAAGGAAAGCGAGGATCCGACAAAATTCCACTCGGAAAAGACCGGCCGAGGTCCACTGGTGCGCGGCCGCTGGATCCAGGAGACGTCGCCCGTCATGACGGCGTACAAGCTGGTCCGCTGCGAGTTCAAGTGGTTCGGCTTGCAAACGCTCATCGAGAACGTGATCCAGAAGACGGAGAGGCGGCTTTTCCATACATTCCATCGGCAGGTGTTCTGCTGGATCGACCGTTGGCACGGCATGACGATGGCCGACATCCGAGCGCTTGAAGAGAAGGTCAAGGCTGAGCTCGACAAGCAGCGACGGGAAGGCCCTGTTCGAGGCAGCAAGCTCGACGATTAGGTCCGACCCGAAGCATCATCCCGTCGTCTCGGTGGTGGCCCGCGTAAGCCGATACGCCGGACACTGCCCTGTTTGAGTTTGTGAGGATTGTGTGCGCTGGACCGGATCAATGGTGTTATTGATGGTGGTGATGACGATGATGATGATGCTGCTGCTGACATTATTCGTTTGCCTGCTGTGTTTTGGTGCGTAAAAGCCGTACAGACGATCCCAGAAAAGGGGAAGGAAACGCGCGCGCGAAACCACTGTTCTAGCAGATCTATTGGCATTCTTCATTCTGGCAAGAGAACCCGGGAAGATAAGCATCGAGAGATGCACGCCCACAGCTACCCACAAGCATTGACCCATACGGTTCAACCTTGCCGACGGCGCACCACACCCACTCGATATTATCGACATTATCGAGAGAGGCGGCGCCTGGGGCGCCAATCCGTGTTCGGCAACACGACGGTAACAACAGCAACAACGACGACGTCGCTACCCCACGAGCAAGAAACTGATGGAAGCTGGACGACGAATTTGCAAAAGACGAACGAGCATCGCGATGATCGCTTTGCGGAAACGGTGGAAAACTTTATTTTGCAGAGAATGGTAGAAGAAATTGGAAATACATTATCAGTACCACTGGGATACTTACCACATACACAGATCGTCGACTATTATTCAATACGAACACGAGGGTAGCAATATGTTGACTGACCGTTATTGATCGGAGTCTAGGTGAGCTACTACTGAGAGTCTAGCGTCTGTGGGTTGGTGGGAGGTCAGGGGTATGCAGATGTGGGGTTGTCGGGCCAAAGACGGAAGAGGGGTGGGGAGGGGGTCTGGTGGAGTGTATTGATGTAGTTTAGCTTCTGTTTTTGATGGTTGGTTTCGAAAGCTCGGTCATGTGATCGAGAACGCGTTTTGTCGAATACGATTGAGTCAGTGAAGGAGAGTCAGCTATTGTTGCGGAGAGAGTCAGGCGTTGCGAGATCAGCTAGAAACATTAGTATATAAGTGCGTGTTACTTTCTCTTTGTTTGTGGTGGTCATGTCTGCTGCGTGTAGTCAGTCACCTCAGTGGGTAGATCTTCAGGAGGGGCGGGCGACCGGGTGGGTTAGACATTGTAGTCGCAGTAAATGGATGGGTGCTTGTAAGTAGGACTGCGTATGTCTAAGTGTAAATGGGTGGGTGGTCGTCATGAGATACCCATCGCGGAGTCACCGCATACTGACTTTAAACATGCGTAAGACAACGGCGGTAGTGGTGCAGTCAAGATGTTACGAAGTATCGAACTTGTGGTGGTCCAATAGTCTAGGCATATATATATATATATATATATATATATATATATATATATATAAATAGAGTGTCATTAATAGAGCCTGGTCATTGTTTTGGATCATAGCTGGGTAATGCTACATTCGGTCGCTAGCGAATAGGATGTTAGGATACCGTACTTCGAATTAAAACAGAAACTATGTCGATTACAGTGTGATTTGAATTGTATGGCAAAAAACTAAGTGGCCAGCTGAAGAGCGTAGAGGAGAAGAGGAACGTAGAGGCACCCGTGCGAGCTAACGTAGTCATAGTGTGGTATAATGCCGTTAGTTAAATAGCCTAATATTGAAGCAAAGAATAATATAATGATAAACATAGTACTAATACGAATTGTCAATTATAGCCATTATTAAAAAAATAGGGATGACAACCTGTCAACTACAGCTTACAATTTATAAAATATTACGGATCTTCACACGGCCTGCGTTGAAGAGACGCGAAGGAGATGGTAACATATTGTAACAGATAAAGTCAGCAACCAAACACGTTAGTTGAACCGTTGGAAACGTTATCAATTACATATAACATCGATTATATACAGAATTATATATATACAAATAGGGGTTATAGTAATATATGTAGGATATTTAGAATTGATCAGTACTAAGTAGACAACGATTATCTGCCGCCAGGTATCAGCGTATCAGGTATATATATATATATATATATATATATATATATAAGGCCGTGCAGAGAGAAAGAGAGGAGGCTTAAAACTTAGGAAAGATGCTAATAAGAAGAGTCATGATGATTGAATGAAATTGTATGACCGGATGAGGATGTGGTGTGACAGCTGAAGTATTACTCGGCGAAATACACGACGAAGAAGAGATGAAGAGGAGCAGTTCCATGGACCCCAGCGGCAGTTGTGAAGCTCGTCGTTCCAGTAGTAGAAGTGGTGGTGTTGGGAGGGAGGGAGGGAAGCAGTGCAAAGAGTAGCGCGCGAGTAGGATTGAGCAGCACACGCACTGCTTGGCCTGTGATTTTAGTTTGTTCATTCTTAAAGGCAAGCAAACGAAACGTGATCGAAATGGCAAGCAAAACAGTGGCGAAAACAAGCAGCGAGCGAGAGAGAGAGAGAGAGAGAAGATCGAGAACACGAGAATGAATGCATAGGCACGAATCAAGTACGAAGAACTAGGACCGCCTAGGAGTTAAAGTAATTAATCATTACATCACAGTCATATATACACACGTTGCGGCGAAACGGAGAGGTAGGTAGAGGGTACACAATCGAAATCACAATGCGAACTAGAAGCCTGCGCGCCTGTAGTCGTGTCGTGTTGTCGTCGTCGTCGTCGGTTCATCGCCGTCCATCGAGCTCGTTATGTTACTTCGATGCTACCCCTTCGTCTTTGTCGTTGCAATATATATATATATATATATATATATGTTCATTCCTAACAATATGAATAATATATTGATTAGAGTAACAATAGCATGCTTACTATTTAGACCAATCATCTCACTGTTATGACAACTGTGACCTTGATTAGTGTTGTTATGCTGATGACGATGATGGTGATGATGACGATGATGACGTTGACGATGATTATGAATGCTGCTATCACGGCGGCAAATAACGAAACACTGGGCCAACTTCCACATATCTCTGGTCTGGTGCGTACGACTGGCGACTCCGGCAATATGAACCTACTACCTATCTGCCTGCTTCACCTCTCACGGTCAATGTACAGAGTGAGATTATATAACTATCAACGGAGATCACGATGACAACAATAAAATGTTTATTTAAGGTCGAGAACGACCGCAATATGTTATGTTCTGCTTATAGACGCATTGACATGCATACATATATATATATATATATATATATATATATACACTTAATAGCCTTGTGAGTATCGAGTGAATATACTTATTACTTAATAGCTGAAAATCATATTACTATGTCCTTGGGATGTAATAGTCGTTACGTATCAAGGTATTGTTAAATCTCCATAGGGGGTACTAAGTTCATTATATATATATATATATATATATATATATATATATATATATATATATATATATATATATATATATATATATATATATTATTGTACAACAACTCTGACGTTTGCATTAAACATAGCAAGATTGACATAGGCGACCTTGCAAGACACTACATAGAACGTGCGGAGTGTACAATGGATTATTTTAATATATAGAAAGAGAGAGAGAGACCAATTCATAAAGGAGAATTGTCACTGTCTCGTATCCTAGACGGACATTGTTAGGTATCGAGGATAGGATGCCATTTATCAGACTCGTTACTTCTCACGAAGATAGAAAATATATCGTTTACATTGTGATTGAAATGGTGTGGCGAAAACTAAGTGGCTAGTTGATGAGTACTGAGTGAAAAAAGCGGATCGTAGAGGCACCAGTTTATGGCAAACTAACATAGTTATAATGTGGTATACTACGGTTAGCTACATAGCCCAGTACTAAAGCTAAGTACATATAATTAAAAGTATAGTAATATTACAAATGATTCATTAGATAAAGGTAACAGAAATATCAAGCTCTCACAACTTGCAGTGCGTAAATTATAACGGATCTGGTCGGCCTGCAAAGGGGAAGCTGTCATATTACATCAGATGAAGTCACCCAAACAAGCGCACTAGGCGAATCATAATGTGAAGGACATATCATAGCGTGTAGGTATAATTAAAAAAACTAGTATAGTAATTCATCCGGGATGTTCGGGATTGATTGGTAGTGGGAAGACAACGACTACTAGCTACCACCGACGATCGGCAAACGAGTTATACATACATATATATATATATATATATATATATATATATATATATATATATATATATATATATATATATATATAAATAAATAAATATATATATATTCGGAAAAAAGGCCAACGAGAAGAAAAGAGAGAAAGAGAAAACTAATAAGTATGATAATTAGGATAGGGATAATGATGATGCTATTAATGATCGAATGAAATTGGATGAGCGAATGGGGATGTGCTACCATGGCTAACTTACTCGGGAAAATACACGCCGAACAAGAGATCTGAAGTCGTCTAAGGGCGGCACGAGTAGCAATTATCGAATTACTGTACCTAGCACATTTATTGATGCAGGGAAGGTAAACGACTGTGAAAAATGACAGTTGTGCATGCGGTTAATTGCCCACGTGGCCCGTTACTTCGAATCCTTTCCGTATGGTTTCTTCGTTCGACGATAGACAATGTGCCTATTCCTAACAATATGAATAATATATTAATTAGTTATAACCGTTTTTTTAAATTATTTATTATCATTCAGTTATCACAATTGTGAGGTGTGAACGATTACGCCAGGTGCTTCCTGCTCTGGTTGCTTTCTGTCAATTCATGGCGCCTATAAAAATAAGCCACGTTCCCTCTACAAACGGCCAAAGACATCATCTGTCTCAAAAACATGGCCTCGCGTCGATCGCCCGTAACGTCTTCTATTCGTTTTCCAATATCTTTCAAGATTTTTCGCTGTACCTGTGCTGATGGGGCCAAGTGTCTCTAATGTAATGGGTACAAAGTGGTAGCTAGAAAGCTCGAGATCTTTTCTCGTTTTTCAGAATCTGCGCGCTCTGCTACCCATCCTGCGCTGTGGCGTAATTTCGATAAGGTTGCCGTGCATGGAACCGTTACATCCCATACAAGGCTTTTTCCGTGTAACCGTGTTATAATAGTATTTTTACTGTTATATCGAATATCACTGCTATAACAGTTATTATTATTACAACTACTACGACAATGGCGATAACGAATAGGGCTAACTTCCTTGATCGAGTAGTCCATACCTGTATATAAATATATAAATGTAGCGCTACATGACGATGCAAATTATTAAAACACAATTAAATTAGGTTACACGACCGGAATGTTAAAGCGATCATCCCATTCTCAACCCTTCAAAGCAGTGAACTGAAAGAACTTGGGCAACTTAGTCACTTCTGTTCTATTTGCATGTGCTTTGTATCAAAGATATAACAAAGTGTTCAACAAAATGTTTCTTGCCAGTCAGTTGTTGAGATTGTTCAGTGAAAGAGCCAACAACGAGTTCAGAGAAATTGATACCAGTCCAGAGAGAACCGCCCAGATCGTTGCTTTCTCGAGCTACCACCATCCAATCTCGAGCTCGTTTTTAGGCGCTGAACATTCTAGCTTAGCGCCTAAAAACGAGCTCAATCAGTTGACCTAAGGTGTCGAGTAGACAGCTTGGGCGATAGGCGGATGGTCCTGTCCTGCGGCCAGGCTTGGGGATAAATGCACCTGCTGTTGTTATGACTGCGAAATATTGTTCCATCAATATGCCACACGATGGCGTGCCGCGTTTCTGTGGGGAATCGGCCGTCTGACAGGCCGAAACATACGGCAACGTATCCCTGATCTTGATCGACGTTGCGACTCGCTCTAACAATCGGGGCGTGGTTGCGTTCGTGGCCTGAGCAAGTTTCTTGCGGTCAAACCTTCTGCTCTGCTATCTGAAGGACGGAAGACGATAATCTAGCAGGAACGTCTAAACCTGTCTGGGGGACTTCTCTGATATTGCCGCAGCCTTTAGTTGTCGTAATCATTCTTATCTTTGATAGATGTTCCCGCGGCTAGGGTGCTCAGCAAGCAAAGTCGAGAAGCTTCGCTCGTATCCAGAAGCCAGACCGTCTATTGGAGCTCCTAGAAAGTTTTTCAGGGCGCTTCACGACGGCATTCAATTTTAAAAGGTAACAGAACTTGAAGCGTTATTTTTACTTTGTATCATTGGTCGCTGGCTACGACGTCTTGCAATTTAACGCTATCCACGACGTCAACTCTTACATAGGCGGTCGTCGTACGTACATCATCAATGCCTTCATAGATCATAGAGAAGGCAGTATTCTCTAGGTCGCCGGAGTGGTACCGATCCACAAAAATGGCACTATAGGCGATCCGTCAAACTATTGCTCCGTGAGTCGTCTGTCTCGGAATACCCCACGGGGCTCGCGCATTGGTCTACTAGCTTTTCTTGATTTAGCAATTATATGTAAGGGCAGCCTGTTCTACAGTTTTTTAAAGAGAGTACTTGGCCTTTTATCGACTTTGCGTAGCAGACTAATTTACATGCTCGCGGGTTCACTTCAATTTATCGGTGAACTCCGCTACAAATCGCATACATACCGCAAACCGCCGCCCTGGATAGGTTCCGCCATGAATGTTCTAAAAAATGTCTTTAATCCCCAGAAATTTTTATTTATCTCTGCGGTTTTTTCTCAATCTGCTCTATAGCCTTGAAACGTTGTCTCTACAATTTGTATACGTGCTAACAGGAAAAAGTCGCACGCAGCCACGTCCGGAGAATAAAGATGTTATAGAGTATATAACTCGAATTTTTCATAAAATATTCCGAAATCAGTAACGATGTGCGCGTCCGTGCGTTGTCTTGATGGATGATCCAAGAGTTGTTTGCCCAGAGTTCAGGTCTCTTACATCGGACGTTTTCGCGTAATCTTCTTAAAATTTCGCGCTAGTATTTTTTATTGACATAGAACGAGGTGGCAAAACTCGTGGAAGATGATTCCTTTGTAGTTCCCAAAAAAATTTGGTGTTGGATCTGCTCTGTCTGATTTTTTTTCGGTCGGCTCTCCCTTAGAAACACCGCTGGGAGTATTTGGTTTTGGCTTCGATGTCGTAACCATACACCCATGACTCGTCACCTGTAATCACCCTCTAAAGCAATCCAGGCTCATCTGCCACCGCCTAAAATTCAGGCTTTGCCTGTTCATTTTTGAGAGTAATAAAGTATTGTTTCAATGTCGTGAATATGAGACTTGGCACCATTCATATTGCAGTGTATTCCGTTAAAAAAAGTCAGGTTCTATTCTAAGTTCTGTGACATTAATTGTCTGACTAGCTGTCATATAATAATAATAGTGACGACTATTTGCGACCGACAGGAGCATCGAGATTAGTGTCGGTTGTCACGTACCGCTAGGGAGCATTGCTGTTGAGACGGATTTGTACACGGCAGTGTGACGTTTAGACATCAGAAATGTTCTTGTTGGCCTTCGAGTTAGCGGGTG
The DNA here is from genome assembly GCA_003439945.1 of Dermanyssus gallinae. NCBI lineage: Eukaryota > Metazoa > Arthropoda > Arachnida > Mesostigmata > Dermanyssidae > Dermanyssus > Dermanyssus gallinae. The sequence continues at coordinate 352,092 of QVRM01001369.1, forward strand.
TCAGGTGGTCATTGACGTAGATGTTATTGTTGCTTCCCTGGCAGCCGCCTAGAAGGCTCGACTTCGGCTTCACTTCCCGGCATCTTCATTGCACTCTAAGTTTCTTCCATCGACAAACAAACCGCACCAGAGCTGGGAGCGATCGGTAATGTTTTCCCCGTTAATCATACGAGTTCGGAAGCAGCGGTGGGCGACGTCGATGTCGCGTTTATCAAGTTTCACATCCAGTTGCTGGCAAAGTTCAATGACCGTCGCGCACACTTCCTCGTTCGTCTCCTTCTCTTTCGCGGGAACTCCATTAAATCTCACATCTGACCGACCGTCGTACTGGTCCTTAAACGTATTTCCGGCCGATGCCGACTCCGCCAGCGCCTCTGTGCCAGCCGACATCTCCTTAACTGCGTGAACGGTCGAGCGGACCTCTTGCACAGCGGCTACAGCTTCCTCCACTGAGCACATATGATAATCCATAGAGGTGTCTGTAGTATTCATTATTTGTTTTAAGTCATGGACTTCTGCCTCAAGTCGCTTAACTTTACCGGTGAGAAGCAAGCATTCGTTTATTTTTCTTCTGTGGCCTCAATGGCTTCTGTGAAGTGTGCGTAGAGCTTCTAAGCACAACAAATCGGGAGACCTTGGTTGTTTTGGTCTGGCGGAGTAATTTGATGTTCTAGAACCGTGTTGCACTTAAAATTTATAAGACACACTTGCATCCGCCTTTTATCTATCTCTACATTTACCGTGTTTGTTACTAACGCAACAGCTGTTAGAAGTATGCAATAATCGTGGAGCTTTACCGTTATAGGGTGGTCTCCGTTAGATCCACGTCGAAATTTATACAGTACTCTCTATATTTATAGACTGTGTAGCACAGTAATGTGCTCTCTTTCCGTACGCTGCTCCAGATACTTTTTATATAGTGCCATGTTATGCTGCGTTTACTCCCCTTAGTTGAGCAGCCGTTAGAATTCGATTTGTGCCCGCGGCGGATTGTTCGGAATCTCGTAGTCGCTATGCGGGTAGTTTCGTTATGCTACATCCTACTGAGTAAGTATTTTTTTACTTTAAAACGGTCTGTCTCCTCGCCCCGCCGCGCACAGCTATACACAACACGTCAAAACAAACACTGAGTTTTACGTTCAATCACTGGTCTTACCTTCTTCACACGGGCAGGCGGGAACCCTCGGAGCTCGGCAGACAGACGTCTGCGTTTGAAGTAATTCCAGGACGTGACGCATGTGCAATCTGCACAAGTCCTAGAACATTCCAGGAAAAAAGACACACGTCTGCACTTTTTGGCGCCAAATTAGCACACATACAGGTAGTTCAACAAGTTCTTAAAATGAAAACCAAGAATTTTCCAAATCTTGTTTTTAATTTTTTCTTATTCGATATACTCCCCGAGAAGCTCAATACACTTTTCCCACCGAGATTTCAGCGCATTTATACCTCTTGAGTAGAATTCCGCGTCTTTAGACTGAAAATAGGCATTGACAGCAGCCTTAACCTCTTCATTGCTGGAAAAACGCTTTCCACCGAGACTATTCTTCAAATGTCAGAAGAGGAAATAATCAGACGGGGACAGGTCTGGAGAATAGGAAGGTTGTTCAATAAGTTCGAACCTCAGTTGGGCCAGTTTTGCCGTTGCTTGCCGCGACTTGTGTGCGGGAGCATTGTCCTGGTGAAACAGGACAACCTTCTTCTGCAAAGCGGGCCGTTTCACGATGAGTTCTTGCTTCAGGCAGTCCAACAGTCTTGCATAATATTCTCCCGTGATCGTTTTACCGCTCTCAAGGTAGTTGACCAGAATTATTCCACGTTGGTCCCAAAAAACCGTAGCCATCATCTTTCCGGCCGATGCCGTTGTCCGCACCCTCTTCGGAGGTCCTTCACCAGGTGCACACCATTGACGAGATGCTTCTTGGGTCTCGGGAGTGTAGTGATGAACCCAGCTTTCATCGACGGTCACGAATCTGCGCCAAAAATCCGACGGATTTTTCGACATCTTGGCCAAATTTCGCTGTGAAGCGGAAACACGCGCGTCTTTTTGGCCTTGGTTGAGCAAATGCGGCACCCATTTTGCTCTGAGCTTTTTCATCTTCAAGTTTTCGTGCAGGATTAAATGCACTCTACCCAAACGGATCCCCAAGGCCTCCGCTATCTCCCTAATGTTCACTCGCTTATCTGCGGCAACGATTTTCCGCACTTTTTCCACGTTTTCCTCATCAGTTGCCGTTTTTGGGCGTCCTGAACGTAGTTCATCCTCGGGGCTCCTGTGACCTCTTTTTAACTCATTAATCCAGTTGGAAACAGTGGCAAAACATGGCGCAGAGTCACCGTACACCTCGTCTGACTCAGTTTTCACTTGGGTCGCATTCCAACCTTTGAAATAAAAATGCTTGATAACCACTCGAAACTCTTTTTTCTCCATTTTTCAAAATCACGCCGATACGTTGCACGGGAAAAGCGATCAAACGAAATCGCAACGGCCAATCACCATAATATTTTTAATGCTAGCATTCGAAAAGTTGCCGTTTCCAATAGCGGCAAAAGCGCGCCAAAATTCGAATTCTGAAAAGCTCATTTTAAGAACTTGTTGAACTACCTGTATATGTTCCGTCAAAAATAACGCGCCCTTTTCGATATGAATCCCCACCGTATCAGAAATGCACTCATCCGGTTGATGGGTAGCAGACGAAAACTCATGTTTAGTAGAACACGAATGAAAGTTAACCATGTTAGGAGATGATGCGACATCTTCGGAATATAAGCGAAACAGCTATTGTCCGTGCCTTTCGCGCCGCACAGACACTAGTCTAGATTGCAAATTTTCATGGTGCAAGTCAGCGAACAATTGAACGGATCGCAGCCGATTATCCGGTTCCAGAGAAAACAGAACCAGGTTCCTGCACCGCGAAGAGAAAGATTTAAGACAGGCTGTGCACAACAAGGACTCAAGAACTGATCCACACAATGCATTTATAAGAATCCTTCTATCTCGATCAGCAATATTCCGTGCGACTTTGACATGGCCTTAACGACTATGCGCAACCTTGCCCCCGAGGACCTTAGGTAGATATCCTATGTTGTACGAGATTTTTCTCTGAGGCGGCAAAATCCAATAGACTTGCTCGATGCTATTTGCTCCTTTCTGCTCTCAAGCACGAAATACTAAGCCGTCTTCGTGTTTCCTTGCCCAACAGCCTCGACTTAATTCCGCTGGACTATATGTATTGGACAATAATGAACGAGTCTGAAAAGTTTCGACATGCTCACTTAGTCACTGCAGCTATTAAAAACGCGTTCGAAAATTAAATAGGGATGTGTGTTTTTCGTTTAGGTACGGACTCAAAACCGGCCAATGAAGTATGCACCAATTGAGACGGTACACACACATATATATATATATATATATATATATATATAGGGTGTATCGTCTCAATTGGTGCGTACTTTATTGTCCTGTTTGAGTCCGTACCTAAACGAAAACAAAAATTTAGATGACATTTCTGCGTAAGTCAGGATATATATATATATATATATATATATATATATATTTTTTTTTTCAATCTATTGTTTGATGCTGCGCACAATTTTATATTGACTTTAATCGAATATTTTGGAACTACAGATGGCCTATTGTTATGGACGTATTTGAGAACACAATTCAGCAAGCATCATTTGTGCCCATTGAGAGAGTAAGCCTCTTATTCAGGTCAAAATATTACTTCAATTGTCCCCTGTACTGTGACGGTTCCCTACACTGACGTTCAATAGCCCTACATTCTATAGGACCAGGCTGCTTGCTAAATGCTCAGCGTGTGCCACCGATTGGCTTAGAATGTTTATTACTATTATAATTCAAACTATGTGCAGCCGTCCCGAAGCAGCGCATCGCCCTAGAAGCGCGGCAACGCAAGAATAACTCTTGACGCGCTCCCGAGGGGGAGGGGCTTGGAGGAACTGATGTATTTATAAGTAGTTCAATCTGTACATTTGCCGGCTAACAATACTTTGATAACAAAATAAATACGAATTGCGATTAAAATTATTATTACAATTGTGAGGTGTGAAATTTTAAGCCATTTATTACCTGTTCGCTTTCTGTCAATTCCTGGCGTCTATGATAGAAGCCCCGTTCCCTCTACAAGCGGCCAAAGACATCATCTGTCTTGAAAACATGGCCTGGCGTCGATCGCCCGTAACGTCTTCTATACGTTTTCCGATGTCCTTCAGGATTTTTGTTGTACCTGTGCTGATGGGGCCAAGTGTCTCTAATATAATGAGTACAAAGTAGTAGCTCCTTGATAGCTCGAGATACTTCTTTCGTTTTTCAGGATCCGCGCGTTTTGTAACCCATCTTGATTCAAGTGCGGTGTGGCGTAAATACGACAGGGCCGCCGTGAATGAAACGGTTACATCCCATACAAGGATTTTTCCGTGTGACTATAGCATGATGGTGATCCCGTCAGGTTGCAGCGCATTGCTATTATTATTAACAACAACACTCCAATCAGTGATCGAAAAGAAAGCGTACCACAGTTGGCATTCGTCGTGTGTGCCACTGCAGCGCACCGTGGTGCTGTCTCTTTTTATTTGTTGCAATACAAACAATATTATATTCTTTTATATCTTGTATTTCGATTATCTCTCATTTGCTCATGCCATGGGGGATCAGCCGAATTAATCCATAGCAGCAGGTACATCTTGCAGTGCCTACAACACAAGCAGGACAGATGGTGTCGAGCCGTTGTGCCCGTGCCCCCGAATTGATAGTCAATCTACAATTCACTAAATGCTGTCTTTGCCTATCCAACCTCCACTTAAAGTACTTGTATCAAATAGATGCGGTTACTTTCACAGAATTTACCAATGTGTGCTATCTGGGACCAGCTCAACGAGAAAATAACGGTGTATTTTGCACCCGTAGTGTACAACGCGTCAGACTCTCTTGCAGGTCAACAGGCATTAGTAGCCGTCGTAAGCTATATCTACTAACGTACGGCAACAAGTCCATGAGCTCCGATCAAACAACAGCATTACTACCTAAAAAAGATACTTTCGTTTGGGGTTGTCTACCAGATGAACGGCAAGAGTGCTGCCAAGGAAGGTGAAAGAAGTCTCCTTTCACGAGAAGTCGGGGCAGGATATCTTACATGATATGCGTGCACATTTCCTAGAAGAGGATGATTCGCATATCAGTTGATTTGCAGCTTTAGCTACAGAGATTATTGTAACTTTAAAGGTGAAGAATTGATCTTCGCTGTTAACTCATTTGCAATGTGGCTAAGCCGAAACCTTCGCATTGTCACGTTGGCTGTGCAGTCAGTGCCTGCACCCTCAAATGTAAATACAAACGTTCGGTTTAATTAAACGTATTCCTGTCACGAGGCTTCAAATGCAGCTCTGGGAGACTAACTTAGAGCATTACGATACAGACATAGTCTTGCGTATTGGAAATGTATCGGCAAATCACGCTGCGGGGTCTCTCGATATTCGGAGCTCCGACCTGCAGTACGAGCGCCTCTGATCAGCCTCAAAATATCACCAGCAATAGGCATTGGCCTGAAAGCAAACGAAGTTACGGAGAAAACGATGTAACAGAGCAACAACTAGCTCACCTCTAGTTCATGAAACTACGATGGAACGTATTTTCTGTTCGCGACCTTGAAGTGATCACTAGCCCAAATCTGAAATATTTCGAACATGTAACGGATGTTAGTAGGAGTGCTTCCGGGCGCACAAACTAATTACATGGCTTAATCGTACTATATAATTAGACAACCGGAAATGTATATTAAACTCTTTAACACGTATGCCTGCCTGTAATGACAAGTGCCTGTGTGGAGCCTTGGTCTCAAGCGACTGTGAATGACTTCGAAATGTTCAAATAAAATAGATTCGTTAGATTTACTCTAAATGCGAATCGTAGGGCATTGCGTACAACTGTGTTTTATACGCATTAGGGAGGCAAGACGACGTTATTATACATAAAGATGAGAATGCATGACGAGAGATTTAATCGCATGTTCAAGTGTCTTCGTAACAGTATAAAACATAAAGTAAATATTTTGTTAAAAGTTATTACAAAGAACGCAACCTTGGGGCATATGTTTGCATAGCGGATAACTGCAAAACTTCACGAAATGTAACTGTGCCTATATGTATATAGTGTTAACCACCCTCACGACTCGTTGGCGACCGTTACAAATTCGCCAGTCTCCGCTTAAACAACATTCCTTTACTTTCATGCCTATTTTATATCACAGATGTTTTTAGTGACTTCCCGCGTCTTCGCTACTGGGGTGGCGGCATCTTATATTAGGCGTCATGTCTTTAGCTTATTTCGCCATTGCCGCCAACCGACGCTGTTCATGCCCGCGCTGTTTAACGGACGCTGCTATCCTACAATGTTCAGTTCAAACACTTTTCAAACAAAGCGACTATTTGAAAGTACACATGCTAAGTATGCTATCAGCATCGTCAAATGAATCGACTCGGAATGCCTACCTACACTTTTGCAAAAAAGATCGGCCTTGTATCTACTAAGAAGGAGGAATTCTCTATAACTGGACAATGGTTGGTAATGGAAGCACATGAATGATCCTACCTTACCACTCAGACAGCGCAGACAGCGCTTCGTAGTTCCACAGTTTCTGGAAATGTGCTTTATGAACAACACTTCGGAGAAACGTTTGCCTCCAGCAGTGCAGTTTCTCGGAATATCCTATTTGCAGTTGAACCTAATGAGGAATCTGAAAATGTGGCAGTATAGACGCGCGCAGGCATTTTCTTTGCATGAGCTAGTTAGAGGCTATAGTTCGTACGACAAATTGAACGTATAGTTAGGCCCGTAATGTATACTGCTTCAAATATTAGTGTATCCGTAGTTCGGTAATTGTTGACTAGTTTTTCTACGTTAGCCATTGCCACTAGCAAAGGCTCTAGGTCCCACTCGACCGCACAGTTAGGCGGAGGAGGCTCCTCTCGCTCAAGGCTAGTAGGCGCGCGAGGGTTCTTCTCCTCGTCAAGGGTGTAAGTATCTTTCTTCATAAATGAGGCAGATGTGGCCTCGCTCTTAGTGCATATAGCTTCATCTGGGAGTGTTGCTTCCTTTCAGCAGTTCGGACGGTTTGCAAGTAACGGTATCCGGAAATACGAAACTGGAAAATTTTTGCTCGGGAAGTTGTCGCTGCCGCGAATGAGTCGTCTGGAAATAGGTGCTGACCATAGATGTCGACAGATGCTGATTACGTTTGCGGGCAGAGACGGCAGACTCCCACTATCGCGGACCACTCACAAAACACGTATATATATATATATATATATATATATATATATATATATATATATATATATATATATACGTTCTGTGTGACTATATGAAAGTTATTCCTAACTGGCTTTAAATTGTCATCATTGCCATCTCTTGTTTTACAATTTCTAACATACGTTTCATAAATGTCTTGAATCAAGTAGTTTGAATAGCATTTTCTCGATGAGCTTGAATAAGCAAATAACATTTTACATCAGTTATTGTTAACCAAATAAAACTAATATTAATAATTTTTTCTACTACTCTATTTTTATTACAAGTATGATCGTTTGCTATTGTTGTGACTAGATTTTGCATTACCGTTAATACAACGGCCCGTTATCGTGGTTTCAATAAGGGCGGTCTCATGTTTTAAATTTTTCATAGACTAGTGGTAATAAGAGAAAACGATTATCCTAAACAAAGGTTCGTTAACGTAACATTAACGAGCATCGTACTGATAATGATTTTTCCATATATGCTCTGCTCTCGTCTAAATGTTCATATATAGATCTCGATCGAATGTGTCCCGCCGAGCTTTATGCCGCTACGGATTGCAACGCTACGTCTGTGATAGCTGAGACGCCTGGGGCGTTTGACGCTGTTTCTGCTTAACATGATCCTACCTTACCGCCAGTAGACGATACATACATAGATAGATAGCTACTCTATGATGTAGACGGCCATGGTCCTGTGTTTCCTCATTTGATATCACGACTCACACTTACCCCGTTTTCTCTATGTCCCTCTTTCCTCTCGTCCCCCCTCTCTCCCGTTCTTTCTCCCCATTTCTCTCACGGCTCGCTCGTTCATTAGCCCTCTACGTCAGTCACCACAGTTTTCCAAATTGACCACATGTGTGCGCGTGATGTTGGCGCTTTTCGATCATATATGAATGTAATTTTAAATTTAATAACGCTCACTTGCAGGACATTATAGATTGAACTGAACCATGTTTAAAACCGAAATATATTCCAACTCGTTCACTAACTATGCGATGGTGCTGTTGCTGGCTTCGTTGTGTCATTCTCATAATTACTGTTGGCGAGAAGTCTCCGATTTCTCCGACCTATTATTATTATTATTATTATTATTATTATTGTTGTTATCAGTCTTAAACATAGGCATACTTTTAGACGTTTGTCTTGACTATTTTAATGCACCAACGTTCAGTTCGGCCAACCATAAGCCATTGTCACATACCGTTGACCGGTCAATACTGATAGACAAGATTGCCATAATCCCTATTGACATCCATACTGCATCCGAATGCGCAAAGTTCCGTATGCGTTTTATGCTTGTTTCACTTAGAATAACCGTCGATTGTAAACAGCTATAATCAATTAATATTAGCACAGCTGATTGAACTCAGTGCAGCACACGTTTCACCGAAATCAGTTCCGTTCCATGAACAATTTTGCTCCTATCCAAAGATAGTCATACTTCATGTTTCTCAAAGTCAAACCGAATAGTTATATTTATATATATATAAATATATATATGCGACTTAGATTTGACGGCAGCGGCTAAATCACCAATTTAGGCTTAATTGGCGCTTTTGTAGTGACGTCGCTTTGATATTGTACGTAACATTCCCACTAGGGACCTGGTGATCCACTTGCATGACCAGGGCATTTGTGATTCGTATATATCATCACATTAATTCCACTCATATCAAGTATGTATATAACATTGGCATTTATACCGTTGTCTAAATGTATATACGAACCAGCCAGTTTATACAGTTAAACAATGGAACAATACGCTGGCACACACACATACAACACTCGCTTACGATGTGCGTACTTTTGTGAGAGTCTTTCTAGCGCAGGCATAGTCTGGTAGAAATATGTTATAGTCCGGAAGTTTTGAAAGCTGGGAGGATCAGGAGGTTTGTAATTTCTTTTTCGCTAAGCTTGAAACGCGAAGCGAAATAATTAATCAATGCCAGGCGGATAAAAACCCGCGCAGTTCACTTTGCAGAAAAGCCTTCTCTGAGGAGAATGGTTTGAAACTTTTTGTTTGGAAATTGGCTGCTGTGAAACTCGATGACAGATGCTAGGGGCATGCAGGGGATATAATAGGCAGCTGCGGCAATGGTGTTTGCAGATGTTTTTCGCGAGCCTCACAATAGATATATATGTATGTGATGTAAAATAACTTATATCTGCTGAACATGCCACACAGTGTGCTGCGGTTCACTCAATGGCGGAGTTGACACGACAAATAGACAAAGTCTAGTTCGTTGTTGTAAATATCTTGTTAACCGGCTCGGTATATATTTTTTTATGTTAGCACTTTGGAGTGAACAATTGTTTCCGCGCGAACGTGTAGTCACGGGTTCTCTAACCCAGGGTTAGCCCAGTTCGACAACGTGCTCCGAACAGATGCTGCGTTTCCTCGTTGAATGCCACCCCCCCCTCCCCCGATTATTATAATAACACATGTCGTTGCCCTTAGGCTTTTGATAAGTTTTTTCGTAGCAAAAGAATAACCACTGATGACGTAATTCCAGTGTGTATTTCCATAGCCAACACAAAGCACAACACACTTATCAACCGACCAGTTTAAATCATTAAGGTTAGATCACTTGTAAAATTTGTTTACCGTATCATGCAGTTTTATGCAGTCGAGAGTGGGTACGCTTTTACGTATATTTTAACATTATCTGCGATATTGGTTTAGTTCACATTAAAGCATTACATTCTGAAGCGAGTTAATATAATGTATATGTAAGGCAAGAATGGTTCCTTGCGGGCGACCAGGGACGGCTGTAGCTTTCTGGTTTTGTGTGTACGTAAATAAAAATGGCTGACTCTGCTTAGGTAAAATGTACTCTTGATTATATGATAAAACGACAGTATTACCCTTAAACACCTTGTGTCCGGCGCGGGGCAGTTTATCCACTCAAGAAGGCCTGGCTTGGGCAGTTTATCAAATTCACCGGTAGGTCGACTTTTATGTGAGCGCAGAATTTAATCGGCGTTATTTTCAGTAATTGTTGGGTTACTGAAGGCTAACGCTTCTGGCCTACTTTGGCGTCAATAGCACGAACCAGAAGTGTACAGCCTAAGTTGAGCGAAATTATATGTGCTGCTACACCACTGTTTCTAAAGTCTGAGCAACCTAGAATCTCAATGACTGTGCGAGGTCTCGCAAGAATGGCCGCTGTGGCTAGTGATTGACAAAACAGCAGCTGATAAGATAGCGAAATGGAGAAAATGACTTATACCGCAATGAGACCAATATGCACCTCTTCTCTCGCTGGGGCTAAAACTACCGGTCATCACATTAATCACGCTATGAAGAAACGCTCCGGATGCGTGAAGTAAATTGAAGGCATGTTGGGGATTTATCGGAAGATGTTTCACCTGATATGCTCGGGTTTGTTATTTTTCGGGCATTGACTAGGTGACCTTTTCAACTAGCCGGTTTTGTCAGCGTATCAAGGAATGATCGAGGAATGCGATGTATCAAGCGAACTATACATTACCGTCCAGCCATGACCTTGGATCTTGACCGTTAAATCATGACACTGCACCAATAGAACTAATCTCGATAACGCTGCCAGACGCCCATACGGGTCCACACAGGTACACATAATATTACGCTAGAGGCCGGTGACCTTATTCTAAAAAATGATATCATATAAGTACCTTCTACTCTCAACCGTACCGACCGGTCCAATTAAGAAGAAACTGAGGGAGAGTCAGCCGGCAAAAATCCCAACGAAATGATAATTTTTTTGGCAGAGGTTTCACCGTTGCCATTCATGTTCAGGACCTTTTCGTTTCGAGTTGCCCGGAGCGAGGCAGACATCGACTTTTACCCTATGATTTGCATACGCTCTCTTCTCTTGTTCACTTGCTCGCCCGCTGGATTATATATATATATATATATACATTATATATATATATATAAATATAGTGATGATTTATTAATAATTTACAATACGTTTGTACACTCGACAGTGCTCGCTTTATATATATATATATATATATATATATATATATATATATATATATATATATATATATATATACGTGTTTTGCTTTGCCCTAAATGATCTCCGTTTCGCTTTCTCTCTTCCGCACTGTGCTCGCTTATCTGTCCGGGATTCTTTCAAAACAGCCTGTGTGAACTTATCGGTATGATGGTCGCATGACGCAAAATCTTGGCGCAAGACGGCGCATAGGTGGGTGAGAGCCATTGATCGAACGTCTGTCGGTGCCGCCGCAACGGCAGCGCAACATTGCCTAACAAAGATGTTCCTCGATATTTGTATTGTTGTTGTTGTTTTGTTGTTGTCGTTTTTGTTATTGTTGTTGTTTTTGTTGTTGTCGTTAGCGGCCGTCCAGTTCACTGCTTTCGTATAGAATAATACTCTAGTCAATCAGGGCAACTGTAGAAAGGAGATACAGGCACTGTTCCTACGCCGATGCGCTAGGAATGAACAGCAAGAACAACCGATTGAGCCGCCTCCCGCTGGCCTTTGGCCCTCAAGCGGAGGCACGCAATTCACTAGTATATCGTGTTGTTAGCTGTTACATTTAAACTAGCAGAACCACTTCTATTACTATAACTACTACTATTTGTGAGAACCAGTCTGGCTAACCGGCTGCGTTGAGGATTGTTCTCATTTTCACCACCATCATCACAAATACAGTCATCATGATCTTCATTGTCAAATGTAAACGTCTGTTACATGATTCTACTCAGGTACGCGGCAAATCTCATCGTTGCATGTGTATCTCTTCAAATTTAGCTGTATAAATACGTTGACTAGAATACACCAAGCAAAATTGCAACGTCGGCTGTATCGGATGGTTCGGCTAGAGGTTCACAAATTGTATATATATATATATATATATATATATATATATATATATATACAGGGTGTCCAGAAAATGTCTGAGAATCAATAATACGAATTGTAGAGCTCGTTAAAGCAAATATTCCAATGGAACATAGTCTCTAAGACGTCTTGTTTCCGACTGAGAATTAAATTGCTATAATTTGAGCCAATATAATTAAAATGTGGTGCGAGGCAACTAGTGATCCTATACAAAGACTAAGCACACCGTCGTGTTCGTGAAAAAATTCTGCGTCATCCGAAGAACATATAGCGTTAGGCCGAAAATGCGACATAGTCGCGACGTAATTAAGATTTTTCGCCGGCCATGTCGAGATCGAGTGCATGCATACATGACTGTATGGCGCACAGCAGATTTTTCTCTCGAAATCTATATATATATATATATATACAAATGCATTTATTTATTAGGCGCAGTTGCTGCTACTACCCGAATTATTTATACCTCCATTTATTTGGTCCTTGCCATTGGTCATTGTGGCTCATTAGTCATCGTTATGACCAATTCACCAGCAAGACCACCTGACCTATCGTTTTCCACGCCTCTCCTTTCTGCCGGGCAGACCCATGAGACCACCGTGTCTGCGCTAGATGTCATCAACGCCATCCGGAGTTTTCCCAGCAGCTCGAAAGGTGGTCCCGACAGCCTTCGGCCGCGTCATCTGAAAGACCTTATCGACAGAGACGGATAACCGATTGCTCGTTAGCCGAGTACGCATTGTGAGCCTTGCTATTATTTGGGAAGCTGCCGGATTTCGTGATCTCTGTCTTTTACGGCGTCTTCCTTAATGTCTTGCGCAAAACACACGGAGCTGATGCACCTTCTTCGTTGCTCTCGAGCCTATACCAGACCGGATCTGCGTCAATCGTTCGACGAAATCTTGTGATGTACTCTTCAGGGTATCCTAAACAATCAGTTTAGGGAAATTTCTTGCTTACAGGCTTCGATAACGAGGCCCTTAGGGAAACGGAAATTCGTATGGCTTCGGAAAGTGCTGTTTCTTAAGTTCTCAAGGGCTTATCTTGGGTCTCTCTCAAAAACACCGAAACCCTGATGTGAAGGATTGCAACACCGGATGCTTATCCAGGCTTCAACGCTCAAGTGGCCATTCCCTTATCGCAGCTGAGAAAGAGGCTAGACAATACTCCGCATCGTCTCTGGACGGCGTCTGGAGAAATCAGTGTGCTTTATACATAATTGTGCAAGATGGTATATACCGGTGTCTACCACAGACGAGTGTACTTGCTCCTTGCTTTAAAAAGGAGCGCTGGTAGGTTCTCAAATCATTCGACTCAGAACGACGTAATTTTACGGGCATTGCAGACGACCCACATCCGTGCAGTTAAAGAGCTGGTCGGACTGTCACCAAACAGCCAACTGTAACCGGATGACCGAACTCTAGTTTCATGAAGGCCGCTGTCTCGTGTACGACGTCATTTTAGATTGCGCGTAGGCCGCATTGTATGCTCGTCATACCAGCCGGAAGACTGGAGCAGCTGGCCGCCTTGCAGACAACAACAATGTGGGCGAATATCGTAAACTGGAACAAAACGTTATTGTTCACGCGGTCACCTTCGAGACATTGGGTCCAACGGAAAAATTACAAGAAGCCTTCTGGCTCAGCTGGAACCAAAATAGCTGTGGCAGTTGGCGATGGGAGGATATGGCAGTTTTTGCTATAGTGGAAATTTCAGTTTAAATTTAACGCGATCATTGATTCATTGCCCACGGGTAAGGAACTCGCCCTTCTGCCTTAGCCGACTTGAGTTGGAGTTGGAAACTCATGTGTAATCGATTGACAATAAATATATGTATTGTTTTATGTATATATAAGGAAGTTAGCTGTTGTTGCTGCCTTACTTGTCGCATCTGTTCTTTCTGACTACTGTCGCTTGTCTCATCTTTGCTGCGTTGACGGCATTATGATTGTTGAAAGGGATTCAGGTTCAGAACGTGGTTTATTTGCGAAACTGCATTACAAACGCTTAAGTTTTCGAAAAAAAATGACATTTCATAAAAAAAAGTGAATTTACACAGTCACATGGTTATATATACAAGTGTGTACACAGTAAACCGGTAATCAGTTCATCTGTGTGATTCAGCATTGTAGCAAGGAAATACGCTCGTCACAACAGTATTGCCGACCCTTTGTATGGTGGCTGCTATAACTCATGAATCAATTTCCATCTCCGCAGCTCTCAGGATATATATATATACACACGATCTTTAACAGTGTGGAACCACCGTCCTCCCCACTAAAACACACGTTGCTCCGCTTAAAGAAGGCTAGAGATTTGCCAAGCTCCTAGGTTGGAGTCACAGTAGAACTTCATCGCGCAGAAGCATTATTCTGGACCACTTTTGAGACGGCCATTTGTGCTTCGTCCTTTTATATTACGGCCGGTGCGTATAAAGCCACTGTCATCCACACCATCGTTCTCGCTTGTTCACAGAGGTCGCAGGTCACTTGACACTCCTGGAATCATGTGTAACTCGTCAGGTCATGTGTGAGATGGTAAGTCACTCCTTCGTGCTTACTCATAAACCAAAACCTGAGATCCGGTATGCAATTTATTTTCTAGTCCGCTCTCCCTAGCGCTCCTCCACTCATGTTGCCATTACTTGAAGGCGCTCTCTATACTCTTTAGCCAAGTAGGCTTTGGTCCTGGAACTGTTCTGCCTTTTTTCTAATCAGATTCTCGAATATTTAGCTGGCATCTTCTAAAGGTTCCCGAGCTCAGCAGGGTGGGGCTACCAAATTCAGGATGGAACTTACGTTACTCAATGAAAGAATGTGTATAAATTGGGAAAATGTATCATTTACAGTCTTGTGAGAACAACATTCGTAAACTTGTTGTTGTAGAGCAATGTATGAAAAATTAATTCGGCGACATGCCCAATAACTGGATTATTTGCGCATCTCAACCTGACGCATTTTGTGGATGATTCTTGCTATATTTCCATATAAAATTCAGTAAGACCTCAAGTCTATGGATTATCAGGAGCAGCTAAACTTTCCCAGTTTGACTTCTGAGATGATGCAGCATCATGCCGATTTTGTGAAGACAAATATATTTGACCGACAAAGCCCATTTCTATTTCACTGGAAATGTGAATAACTAAAATTGTCGCATCTGGACAACCGAGAATCCTCACGTTATCCACGAGGACCAAATCGATGCCAGTAAATTCTAGTTCTAACAAGATGGTGCCACAAGCCACACAGTTGGCAAGACAATTAAGTTTTCCATTTTTTCCTCTAGGCTTTTTGAAACGTAGCGTGTGGATTACTAATCTTACGACCATCAGCGAACTAACGACCAACATTGAAGCGTGCATTAATGCTACTGAGTCTGATTGATATGAAAAATTGATGTTTCGTATACATCTTGTAAAAAGCATCAGAGGTCACCGTCTTACCACTATTGTATCATTGTTCATTACAAATGGCAATATATCTGTTCTAAGAAAAAAAATTCTAAAATGTTTTAAGCACTCTTTTTTTATTAATGCTTAAAAGATTTCAGACTATTTTGCGAACAACCTACATACATTAGTATGTAGAATTTACATATATATATATATATATATATATATATATATATATGTATATACAACTTCAAAGGTGGGGCATGTCATTTGGCTTCCTGCAAATGTATGCACCGTTACGGGGGGGGGGGGGGGGGATCAAGTGTGGGGACCAGCCTGGCAAAAATCTTGCCTAGATTGGGAGACGCCAACCGCTGCCTACTGGCAGAATACATTACCTTGTATGTCTCATCGACCTGAACAGAAGGGGCCCTCACGGCGCGAAACCGACAAGCACCCACTCGGCACAGCAACGAATGGCCATCTGGGTATAAGGGCTTACAGACCGACTTCAACGGCCGCCCTGCTTGTCCTCGTCAGTGACTGATGCCGCTGAAACCTGCAAGCGAGAAGCGAGCGATTACTGGACGGGAATCTTGATGGCCAGAGAGGCCACCGTCGTTGCTTGGCAGGATAAGTGGAGTACCCTACGGCCGATAGCCAAGCCCTACTGAGGAAAAAGCTTACACTGGGCCTGTGGTACTGGTACAATTGCTGGTACGAAGAGATCTCGTAATACACTACTATGGTGCTGATGGGACACGAACAATTTCAGGTATGCATCAGGTATACATACAAACAAAACCATAACCGACAAATGTGTTCTGTGCGAGTTAGGAGATTCTGACGACGTCGAGCACACGGTCTACTGGTGCGCGGCCCTCACAAGGGCACGCTGTGCGGCGTTTTAGGATGTGCAGGGTCTTTGCCTGACGAACCGGGTGGCTCATACGATCACAACGCCCGAAGGCTGGCGAGACGGGTGCCATGAACTAGATAGCATTATGGAGTCAAAGACGGACCTTGAGAAGAAATGAAGAGAGAGGTTTAAGTGGCGCCCGCGGATGGGCGGTCGAGGTGAGGAGCTGAGGAGGGATGGGTTAGATAAGCTAGGCCCTCAACACACTCTCTAAGCACCTTCTCAGGACAAAGAAGCATCGGCAAGCATTGGGCTCCTGCCGCTTCCGAATCTTTAGCAGCAACCCGCAAATGGACGGGCCCTGCTCGCCAAGGGTTTCGCCGAGACGATAATTTATCTCGGAGGCAAGTGAATGGCCGGTCCAGGTCCTACACCCACAGCCTGCCGAAATGGGATTGCCACTAAGCCACCTTGCTTGGTGGTATCAGTGGCTTGATATAGTAAAAATATATTACTTTTTACTTTTATTTACAAGTAATTTTGCGATCTCTAAATTTGGCTGTTCAGTCACAAAAGGAAAAAAAAGAAAAAACGCCCGTTTTGCAATTTGTATCTAAATGAAAACATATATTTTGGTGAATTTTTTTACGTGCCGTTAGAGGCAATCCGGAGGAACATTTTTATTCAATGCAGCCACCATCAGCAGCAATTACAGATTCAATTCTGGCGCGAAAGCGCCCACAGGCCTTCTTCAAAGTTAGCAAATTGAGATTCTTGGACGATTTGACAATGGCTCTGCGTAGCGCTTCTGTGTTTGCATGTTGAGACTTGTTAGACTCTTGCTCAACAACGCCCCATACATAGAAGTCCAGGGGATTCAAGTCTGAACTGCTAGGGAGCCACATCGTCTTGTCCCAGAACGTCTTAATGTTGCCCCGCAACCAATCCTGACCGAGCTTGCTGATGTAGGCGGGAGCGCCGTCTTGTTGAACGACATATTGTCTTCCATTGGACACTCTATCAATCCATGGTTTTACCACCGTTCGCAAAACACAAATTCACTTCTTTTGTTACGGTCTCGTGTCTGTCAAAAAAGTGTGGGGGCATCGCGTCTCCTTCATTCGACACAACACTTAGGACGTACACACTGGCAGGATGTTTGGGTCTATGCACGATTGGTACATCCTCAGGGTCCTTTTTCGTCGGAGAAGAATCGAAGATGTCCCGCCGTCTCGTGTCTCAAAAACGTGAGAATGAGATGGCAGCAAGTCATCCTCGTGTTTTTCGCGGCCTGAGACAACGTCGTGGTTATTAAAGGCACGGTAACATAGGACTCACAAACCCACTAAAATCCAGTTATCCTTTTTGCCCTTTGTGGGAAACCGCAGTACTGTCTTCTCGGGATCACTTCACCTGAGCATTTTATTTTGCCATTAAAGCTGCTCGACGTCGACGACGGTTGTTTTAGCCTCGGAGACAAATTCGGCAATTCTTCTTACTATAAACCAGGTTTCATGATAATGATATAAGGGCATGGCATGTCAGGGGACTTTACCGTCTCAGATTCCGACAGTAGCTCTCACTCAGTAATCAAAAACTTATAGCGTTCGTAGTAGCTTGACATCATCAGCCTCTCCTGAGCTGTACATACTGTATAAGGGGGAGTGCCGTGGCATCACGGAAATTAGTCATTGTGGACTGTTAGCAGTTTCGCGAGTGGGTAGATAAGCGAGCCATTTTTTGAGGTCAGGGAGTATTGATTTTATCTAGTATCCAGTGTAGTCGTGCTAAATTGCTTCTTATTGTTAGCATAATTTGCTTAGGGTATCTGTTCTGCTGATTAGTAGTCCTTCCGTCCGGACGTTAATTGTGAGGCATCTTTAAGATAGCTCATATACTTTTAGGTCCCAGGGAAAATGCCTAAAGAGGACTTGTATGGCTGCTGTGAACACCGTGCGACTTGTCCGTACGATGTTGAGCGCCATAAATATTTGAGTGTTGTTGAGGAGGCGGCGTGTTGTATCCCTGGTAGACATGTGGTCTATAGAGGTGCGGCATGTAGCATCATGCAATCGACTATTGATGCGAAGAGATGGCGCCGAGAATCGGTTGCTCCTCTAGAGCTCCGCGGAAGAATTCTTTGCAGATCTACTGAGGCTTCGGCAGCCTTTTGCTGCATATCGCACATAATTGTGTTGCTGTGTCTTTTCTAAACGCAAATTTATATTATCGGGAGGTCATTTCAGGCTGTTAAAGTAAATTGCTTTTGTGTTTCTTTTGTGAGGCCTAGCACGTGGATGCATGTCCGATATCCGCCAAGACTGTTCCTTCAAGTAGATCTTAATTACGGGTGGTATCAGGTCATCTGCGTGGCGGAATACACTTCTGAATGATGTAGGGGTGCAAGTGTTCCATCATAGGTTATATTACATGGTTGGTTCCATTTCGGACTTCTGTTGGAGCCTGGATGTGACTGTATAATCACAGCACGCCTTTGTAGGTAGATGGTCGGTCTGTTCCGTAAGTCGCTAGGATACGTCTAAAATAGGAAGATACGCCTTTGTTGACTAGTGTTTTTTTATGTCGTCCCACTCAAGCGTGGTAAACGTGGTTAAAGACATCTAAGAGATGGCAAATCATGTGGCCGGTTTTCTCTCGGCGCATTCCTCTGTGCTTTAGCAGTGTTTAGCACTATGCCGATGGCTGAGTGTGTGGAATGTCGGGCTCGAAAACTGTGGCGGTTCTCAGACAGCGCCTTCTTGTCTTCTGGTTGTCTTACTAATGGTCCGTTGATAATCTGCTTTATATAGGCAGAAAAACATACTTACGTGAGGTATGCCGAGGGGTCTCCTTGTGGTTTACTGGATTTCCGTATAAGGGTAAAACGTGCAGTTTTTCAAGGCGTAGGGCAGGTGTCCGTGGGCGAGCATTCTACCCATCATGCGCTTAATGCTTTTGGATGCTTCTATAAATGTTTGCTGTATTTTGCGAAGAAACCGCACCTGAGCCCGATGCTATTCTTGACCGTGTGTACTTGGCCACACTTCTGATCTCGTGGCCAAATGCATACGATCATTGCATTAAGGTTGGCTCGAAGGTAATGTTTAAAATCTCCTCAAATAGCACGGGCTGCGGCCGGGGCGTTTGTGGGAAGGGCTCAGTTATAGCCAATCGATATACTTCTACTGCTAGCGGCGGCTGCGCGTGGCAAATTTTGTTTCACACAATCTTGCACCTTTTGGCTCAAGGGCTTTCTTCGACCACCTCGCACAGTGAGTCTCAGTGGTGGCAGCTTTTTTTGCTTTTCAACGATCTGGATATTCCTCTAGTAGCACGGGGGCAATTGGCTATCACATGATGTGGACAGAAACAGGATTATCAGCAGGCTTTCTCTAGTAGTGGAGATTGTCCACTGGCAAATACCAAATAAGAGAAGGTTACGTATATATAGTCGGATTTTGTCTCTCTTGTTTAGATTTTTTTCCTGCTAGTAAATCCTCCAATAGGTTATGCAATAAGTTACTTCTTCTGTCGCAAACGTCAAATCTAGTGTTGATCTGTGTCTACCTTCATCGAAGGTGATGATAAAAACCTAGGAGTACGATAATTGTATTATATAATTTACGTAGATCATTCAGTTACAAATCGAATATCGACCCGGCTACGGCAGAAAGGCGAGTTGCTTGCCGGTGGGCAATGAACCATTGGTAGACGCAGCGTTTGTCACACTCTCAAACGCAGACTTAAATTCATGATAGGACCACTAAAGGGATTCTTCTTGCTCAGTATGAACAATCGTGTTATCTTCTGAGTGGACCTGACAAGCATATCACAGCAGCAGAGTCACAACATTGCAAACTCTGTGGTGGGGAGGACTGAGGAATGCTACACATCAAAAGCCTGTGGCGTTTATTTGAAGGTTAGGTTTGTAAGAAGAAAATTGGCTTGCAGCCTTTGACCGGACTAGGATACCCATAATCGTCATTCCCAGAGCATTATTTACCTTTTCCCGTCTTCAGAAATGTCAGAGAACAGACGCTTGGGATCATTCCTTGTTCCAAGAGTCTCAAGGATTACTGTTGGGAGGGAAATGGCATTCAACATACGTGTAGTGTTAAAAGATACGCTGTCTCTTACTGCCCCAAATATTGCGTAAGCGTGATACGGCCGTCTGCATGTCCAACTTATATATATATATATAGAATCATAGGGTGCTTGTTTCAGAATATGCTCATATGCTCCTCCAGTCACCTCTATATTGAACGGCTGGCATGAGCTGATGCGCCGTCTTGGTGAAATACGTATCGCAAATTTTTACACCTTTAGATGATTTATCTATGGTTAGAGTACGCCGCTTGCAGAACACGCAAAGGGTCAAGCCTGGTGGCGTGGTGCATTCGCCTGCGCCTCACGACCGGAAGACACACATAGATGCGCGGGTTCGAACCCCACCATTGCACATTTTTATTTATGGGGAGTCCGTTTATTTATAGAACACGCAAATAAACTTCATGTGCCGCTGTTCGGCCTTTAAAAAAACTGTGATGCCATCACGTCCCCTTCACTAGGCACAACACTCGAGTTGGAAATTTACAATGTTCCACAATAAGCACATCTTCTAGATCGTGGGCAAGCCATAGATCATTTTGCCGGTAAACATGTTCTTAACAGAGAAAAGTCAAACACGACCTGCAGGTTTGTGCTCGAAGGAACCGAGAAGTACACAACATGAAGCAATTTTGCTCATATTTATCGGCCTTAGAAAGACCATGTTAGACTTGTATAGCATACGACTGATACATGACGTCATCGCTTCAAAAAATTACAAATTCAACTAATGGTTCGTAATCAAACAACAAATTCGGAGCCCAAAGCGCGCACTGAAGTAAAAAGATCGACCAAAATGCACATTTGCACTGCCTCGCTTAGTTTTGGGATTTTCACGGCGCACTCTATAATGAATTCCGCTCTACTATGTAGGAACCCGGTTTTACTTCCTCTGTAGCAACACACTAAGGTGCAGCCTTGGAAACTATTGCTTTCAAAAAGCGAAAAAGGAGCCTTGTAATTGCAATGGGGTCCGTACGGCATAAAGAGAGACAACCATAGCTGATCCTTGGTTAAATTCATTAGACGCAGTTGGCCGATCGGCCATTGTTAGTTTGTGTCTTTTATGCCTGTGTATATTCTGCTTAAAACAGCTCAACCTGTGTGGCTGACACACCAAACGGCGTAACTCTGTACATATCGCCTGCGCAGTATGTAAGAACATTGAACCTTTAATACGGTAGGTAGAAATCCGGGTCTACTGGGGGTGTGAGTACCACACTAGTCGCTGTTTTTGTATCTTACATTTCGGAATATTATATATATATATATATATATATATATATATATATATATATATATATATATATATATATATATATATATACCTAGAAGCCGGCCGCGTTGTACGAATCAAATAGTCGCTATTTTGTGCACCTCAAAATGGCATACATAGATGTATTATTCATGGTTGTACCGTACACTATCTGTATAAATAGAGTACACTCCGTCGTGGATGTGCATAACTAAAGCAAGGCGGGAGCTCCACAGGATGCTTTGAAAATTCTTTATCAAGGAATTCCTATAATTAAATGCTTATCTTAAATGCGTACAGTATTTGCTGTGATGATGAACAAATCGCGTATATCTAAGTTTAACCTGAGAGGGTAGATATGAAAATGCCCTTTCTGCCTAAAGTCGTTAGGCGGTTGGATTTGCACCCGCGTCACCCTACCTGACATAGCATGGCAAAATCAATACTGTAATAATCTTAGAGCCAATTAGAATCTGTGTAAAACTCTCTCACTCTCATTCTCTATCGCTTCTAAGTCAACTGACGAGTTCGTTTAGCGCGAATGAGTATTATATGGTCATTATTTATCGTTCGGTATTCAGTGAGTAGGGGTCGGGGTTCGAAGGACGTTTCGTGCATGATGGACAATGCAGCAGCAGCAGTGTACTTGCGTCGAACGTCAAACTGGGTCGAGTTTGGCGCAAGAGAGATCTACGTATCGGCATTGGTGAACCCTAATGCGGGCATGTGATGTTCGATCGTTGAGGATCAAACAGGGTGCCTACGCTTGGCACACGGCGCTTTGCATTTTGGATCAAAGCTCGATGACCTCACTTTGGCTTGAGGTATCAGCCCACGGCGGAGTTGAATGTACTTACGTTATCGCTGGACGCTACTAGGCGGGACGGCAGTCAAGTATATATATATATATATATATATATATATATATATATATATATATATATATATATATATACATATTTATATATATATATACTTGTGTTTTCTTGAGTTTACAGTTCTTACATGTCTAAGACTATATTTAAAATGGCAATAAACGCCCTCATTTCACGATAAACCTTGCATATAGAAAATGAGATGAAGTGAATTACGTATAAGGAAGAGAAACTGGTGCGACCACCTCACGGAAAGCATGCCGCATCCTGGCAGACGTGCTTAGCCTATACGGGGTATACACTTGTATGAGCTCAGCGGCAAATTGTCTTGGCATTGTGCTACACGAGCATATGAAATGGGACAGTCAAGTGAGATCAACTGTCAGGGTCTGCTACGCCGTGGTGGCCTCACTCGTGCGTTTGAGGAGAGCCAAGGCTTCGCGGGATCTTCTGGTACGTGTCTACAAAGCGCTTATGGAACCAATTCTAACTTACGAAATTACTCTGTGGGGCGCAACGTATTCAACTACCCTAGACAAGGGTCGTTCAGAATGACGCGGTTAGAGCCATAATAGGTCTTCCTCGTCGCGCGGGTGTGAGTCCATGGTACACCAGGCTCGGGCTTCTCAAGCTTGATCAGCTGACACGTTTTAAGTTAGCCGTGCTAGCCTATAAGGTGCAAAACAATGGAATCCCTCCAGATTGTGTTTTTGATTTCGTCCTTATCCCAGTATGGTCGCAGCGCTAAAGGGACCAACTCAGAGTGCCAGGGTTCAGACTCACTCTTCTTCGGCACTCCCTGGCCTACATGCTGCCCACGGTGCAATTGGCGCTTCGAAACGCAAGCCGGGCCGCTGTTTTTAAGCGACATCTTCTCTTACTGCTGAAGAACGAAGAAACAAGTGACTCCGAGTGAATTGGTTTAAATACATTTTACTATATAGGTTTTAAGCTTGTATTAGGTTGGTTATAAAGTTGTAAACTTGTATTGTGTTAATTATACTCAATTTGGTTGCTTTATCGCGTATACACTTCGGATTTGTGCATACACTCGTAAACTTCTGTTGTGTTACTTATACTCAATTGTATTCCTTTATCGCGTACACACTTTTGATCGGTACAAACACTCGTATACTATGTATATTTTGAATGAAAGGTGACAGATTACCAACTTGTTGGGCACGTCAATATCCCTGATTGATTGATATATATATATATAAATGACCTCATACCTGTAGAGCTATCTACAACTGAGTTATCGGCCGTTGTAGTCTCATTTAGTATAATTTTGTGACCAAGTTAGACAGAACAACCATCCACTACGTTGTCGACAACCGACGGCGTCAGTAAGTCGACACTTCGGCCGACCTAGCACGCCATCCAACGTGCAGCACCGCGATGATTAAGCCACCTTCACCAGCCACAACGTAGACACCTCCATAAACAACCCCGAGATGAGATCACTCTGCCACATGCAAAGAATAACAGAGCACGTTTACCACTGCCGACCTGTCGTGCCACAACCATAGCATCGGGAGCATCGTCGCCATCATCGGTGCGCGATAGACGTACGCTTATGTGTTGTCGTTAATCGCTCTTAAGTTCTTCGCGTTGTAGTTACCGTCCTGCTGAGTCTATATATTTTTAGTTGTTCCGTAAGACCAAATCGCCGGATATACCGCGGTGTGGTATCTGTCACATTTGCTCCAGCAATGTTTGCATCGACACTCGTTCTGTGGTTAATGGAAACCCTCCGCGTTACACAAAACGTGATGAAGTTCGTGGGCTGCAAAGGCCGTAGTTAGATGCCAATATTTCACCTCGCTTGCCCCCTACGAAGTGTCCCTCATTGCTGCTGTCCCATAAATTCTTATGTCTACATCACTAAGGTTTGCCAGTTCCGCATATAAATTTCAAAGGCGCACGTTTTCTTTAGATTCCATCGTTCTTGCAGATCCTCAAGTAGATAACCTTACAACACGTAGACAATCATATTTCTGCACGTATTCGAAAGCGCAAAAACTTTTTTTATGGAGAAAACTTTACTCCATCAATTAAAAGCAATTCGTCCAGTGCCACCCTATCACATGTTAGTGCAATACGTGGCGATGGGTGCTATCTGTATCCTAAAAAGACCGACTGCTGCATGAACCGAATGCATAGATGGGCATTTAATTGCCGCAGCTGCGATGGTGGCCTTCCTGACCTTTTCCTGTATGTGCGATCAAAAGCTGCTGCCCCTTGTTGATAAGGCGAGCCCTATTGATGTAAATATATTTACAAATTTTGATTCATTACCTCTGATTTGCAGCACGTCGCCGCTGGCCAGACTGGTTCCTA
Source organism: Dermanyssus gallinae (assembly GCA_003439945.1). Classification (NCBI taxonomy): domain Eukaryota; kingdom Metazoa; phylum Arthropoda; class Arachnida; order Mesostigmata; family Dermanyssidae; genus Dermanyssus; species Dermanyssus gallinae. Next base: position 377,086 of record QVRM01001369.1, read on the forward strand.
TCCGTTCTGGCAGTCTACTAAGAACTGCAGAAAACAGCAGTGGACTCAGTCCATCTCCCTGCGCAATACCTGTGGTTTGAGTTACCTCCCCCGAAATGCCAACCCAGAGGCCGCCTTTAAACCTAGGAACACAGCATATAGGCAAGTCTTCGGCCTGGACAGCATACCCCAGATTGCTCCGAACAGCTCCCCAATTGCTAAGTGAGTTGACCTTCCTTTCCTAAATCCGTGCTGCTCTTCTGGTAGTACTTCCCTCTCCTCCAAGGAAAACTCCAATTTCCTCGCTATTATTCCTGATAATATCTTGTACGGGCAACGTTTTATTACAACTCTCCTCCAAGGCTTTGGTTCTGTTTCTACACCCTTTCCTTTGGAGATGACTAAAGGTCGCTTTCCTTCAGGCCTGTAGAATTTCCCCAGTGTCTAAGCATTCATTGAATAGAGCATGCCAACATGGTGCGAGATTTTTTTATAGTATATTTCAGGTGTTCATTCCGTATTAAATCATTTCCATACGTTTTCACCCGTGGTGCTCTGTCGACTGTTTCCATCACTTCCCCGAGAGTGATTGCCCTCATAGACACTTGCGTATATCTGAAATGAAGATGACATATACGAGGGAACACACACTCCATCCTAGGAATCATCTAATGGCCAAGGAAAATATTAATTAAATTCATTTTCAAACTTGACCCGTTGCTTAAGAATGCCTTAGTAGTGCGCTTAGGTAAGTACCCAGTCCTGTATCCAGCGTTGCAGTACAAACTCTGAAACATGGAAAGACATAACCACTATTGTACGACCTCTTGAATATGAATTTAGATGGTTTAACTAAAAATTACGTAGAAGTATTAAACAACACCGGTGGAAACCTAAGTGTTGTTGTTCTCTTGTGTTCACAAGGGTATAACTGCATTTAGGTTTCTGAATAAATATAATAGATTTCTTACACCGGATGGTGCAGGTGCCCTACATTACTTCTACAGCCCCGAGTTGAGACTTATCAGAAGAACAAAAAAAGGCGAATTACTGTCTTGCCATGAACTAGCGTTACTCAGGTTTATGTGAACTACTGTTTCAATCCCTATAGGTATCGAACGCATGATACAGATACAAATAAAGACAACTTTTGTGGCAACTAAAGTGGGACAGATGTAGGCGGCAGTTTTTTAGATGTCAAAATGGCGGTGGGCAGTGAATGAATAAAACACGTAGCTTTATTCGTGAGTACATGCGACTACACTCGAAAGCATACAAGCTCTGTACTAAAAAGGTTGCCCAGAAGTTAGATCAAAGAGCACGTGCTTGTTGTATCGAGAAGTAAATATTAATCCAAGAAATAACCTATAAATGAGCGAATAAAAACTGTATCAAAATAATAATACAAATGAATAAAAAAACACGTATATAGTAATTTATTTAATCAAATAACAAAGTTTTTCAAATCAAATTAAACAAACTTAAAAGCATATATTGTTACCAAGAGGTGACGCCGGTGGAAAAAAGGCTAAAAGAAAGAAACAAGTTTTCTAAGGCTTCTCTTAAGGGCCGAATAATCGGGAATGGCGGCAATTGCGGGAGGAATTCTATTCCAAGCAATAAATGAGAGATCTCAAGAAGGCGTGTTGGCGGAAGAGTAATGGCGATGTAAGGACGGCTGTTTCGGATGGGGTATGGTGCACAGAAAATGGATTAGAAAAGGTCGCAAGCCTCTATAAGATTGTTGATGATTTTGTTAACGAAACAGAAACGATGGCAGTTTAAAAACATATCCGCCGTTTAACATTAAGGTTACCGTGCTCTTTAAGTAGGAGGCCGACGGATTCTCTAGGTTGCAGACAAAATTTAGCGCGAATAGACTTGTTTTGTAGAGACTAAAGTGCTACGGTGACAGTTTGGTAAATGCCACCCCATACCCCCATATATATATATATTTATATATATATATATATATATATATATATATATATATATATATATATATATATATATATATATATATATATATATATATAGATAAATATATATATATATATATATATATATATGTAGTAGGGGCTCTACCAGTTGATCTCGGTGGCGTGGTGCATTCGACCGGAGGAGACGCATAGGTGCGCGGGTTCGAGCCCCACCGTTGCACGTTTGTATTTATGGGGGTCCGTCTATGAAGCAATGCAGAAAGCAGTCTCGTAGACTTTAATTCTTGGTTGAGGGTCAGCCCGAAAACTTTATCTTTAGGGGCTCTACGAGCGCCTGAAACACGAAGACGAGGATGGAGACTTGATGCCCATAAAGTCGAAGATGTGCGAATGCAGCAACAGCAGGTAAATATTTACATTGGAGTATGTTAGCGTGGCTGTTTCTTGTCATATGTGCATTGAAGACTAAGCCCAAATAGGTGATATTCGGGGACAGTGACCAAAACCAAGAACAACCACCTTCTATCTAAGCCTAGGGATCAAGGGAATAAGATCAAAATTTCAAGATCGACATAGTCGAGAGCCTTTCTAGTATCGACCGCAACTGCGAGACATTAGCTACTCTGAACTTAGTCTGGTAAGAAAAAGCATTAGCGGTCTCGGTAGATCTTCTCGCACGAAATTCAAATTGCCTAGCCATTCCAACCGAATTGGAAATCAATAGAGTCGACTTAGTCCAGCTGATTGGCCGATAGCTGCCAGGATCTTGGCGAGATCCTTTACCTTCGTGAAAAGCAATTACACAAGTTCTCTTGAAACTGCGTGCCAAAAAATGCCAGTATAGATAGATAACTTAAATATATGAGCAATGACAAAAGCGAGGAACAATACTACTTTTAATTACTTTGGAAGGTAAGTGGGCGCGCCTTTCAGGTCGGTTCTGCACAAACATATTTACGCCCGACAAAGTCGAGATCCATTTGCACACGTAGAAGAGCAGATGAGCGCTAGATCTTGAAGGGCGGCCCACGGCAATGCACAGCTGCTCATGGGAAGGCTTATTCATAAATGTTAAATATTTTGGAGTTCAAAGTTTTAAGAGCCGCATCAGGATCGGATTAGCCTATTGACAAACTGATCGCAGTTAAATGTGTTAAAGATCTGCTTGGGTATATTACTTGGAACCCGCTGTACGGAAATAGAAGCAGAGGTAAGTTTGAGAAGTGCTGCTCGCCTTACGTGAGTCAAGGCATTGATGTTTTAACTTATTAGAGTGTCATCTACGTAACAGGCCCCGTCTTGCAAAGTCTTTCTAGAAAATGTTTTTGCACATCTTGAAGCAAACTAAGATATTATTTTAGTAGGGCTTCCATACGAGTGCAATACAACGGCTTGCCGATTATGATTGCTTTGACAGTGGTGACGGAGGGCAGTGCGTCTAAATTGACTGTATATGTAATCATAGTCTCGGATGCCATATTTTACAACAACACATGCTTTGAAAAGACATTGCACGTAGTTCTCTGCACACCAACGTGCAACACTATATACAACGCTCCTTTGCAGCTTATATACGAGCTGCTCTGATACGGAGCGACGAATCGGTGTCGCCCTAAAGGTCACCAATCGGAGTTAAAAGGGCATGCCGAGGTTGTTGTCGACCCATATTCCATGTAGATATAACTATGTGTGTACATAAATGTTGATTTTAAATAACATTCGTCTATCACACACTGCTTGCTTAAGTATAAAGAATAAAGAGACAGGTAGTAATTATTTACCAAACACAGGCGCTGCTGAATCTGGTGCTGGCTTTGGCGTCAATGTTACGTAATGAAAGCTTTATCAATCATATTTATTTCGCTCACAAAGAGTATGTTCAAAATGGCACATGTTCTTATTAAAAATAGTTATTCTTTGTCTTGCCGTTCCATCGAGAAAAAGTGTAAAAATCTTCGTTGCAGTGCCGGACAATCCACCGCATGGTACTTAGCGCATTGCTGCGAGCAGAACCGACAAATCTACTGATTACTATACTATATAGTCAAAACTTAAAGCAAGAACTATAGAAAATTACCAAAAACGGAGTGCTTGGCTTTGCGAAGTATAAAGCGGTGCCAAATTCCTGAGTCGTATCACCGCTGTTTTTAAAGAGTACTAAAGCTCTGCTAGAATAGTTATTTAAGGACGTTTGGTTTCTGGTGAAGATGAGCAATTGGGTACATCTTTATTTCGATTGTATCAATGGTGTAAGGAATCGGTATTTTGTAGTTCAGTTCAAACTCCAGCTTTTGATGTAGGCCTAAATTGGCCAAAAACTTTTCGGCTATATATATATATATATATATATTACCTGCCTGTATCAGATAGTCGTATATGGCTTACTATTTGACGAGCCATTGTTATAGTGTTTTGGCCCCGCACCTGCTGCTTTGCTACTTTCTACACACCTGTTGCGCTGGTCTGTACCTACGCTACTAATATACATATATAACCACCATGCAGCGCCACCCAGATACCATATGCTTATATATATATATATATATATATATATATATATATATATATATATATATATATATATATATATATTATCATCGTTAGGTGTCTAAGTATTATTCATTAGCCTATGCTATGTCCTAATGACAACATCAGCGGAACGTACGAGGCAAAGTTGTGCGAGCGAACAACGGACCGTCAACCACCAACAGCGACCATACCCGTATAGCTGGAAGGCAGATTAGCCGGTGTGTCTCTGTGTCGCACAGCACGTCACCGCTGCTGCTTCTGCAGCGGCGGCGGCGGCGGTCATGGCGTGCCCGCCACACCGATCCGTATCAACAATCGCATATCGCCTGATGAGACGCCACAAGCCTTTGCTACGTATATGCGTGTATACATATGGCGTCTGCAAGTGCTAATACTAGAGTGCATTTCTCTCTCAATCTCTCCGTTTGTCTCTGTCCCTCTCTGTCCCACGCTCTCTCTCGCTTGCTCATCCCTGTTGATTCCGTTTCTCCCTTATACGGAGGGTCAATCTATCCGATCCGGTGTGTAACCCTTGTGTAAACAACACTCACATCCTCAACGTTCAGGCATTTTCGCCAGACGAGGACAAGGCGGAGGAGGCGCGGAGGGATGCGGATGTTGGTTATGATGATGATGATGATATGACTGACAGCCAGCCTAGCGGCGTCGTGGTGGTTGTGGTCAAAACGTGTCACCGAGCCAACGAATTCGTTGGCGATGGTTTTGGTGGCGCTGGTGGTGGTGATGATGACGATAACGTGATCAAGTTCAGCGAGCGCCGTTGTGGTGTTTGTTGTTGTTGCTGTCGTTCTCGTGGTTCTATTATCTTTCTCAGAACCGGAAACAGCCACGATGCTCTACGATGTTTAAGCAAAGCAGACCAGCTAAGTACCAGGAGCGAGTCAAAGAAAAGCATCGAATGCCGTTCCGGGAGAACAGTCTTACGAATAATAATAATAATAATATTAATAATAATACAAAACTAGTGACATCAGAGAAGTAGCTTAGTCAATACATTTCTTGCTCGTTTAGTAGTCTGAGAACGTGCGCATAGAGCGAACTCGTGAGCAGCTAACTATATGTGTTTAACTTTCGAAATCATTGTTTCTCAGATAACGAAACCTAGTATGAAAATTGCCAGTCTACAAATACGCGAACTTCATCCCATAAAACACCTCCAACTATAATGGCATTGGGAAAAATAAATGTCTGGGAATGACAGACAACTGCATACACAGAGCATCGCAGCTTAATCGTATGGCTAGCGAGTTTATCGTAGACGAAAGGAGTTAGTCTCCCTTTACGACTGAAAGAACTTAGTACTTAATTCAATCTATACTACAATGATGGAATACGTTAATGTGACTAAGCAGTCATGTAACTTCGCACAGATGGCAAAGTTTCACATAGAAGATTGTCGGGGGTTATTGTGCAATATCAAGAGTCACCCTCCAGAGACGTATCATTCAAGGTGCACATGTGCACGGCAGTTGTCGAACGCGTGCGCAAGGTACCAAAAAGCAGATAGAATGCAGCTGCAACCTTGTGCCGAGCAATACCTTTAGGTTGCGAATGCAAAAAGAACTCCGACCATAACACACGAGAATGTGCGTAAGCTGTCCTACACAAAGGACGTATTTCACGATTACCAGTGAAAGGTATTACCAGTAGCTCGATAGTTTGATGACAAGTAATTTTCGAATAAGGCCCCAAATGATACAATCGTGGTAGCAACGTAGTTGACCATGATAACGCTCGCCCGCATGAAATATGGAATTTCCTTTCCAGGAGTAAAGCAGTAAGACTATGCTATGATGGTGATGAGTATTAAATTAAAAGACTATTTCATGAATGATCGAACGCACAACCAAGAGAGGAACGTGACGGAACAAATTGAAACGTGGTAGTTACGATTCACGGCCGCTAGGCACGTTGACGTTGTTATCATTCGCCATATATATATATATATATATATATATATATATATAACTTTGGAGCAAACCTTGGAACGGAAAAATGGCTAGAAGAGACCGACTAGGAGGGACACAACGAAGCCTCCCGTTCCTTGGCCGGAGACTCATTGGTGGATGCAGCGCTGGCGCAAAATGTAAATTTGCCGAAAACATCGAGGCACTGGACGCCAGCATATGAACACGGGCTCATCACAGCATATGCCAGATGATCATGGGGGACCAGGAGGCTTTTATAGACCTAACGATCATCACCGCGCACGCAACTTATAGAGTAGTGGACTAGGAGGTCCTCGAGGTCGAGGAAATTGTTGGTGACACCACCGACACATAAAACTTTCTGTGAAAAAAGAAGGAAAAATCTAAGACCACGATGGTTGCCACTGGGGTCCATGGGTCGAGATCGTATGCTTGAAGGACGAGGAAGGAGACTGTAGGATAGCAGTATTCGTTAAGCAGCGCGGGCATAGACAGCGTCGGCTAGCGGAAATACCGAAGCAAGCTAAATACATGGCGCCAATTAGAAGATGCCGCCACCCTACTAGAGAAGACACGGGAAGTCACTAAATGCGCGGGCAATCTGTGAGTATATAAGGAGGCATGAGAATAAATGAGTCAGTAGTCGTTGGTGCGAGCCAGGCAGAGGACGTGTGCTGCTTGAACGAGAGAATGGCGAACTCGTAACGGTCGCCGCCCAGCCATGGGGGTGGTGGACACTACAGAGACACCTTAAAACAAGATAGTTAGGGGCTGTAACGAATTAGAGATAACGAATTAAACAGCTTCAATACGAAAGGCTTTGACAAGGGTCTTTTAAAAGCACACGAGAAGGGAACGCCCGCTTCAGTTTACCCGCAGTGGAAAAACGCTAAGGGTAATATGTATGGATTGTTACTCGAGTTAGCTGTTGCACGGATAGAGTGCGTTAGAGCCCGGCGCCGACACAGGGCGGGAAGGTCAGGAAGGCGAACGAAATCGGCTGACAAGGTATGGCAGAAAAGCAGATGACTTCTGGCCCGAATACAAAACGAAACGATCCATCTACAGACGATCATCGGACGGTTTCTTTAAGAATTGAAAAAGCTCGCCCGGCACTTATCCCGAATCCGGAGAAGAAACCATGCTCGGCTTCAGCCCACAGGACCATTTGCCCCCTTAACGGCACGTCCGCCTCTCCAATGATTAGTACGGATAAATGGAGGTTAACTCCCCAGGCCATCAGCAAGGTACTTGCTAGAGCGACAAAAAAGGCCCGGAGCTTGTAGTCTTTGCCTTCTAATAATGTTGACGTAAAGAATGAGTTTCATAGCGCAAACTGGGAATGATCCTGCGTGCTGTGGAGAAAAATGTAGGGCCAATCGGTGGTTAAAGTCCCATCGCCTCATGTTACCACCGGGAAAAAAAGCGAGGCGCTCTTGCTTACTGGGAAAAGCATTGCCGAGAACTGGATATATGAGTTGACGCCAACATTATCCAGATAGAGAACGGGCCAAATATGTGAGTGTAATACTTGACAAAAACCTGAGCTGTACAGCCCACGTTAGTAACAACCAAAACGCATAGAGTGGCAAGCAACCTGACCAGGCTAATCCCAAGAATGAGGGGGCTCTCAAAGAAAAACGCCAGGAGCAGCTCTGTTATCATTTCTTGGAAGGTCTTTATGCCCGCTGCCTCCACGAGGTTTGAATTCAAGCCGGCCGTACGCTGACTACGGATACAACCGAATCCATGTTGCACATTTTCGGTGGTTAATGGGTCAAAGTTCAGTTTGTCTTGAATGAACTGTAATTGCATGAGACAATGTAGGTATGGTTCACTGTGCAAGTCCGGGAAGAGAAAGGGATAGACATACCGAAGCTTATGCCAAACGATTTTAAACCATTTCTAAATTGAGGGGTGAAAATGCCTTCGTTAGGAGCGATAGTAAACCCACGAATATGTTCTACACTAAAAATTCTGATTTGTTTAAATTTACTCAATTTGGGCTTTTTAAGTAATTATACGATTGGCAAATAGTTGGAAGCGAATGTATACATCTAGCTAAAGCCTTGTGCCTTCAAAAGGAATATTTTTTGTTGTTTTAGAACATTTTAAAACTTTTACTATGTTACAGGAATCACTCGAAAGGCGACCGCTATTCATTATGTACACAACGTAGCGATTGCAACTATTGAACACTTAAAACTTCTTCAGCCACTTGAGTGGAGAGTGGTGGCGTTCCTTAAGGACCCCGCTGAACTGAGTAATAATACTACGACGTGTTTTTCACTGTCTGGTGATGTGAGTGCTGTTATCTCTGGAGATCTCAACCAACCTGGAATACATTGGTCGGGTTGGCGCTGCTCGTCATCACGACGTGCTGATAAATCGACAGCTGGGGGTGAGCTTTCAGTTGAGGAGAAGTTTCTTTAATTCTGCTGCAAAGCTGGCTTTCAGCAGCTGGTATGCATCCCTACCCGCGGACTGAATATACTGGACGTTGTTTTAACTATTGATGACTCAGTTGACAACATTACTTTATCGACCGCACCGATCGCCACTGATCATAAAATGGTCAAGTTCACAATAACTCGATAAAGGTGACTACGAAGGGATGATCACAAATCTGATTGCGACTGACTGGACTAATTGTTTCGTCGCCTGTCCCGACGTAGATAGCATGTATAATAAATTTGTAAGCTACATGCATTTCTTGCTTGAAATACTTGTACCTCGGAGAACTTCGGAAACCGAGAGTAGACTAAGCTTAGACATCCAACGGACCACCCGACAGTTGAACAACGCTACGCCGGAGCGAGGGCCTGCATTGCAGAAAAAGCTACAGAGGATGCTCCATAGTAAACGGATCATTGAAGAGAGCAGTGTTGCTCAGTCTGCCGCCCCCAGCGCTGTCCACAAGTATTGTCAAAAACGTATGAAAATCAAGGACTCCCTGGTCTCAATTAAGCGACCAGACGGATCTACTACCACTGATGACCCTGAGAAAGCAGAAATTCTCCGAAATGTATTTGCCGCAACCTACCCAACGCATGCCGAACTGCTATCACGAAACACTCACCCCGCTCTCCCCTTACACGAGCCCTCTAGCGTGCGGGTGAACAACGTCGACTCTTCTCCGGAGAACCTCGAACGGCATCTGCGCGGATTGGCCAACAAGCGTAGCGCCACTCCCGACGGTATCCCGGCCATCGTGTATAAGAAGTGTGGCTATGATGTATGTGTGCCACTTTCGATTATCTTCCGCCGGTCCCTCGAAGAGGAAACCGTACCTAATTTCTTTAAATATGCAATCGTCTGTCCTGTGCATAAGCGCGTCGATAAAAGCGACCCTTATAATAAAAGGCCCGTCTCGCTGACCTCCGTGCCTTGCAAACTCTTTGAGAAGGTCATAGCAGAGGAGATTTACAGGAACGCAAATGCGCAAGGTCTAATTTCGAGGGAACAATTCGCATATCGTCCCGCTCATTCTGCTCTCCTACAGTTACTAGAGACTCAAAATGATTGGGCCCTCTTCATAAATGATGGACGACCGTTTGACTGCGTGTATTTCGATTTTAAATATGCATTCGAGAGTGCCACTCACTCTAAGCTACTTAAAGTCCTTCCGTAGTATGGAGTGGGTAGTCGAATTGTTAATTGGATTAAGGCTTTCTTAAGTGATAGACTCTTTAGGGTAAGAGTTAACGACTGTCTGTCATCTACGACTCAGGTTACATCGGGCTGTCCGCAGGGTACCATTCTCGGCCCTTTAATGTACATACTGTATACCGAATCATTGAAGCATGTATTACCTCCAGTCGTTCATGTAAAAATGTATGTTGATGACGTCAAAATGTATATACCCGTAAATGATCGAAGCAAAATAGTAACTTTTCAAGAGACGCTAGACAAATTTTTGGAATGGTGTAATGGCCTCGATCTTAAACTATCTGTTAATAAATGTGCTGTGCTACACTTTGGACATAACAATCCTGCACACAAATACACCCTAGGCTCTGAGGAACTAACCATTAAAAAGGCGATCAAAGACTTGGGAATACTGACATCTGACACATTGAACTATACACCTCATATACTTGAAGTGGTTACGGCTGCCACAAGAAGACTAAACTGGATATTGCGCTCGTTTGTTATTAAAGACGCTTCCCTGTATGTGAGACTGTATAAGCAATATGTTCTCCCGGTCTTATTATACGCTTCCCCCGTATGGCATCAAGGATTCGCATGTGATGAGAAGATTCTGGCCACAGTTCATAAAAAGTTTATGAGGCATGTTGCCTACCGCTGCAACCTTAGCAGGAATAATGTTGAGTGCATGGACCTAGCCGTTATGACAGATGTACGTTTACAAGCATATGTAAGCAGCCTGATAGATTCAACAAGTTATTTGAAGTCATGACGACGATAACTCGCTCTGGTTTAAACATTCAGGCTAAAGCTGTAGCCAGGAAGGAAATCGTAAATAGAATGTTCGCGTGGCGCACAGCCCGCAAGTGCAATCATGTACAGCCAAGCATCTAAATTTTCGGATGGCGCGTTTGTTATCAAGTTTCGAGAATCTTAAATAAAGCCCCCCTGCCAAAGGGTGTATATATATATATATATATATATATAAATATATATATATATATATATATATAAAGGCCAGGCAACTGAGAGCGACCCCTCAAGGGGACCCTGCCAGTTGCCTGGCCTTCTCTTTGCTTATCGCAGATCTAGCCCGCCATGTACGGAAGGCGTTTAGAAACGTCGCTGTCGTTATGTATGCAAAGGACATAGTAGTGGCCGGGACCGTTGTGCCATTCGTCGAATTATCGGCGACGTAGAAAGTTACCTTCACCGTAAGGGCGTACAAATACATAAATTCGCCGAAGACGAAAGCCATTAAGTTTCGCCGTGGGGGTCGATTGGCTGCAGCAGACGTAATACCCTGTTGTGGCCAACCGTTGGCGTTTATCAAGTCCTTCCTGTTTTTAGGTCTGAGATTACACTAACCGGGAACGACCTTTACCCAGCACATCGGCGACAGGTAGGTATCGGGCGGCTACTGCCTCTACTCACACAGAGGTGAGAGACCTTCGACGACTGTCTTTGAGTGCCGCAGTGCGTCCTTTTGAGCTTAAGATTGTGCTGATGTTGGGCTACAGCCTTGGCAGGGTGTAGGACCATCTTTTGCACAGCTAGAAAGATGCTTCACAATATCTATATGAAGCGCGTTCCTTCCTTGCCGCGGACGGCAAGAAGCCGCTTTGTGTACTTGGTAGCGGGTTGCGGACCGGCAGTGGAAAAAATCAGAGTCAGGCTTAAGTCACCTATTACTGAACCACTTCAGCAATTTTTGTTGTGGCAGCGTGGTCTAGGGGACTAGCGCGCAAATTCGATCCGGTTCGATCCCTGGTCGCATTTTCTTTGAGCGATGCTCATTGAGAATAGATGATAAACCCTACCGCTGAGAGTCAGCAGCCATGCTGCCACAAGGACTGTTGGGGAAACCCTAGATATCTTATCACGTCCGGCCCTCGGTGCAATGAAGATATACCTCAGGTTAAGTACCAAGTGCCCGCAGGGGACGGAGGATAGTCTAGAATTAAAAACAACTTCCCTAAAAAATGTTTTTCATTCTAGCAATTTTTGTTAGAGTGGCAGGGAAAAGTGACCGAGGCCTCGACTGAGGTAGCGCAATTAGATGTGTACCTCGCCAGAGAGCTTTGGGATGGAATGGCATGCACTAGCCGGCACGTGTACACAAGGCACATTGTGCATGGCTTTCAACACTTGGTGTTTTCGACTCAAACATTTAACCAAGTTGGCGATCAATGTCGTTGCCGGTCCTGCTCGCAGATAAGCGCTAAATACCACGCAGCGAGCTGCCAGACGCATTGGCAGTCTTTGCACTTTCTCGCCCGGTGGGAAGGTCGCTGAAGTGTTCAAACTGTATATAATGACGACTGTATTGTAATTATGTACCATCTTGAAATTCAAAGTTATTGCGAAATAAACAATATGTATGTATAAAATATGTTTTTACTTCAAATACATGTTTTTGTTAAACACATATTAAAAACAAAATTATATATATATATATATATATATATATATAAATACATAGCAATAAAATGAACATGTACACACTGCATTTTTAAGAATACATCTTATTTCAAAACCCGTCTTGCGTCATATTTCTACAGGGTGTACACATGTAACACTTAAATAACTGTAAATATAATTATTCATGTTTGACATCATTCCTGAGGTCGTTCAATGCAAGAACTGCTCTGTTGGGAGAACTGCTGTCGTTACAAGTACGACTTGCACGATGGCTTGTTGCTATAAATTTTATATTAGAGGCCTGCTTACGTCTCATAGCATTGTGCTCGGCGTTATTATAATATCTGCTGAAATGCTTTGTTGTATCCGTGTAGGCTCCCTGACAATATTATATACTTCAACCGAATATCCAAACTTCCACGGGCACAGGCGCATATTGAAGGGTCCTCAACCTACAATGAGTAATAATAGATCATACATATAGTAGATACATTTAACTAGTTTGCAGGCCATATGACTTTTGATATAATCGATTTGGCGAAGATTATAGATGAAGACAGGCGATGTTTGCTGCCAGCGTGTCGAAAGGCAGGCATAGAATTTTTTGTAGCTCGCATTTGACTTCCTGCCTCTATTTTATTTCGTGGTCCTATTGCTGAAGAATAGATGTGGTTTTTCGACTTGCGTTGGTTTAAAGTAATATTAAATTGTTTTGTCTTTGGCACGTTAAATACTCGCTCTAAGCCCATGCGGAGTCTTTCGTGTTAAAGCAAAGCATTTGCAACAACAAACAGTTCCCAGTCAGACCGGAAAGACGGGGACGGCCATGACTGGTTTTGATGAAGTTTTAGGTTTTTTAGAAGTCTACCGATCCGCGCTTGGAAGGAGCTTCCCTGTCGCGGTATCTGTGGGTGGAGTCACATTTTCTAGTTAGTCCTTTAAAAAAAGGCTGGGGGATGTTAAAGAAGAGTGGGACTATCAGGGTACACGCAGGGCAGCTAATAGGAAGGTAATGCAGTTGGTCAGGGTAGCGAATTTCCCCTACTTGTCTCTGAATTACATTCAGAACATTTCAAAGGCCATAGCTTTTGATGGAGTATAGTATAAGTAGATAGATGCCGTACTAGCAATGTTTGGCCGGTTATGATTAATTCAGGAAATGCGCAAGTGGGAAATAGGAGAACAGAACTGAAGGGGAACAGAAACATGTAACCAACGACAACGGGCCAGCGCATCTGAAATGCGAGCCCTAAGGATGCATTTTTTTCAAGAAGGAAGAGTGGGTAACGAGGGGGAATTGTTAGATATCAGATACAGACAAGCAGGATGGGACATCAGAAACAACAGATTTAGAGACAGGCGATACAATAAGGGGGGGGGATATAGTGCACTAGAGGTCGTCAGAGGAGGAAAGCGTTGAATGAATGCGCTTTTCGGATGGGTATCCATACTGAATATGAGAGAAGAGAGGTGTAAGGCTGAGTGGAAAGAAGTAAACAAATTGCTGGAAATTACTAATCATCAAATATAGTGGTATTGACAAAAACGCACTCGTGTGGGTTGCAAGTGTTGGTTTAACTAGATAGAATTCATATAGTACAAACTGAAATACGGGAAATAGGGAAAACATGTTTGGAGGAGGTGGTAATACCAAAGATAAGACTAGAGACCCTATTTTATGCAAAAAGTTGGCACCGTCAAAATAAAGAATTTGCTATACAATACACTTGGGAGAGATATATTGACACACCACTTAAGAAATTCATGCGTGGACTAGGTACTGAAGAAGGATAAAATAGATAATTGGGTAAAGGGAATCAAGGTAGATAAAAAGAAAGCTACAATATGTAAGTTATTATAATTTAGCAGAGGGGAGGGGGAGGGGAAGAAACCGGAGCGAGTAAATATACTTAAAAATGTCCGGCTAAACACAATTAGACACAAAACATGGAACACATAAAACATCTCTTAGTGACACGTAGGGAAAAGCAGGAAGACGAGATACATATAAAATTTAGTGACGCCTATGAGGATTGCTACAAGGTAGGGAAAAGAGGGGGACAAGGATGGTGGAGCTATGTAAAGTAGGAAAAACGAATACGACAAATAGGAAGCAGGATAGAACCTAGGATAGAACACAGTTAAAGAAATGGACACCGCATTATAAGCCCTATTTTTCACGACTAACATAACCGCTGTAAAAAGTAAGGACTATTACCGAACTTACTATCACAGCAGATGAGATCCAACGTGGGGTAAAGAAAAATAAGATAAAAACGGCGTGTGGTCTTGACGGAAGTTTGGTAGAAATTATCTAGTGATTAGGAAGCGAATACGGTATTATTTAATCAAGCATTTAAATAATATACTTAGATTGGGCAGCCTCGCGGTTGGCTGGCGCAAGGGAAGAGTTTTGTCTTTTTTACCAAGAAGGGGGTGGGGGGTAGATAATGACATTTTATAAATTAGGCGATTGAATATTTATGCAGGGCTTTACGCGCAGAGTACAGAGTGTTCTGGAAACAAATGTAAAAGTTGGGAATATGTCACCTTTCGTTTAAAATATGCACACGTACGAGTATATGTACAAATCAACACTGCGTAAGCAATAAAGCAACAAGATTGAGCAAAATTGACACAATAAACGTTAAAAACCTTATTACTACTAGAACACAGGTTTAAGATTTGTACAATTCTACAAGTTTAAAACATTTGTCAACGAGCCACGTGTTTCCTCGGGGTTAAGTCTGAATCCTGGCACTCTGAGATGGTTCCTGTAGCGCTGGGACCGTACTGGGGTTAGGGCGAGGTCGAGAGCACAATCTGAATGAATTACATTATTTTGCACCCTGTAGGCTAGCACTGCTAACTTTAAACGTGTCCTGAGCTTAAGAAGCTTGATCAGCTGACACATTGAAATTTCCTACGGTTTTGTAGCACAATGCCAAGACATTTTGCCTCTGCGCTAAGGGGAAAGCAGAGCGGCCCACTCAGAAGGAATAATTACTAGTTTTAAACTTCTGCCTTGATGCCCCTTGGGAGTGGTAAAGAACGAGCGTCGTCTTCGTCGAGTGAACGGCAAGATCAAATCATTAAAATAAATATATGGCCTTCTTAACACCGATTTCAACGTAGTAAAATAGTACACGGAGCAAAAGAGTGTAGGTGATGAACACGCCATGCTGAGGTGTCTACCATGGGCAAAGCAACGCACACAACGTCCTACTAGAGCTTTTTTAAAACAGGACAACTTCCAGCCTGCGTGACATCATCAACAAAATGACGAAGTCAACATATTTCTGGGCCGAAGCAAGGTTTTAAGATCTACTACTTGAGACAACTAAGGGCTCACTGCTAACCCGCTCGCGCTTCCCCGTGGCTTTCGGGGAACAAATTCGCCAGGAGTTGCGGACTCGCCCCTCTGAGTGTTTGATGCTAAGCGCAAGGAGTTCTCAGTCAGACCGGGGACGGGAACATGACTGGTTTTTAGTGGGTTGGAGTCCCACACTACCGGCCCGCGCTTGCAAGAGACTTTCCTGCCGCGGTTCCGCGTGTGAAACCGCATTTTCCAGTTAGAAATAGAATTTTTATGATGACGGAGGAACTGCCCCGTCCTACACCGCGATGGTTCCTTCGTCATCATAAAAAGGCGGGAAGGTCCCTTAGCCGCAGCACGTCGTCGTATGTTATGTTTTATAGCAGGGGGCCAAGTATAGAGCCCTGTGGCATCCCTGCAGTCATGTTAAAACTGGTTCCGTGAAACAATATCGTTCTGCCTTGCAGGTAGATTGAAACGATTCGAAGTAGGTAGAAGGGAGCGTTCTTTTTGTGGAGAGTCTTCAGAATGACTCTCCAGGGTAAACTGTAAAAAGCGTTTCGGACGTCAAGTAGAATGGCTAGGCAAAAATCTCGTCTTTTTGGCGAAGACTCGTGAAGGAGTTCGGCCTGCGTATGGATATGTCGTATGACGTCGATAGTTGAGTGGCCCTTGCGAAACCCGTCTTGGGCTTCCGACAGCAGGTTGTTCTCCTCCACAAAGTCCCTGAGGCGTGCCTCTAAACCCCTGGGATGGACTCAAATGTTTTGGCCAGAGAGCCGAGTAGACAGATGCGGCGGTATGAGCTGGGGCCCTTAGGTATAAGGACAAGGCCTGCGACCTTCCATGCGTCAGGAAACGAGCCCGATCGAAGCATCCCGGTAGCCGCCGTCGCCACTGCTTCTGGGAATTCTTTCATGAGCGTCGTGACCGCGAAGACCGGGATACCGTCCGGTTCTTGGCGTTTGCTGAGGAAAGAGCGTGGACGCACTCGTGTTAAGAGCGACGAGGTCCTCGGCCGCCAACCAGTCGAGGACTGCTAGTCCCCTGCAGGCGGTTCCGGCAGAGCCCCATGCGCTAGCCGCGGCATTAAAATCACCCGTTATAACTAGAAGTGGGATGTCACTTTGGTGTGCCGCATGAGTTAACAAGTAAGCAAAACGTGACTCGGGTGTCAATCTCGAAGAGAAATTTGGAAATTTTGAGAAGAAATCCGCAGGACACTTAGTCCGACCATAACCACTTCACTCCAGAACAGAAACATGCCGCCAGAGAGGGCACCGCACACGGCGAAAAATCTCACACCACGATAAGAAGGCGTATCCCGACCGCAAAGGTTTTGGCGACAGTTTTCTGGAATGCAAGAGGTGTTCTATTACTTGACTACTTTCTTACGGGAGAGGCTATAACTGGGAAGTACTGTGCGACATTCTTAAGCTAGCTGAAAAAATGCATTGTACGGCCCGCGATGACTGCGCTATTTTATTGCGACAATGGGTCCGCCCACGTAGGTGTTTTGGTCTTAGCCAACTTACGCGATTTTAAATTCTAAATTGTCGAGCATCCCCCATAATTTTGAATTTATTTTGTGTTAGAAAACCAAGATAATTATCTCTCCGAAGCTATTACGCCAAGCATGAAGTAATATGCGCCATAGACGAGTACTTTGAGTCTAATAATTCTAAATATTTTGCCCGCAGAATAAAGGCCATTAGAGATCTTTGGACGCTTATATGTCTTAAGCTGCGGGAAACCATATTGAGCAATAAAATGGACTTGGTCTTTGATTGTGTGTTGCTTGTATTTCATGCTACGGACTTGTTGGCCCACTTGGCATCTATACTTACAATCAAGAATTCCAGAATGGCGATTCTATGACGCACGTCATTGGTTCTGGAAACGTCCTTGCGTCCTAACTGAGCAGCGCAATTCGTTTGAAGGTCACAATTGGAATTTTGCTTGTAATTTTCTTAAGTGTGACTATGCAGTGTAAAACTTTAACAAACAACATTTGAAGGCTTTCACTAGTAATGCGTATATATCATCTCGTTTTTGACAATTTGAGTGTGCGTACGTATCGACGTGCATATTAATATATACATATATTTATATATATATACACAAGGGCGAATCGACAATTTTTAGCACTCTGAAATTTTGCGAGGAGTTCAGGTCTGTTTTGCTTAGATGCGCCACTTATAAGCTACACGCAGGTCAAATTTCGCGCCAATTTGTGGTGGCGTTTATCATTTGAGTTTGATTCAAAGACTTAAGAAAATTAGGTTCGGCGATTCTTAAGTAGCTGAAAATGGAGAAGCAACGAATCTGTATTATGTTATATGTTAAAAACCAAATCATTTGTTCTAAAATCGTGAAAAAGTTACGAACTGATTATTATGGTTAAGCAACGTCGCGGAACATACGTGTATACGTGAAACCGTCGATTTCACGACGTGGAAGAAGACTAAAAAAAATCGATCTTAGCGGGGCATAGCCAAAAAGAATTGCATTTCTAAGATATCGGTGCTCATAATACGCATATTGACATTCTTCCCTCATCGTAACATAATGTCACAGGAGCAGCATGCTTTCCGTAAAGAGAAGCTGGCCATAATAGCATGCACGCAAGTATTATCCGAAGTAAAGTAGTAAAAAATCTGAAACGTCCTTAATCACGAAGCAGTATGCCTCGGTTGATACTTAACCTGGTCTTGACACTGCTATGCCAGTGCAGGTGTGGGCCCCAATACACAAACCCTGCATTCTCCAGGCGAATTTGACTATTCTTGTCGAGGCGATTTGTGATCATGAGCCCGTGATTTAGACCACCGGTTATGCTCAGGGTGACAATCTTAGCTATCTGCGTTTTTCCGCTCTTCTCAGCGATCTACCGTTGACAATTCACAGAGAACACGATATATACGTTCTCAATTTTCAATTTAATGTTTATTTACGGTCATTTATTCACTGCGATTTCACAATGCTTATGTTCTCGTAGACTAAATTATGTGAAATCTATGAAAGCACAAATATTGTCGATTTCATACTTGAATATGCCACACTCCAAGCGAAACTATCAATTAAAGTCGCTAGGGATTCTTCCGTTTATTCAACTTATATACAGGTAACTAATTTTGACTAGATTTTGTGTTTGTTAATTATTATTTTTTACCTCAGCATGACAGGTGGACTTTAGCCGGCCTCACAAATTCTGTTGCACGCCGCATTGAACACCTGACAGCAGCTCTTTTGGAAAAAAAGCAGCGCTACCCGGAATAACTTCCCTGAACATCTTGAACGCAAGCACGGCAATGTTTACCTGTATATATATCCCTTAGCTTTAAGTCATGAAAACACTTCGACATTCGCCTGGTGATGTACTAAAAGCCACATTGCAATTGGAAGGTTTCGTCTGGTAGCGAAGGCTAGCGTGTTTATTTGCGAACCTTTGTATTTTATGCTATCATGTATGGACTTTGTGGCAAATATATCTATCGAAGCATACCCGCATACTACAGGCCGCAAATATGGTTTGCAATTATATTTAAGGAGCTTTCTGCAAGTACAACACAGTTGTCCTCTGTGCCCAGTAGAATAGTAATTCTATTCCACTTGGCTTATAGTACAGCATACGGTTGCGTTGCTATTGTCCAAGGTATTCGATCAGATGCCAACCACAGTTGGTTCCGTGGCCCAGGTCTCAGTAGGCCAGTACGTCGTATTGTTTAGTCATAATCAACGGAAGAATGGCTAAAGTTGTTTTTAATCTCGCCATTTCAGCGACACTACATGTACCCGAGCGGTTCGGTCACAAGTGCCCTTGGCTTTTACTTTTCCGCTGATATCTAGAATCGCCCTATTCGTATGGATACAAAGCTTTTCTCCTAGGGACGATTGAGTGTCAAAGTGTATCTTAGACGGTTTTGATTAGCGCTGAGAAAATTAACGATACCAAATTTAGATCCGCAGACCGCTTGCTCGTTGAAATCGCTTGAGACTTAGCGCTGGCACAGTGGAATTCGTTAATAACTTCTGCTACCATAGGGTTAATGTTTTAACGAAAGGCACATAATAAAAGGATAATTAAAAAAACTCAGTAATACTATCTGGACACCCATTTTTTGACTTGAAGACCCCTTGGGTGGCGGCCACGGCACCCAGGTCAAACAGCATGTCAGAGTGGTGATTCTCTTACGTAGTCAGCTCGATTTTTTGTTTTTTAACATATTAACTTGTGTATTATATATACTTTGTTTTACAATCATTATATATATATATATATATATATATATATATATATATATATATATATATATATATAATGATGGTTGTAAAACAAAGAAATCAAAAGTACCGTGTGTATAAGAAGAACCGTATTGAAACATCTAGAACCGTAGGATCATACGATTCTAGATGTTATATATAAATATACGCACAGATGGTGTATTATCTGTGTTTCATCTCAACTTAGAGTGACGGAAGCAGACCACTGCCGAGTAAACATCCTGAGTAAACAACGCATGCATCACTGGGTACATATATCTGATAACCTGCGACAACTAAACCAATGATAATACTAGCGTTAAGGAAACATAAATATATATATATAATATTTATATATATATATATATTTATATATATATATATAAATATATATATATATATATATATATATATATATATATATATATATATATAGCGGCTCTCCCGACGCCTAGCGAGTAGTGACTGAATACACAAAAATAGATTGGGCAATCAACGATATATGCATATACGATATATATACTCCACTTGAGCATATTACATATATTGACAGAAGGACTGTGGCCTGTGGTTAGATCGATCTGTAATATGCCGTCACGAAAAGCCATCTGTTCACTTGCTTTGCTTTTTATATTTAATATTCCGATGTAACGTCACTGAATGGGCTGACCTAGATTGGCTAAAAAGGTAGGTCACAAGAGCTCAAGACAGCCAAATCTAAAGAGCAATTTTCCTCTCTACCAGGGGTCTCACCGTATTATCGTCAAGATTTATAAAATATCTGTTCTAAGCTGGCCATATTCTACTAGGGCCTAATACCAAAAAAGAAACTAACATATTGTGTTTTTCGTATGTATGAGACTGTGCTGTTTGGATGTGATCTTAACATTATCAGTACCGGATCCATATATACTTACAAGCTGTAAGAATACAACAAGCAATACAACAACAGTATAAAATGACTGAGTTTTCCTTGGAGTTCACACGACTTTTTACATTATTCGTCCATGTGGGCCAATAGTCAGGACCGCAATACTGCAGGCCAAATACTACGACGTTGGTCGGTATAAAATTATGAGCTGCACACTCTAGTTGTGTTTCCGAATAGAGTGGCTTAATATTTTTATTTTATTTTATTTTTTTATTTATTTTTTTATTTTTCCGTAAGGCAATTGCCCGTGTACGGATTTTTCATGTCATGGCTAAGTTTATTCCACTACGGCATTTACCTTGTCTAAATTGGAAACCATGCAAACCAATTTAAGAGTGGCCGGTCTGGGTCTCGAACCCAGTCCTCCCGAATGCAAGGCAAAGGCTTTGCCACTAAGCCACCTTGCTCGGTTAGCAATAGCAACAATAGCAAGGCTATTGTCGTGCATTTAAGAGGATTCCTGGATTGGTCACTTTCGCGTTGATTTTTATACAGTACAATACAGAATGAGTTTTTATTCCACGTTAGGTAAGTACAAACATACAACGCAATTTTAATGTTCGAGACATTAGGGGGACCTGGCCCGAAGATGCACAAACTTATTTAACGTGTCGGCAAGGCGCTCAATCTTCAGGTATCAACAGAAGACACTAGAGCTGTCGAATACCTGCTGCACCAGAGACTATCACTCGACATTCAGCGGGGTAACGCCGCCTCTGTGCGTGGAACTCTGCTAGACTGGACACGCCCGAAGCTGGAGGATATGTGACGTTTTCACTTGATTTATCCGGTGTACACGTTCATAAGGAGACAATTGTTGCCTCTTGCATATAAGCAAATAAAACTGTAACTATATTTATTTCAAAAAAATTGTTTTAGGATGTGCGTGTCAGTTCTTCTAGTGAGGTGATTGTGTGGCACGCACTATATGTTACACACAATATCTCACAATATTTACAATTGTATTTGTCACTTGGCTCGCGAGAGCCTTCAGTCCGCGAGATGTGCAGTGCAATCTCTCGAGTACGAAACGTGCCACAGTAAGCCTACTCGTCCGGCCTACTCCCTTTCACTCTGAATTTAGCATTACCTACGCGGTGTATGTAAATGCAGGATCGATGTCAGCCAGTTTTTTTCTACTGCTAATAAATTGGAGACACGCCGGAGTCTCTATTTTACGCAGGCTGGTGTCGGCTTTCAAACAAATCACAATGTTATATGCCAAAGAATGTTTGTAAGCTTAAATGCTGTTCCTGAAAAGCAGAATTTATGCGGTCGAGTGCCGCTGGATTTACGGCACTTCGTTTCACTCTTATGAGCTGAATGTCACATGAAGCTGTTGTTGCTATCTTCATAATCTAAAAGAGCTAGCACTGTCCTGAGCGAAAATGTCTGCGGGTTCGTAAGTGTCGTTAACGCAGTTATTGCTTGCCATGTCCTTTGTTCCATGTGAACAGCAAAGGTCTTGATTTAGAGGGGTCAGTGGAATGCCTAGGTGTATAAATCCATCTCCTGTCCGTATATTCTGAGCGAGCCGCCCTCTGTTCGCCGGCCTGCTTGTTTAAATTTTAGCTTGCGCATACTGGAGGCGGCACCTGCCGCCGCTGTAGAGTACTCGATTGTCCGCGTACATAATGATCTTGACGGCCGGATGTTGGACTTCTATGCGACTCGGTAGGTCTGCGGTAAGCAGCTCAAACAACAGAGGTCTGAGGTTGTCTTGCTACGTGAAGCCTGTTTGGTGCCTAAAATGGTTTGATTGGCTAACAGTTTGTACTGTATGTTCGGCCGGTATCAAGACATCTATGGAGGTGGGCCGTGCGGTGAGGAGGCCATTACTACTGCTTGTTACTGTCCGGTCCCGGCGATCTCGTAGTCTTCATATGGCCTTTGCCACTTCCTGCACGATGAAGTATTCTCAAATCTCGGCTCTCCACTGTTCGCTTCCGACTCGCTTATTGTTAGAGTCGACGGGGTTCTTGGGATCGTGTCATGTGTACTGGGGATGCTCCGAAAGCGGGCGTAAAGTCTCTCGCGGTCTACTGGACATGGCAACCTTACTTGTGAGGTATTGCGGAACCAAGGAACGGTTTCTGCTATGTCTGACAAGCGCCTAGAGGGTTGGCTTGGTTTCTCGTAGTATTCGTCGAAACAAGGATCTCGATGATACGATCACCGGCCTTATCTCAGATCTCAGATTGGCCAGTTCCGTTGCCGGTATTTCTAGGCCTTGGTCTGGCTTCATTCTGAGGTACACCATCGTTATCCTTCCACCTCGTTCTATGTGGTCTATCTCTTAACATTCTGCTTTTTTTTTTATCAGTTTCGGCCATTAGTAATTTTTTGCAAGCAATCTAGTTTCAGAGATCTTGACACGAGACCTTGTCTCTGCTGACATTTGTGACGCATGGGAATAGAAACATCTTCTTATGGGTATGTGGGCTGTTAAAGCAACTATTTCCTTCAATTGGTAATCCCCTCCCAAGAACTCCATGTAATTTTCCGATAAGTTGGCTAGGAACGCATCAATAGTCCATTTCCCCATTGCTCCCTCGAGAGTTGGCGAGTTTGGGCTATTGACTATGCAGAGCCGAAATCCGATATTGTCCCGCAGAATGCCTGTGTCCTGACGTTGATTTTTATAGTTTCAAATTTTAGATAAAGTAAGCATCAAAGGGGACTATTATCTGTCATGGCCAAAAAAATGGAAATAGGGGGGGGCACAGATGTTTCAATAAAATTGATGTATTACGACCCAATAATTATAGTGGGCATAATACATTACTTCTAAAGGTTTGTTTTTTCTACTCTGTTACAATTTGACTATTATTTTTACAAAATTTACTGGCCTTATTAGTAAACTGAAGATGTGACATGCTGTTAGGTTTGAATTATAATATGTATCCATATATATAAAATCAGTGATAAGCCTTGTAGCTCTACGACTCGTTCGAAATAGTTGGCGGGTTTAAGTTGTGTGCACAAATTATCTTGTTGACATATTTCAGCACGGATGCGTTTATGCTCTGTGTGCACGTAAATGTAAGAAATTACAAACAATTGGGCCTTGTTTATAAACGCCAACAAGGACTCTCAGAAGAGTGCCTTTGATAGTATCAATCACAGAGTAAAGCACGGGAAAGCTCTTAGTGACCCACGCCTGGCATCCTCTGGCGCCCCACAGGGGAGCTGAGCATCCCACTGCTATACGCAATATTTAATTTAGACAAAAAATCATAAATTCCGTCGGGCGCTGGATACATTTTATACACTGACGACTTAAAAATACATTTTCCCTTGGAGTCTCGGTCGCCCCATACTGCACTGCGGTCCGCTTGGACGGCGTCAGCCGCTGGTGCAATGACAATAGGATGGAGTTCTCTGTTCTGTCCAAAATGTTTCGTTCTGATGGCTGTCGTCATGGTTCTTCTTATCTGGAGTTGTCTACCGCACAAATGGAACTAAAATATATTGACGTCGACGGACCTTGCGTTTCCTGCACAATCGAGATCCGGTCAAATGTAGATTTGTACTTGTAAACGTTCCATAGCTTCATCCTCGAGGCCTTGAAGTTGTTTATGCGTCTGTATAAATCGGTTATATTATCAAGACAATTATACTACTTACTCATCTGAAGCCTATATTTGTGCAAACGCATAGAGAAGATTGAGAGTGTTCAGAGAGGATTTCTGAAAAGGTTTTGAAGAAGAAGTGGTATCGACCCAAACGTTGTTAACTTTTCGTCGTGATGAACTTTATTTAGAAACAACGGTACACTGTTACTGTCATAGTTTGCGAGCTCGAATCTTATTAAGCGCTTCTTTGATGCTGAATAAACAATTCTAGGAGTCAAATAATGCTTATACCTAAACAATAACAATATGACAATAACTGAAATCATCAATAATATGTTTTTCTAGCATGCAGCCAGAGAGCTGCACAACACGGCGATTTCGCTGGCCTCGTTGCATCCCAGCCTTATTTCACCTTTCATTCAGTAAATAACGGAGTTTTATATTATATTTTTAGGAAAAATATCCTACCTTGTATCAAAAATGTTCCTTCATGCGCTGAATGGTGGTGAACCACCTAATATCATTTTCAGCGGCAAAACCCTATTTATTCAAGCAAGCGGTAAACCGACAAAACAACTATGCTTGTCTACAAACACACCAACATAAAATGGGGGTGGGGTCTGTTACGGTTTAGACTAAGATACAAGAGTATTCGTCGAACAGAACTACAGAATATGAGGGTCGAACTCCCCTCGTATTTATCGCGCATGGAGCAACACGGAACAACTCCCTTTACATCAATTGATACTGTGCGTCTTCCCATAGAGCAAGGCAAACACAGCCGTGGCTCCGTAACAGCGTGTCAACGTGCACAGATTCATGGCCTCCATGCTCACTCGAACTCGATCGCATGGGTTTTCTTTTATGTAAGTTATTCTGAAGTTCAAGCTGCTTTGCAAAAATATACCGGTTTGAAAAGTCTCTAGTCAGCCATTCAGTGTAGGTGAGAGCAAGCTTCACGTCCGTACACAGTATACATCCCCTTAGTTCTGACTATCATATTTTGTTTACCACATCGAACACCGCCAGATACACCCACCTCAGCCGCAAACATCTCCCTCTGGTAACGTAGAATTCTATGCGAAGTCAACATCTAAAGCGGGGAAAAAAGCTCGCGGTAATCATAACCTAAATTTTTTTAATTAATTAATTTAAAAAAAGCGCATTTTCCTAAATGTTTGTGTGTTATATGCGTAATGACAAATGTTAAGGCACTGAACGGCGAAAGTTATCACAAAAAGAAAGGTATTACAGAATCCCAATTATATATATATATATATATATATATATATATGTATATATATATATAATGATTCCCTTCTGATTATGCCGGTGTGTTCAGTTTCTCTATCGAACAACCCGTCATCTCGCACATTCCCACACATTTTGTGAAGAGATGTCCGGCTACTCACATTGTTATACCAAACATGACAAAATTTGTTGTCACTCTTAAATAACGTTTTCGCCTCCATGACATTGGCAAAACTGTTTAACAAAATTCACGACTTTGTGAAGAAGCCTGGCCAAACTGGGCTGGACACCCTGAATATGGTCGTGAGTGGCTTGGGCGGTTAACATACGCCGCGAAATGGGCACTGCAATTGGCAACAGTGAACAACCGACCGGCCATTGCAGGTTTGTGGCCCGGTCTTGCCAGTTGTTTTTGTTTACTCATTGTCCTGTTAGTACATACCTTTGCAGGAAAATGCCCATCAAACTCCAGTAGCAAAACGCGATGACAATTGAAAGATTTATGCTATCGTGCCACAGGCATCTTAGCTTATTACCCGCATCTGAAAAGCGGGTGTCAAAGCGTATATATATATATATATATATATATATATATATATATATATATATATGTTTAAATTTCACCCGTGAGATATTTATAATCGGGTGTTCATTTTAGGCTTTTCGGCAACGAGTCTGTTGTCCCAGCTATATTATTTTACAATTGTACTTGCAACAGTAGTTTAGTAACGTATTTTTGCAAGCATACGAGTATAGTACGGGAAACCATAAGCAAAACAATAACAGCCACAGCTGAAATAACAGAAGTTTTCTAAGGCACT
This sequence comes from Dermanyssus gallinae, assembly GCA_003439945.1. Classification (NCBI taxonomy): domain Eukaryota; kingdom Metazoa; phylum Arthropoda; class Arachnida; order Mesostigmata; family Dermanyssidae; genus Dermanyssus; species Dermanyssus gallinae. The sequence goes on from QVRM01001369.1 coordinate 403,709, forward strand.
TCGAACCCTGTTTCAGATTGCCTTTTATCATTGAAAAAATGCTTCGTACTTCTGAACGTAGTGGAAAAGAAACAACGATTTTGACCTTTTAACATTCACGAGCAAACTAGTCTGGAAAAATAGCAATAGATTGTAAGTCTGCCAAGTTGCATTTTGAAGTATATACTCGTGACAGACATGGAGTTGAGCTTAAAATAATACCTACTATGCATTCTATTATTTATTAGTATTATATATAGTCTATGGTGTATTGTATATACTACTTGCAGAAAATGCAACGTAAATGGAGACGCCTTCCCGGAGGCAAACTGGCTACAAAGAGCGTTCCACGGATGCGAGAACTTTTTGCTTCGCAAACTATCGGTTGTTTTCTTTGAAAACCTTTATGTCTTGGCCTTGCACAATATAAGCATGAACTAACAGCCTCATACCAATCACATTGCGCAAACATGGTACGCGGCTATTGGCGCTAGGGCTTTGTTCTTGCAAGTGCGTTGTATTGATATTCTCATAAGGGGAGGCACGTAGAGTGGTTTACTCCGCAGGGCAAACATAAGACAGAACATTGTGTCGCCTACACTACACTTTCTCTTAAACAGGTTTGATGCCTTACTTCCAAAAACCTCTTTGTGTGCGAACTAAAGAAATGGTTTGCTGAATCTACGCTATGCAGTGAGTGAAGTAGTGTCGTTGCGATATGACTCTCATTATGCTACAGTATGGCAAGGAGGCGCTTGTTCCAATCTCTCTTGCATTTGGCTACCTAATCATTGTTTTACAAATTGTGGTCATTGTATTGCAACATTGGGATGCCGTGTTTACCTGTGATGTGGAGCATAGGGAATTTATATTCAGGCCCTGTTTGCGTAAATTGTACGATGTGTAAAATTTTGTGTTGTTTTATTTTCGCGACTTCTTTAAATTCAAACGCAACTTGAAAACTTAAAATTTACGGAAGAACTTTGATTCTCCGATCTGCTTTAACAAATTCTCCTTGTTGTACGCTTTATATATAACGTCTCCTACATATCTAACACGTGCATATCGGTGTGATAGTATCAGAGATGACCAATGACATGGATATCAAATATCACAGGAACCTATTAGGTAAGTCAAAAAGTTCGTCGGCTTTCTCGGACCACATTTTTGAAATTCCCGCGCTCTGCAGCAGGGCCGCCTGAGAGTGCGGCTGGGTGTTTACATTCAGGAGCAGACCCGTGGCGGCGCGACGGTAAACCGGTTCCAATTTTACCGTTTCGTTTGCGGAATTGGCAGCTGTTTGCAATGGAGGACAAAACTACGCATTTTCGACACATTATGTTGTTCTCCTACCGTGAAGGCATAAGTGCAGCGCAAACAACCCGGAGAATATGTGCAGTCTACGGCGAAAACGCAGTACACAAATCCACAGTCGAAAAGCGATTCGCCCGTTTCAAAGCTGGAAACTTCAATCTCGAAGATGAACCGAGGTCAGGACGACCAAATGTTGTGGAGACCGACGAAGTCATAAGTCTGGTTACTTCGAACCCAGGTTTGACCATAAAAGAAATGGAAGATGTAACGGGAGTCTCCCACGGAACCGTTTGGAATCGCCTCCATGATGCAGGTTTCTCGTGCAAGCGGAATATCTGGCTACCACACGACCTCAATGATAGGCAGCTTGAAGGGCGATACCTGTCACGCACTCCTCCGGAAGAACTTAAATGAGCCATTTCTGAGGAGATTGATAACCGGCGATGAAAAATGGATGCTCTACAGAAACGGAACACAGAAAAGAAGTTGGGTCCCCAGAGGTTCTCAGGCCGCAGCTATCCCTAAACCCGAAATTCATCAGAAGAAGGTTATGCTGTGCTGCTGGTGGGACTGTAAGGGCGTCGTGTATTTTGAGCTGCTTCCAATGGGTCAGACGATCAACTCCGTCGTCTACTGCAGACAACTCGAAGATTTGAAGGCTGCAGTAGCAACGAAGCGCCCGGAATTGTCAAACAGGTGGGGCGTTACTTTTCAACATGATAAGGCGACACCACACAAAAGTTTGGCCACCCGGCAAAAATTGGCGGAGTTTGACTGGGATGTGCTGCCGCACCCAGCTTATAGTCCCGACCTCGCACCATCTGATTATCACTTGTTCAGGTCTCTCCAGAACTCCCTTGATGGCACAACATTTGAATCTTTGGAGGCTATAAAAAATCACCTCACTCAGTATTTCGACAAGAAGGACAAGACGTTCTGGGAGAAAGAAATCATGGATCTACCGAGGCGATGGGCGAAGGTTATCGAACAAAACGGTCAATATATCACTGAATAAAAATACTGTTGTCTGCATAAATAAGGCTCTTTAAAATCGGTAAAAAAGTCGACGAACTTTTTGACTTACCTAATATTACTTTATGCTGCCATGAACGTTTAAAAATAACCGTAAGTAATCTACAGTAGTAACAGTAGCGTTCCCAGCAATTAACCAATCATGCCTGCTCTGGATCCCAACTGCAGCATGGATATATTGTCTCCAAGACCATCTGTGTTTATCGATAGTTTCCCTTGTATGGTCTCTGGATACGTAGTGACCCACGAACTCTATCATTCTTCTTTGACCTCCATGGGCCACTACCTAACGGCTTGCAAGTTTGTCTTAGGACGTCGACAATTAACATAGTTGCGACATTTTACAAAGATGATGTAATTTAAAGAGGACTACTGAGACAGGCACTTGTCTCTTTTGATTGAGCACGGGTTACAACCCTTAGCAGACGAAGTGACTTAGAGAATATAAATAATAAGATGCTTTTAGAAGGCTTCGCGGAGTGGCATCCTCAATCGATTCCCAGGCGTTAACTAATGTCGTTTGGTTCTTTTCACTAGAAGTGGTGAAGTCAGCCCGTATATCATAGCATTTTACACGAATATCTGCCAAATGGTTTGATCGACAATTCTAGGGGTTTCACAAATATTTGCTAAGTCTGCTAGTGGCGCCAAGGCTTTAGGGATTAGCTCCGAAGGCTTACTTAGACTTGCACAAAAATATTGGCCTCTTATATCTACAAAAAAAGAGGAATTCTCTATAAAACACGAACGACAATTTGTGATAGAAGCACAGGCACGACCCGGCCTCGCCGCTTAAACAGCGCAGGTGCTTCGCAGTTGCACAATTCCTGAAAACGTGCTTTATGGACACTTCAAGGGAATGTCTGTCTCTACCTGGACAGTTTCTCGGGAAATCTTAATTTTAGTAGAAACTGATGAGGACTCTGAGAAGCATTAGTAACTTCTCTAAAGTTACTCATTGGTTATAGCGAGATTCTCGAGGCTGTTGGTCACGCGCAGAAGAATAAAGCTTTTGAGATCGGCCTTGACCGAAATTAACACCCAAAAATATGCTTATCATATATGGCAAAGCAAGGCCTCTTCCCCTTGCAATTTTCAACAGGTCCCTAAATGAAGGCCGTATTCCGGGAACGCTGCGGAGTGCATATTTAAAGGTCATCCCAAACTTCCGAAGCAGCAAGAGCAGCTAAGTATTTGGCGTTTGAGCTGTCAGGTAGTGAAACACACTTCCGGTCAGCTTGCGTTCTTTGGAAGTCTTGTAAACCTTCAAGGGGAATTTATAGTCACACCTATTATTCCGTCCACTAGTTTAAGTACACTAGTCTGCTTAAATTGACCCTCACATTGAGAAGGACAAAAGTCATTTCATTCCAGCTGCAACTTTTGCCAACACTATGGTAACTGTAGTAGGTGTAAATTACTACCGACTCCTTGCAATATTTGTTAATCTGTGAAATGCTAGCTCGGCAGCACTTCCAGCTGCATCAACATCGAAAACGTCCATCAACGTTGCACGACGGTGTGTTTATAGGCGAAAAAGCGGACGATGTTACAGAATAAGGCTGGTTCCGGGAGCTCGGTGGCTCAAGAGACAAGGAAGCGCTACTGAAAAGTTATCAGAAAACACTTAAGGATGACATTCGTGCGATGATCGACAACTTTCAGGAGATGCTGAAAAGCAGTAAAGTACCTATAGTAGACGAAAATGGACAGGCGCTTCGTCAACTGCAATGCACCGAGGACCAATACGAAATGAGCGTACGAGCGGCTAACATGGTGTGAGCCGTAGAAAGCCTGCTAGTTCGCCTGATCGCCGACATCAAGCAGTACCTCATTCTAAACGATCTTCCATTTATCAATGATGCTATTCAGGCGTCAGGTCAGAGGTTTTTGTTCCGTACAGCAGGAATGTGATCAACGGCTAATGGCTCTTCGCGATAATATGACGGCAGATTTATACGAGCTCGAAGACGAATATTGCTCATTTGTGTATAAAACTTTGCCATCTCTCAAGCAAGTAATCCAATTGCTTCAAGGCGCTGCTATATCAGCTCGAAATCATGAAAACAATTGCTGGCATATAATGCTGTATATATGTATATCAAAGTACGGTTCTGTGGATAACTGGGCCATCAGAGAGTGAGGCTTAAAGAAGGAGGTGCGTTTAGTGGGTCTTAGCGGGCTAACATCCATCTGCTGCGGTCGACTCTCACACTGCTCGAGTTGGGAAGTGGGACCTTCTCATTGTCTACTCGCAGCAATAGCACGTAAAATTATTTAACCCTCCTCCATAAACAATACCAGTGAAATAATATACCGTTGAAAATGTGCATATTTAACAATAAATAATCTTGTTCAATGAAGGGACGGAATGAAAAACAAGAGATGATCCTACTGATGCCCAATCTTGGCCAAAGTAAAGAAAAGTCTAGAAAGTCCTAAATCACGTTAAGTTTCCACATGCCTTGTTTATTTATTTGAAGATCGCTTTTGACTCTGCTTCATAGAGTGTTGTACCTCAGAACCTACGAGTGCAAGCGTGGGTCTCAATACACTAATCCTTATCGCCAGCATTCTTCAAGCAAACGCAATACATTTTGCCAAAACGATTTAAGCACGTTATCCAGGCTACCAGTTATGCTCAGAAAAGTAATCTTAGATCTTTGCTTTCCCCTACTCTTCTCAGTGATCTACTGGCAATAATTTACAATGAACACAATGCGGCCTGCATTATATTTTGTGCCAACGATATCGCCATATTCAGTCGTGCCAAATTGCAACGAAGCACACGCATCCTGGAGGGGTATTGCGAAAACAACGGTTTGCAGACGCCCCATTTTGGTTTTCCTTGAGCTTCCACGATAGTGTGCTGGTTGGTATTCTGTTTCTGATAACGTATAGCAAGACCTCCCGCCAAAAATGCAATTTGAAGTGTTTGTTTTTATTTTCAAATATTCTAATGTATGCAGTGTATGCGCTACGGTTTGTTAGAAATCTTATTTACTATGCATGTTAACCTGTAGAATTTGTCTACCACAGGCAGTGCAGGGAGGCTCTGGATATATTTTGATCTAGCTACACAGTAGCGCAAATGTCGTCAGAAGCGGAGATTTCACAGACCACAAAATCGTCAGAAGCACAGACCAAATCTTGTAATATGAGGGATAGTGTCTGGTAATGCTTTTTATTTAGCAAATTCATTGGCAAACACACATGTAGGGTTGTGTTTTTCATTGCCTTAAAACGTCAATTTTAAGTAAATGCAAAACAAAAAACATAATATATTTGCAACTGTTTATGTACATGATGCAATACAATAAGGATCTTATTTATTTTATGGGGGGATGGTAATGCATTTTCTCTTTTTATTGAGACGTTTGTGCTCCCCGCTTTGTCCCATCATGGACGATTATAATCCACTCCGTCATTTACCTTAACTAAATTAGAAACCATGAAAACCAAATTAAAAAATGTTGCCGGTCCAGATCTTGAACCCACGACCTCCCGAATGCAAGACAATAGCTTTGCCACTGAGCCACCTTGCTCGGTAAACTATTAAAAAAAAAAGAAACCGTGAGCTTAAGATTCTCATGTGCACACTGCCATTTTTTATAATTAATAATTTAATAAAATTTCCAACTGTAATAATTTCGGCAGAGAGTAGTTATGCTACTGCGAAATTTGATCCGCCTGACTAAGTTAACTATGTCGGGTGTACCGCATTTTTGCATAAGTCGTTTGCATACGCGTACTTAGGTCAAGTGTTGTTTCAAATATTTCGGATTACACAGCGTTAGGCACCACCTTACAATAAGGTGACTCTCTCTACAATGTACACAACAAACATTTAGAGAATGATAGACGTTCCTGGATGCTGCGCTTAACTGCATTGTAGAATCGCTTCTGCAATGTAAAATCCGATCTTCATGAGCTTTTTTACCTTAGTGTTGCCGAATATATCTCCTCTGAGTGCGATTTTCCCTCGCACTATGGGACAATATGACTACGTAGCGTATAGATAAGGTTATAGGCTTACGCACAGTTCACTTTCACGTAAGTACAGGTAATTCAATAAGTTCTTAGAATGAAAACCGAGAATTTTCCAAATCATGTTTTTAAATTTTTCTTATTCGATATACTCCCCGAGAAGCTCAATACACTTTTCCCACCGAGATTTCAGAGCTTTCATACCTCTTGAGTAGAATTCCGCGTCGTTAGACTGAAAATAGGCATTGACAGCAGCCTTAACCTCTTCATTGCTGGAAAAACGCTTTCCACCGAGACTATTCTTCAAATGTCCGAAGAGGAAATAATCAGAGGGGGCCAGGTCTGGAGAATAGGAGGGTTGTTCAATAAGTTCGAACCTCAGTTGGGCCAGTTTTGCCGATGCTTGCCGGGACTTGTGTGCAGGAGCATTGCCCTGGTGAAACGGGACAACCTTCTTCTGCAAAGCGGGCCGTTTCACGATGAGTTCTTGCTAACGGCAGTCCAACAGTCTTGCATAATATTCTCCTGTGATCGTTTTACAGCTCTCAAGGTAGTCGACCAGCATTATTCTACGTTGGCCTTAAAAAACTGTATCCATCACCTTTCCGGTCAATGCCGTTGTCCGCACCCTCTTCGGAGGTCCTTCATCAGGTGCACACCATTGGCAAGATGCTTCTTGGGTCTCGGGAGTGTAGTGATGAACCCGGCTTTCATCGACGGTCATGAATCTGCACAAAAAATCCGACAGATTGTTCGACATCTTGGCCAAATTTCGCTGTAAAGCCAAAACAGGCGCGTCTTTTTGGCCTTGGTTGAGCAAATGCGGCAGCCATTTTGCTCTAAGCTCTTTCATCTTCAAGTTTTCGTGTAGGATACAATGCACACAGCCTAAACTAATCCCTAATGCCTCCGCTATTTCCTTAATGTTCATTCGCTTATCTGTGCCAAGAATTTTTCGCACTTTCTCTACGTTTTCCTCATCAGTTGCCGTTTTTTGACCTCCTGGACGTAGTTCATCCTCGGTGCTCCTGCGACCTCTTTTTAACACATTAATCCAGTTGGAAACAGTGGCAAAACATGGCGCAGAGTCACTGTACGTCTCGTCTAACTCAATTTTTACTTGGGTCGCATTCCAACCTTTGAAATAAAAATGCTTGATAACCACTCGAAACTCTTTTTTCTCCATTTTTAAAAATCACGCCGATACGTTGCACGGGAAAAGCTATCAAACGAAATCGCAACGGCCAATCACCATAATATATTGAGTGCTAGCAGTCGAAAAGTTGCAGTTCATATTAGCGGTGAAAGCGTGCCAAAATTCGAATTCTAAAAAGCTCATTCTAAGAACTTATTGAACTACCTGTATATTTATGTTACTGATTTCATTCGTCGCATGCTGAAGGTGCAGTTTCCTTGAGAAGATCCGAAGTATCCGTAGAAATCCTGAGGTGGTCAGCGAACAGCTTGTAAGAGACGCTTGGGCTTCCAACATAATATTTATGCCTTGAGCAAAAATCCCTAAACAAGTGTATCGAAACCGTAGAAATACATACCAAAACACGTTAAACGTGGTCGGCCTTGAGCCTGTATGACCTGGCTTTTAAATATGCTCTGCACCACTAAAAATGCGTTGACTTTGTAAAGGAAGGGGTTGTAACTTTGGGGCAGTCCTTGCTCTATTTTGATAGTGATATTTAAGCAACGTACAAGTTGTTCTATATTGCCCTTACTTTAAACAGGTTTCCAATTCGCGGTTATTTTAGGAGATGCATTATTTCTATAGACATTCATAATGATAAAAATAAACGTCTAGAAATCATGATTACATTTATGTATTGATTGGTAGGAGCACTATTTAAAAATACTCTGGAGAAACAGGTACGTTCAGCCGACACCTTGTGTCAGATTTCAAAAATACTGGAATATCAGTTCTTAAGTAAATTTTGAACGTGGTGCAGTTTTTTCTGTTTTTATTTAGGATCGTGCACAATTAGAGCGTCGCGTGCCCCCTTAATAGCATCCTGCGGCATGTTTTTCGAGAGGCTATGGACATGTTTTATTCTAATGTCTCTGTGTCTATATGACTGAATAGGGTTTTTTCGGAGTCAATTATAATTTATATAAAAAAATCAAGGACGAAAATGTACAGCAAATGATTGTCCTGTTCCTAATGAGAGTACCGCGTACTCTCATATTATTTTTGAGACATTTAGTATAAATAATGATTGATATATTCCGCAGATAAGCACAAAAGAGAAGTACCTAAATTTATATAGAATTAAATTATCCCTATGTTTGCAGAATATGCCTAATGAGTCAATCAAACAGTCACTTGTGCTCTCTAAATTTGCCTTCAATTCTGATGTTAAATTTTTTTTGTTCGATGTACAATAATGTAGTTTGCAAGCTGGCCAGCTGTGATATTAAAACGTATTATCCTTTCAAGTATATATTATATATTGGCGGTAACTGTGATAGGTTATTCTACTTATGAGTGACATAGTCTTCTAATAGGCAACTTTCCATCCGTAGGAAAAGTACCGGAAACGGTAAGCTGAGCACTCCGTGTGATTCTGCATTACAAACTCGATATTGCAATCATTTCCTAAGTCCCTGCATGCTTGCAAATAGTCGCGTTAAATGGAACTTTTTCTAATACAAAGCACTCCATCATTCTTCGCTCGTGGCAGGGTTCTCGCTAAAGTGGCGATTGCAACATTCGTGACTTTTGCGAAATCGCGAGAGCATCTGCAGCTTGTCTTAGCGAATGGACAAGGTGTTGCATGGAGAAAAACTCGTTATCAATACTGAAAAATCCAACATAATGAGATTTTATCGAGGCGGCGCATATGCAACCGCTAACTATATAATCAAGCCAAAGAGCAACTGCTAACTTACTAACCACTTTTCGTATTTAGGAGTTAATTTGACACCTCGGCTCCCTTTCCGCAGACACATAAAGGTACTGACAACTAAGGCGTTAAGCATATATAGAAATAAAGTTGATCCAATAGTTCTATATTATTTTCCAACCATCGCTCCATTTGTGACAGTTCCCGGCCCTAGAGTGATGTGTACAATAAAGACGCGTGCCATAGAGTGAGTCGTAGGACTAAAACGAATTATACCTACGTCAGCCTAGACTTTAATTGGTTCTCTTCGTAAAAATGTATTATATGTTAAATATATGTTATATGGCAAACGTTCCATTGCTGTTAATGCGACTCTGCTCTCGTTACAGGAGGATTCCGCCTTATCCGTCTATCAAGCTGTCTGCCTTCACGTGGGTTGCCTCTGGTCCTTCCTGCAAGGCGTTCCCCACGGAGACGGAATAAGACATCAGTTAAGTGCTAGTCCGCATAAGGCTCTCACGGCGACTAATGCCAAAGGTAAGAAGGCTAAAAGAACGCTCCAAAGGGCGTCCCCGCCGACCCACTAAGATTGACAAAGGAGCCCTGCGACTCGCCAAGATTGGCTCCTGCTTGAGAGGTTATCCATCCGCAATCAAACCGAAGCCTCAGCGGGAGGTGTCCGCCAAAACGTTTTTAGCTCCTCGGCTTTATCACCGTGATCTTATTGTTTGGGGAGCATGATGCTCAAATCAGGCAACACACGTCACACATGATACATTTGCAGTCTTTTTTTTAGGCAGCTTATCTCGAAGAAAAGCAAAGTGCTCACTGATCACAGGTCTGCCACCATATGAGCAACGGTGGCAACTATGAGAGTGGCTGGTTCTAATGAGCTTCCACGTTGAGTTCCAAGAAAATGTTTGCCGATCCACAAAAAAAACGAATAACTTCAGAGGTGGCCGCAAATTGAGCCTTGACGACGAGTGTTTTGACTTCCGTACCGCACTTATGAGCTGCTAGATCGAATTGATAATGCCCAGTAAACGTTGTTGGGCTGGCGGAACTGCTATATATACCCTAGGTGAAGCCGCATGCTATATGCTTCGACACTTTGGATGTTTGTAGTCCTGAAAGACAAACCCTCCACTTTCCAATATATTTCGCTCAAATGTAAGAAAAAGTGATGACCGAACTTTAGCTCTCGACGCTCAGTGAGGAACTAAATGCCATGTATCTCCAACATTACGTCAATTTGTATGAACTCATTACTGAGGGAGAATCCAATCTATCTTGGCACCGTCATCAACCCTTTTTGTTGCCCTGGGCTCTTGAGTGCCTAGCTTAATAAAGCCTAGCAGAGCAGGCAACTGACCGGCATTGCTACGTGTGAGGTGTAAGATATTAAGTTTTTTGTTTCTTAGCGAAGCACTAATAGAAACAACTTGTTTAGGCTGTTGGAAACTAATGCTCGATCCATCTATATACACTATTATGCATCTAAATATACTATTATTCATCGATCCAAAGCAGTCTACGCTTGAGCTGTATCGTGTGTACATTTAAATGAAAAATCTATATCCAAACTTGCTAACTGCAGAAAGGTTGTTAATAATTATGAATTGCGTTAAATATGTTTCCAAAACTCAGTTATAAGCCTCTTATTTAAAACATATAGGCCGCGTACGAGAAAGTCAGTCACTAAAGAAAAACTAGTGAGAAATAAACTTGGCACTTATTTTAAGTGTGCTTTGGGAAGTGGAATCGTTGGCCCCTTATATTGGCATGCTGTGATGGGGCAATGATAGAGCGCTGTAGAAATAAATTATTATCACTGTTCGCATGTATTTTAATTAATTTTTTCTACCGACTTTACACCAGTCTTTTAATATTTGTGTATCCAACAAGGCTCAATATGCTCACACCGGAACGGCACTGCCGTATGATGTTTTCATCTTACTTAGATTTAAATGTTCATTTAAATACAACCCTGTCTTAACAGTTCTGGTTATCAATGCAATTAAATTATCACAGATTAATATAGAACTAAAACTGCTTCTTTTGTTAAGCGTCGTTTTAATATTTGCAAAACATTGCTGTTACTTTTCTGTTCTTTATTATACACGAAATCTGCACTGTTTTTGGGGAATAGTTTGCAATATTTAGAATTTATTTTACTTATATATGTAATGTTTTAATAAATTACTCTAGAAAAGGTCACCACAACGCATTGTCTTAACGGGTGAAAGAGTCACATATAACAATACGTTAGATTAATCTTAGCAGAGAAACTAAGTGTTCTGCGTAAGTAGGCATACATTAATGTTGTAGCAGTATAAGTATCATGAATATACCTCGTTTGACTAACTTTTTAAATTTCGAATTGAAAGCATCTAGGAACGCCGCTAACAGGAATTAAGGTAGCAGTAGACGTCTTCAAAATTAAACATCTACGACAAGAGGGTGGGTTCTGTACACGGCTGTTGTTCATGACAAACTGATATGCAATCACCACAGCGCTTCCAGTTCCGGTTAACGTTCATATTAAGGGGAGCACAAGAGACAAAGCTATAACTATTTTTAGCAGTAACGTCACGTAAGGGAGGAGGCGAATGGTGATATCAAGTAGGAGCGAGTAAAACAATGAAAAGCAGTTATGTTTTGGCAATTGAAATGAGTAATGCAGCTAACGCAGCTAAGTTGTTAACGCATAGCAACGCTGATAGACTGTAGCAGCCATATTAACAACTACTACCGGTCATTCAGCTGAGGAGATTATAGCTATCTCCAGGCAATGTGTGCTTCCAGTTTAGTTACCATTTAACGCCCAATAACAAATTGAGTAGTTTTATATCAGATGAGAATGGGTATATTTGAATTGATTTAAAATATTCGGAAATCAGATTGAATTTAGAATAAATTGATGTTACTGGCAGTACCTGTAAAGTTTTTAATACTTTCTTCTTTGCCACTCGTAATGAATACTTTTTGAAGTTCTTAAACCTCGTAAATATTCGTACGTTTGCATTAATGTATAGCGTTTTAAGTACATTTTAAGTGTGTACAATTTTTTTTGACGCTTTGACAACCACATTTTAGACGCTTGTAATGGGCTATGTTGCCTGTGGCACGATATCGTCTAAATGCATCTATCGTCATCACGTTCTCGTACTGGATTTTATTTAGGCTTTCTCCAGCAGAGGTATGTCGCACCAGGACAATGACAACCACGTCCAACAAATACAACCAGCAAGGCCGGGTCTCAAACTTGCGATTGTTTTGTTAACCATGGTTGCCATGGCAACGCCCCGTTTCGAACGGTGCGTTAGCCGCCTAAGCCACCGCCGCAACCATTGAAATGCGTCAAAAAGTATGCTTTTACCGAATAAATTAAAAACACTGGTAAATATTGAGTCTTAGCAATAGATCCGACTGATGTTCTCTCGTATTTTGTACAGTGACTCTACGATGGACCAAGACGTTTTTTCGTAGGGCAGCAGGATATAACAAACGTGCTGCTTAACAAGGATAATGCACAAAAATGTTCAGACGGCAGGCGATGCAACTAATTATTTTAAGATTATTCGCTGCAGCGTTATGTCTCCTTGAATAAAATTATGATATGTGTACATACAAGCGAATAAGAAAATCAATTAATCACTTAATTTTTAATGTTAAAATCCATGCATTTATAGTGAAAAACAGTGTCTAAGGTTTGACAGGTACAACCGTATTCGATTCAGAAGCTACTAGCTGCATGGATAGAGGTGGTGCACCGAAAGTGCTTTAGCTCCTGCTTGAACAGTATATATTTTGTGTTACTTTGGCTTGAGTGGCTTATTTAATTCTGATCAACTAAAGTCGACGTTAGTTGAAAACATTAAGAGCAGCGACTAAGAATTGCAGTGCTAGTAGAGCTTTAACCAGCTTAAAAACTAGCCTAAAAAGCTTTAACCAGTCCTGCACTAAGTTTCTGTGCTGTAACGATCAAATTATCCTAGTGAGGACGTTTCCATATTTTAGGCTCTCTGTAGCTACACAGTAATCTTCGCTTGAGTCTCTTCCCGGTTTAAGGGCTGCAGTCTTCCTCCCGCCATTCGCGAGATCATGATTCCGCTTGGGTTTAGCCTTCTCTTTCATGCAACGGTTAAAGGTGTCCGCAATAAAACAGCCGCTGCCCTTTCGTTACACAAGCGACCAAATCGATGGCCCGTCCTGAGACGCTCCGCGCTTCCTGGCTGCAGGGTGGAGGGGTGGAGTCACGAACATACACTGTACACTGCGCAACGATGCGATAACCATCACCGTTTCCTTGGGCGGCGCAAAGCAAAAGCAGCTCTGTATTTGGTTGGTCGGAGCCCAGTTGGCCCCTGTCCTTTGACATGCGTCAAAGAGTTGCAGAAAGAGGGGCTAAGGAAATTTTAGACAAGCATATAGCGGTAACAGCAACCGGCCGAGGCGATGGTTGTAACATCTATAACAAAAGAAGAGGAAAAGCCCTGTTTGCTCGATAATGGATAAACTAACATACTACGGCAGGAAGGTGCAAGACGATTCCTGCGGATATACATACGTATGTATGTGGGTTTAGTTCGTCACGTGGTGCCTGGTACATACTACTATAAAGTTTTGGAAGTCGTGTCCGGGTAATGAAACACCACTAATGAGCGATGCCGTGTCTTCGGAAATCGTATGTTGACATATGTGCGATGTTTCTGCCGTGTTTGTGCTACCGGGTCATGTCTAGGTTCAGACTTACGAAATCTGCCAGTGCGCATGCGTTGGAGTACTGTCAGTCCTCAACAAACGCAATCAGAATATACACTTGATTTCATTTATTACATTGACCGGCTAGATCAGCAAGAGCAATAGTGTATATAATTTAAACTAAAAATATACATAAATGCACAGTAACAGCATAAACACAATTTTAATCTGACGTTTAGGACACATAAGGTTTTTGATTAATTGTCGTAAAAAGTTTAGAAGTCATTTGAGATTTTCGATTAATTAATATGTGCCCGTGAACAAATAAACGAGGCGGTTTCACGCCGTGCAGTGAAGTCCCATGGCTCGTTCCGGATAGAAGGCTTTTACGCGGTTTAGCTGCTCGAAGTTCTCTGCAGAGATATTCTCCCACACTATGTTAATTCCGTAAGCAGCTATCTCAGGGATTTTAAGAATAAACAAGCATAGCGTGGCGACTAGGAGGAGGCATAGATTGTTGATGGCAGATAACGCGGTAAGCGCTTTTTAGAACCTTTCGGGGACATTCGATGTGTAGCAGCGGGCGTTGTGTAAAATATAAAGCCCTAGGTAGGAACACCTGTTTACATAGGTGAGGGGTGAACCCGCAAGAAATAGGGTATTCGCGGCTGAGATTAGGCTTCCATGACGGAACTTCACCCCCATTATTTTCGCTAGGTTCACCGTTAGCTCCGAGACGGCCATGCAAAGCCTGGCTAAAGATGCTAAACTTGAAACTTTTAAAGCAGTAAATGGCAGTAAACGAAATGAACTCTTGATAGTCACCATACATGCCGGCTAGACACATCGGCTTAGCCAATCCTTTGATATACGTGTAACATGTGTATAATGTTTTATACAGGAAATAAAACGAATGCGACTAATAAGAAGGCTTAGGTGTGCAGGGTATCCCTGTAATTGGTAGCGTTCTGACGACGCTGTTGACTTCTGCTTAAACCATTTGGACAGTTCAACCAGATTTAAAATATTGCGATTAACCAGCCTATCACATGGCACGCACGGGAAGTGCTAATAGATGGAAGCGCCTATACTAAATAGCATCAAGCGAAAGGAGTTACATTTCAGCATAATTCCGAGCTGTCGTGAGTACTAGGACTGAAACTAGCCCTAACTACTAAGTATGTGCACGAATACTTCACGAATTCTGGGCTTAAGTGGAAACAAAAGTTGCTTTCTTTATTTAGTCCCTTACTTGTTGCAAATACCTGTACGTGTATATTTTAATATTATTATTATAAACAATTGAGTAGTGGAAGTGTAATTGATTGCCAATTTTTGGATGGCATCTGGCATGGGTTTAGTAGTTTTGCTTGAAAGCAGGATTCAAGGACTAAATCAATCTGATAAACTCTAGCCTTTATATATTGTACCAAAGGAAGAGAAAGCTTCTTTTGAGGCAGCTATAGTAAGCAAAGCGTGGCTAAAGTCATACAATAACCGTTCTACTTCATTAGTGGTTTTGAATTTGTTGTGGTAATTAACGGCCCGGGTAGGCTTAATAGCGCTCTCAGTGTTTATGTGCATTCCACTTCTACAATGATGTACTCGTGCTCCATGTGCCCCAGATAGCAAGCGAGTTTTAATTCGATAAAATACAAGAACTTATGTATCGAAAAAGGGTTTGAATATATCACACACTTCATCACAATCAAGTGCGCGGCGAATTAAATGCTACGCAATAACGACGTGAACACTGGCTATTGCGAGTGCACATATAGTTACGCCACTCCGTAGGCTGCTCGAAGTTACCGCAAAACATTCCAATAAACAAAATTTTCAAGCTTAAAAGGACTTACACACTGGTTCTAGCCTATCAGATTATAGATATCCTGGTGTAAAAAATACATATATATTATCTACGAAAAAATGCAATCTAGAAACGTTTTTTCTTTTTTTCTGTAAAGTCATTGCCTAACATGTAATGCCGAGGACCACTAGAGAGGGTCCGGTTGTAGCTAGTTGGAGAGGATTTATCATAGTTATGCCGAATTCATCAAGTCCTCCTTTAACACTATAAACGCCTGAAGTACGACAATATTTAAATGCAGTCACGGCCAAAGCTTCACGGCCACGGTGGCGGGCCGCGCTCTGTGGAAACTATTAAACAACGTTCGTTGCAATCGCACTATACTAGACTGACGTAGACAAAGTAGTCGTAGTCTGAACAAAGAATGATGAAAATAAATAGGCAGTTGTTAGGTAGCAAGATTGCTCCAATGGCTATTTCTAAGTAAAATTGCAAAGTAAAAGCAGCAAAGGCTAGTCTAACGGTTGCTGTCACACGTCAAATGATGCATTGATTATGCATCGCTAGCCAAACCAAAATGTAATAATTTCGCTTCGGTAAAACAGAGAATGGATGGAAACCTTTAAATAAAACTATGTTGAGCTTTCCATTTTCCAGTGATTGAATTTGGGAAGCGAACACATAAGTATAGTTTTTAGAGAGGAAGGAGTCAACATCAGATTGGGGGTGTGCAATTATCACCTAAAGCGCAGCGCTACTGTATGGAAACTGAATACAGGTTTCCGATGAAAGAATATCGATATCCTCACGTTGAATTAGAGTGTAGCTGTGACTCACAACGAACGAAGCATTTATGCTTGTTCTTAGATGCGCATTTAGGTAGAGATCGTAGACTTAATTTACAGTCGGCAGCGTTGTGTCTATACACGAGTTACTGCATTTATAGAGTAAAGCTTATACGTAAGTACTACCTTCCATATACGTCACGATATGTTGATTGTCTGGTGTGAACGCGGCTGAGATATGCGCAAGATGAAGAATTACGTTTCTTGTACGATATCCTCATTGTTCGCGAATATTTCCTTAGAATCGTTGCATCCAAACATCGACGACAGTGAAGATTTATGTAAGACCTATTAAAATGTAATGCACAAAGCGATATATATTTTATATTAAGATTACACCAGCCTGGATTGCACATTAAAAATAATTAAAATTAGATAACGTACGCCTACGGAATGTTCGGTGTGGTACTAATCTCAGCACGGCAGCCGCGATCAATAGTTACGTGCGACACGCAATCAACCCCTCAGCTCATCGAAAACAATATGAAATCACGTTCACTTTCACCATACCAAAAAGCCCAATACACAGTCACGTGTGTAAACCAACCATCCGGATAGGGGGTTTTCATCGGCAGCAGCAGACTAGCCTCCGCTCGAAAACTGCCCCAGTAAGAACAGGTAGCCGATATAGACAAACGAAAAGTGTGTCAGAAGTCGCTTCCTCGCCGAATGCCCATTCCTTCATGAAGGAGAGTACTTTCTAAGGATAAGAAATTCTTTCTTCTCCTTGATATTGGATCCTGCCAACAGACGCGACTAGACACTTACATTTGTTGAGTAATTTGCACATCAATATACGACGTATTACTTTGCTCGATAAACCTTGATAATAATCGATTTTACTCGCTAAACAATGTCACAATGGTCACATGTTGCCTCCCAAAAAGAGACTGACGTAATTATTAAATGAGACTGTTACGGGGCTTCATTTGAGATTGCTTGTGTCGATGATTACGACTATTATTGATTGAGCGAATCGAGTCAGAATGTTCTGCCTGGAATTTAATAATTTGGTTCATATTGCCTGATTACATATTGAAAGCGTAGCGATGCAATGATTGGAGTTGACAATATTACAAACGTATCTTAGAAAAACATATACAATCATAGGGAAGTTTTATAAAGCGTTATATATATATATATATATATATATATATATATATATATATATTAGGGCTACAAAAAAGGTTTTTCGGTTTTTAAAGAAAACACATATATAGGACCCTAGGGAGGTCTTATTTATTGATTTATATATTCTCCGCCGAAAGATACAACCTCTGCCCAACGATTTACAAGGTTTTCGATTCCTATTTTTGTAAAAGTCTGGGTTTTTAGTGGAAAAATATTTTTCCAGTCCAGAACGCAGGTGTTCGATAGAAGTGATTTTTTACTACTTAAAAAAATTTGCATCGATCTGAATAGGTGGTAATCAGATAGTGCTAAGTCGGGGGAATACGGTGGATGTTCCAAAAGTTCCCATTTTAGCTGGGAAATTTTCGAAAGAGTCTTCCTACTCACGCCGCCTTGCGTTGTCTTGGTGGAACAGGACACCCTTCCTTGAAATTAGTGCAGGGTACGACCGCTTTAATTTTTCGTGAACCTTTTCGAGTTGTTGACAGTACACGGCCGTATTTATTGACGGGGTAAAAGTTCATAGTGCATTATTCCGCCCACATTCCACCAAATACACAATAAAACCTTGTTTGCCTGTATGTCCTTTTTCGGCTGGGTGACGGAGGTGCCAGGTTCACTTGACCAGAACCTTTTCCTGACAGGAGAGTCGTAGAAGACCCATTTTTCATCGCAGGTCACAAAACGATCGAAAAAAGGCAAATTTTGATGCCTGCTGAGTAAAGACGTGCAGACGCGCATGCGCGTCATCTTGTTGAAGTCGCTGAGCTCGTGAGGTACCCATTTGCACAGCCTCGAAGTTATTCCGAGGCGTTTTAAAGCTGAGCTAGCAGCTTGTTGGGTAATATGAAGCTCCTCGGCAAGTTCCACAGTAGTTATAGTGGGATTTTCCTGGATTTTCATTCGAAAAACCTCCTCACTGACAACACTTGGCCTTCCTGATCTAGGCTTATCTTCGAGGTTAAAATTTCCATTTCGGAACTTCTCAAACCACTGTTGGCACATTCTGTCTGTACAACAGGCATCTCCAAACGATTTTAACAACTTTTTGTGAGCCTGCGTTGCACTCAGTCCATTTTAAAACTCATGGAGTAGAATCGCCCGAATTTGGCATTTTTCCACCTCCATTTTGCAGCACTTTTACGAACAAACGGCTAAACAGATTTCAAAATAGTTAAGACCAGCAGATTCCCAATGTTCCCAAAACAAAGAGTGTGCCAATGATCTATGCCTAGACGCCGGGGCGGGCGCTGTGAAAGCCGCGCAAGCGCCAATCCGAAACGACTTTTTTGCAGACCCTATATATATATATATATACTCTAAGTATCTACTCAGCTGTTGAGCCGGACGGTCGCACTGGTGCGAGCTCCCGCTTTAATTGCCTAGATCGCAAGTAATATCTCGCTTTTTAACGGGAGTTTTGTCACAGTTTATCGTGACTACCAGTGTGACCGAACTGTGAGATCCAACACCGTCAAACAGTTCCATTTTGCAGTTAAAAGATGCAAAATTGTTATAATTCACCGCGTCACTGTGTTAAATAGGTTAGCAGTGCGTTCATCATTGCAAAGGCCTGTCTTAAGTCCATTTTAGCGCTTTTAAGTGGAAGTGATTGTGCCGGTTTTTAGATTTAGGTAAGGAGAGTCTACCGATGTAGTTGTTTTAGTGAAATATAGCGGCTCTAATTATATTTCACTAATCTTGACTTCTATATAGGTATAGTGTATGCACTGGCTACAAAACCCAGATAGTGCATACATATAGTAGTTATCGATACGCTTTGTTGTGAACTCTAAAATCGAACACAGCGTAGAGAATACAATAAGCAACGATATATTGGGCAGCCGTATCGTGTTTTTAAACCAGTATATATTTTAATTAACTACCTACATACCTACTATATACTTGTGATAGATGTTTCAATTCCACTGAATCGAAGAGACAGCATTTAATCTGTCTGATGCTAGTCTTCCATCTAACTACCACAAATATATATCTTAAACCGACACTACTATCGTACATATTAATGTGCAATTTTTAACTTCTACTTTTGACGCTATTTTGCATAAATACAGTACGTGACGAGATATGACATAGTGCTCCCTGGGTAGAGACAAACAGAATGATGGTCTAAAGACCGCTTCATTTTAGCGATTTTAACAACAACATCTCCGCAAAATCTGGCGCGGGCCTCGCGAGCCACATTAGATTGACTCACAATCAACGAGAAGTTCGTGCCACGTCCCCAACTCCTTACCGATCACAGACTAATAATTTGATTTTATGTTCCTCACAAAATGACACTGCCGCTTCTAATAATAGTTTTAACCCCCCTAGTACTTCACGCGACTCCCAGCCAAATTGTAAATGTCCATCTAGTACTTGCTTAAAGGCTTTTAATTCTAAATCAGGTCTTAATTTACACCGTCGTCGTGCCCATCCGTACGAATATAATGAGAACATTTTAGCCCCCCCCCCCTCTAAGAAGGCCAGATGGAACCCACAAGACCGTGAACTTTTAGCAACATTAGAAGCAGATTTTATATTGGATAATAATAACGAAACACCTAGAGAAATTGACCACCTTTTGGCAATTAATTTTAATTCACGCACACTTGGGGCGATTAGAAGCCAACGTAATTCTCAGGCGCATAAGGATCTGGTAGAGGACCTCCGTAAAAAGAGGTCTCACCTGGATTCCAACCCTGACGGATCTGAGCTTCCTGGGCCTAGTCGGCCTCGATAGTCTGAATCAGATGGCCCCTATAAGACCACACTATCGCCTTAAACGACTTTCTGAACAAACATTTTACACACACTGTCCGACGTCGTGCCTTTAGAGAAACTCCTTTCACTGAAGCGCGAGTATCTAAAAGGCAACAGCGACGTCAAGACTACGCAACGACTCAAAAACTTTTTAGCCAAAACCGATACAAATGCGCTCATGAGGTGCTGGACGGCAAACACATCATACACACATCTCCCCATCTCCCTAAAGGAAACCTACGTAGCTCTCCGCGCACCTTCTAAAGCACTAGGCTTGGACGGGATTTGTCTTTCGTCCCTCCGTAAACTCCCGTTAGAAGTAGTCTGTTGTATTCTTAACATACTATTAATTAGCGATATTGCCTCAGCCCATGAAACTGCTCGCCTAGCATTCATACCTAAAATTAACAATGCCACATCCCCAAGCGATCTGCGACCCCTATCTGTTAGTTCATACTTACAACGAACGCTTAACAAAATTCTCTCTAGACGCTTCCAGAACTCTATTAAGCTTCTCCCAATCCAGCGACCGTTTCTCCCCTATAATGGTACCTTCGAGAATCTTGCGGTTCTGGATGGTATCCTTAACGATGCCAAGTCTGCAGGACCTGAGCTCAGACTTGCCTCAATCGACCTCCGTAAGGCGTTCGACATGATGAGTCATGACTCCGTCTTGAGGTCACTCCGGACTCGCGGATACCCGGAGGTATTCATTAATTATATCGAACGCTTGTACCTCTTATCTAAAACTCTCATAGAATTTGGACAAGAATGTCGCACATTTCGGCCAACTGGGGGTGTTAGGCAGGGAGATCCTCTGTCCCCCCTTTTATTAAATCTAGTTCTCGACGACATTCTTTTAAAATTAGACAAAACTAATATCGGGTGCCAATTTACTGATAACTTCCGCCTTATGGGATTAGCCTTTGCAGATGATCTCATCCTCCTAGTCTCCACGAAATCTACTCTCCAACGGCTCCTTAATATTGCAGATCCTCTTTTGAAATCCCGAGGCCTTGAAATTAATACTAATAAAAGCTTTACTATCTCCCACCTATTTTATAGGAAGGAAGGTAAATGTTTTATTAATACCGTACCAGAATTTAACGTTGGAGTTTGGCAATTGCCAGCTAAAGGTATGAGCGATCGATGGAGATAGCTTGGAGTCGACTTTGACAGCAATGGTTGACTCCACCAAGGATATACTCCTTAATTTACTCAACAGACTCACGATAGCTCCCCTTAAACCCCACCAAAGACTCATATTTTGGAAGACTTTCTTATTCCCCACTTCCTATATAAACTGGTCTCCGGTCCCAGACCATCTTACGCACTCCTAGCGACCTAGATAAAGAGATCAGAACGGTTGTTAAATCGAAATGGCTTAAGCTCGAAAACTCGGCAGGACAAGATCACCAAATATGACGTCGAGTTCCTAAGAGCGGCGCTCCCCGACCCGCAAAAACCTCGCAGATTCGGACCCATCACTATCTCTATGAGTGGTGTATGGGACTCCGAATCTCCGAGAACGCTCTTGGGGCTCGGCGTCACGAAAAGGACTCTTATGGATCTTACCGTTTTAACGTTGCAAGGAACCTTGAGGATATACCGCTCGCACCGGGTCCATAAGAGCGGGGGCTACCATCAAGCAAGGACATGGACAGCTGATTCTTAACCTCACGTGACATCTTTTTACCACAATTATTATTAAGGCGAGCACTGCCGGATGTGCAAACGTATTGTAAATGATTAATAAATCATCACAATATATATATATATATATATATATATATATATATATATATATATATAGCACTACACAAGACAGCACTACAACACTCCACACACCCTGGGCTCCAATGACCACCGAGCATTTCAAAAAAGACCTTGCGAAAACAAGACTTCTTTGCGAGGGCTTGGAAACCTCTATTGAGATGCTTTACAAGAGACCGATAACTGGTTTCGACAAGTACACAACACGTTCGATGGTTTTTGAAGTATATTTGATATTTGAAAAAGCACACGAAACGCCCTTTGTACATTACTGGGGTATGCCCTACCTACCTATCTTTTTTTTTTTTTTTCTGGGAGGTTTCTGGAATGCATGATGCACATGCTCCACTAGCAGCCTGCGTGACTAGTGTGAGACTCGCAAACCCACTAAACCCGGATTCCTCCCCACCCCCCAAGCTCGGTATTACTTTGGCATTACATCGAAGCCGTGGGAGAGGCGTCTCTGCCGTTCTCCTTCATTCAGCTCTATCCCTGACTATCATCCCGCATGTCTACTTGCGGTTGGATAGGGGGATGCCATTTTGTAATCCGTCCTGTGAGGGTGCGTCGAGACCATGAGGGCCTGACTGCTCCCCACCCCCTCCCCCCTCATGCCCTACCTATCTGGTAAGGAGTATTTAAACCTACTAAAGCTTAGGATCAACGCACTACCAACGTGTGCCAGTTTGGCTAGAGGACGCCCGGGCTACAACAAACCTTGTAGGCACGGGTGTCATGCGCCTGAGACGTTGGCTCATGTCGCTCAGATGTGCAATACAACACACAAGCAAACTATAAAGAGACATGACAACGCATGTGATCGCGTGGCGCGTCTTCTCGGCGAGAGGGGTCGTGAGGTGGTTCGTGAGCGCGTATTCCGTCGAAGCCCGATCTCGTAATAACAACACCTACGGGAATCTGGGGGTTACATGCCGAGGTTTGCGGCCCGAACAGGGGACAAGATCACCAAATACGACGTCGAGTTCCTAAGAGAGCGCCCCTATGAGAGCGCAAAAGCTCGCAGATTCGAATCCATCACTATCTCTATGAGTGGTGTATGGGACTGCAAATCTGCGAGTACGTTCTTGGAGCTCGGTGGCACGAAGAGGAATCTTATGGATATTACCGTCTTAACGTTGCAAGGGACTTTGAGGATATACCGCTCGCACCGAGTCCATAAGAGTGGGGGCTGCCATCAAGCAAGAGCACGGATAGCTAATTCTTAACTTCACGTGACACCCTTTTATTACCATTTTTATTAAGACTAGCATGTCGAGTGTGCAAACGTATTGTAAATGATTAATAATCATCACAATATATATATACAGGGTGTGACTAAAAGGTTTTTAAAGCGTGCATGGAATTGTAGAGCTCGTTAAAGCAAATATTTTTTTCCAATAGAACATGGTCTCTGAGACGTCTTGTTTCGGAGTGAGAGTGAAATTACCACAATTTGTAACACTGGTGTTTTTGCCCGACATAGGAGCACAAAATGTGCTGTTGCGAGAAACTAATCACACATTCGTGTTCGTGATAAAATTCTGCGCCATCTGAAGAATATGCAAGGCCGGTCAGAAGACGCGACACGGTCGCTTAGAAGAGAATTCGCCAAAAATAAAGTCCTTTATTAACGTTCAAGCCAAATACTTCAAAATCATAACCCTACAACCACTCACAGCGCTAAAAAATCAAAATCAAAAACTTCAGCCAATGGGCAATTCAACGATCATTTTGGTACCAAATATATGTCAATGCGAGCTGTCGTTGCGGAGTAATTACGATTTTTCGGAGTCTTAATTGTTGTAATTTTCTTAATGTCCAGATTAAGTGCATGTAAAATGACTGTGTGGCGACGTTCACTACCGCCGACGTGTCGCGCGACAGCCGCAGCGCGTCATTTTTCATGCAGAACCGGCGTGTTCAAGAATTCTGCATATTCTGGATGACACCCGACGCGAGCTAGAGAAAGGCAAATAGCGGGATTAAGGAAAGTCATAAAAAATCGAAAAGTGCATTACGTAGTTGCCAAGTAGCTAAGCGTTTTCGACAGCCATAGTTGTTATGCTTCACGTTGAAGCTGTCACGTTCCGAGCAGTAAATTTTTGCCTAGAGGTTTCCATCCTCTCTCTTCATTAAGAAAACAAATTCTTTTGTCGAGCTCTACCAAAACCCAAAATATGTACCTAACGTTCTAATACGTGCTTGCTGAAGTAGACCAAAATGCTAGCAAGTATGCGTGCCTTCACTTTCGATATGGTGGCAACTACTAAGGCAGTACTATCACTTTGGTCTCCTCCATTGGAAAACATGATTTTTCCTGCCGAGTTCTACCAAACTTTAAAATAAGTGCATCTTGTTATGATAGGCCCTGTATATATATATATATATATATATATATGATAGACCCTGGTATATATATATGATAGATCTTGTACGCTTTGACAGCCACTTTTTAGACGTTCGCAATAGGCTAAGTTGCCTGTGATACAATATTGTCTAAGTACATTTATCGTCATCGCATTCTCGTTATTGGATTTATATAGTTCTTCTCCAGAAACGATATGTAGCAGCAGGGCAATAACAATTACGAATATGCACACAAATAATTTTCAGTGTACTGTCTATATTGGCGTGTACTTTATCGCCCTTTTTAAGTCGTACCTAAATGAAATTTAGATGGATCATTTTCGTAAGTCGACCTCCTGCCGAACATTTTTATTTGTTGTAATTCCCTTTCACACGGTGTTTTTTTTTATTTCAATTCGGGGTGTAACGCACATACAAGCTTGTATCAAAATGTTCCTATCTAAATCAGCGTTCAGCGTTTTCTTAATAGCAGCAAGAAGCGAGTCCGCGTTAGTATGTCAAAGTTTATTAAACTCGCTCAATCACGCCCCATACATAGTAGTGTAACAGATTCACGTCGGGGGTGTTTGGTGGCCTTAAACCATCCACGTCCTACGTCCTTAAACCAAAACATTCTCATACAGTCACAGCCACTCGTCTACTAAAGGGACGGTACGAGCAGGCAGCGTTATCTTGCTGAAAAGGGTATGGCAATGTCTTACACACTTCACATATTCACAGTTTCACGATACTTTGCAGAACACACAAGTAAACCTCTTTTGTGTTGTTTTCACCTTTCTAAAAAATGTACGGCGGCATGGCGTCTACCTCACTGGACACCATACTCAGAGCGTGAACACTGGTTGGGAATGTATAATATGTTTTGTGGAAAAGCCAGCGGTCGTCCTTGCAACTAAAGTTTGCATTTACCGTGAATATTTTTCTCATCACAAGAAACCAAGATGAGCTACTGCTTCGGGCTTGAGTTAGGTAATATATATATATATATATTATTCCGCCGGGATCATACCCATTAAACGCACCTCCCCCCTAGAGCTTCACCCTCTGTCAGCCCAGCTCTCATTTTAATAGTACTACGAGCCGATAGGGGGAGTGGTGAGTGTTCTTCGGATTAATTGGTCAAAGGGATCTTAGGGTTTGACCTTATAGCCACCATACTGCGTCCCTCCACCTGCAAAAAGGCTCTTCTAGAGGTACCGGCGTATTCTTTCCTCTCTTTTACGAATGAGTAGCTCCATGTGCCCCTTTTGACCAGTACCTCTCGTGCTACTGCAGCTCCTATATTCCAGTTAAAGATGCCTTCACAAATGAATTACACAAATTGCAAAATCCCCTAAGTAGGCAGATCCGAAGCTTAGCTCTCCGCCCAACTTTAATCGGTCTAACACGATTTGGAACCCTGTGGGACACCCGCCGTCATAGGCATCATCCTTGCCCCCACAGCTGATGACACGATTCTTTAAGTAGTCCGAGGTTAGCCTTACCAGGTATTGTGGGACCTCCTTGTTAACCAGCCGGTAGAACCGATCGTTTTTTGCGGAATCCGTATTTTTCATTGCACATCAGGCTGTTTTCTTCGGCAAAGACTCAGAGCCTCTCTGCTACAATGGCTTCCACACCTTTT
This sequence comes from Dermanyssus gallinae, assembly GCA_003439945.1. Lineage (NCBI taxonomy): Eukaryota > Metazoa > Arthropoda > Arachnida > Mesostigmata > Dermanyssidae > Dermanyssus > Dermanyssus gallinae. Next base: position 429,890 of record QVRM01001369.1, read on the forward strand.
GCTAATGGCCTAGTCAGGTAGATAGGCTTATTACTGCAATTTCCCGTAGGCACAAGGTCTGCCTCTGCTGTTTTCTATGCTTTGGGAATTTTTCTTTCTCTTATAAGCTTACTTGTCACATTTGCCGTAACCTCAAGGATTTCTTTAAACATAGCTTTCACAGCTATTGGAGGAATGTCAATGGCTGCTAGAGCTCTGTTTTACATGAAACAAGGTAAAACATTAGGTCCTGGCGCTTTACTTTGTTTGATTTTCACTGCTGTTTGGAGCACTTCTACAACAAAGACCTGAGATTTATGATGTCCTTTCTTTTTTTTGTTTTTTTTTGGGGATTTTTCGTACGGCAATTGCCCGTGTACGGTTTTTCATGTCATGGCTAATTTGAATCCACTCCGGCATTTACCTTGTCTAAATTGGAAACCATGCAAAGCAATTTAAGAGTGGCCGGTCTGGGTCTCGAGCCCAGTCCTCCCTAATGCAAGGCAAAGGCATTGCCACTAAGCCATCTTGCTCCTTTAATTGGTTGTTCCGGTAAACTTCTTTAGGGACGTTTGCATGCTGGGGAAACAGCCTCATTCGTAGACTCGTCCTCTCTGAATCTTTCAGAGTAGTTTTGGGGCGCTCATTTGCAGCTTGCCTCGAACCATCGTATACGGCTTTCCTTGTGGGTCGTCGTTAAAGCTCGCTAGAAATGTTCTCCACCAATTTCTTTTGTTGTCGACATTTTTTCTCGTAAATAGGGCTCTACGGTTTCGATACTTTATTACAGGATAAAGAACTATTTTTGCATTTCCCCTAGCTCTCTTTATGGCCCTCTTTGCTCATAGATACTCTCTTCGAGCTTCCTTATTGCCCTGTTCCACCAGTGCTTTCCGCCGGCTTTATTTTTTAAGGTGTGTTGTGAACCCGCAGGCCCTCTTCAAAGCCCTCTCTAACTCTGTTGCGTCGCTTGGGAGCGCGTCTAGCTTGAAAACATTTCGTATTGCGTCTTTAATAACCCCACTATTCTTGACCGCGAACCGCTGCCGAGACAAGGGAGGTATTTGTCTGGTGTTTCGTATAAGTATATGCTTGATACAGTGATTATCATTTAAATTTTCCTCCGCAGTAAGTGCTTTCCAATTCAGTGTGACCAATACAGCCATCGTCTCGTTGCAGATCGTCATGTTTGACTCCTGTCCTGCTCTATGAAACGTCGCATTTATCCTATTATTTAAGACAACCATGTTTATTGACGCCATTCCATCAGGAGTAACCCTTCTGTCTGCACGGGAAGAGCCCCACACCTCTGGCGCTGCATTGAAGTCGCCTGTTAGGAGCACCATATTCGATGTAGGGGCTGCGTCAATTGATACTGCTAGCTCGTCCAGTTAGTCATCGAAGGCTTCTAGTTTATTATTAATACTTATGTAAGAAGAACATGCCTTGCCTATATGTCTGCGACATACCTGTATATCCATGAAGAACCACAACCTGTTCCATGCCCCAATTTTTGTATGATGCAATTTCGGACTAGCTATGCACGCATCCGGAACCCATTCTCTTCTATCCTGCACTAGTTTTTGTTTGGCTCGCCAATTAAAGTGAGCGTCTCTCGCCTGCTCGTTATTTCTTCTACGAATATATGAGCAGGTCGACTGCGGTTACAAGTGACGTGTATCAATTTAAACGGATGTGTGTTAAACTAATTAATTGGTTGTGACGGAGTTTGCACCAGCCAAGCCTCTAGCGGTGTAGCTGGATCCCGGAGTGACGAACCCCTTCGCGTCCATCTTGTGAGTTTCTTTTCTTTGCGTTGTTGTTTCCTGTGGGCCATCTTCTCGTCCTCTTCAACCTAAATCTTGTTCTGCGCCAATTTTCCCAAGCAGCTTGTTTACGATCTGAACCGCCGTCTTGAAGGCCGGGGAGGACATAGAACTGGCAGTATGGCTATTCACGTCACAAACATTTAAAGCCATTTTCGCAGTCTTTTAGTGTGTCTTCAAGCTCACCGCACTTGTTGCAACGTCGGTCTGACCCTTTGTTGTCAGTTCATTCTCTGGCAAAGTGTTCTACTTTTTGGCAGTTTAAGCATGTGGGTAATGAGACCCACTCCTCTGGCCTGCAATTTGAATTTCCAAGAGGTAACCGATTCTGCGACAGAAGTCTACTGCTTTTTGTCCACGGTAGCGTAATAAAGCTGGCGTAATAAGGCCATTCGAGGATCCTCAGTGCAGAGGATTGTAGTTGCGGAGAGCTTTAATTTTATACGCAACTCTGCCGCTATCTTGGCGGCATCCAGAAAAGTGTCCACGTCACGAAGAACCACCGTGATTCGGGGTCCCGTCGTCTTGCGTACATCTACTTCCACATACGTACGCCTTCGAATTATGTCTGCAAACGAAGCTCCTCCTTTTGACTTGGTTTTACTAATCTTTATTATGAGATCTCTGTCCCTTGTTTTGATAACCTGATAGGGCTTTACACCGATTTCGTCAAGCTTAACGTGGCCTCTGATTTTATTGAGGATCTCCTCAGTGGTCGAGCCTTTTTTCACTTTGATCCCGACGGTGCTGTGTTCAGTAGTACTTGGCGGCACTGACCCAGCTCTCGCGCGCCTGCGAGAAGCTACGCCTGCGAGAAAAACTGCAAGTCGTCGTGCCTTTCTTCTCTGCTAATTCGACGTAGCACTCATTATTTCTACAGCAAGCTTCGACAGCACGTCTGATCGATGGCCCGTCCCATTCCTCAGAAATGTGCAGGATAGGCGGCTATGTTGCCAGGGATGTTTTATTAATCTTCGAAAGAATGCTCAAAAAACCGACAGGTGTCTCTTCTATTCCAACCGTACGTTTGTGCTTGATTGCATGCGCCGTCAACCAACTCCAGGGCTTTGCTATTGCGTAAGACCGCGGCTCCTCCAATAAGGAGATTTATTAGTGACGAAAAATACGGGTATTCATTAGGGTTCTCAAGAAAAACCTTGTCCTTGTCAGATTCTGTCAGATTTCTGCGTCACCAGCATGGCGCGTGAGTGGCTTGCCGTGAAAAGGCTCTTCCGCCAAAAGGTTGTGTTCTTGAAAACGGCCTTAGGCCACTCCTTGTTGACCGGACTTGCAAGATCGTTCGTTGTTTGCGCTTTGTCAAGGGCAGCCTCGATTTGTTGGACTAGCTCAGCATCTCTGAGCTCTTAGACGCGTCTAGAGCAAATATATATATTTTCCAACGGGGCACGCTGTTGAAGTGGTCCCAGCCCACTCTACGAGATGACTCTTACGAGATGGAGTAATATTTTCCATGCACACGTTGCCAGGAGACAATTGTCGCTCCACTTACACTCTTATATAAAGTCCTTAAAAACACTATATATATATATATATATATATATATATATATATATAAGTACACCATACAAAAATAGCGTACTTATGCTATCGAAAGCGGTATTCACGAGCTATTTGCCTGGCCAGAGAGGCTTTTTATAAACATCGGTTTAATGACATTAAATCAAACTTGCGGCGTTTGTGAAAATATATTAACAAAGCCTGCGGTAAATAGCTCGATCAGGCAGAGCTCCCGTTAGTCTTAATTTCCAGCACGGGTCACACGATTAGCGAGCCCAAATCGATTGTCGATGAACTAAACCTACATTTCACTACGGTTGGATATAAAACTTTAAGCTCGTTAAATTTGTGTATTTATGGGCACCGATTGGACGAACTATAGGCAAAAGAGGCCAAATTATTTTTGTTGCCCCGGATGCAGGCGTCTGATGTTAAAGGCGCGATGAGGAGCTTGAATGCTAGCTGGTCTAGTGGAATCAGGCGTGTTCCGGCTAAACTGTGAATGGTAGCTTCTTCCGCTATTGCAGCTCCTTTGGCAAGATTTATTAGCCTATTATTTGAACACGGCTACTTCTCTAGATGTCTGAGATCTACCAAAGTAGTCATATTATACAAAGATAAAGGGGGTAGGTGTATTGCTTCCAACTACCGCCTTATCTCATTTGTTGACTATATTTTGAACGTCTTTGAAAAGTTAGTACTACAGAGTCTTACTCGTTATTTGAACAACAATAACTTCTTCTCGTCAGACTAATTCGGCTTTTGTAAGAACCGATCGACAGACTTAGCTCTAGCACATCTGTGGCAGCATGTGGTTGACTCGCCCGAAACGGACCATCCTTGTTTGGGCGTCTGCCTTCAATTGTCTTGTCAATGGATTGTTTACCCAGACGTTGACCCATTTGGGTTGCACGTTTTCTACAGTTAGCTGGTTTAAGTTCTATCTTGAAGATAGATCTCAGTCTGTAAAGGTTAGACCTATTTAGTCTACTTGGTAGCTTGTTAGCATGGGGACTCCGCAGGGCTCTGTTGTTGATCCCCTCATGCTTTTTACATTACTGACCTTTATACTCTAAATAATTAAGCACCATAACCTGGAAAAGGCAATAGCTTTTGTGGAACGTTACGACAATCTTATTTCGGCTTGACCCGGCTAACGTCTCTAGTGGTAATAACACTTCATTTAAATTGGTTGAAAAAGTTGTTAAGGTTTTTACTGCATATGGATTGGTTGTAAACGCGAGCAAATCCAATATCTTAGTGTTTCGACCCGCTAGAAGGCTGCTTCATTTGCCGATAGTTTTCGACTAGGTGCCAATACGGGTGCAACTTCACGGAGATTAAGACAGATAGAGGTTCCAATTGAGGGACTTCTGACTGTCTATAAAAGCCTTGCATTTATCTATTTTATGTTATGGTATCCTGCTGTGGGGAGGTAGGTACGGAGGCATTCTTTGAAGGGTTCAGGTGATTTAAGAGGATGCACTTCGTGCCATCTTCTCTCGAAGGCGCAACGAGTCAGTTCTGTTCGCTGCCCATCCTCTTTACCAGTATTAAAAATATATGTTCTTAGAGTGACCACAATTGCCTACAAAACTTCTTGTGATATACTTTTAGCGGATATAGTATTTCATTTGGTGCCTAGACAGAGAAGGCGGCTACGTGAAGCGACAGTATTTGTGGTACCGCAGACCAGAAAAAAAGTCAGGTCTCATTTGCTAATGCGCCGGCTGCTACATATTTGGAGCGTGCTATCTAGCCGCATAAGGTCTATCTCCTCTGTGAGTATTTTTGTGCGGGAATTAAAAAAATATATTGCTTTCGGATCTGGTATAACAGACCAATCAGCGTATTGATCAGCGTATTGTTATGTAGTTTCGCAAACAAAATCGTTCTGAATATATATATATATATATATATATATATATATAATTTATATATAAATATATATATATATATATATATATATATATATATATAATATATATATATATATATATATATATATATATATATTTTAACGTCTTGATTAGAACGGAATGTTATTCCCTGCGATGTTTCTTTCCCCTTGCACCTTTGCTTTTAGGGGTGCTACAACATTTGTAGGGCTACTAGTCTTTAACAAAAGCAGTCAGCAAGCCCTTGCGTCTCCATGATATGGGGTAATACCCTATACAACATTTGCCGTTTTATTTTATATGTATTTTTAATGAGAACTAAAACATTGTATTATACAGTTACTGTAGTACACCGCGTTTGAACAGTCGGGCCTGCAATAGAGCGACCTATTAGATCCCCACTGTTTTGGTATGCCACAAATTATTTAGTAGACTCTCTCGAGTCTCCGCTTAATGTATGGTACTCGGATGATGGCGCGTTAGCTGACCCTGTAACGGTTGCTGGTGATATTTAGAAGGTATTTGATTTTTCAACGAAAAGCAGGTTATGCTTCAACCCACAAAAATGCGAACTTTTTTTACAACAGGTGAACGCGTGCACGTTGAAGTCCTTGTCTTCTTTACTCAATCTTAATTCACCAGAGGCAGCTTACAGGCAAGCCATTCTGCCCATGGCAAAAGAAGGCCTAGTCATTTTAGACGCTCTCTCGGTGGCAGGTCCGGCAGTGGTCGCATCAGTGTCTAGTACCTGGAAAAGGGCGTCACGGATACTAGATTGCCCATCAGTCAAACGGTTACATACTCTATTAGAGGATTCCAAGGCACATCACTTAGCGGTCGAGCCCGGTGGCGTGGTGGCTTAAATCTGCGCCTCGGAACCGGAGGAGACACATAAGTGCGCGGGTTTGAGCCCCACCGTTGCACATTTGTATTTATGGGGGTCCGTCTATGAAGTAATGTAAAAAACAGTTTCGTGGACGGTAAATCTTGGCTGAGGGTCAGCCCGAAAAGATTACTCTACATCACTTAGCGCTCACTGGAACACCATAGGACCCGATTTCTCAGGCAAACTGAACCCCACTTTTAGGGAATATATGTAGTGTCCACCACCCCCATGACCGGCCGGCGACCTTTACGAGTTTGCCATTTTCTCGCTAAAACAAGACACGTCCTCTGCCTGGCTTGCACCAACGGCTTGTGTTTCTTGAACATCTCAGTTAGCTTGGTCACAATCCTGGCGTTCTCGGTTAGTGGGACGTCGCCATCTTTCCCCAGCTCTGTTGCCTGATCCGCTATAGCACGATATTGTGGTTGGCCCTCAAGCCCGAGGCGGTGTAGTAGGATTGCACACTTCTTCGTGTCGGCCAACTTTGCTACGCCGACCGAGGTGGCTTTTAGATAAACCACGAATGTTTGATGCCACTCCGCCCACGGTGTTGTTGGACGGCCCATGGCTGGCAGGAACGTAGCTGAAGGTGGCAGACCTGTGGCCATTGTTGCGCTGTTTTTTTCTTTTAGATCCTGTCGGCTGCGCGAGTTGTAGTATCTTTTGTTCGACCGAAAGAATGGCGAACTCGTAACGGTCGGCGGCCGGTCATGGGGGTGGTGGACACTACAACTGGCGCAGTCGTTGGTGTGAGCCAGGCAGAGGACGCGTGTTATTTTAGCGAAAAACTGGCGGGCTCGTAACAGTCGTCGTCCGGTCGTTAGGTTGGTAGATACTATTATATATTATACGTCTAGCCAATTTTATTGATTCAGCAGAAGCAGAGGTAGACTAAGCATGCCTTCGAGAAGTTTCGTCTAGTTATGCTGGTACATGGCTCAATGCTCAACCAAGTGCTCCCGTTCAAACTCTCTTAGAGGACATTGTCGCCAGGATCTTATCCTGCATCCGCAGCTTAGACAGTATGATGAGACACGCTGTTCTGAATGATATTCTGGCACGTGCTCTTAAGTTTTCTGGCTACCCTTGTGTTGTCAAAACTGCAGGTCTGTATGGAGAAGACTCCCGCAGACCTGACAGAATGAACCTAATAACTTTTGAGAACGCTCCTCTGGGACGCTACAGTGACTGACTCTTTAACACCTTCAGTGCTCAGTCATGGCGCTGCCCACGCTGGTTATGCTATTTCGCAAGCAGAACGAAATACGTATCGAAAGTATGCATTTCTATGGACTTTTGACTGTTCGCCTTCGAGGCCTTAGAAGGCCCAGGTAAAATTGTTGTTAGAGATTGCTTAGGTTTGCACTTGTCTCAAAATGACTAACTGAGACCCACGTGCTGCTGATTTTTTTCGGCAAAGACTTTCATTGGATATACAAGGAGGTAACGCCATAGTAGTGTTTGGCACCCTGTCTAGATGGTCAACAGTTAGTTTGTCATATTTGTCGTTTACTGGGGACATGTGTTTACACCCCATAATAAGTTAAATAAATCTCACTTTTTGCACACAAGTATATATATATACATATATCTGTATATTAAGGTTGATCCATGTGTCCGTTTGGATTTTTCACCTATTTTTGAAGACACATGTCGTTACAACGAAAAACTTTTATTAAATTCTATATTGTCCACTTTGTTCAAATATCTTAGCCCAACCATCAGGCAAGCTCATGATTCCATTCCTTCAGAAGGTGGCGTCATGGCTTCCGAAGTAATGGACTATATAGTTTTAACACCTTCCAAAAAATCGATTTTTTGCCATTAAGGGAATTTTGAAGGGCCCGAAACAGCTGATAATCCGATGGAGCAAGGTCAAGCCTATACGCAGGATCTGGCAAAATATCCCATTTAAATTCTATTAACTTCTTGGTGGTGAGCAAAAATGCGTGCGATCTTGCGTTGTCGTGGTGGAGACTCTATCCTCGTCTGTTCGCCAATTCCCGCCGCTTCTGGTTAATTATCTTCTTCTAATTGTCTAGTTATTGACAGTATTTTATCGTAGTGATTGTTTCGTTTGTTTGCAACAGTTCATAAAAGATCACCCCTTTGCATCCCACCAAACACTTAACATCACTTTTCTTGTATGGGGTTCGGGTTTGGCAGTTGCTTGGAGCTCACTTCCTTTTTTAAGTCACGCCGTTCTGCAAACAACGTACTTATGAAGTATCCACTTCTCATCCCCTGTCTCCATGGTGCGGAGAAAGGGGCAATCCTCGTTCTTTTCTAGGCGCTGCTCGCAAACTAGCACACGGTTTTTTAGTTGGCAATTGCTGAGTGATTGCTGAGCGGGCAAATGCTGAGGTGGATATATCCAATTTGCTGACGAATTCTCGGCATTGAGATGCCTTTGAATGAATTTGTATGGTACGTCGACAAAAGCCACGGTCTCGCGCCGCCGAGAAGTTTGGGTTTTGTTCGGCCACTGTTGTTAGTGCGGCCGTGTCTACTGTTAAAGGCCGTCCGGGCCGGTCTCGATCGTTAGCGTCGACGTCGCCGTTCCTAAATCGAACAAGCCACTTTTGAACTGTCCTATCTCTTACTGCCTCTCCGCCATACACTTACCATATCTAAGTTACGACTTGGGTTGCAATCTTGCCATTCCGAAAATAAAATAGCATTAAGTAACAAAGATGCACATTTAGGTCGGCCATCTTCACTCAAGCGTTACAGTTCGCGTGAGTTCGATATTCGAACGGCCGAGCCCGGCGGCGTGGTGCATTCGTCTGCGCCTTGCGACCGGAGGAGACACATCAATAGGTGCGCGGGTTCGAGGCCCACCGTTGCACATTTGTATTCATGGGGGTACGTCTATGCAGCAATGCAAAAAGCAGTCCCATGGACGTTAAATCTTGGCTGAGAGGCAGCCCAGAAGGTATTTTTTAGATATTCAAACGAATTCCACAACGCAGTTATGCTCTTACCGCCATATAAACAAAAAATCCTTCTCCCAACAGTTTTCATCTCCCCCGGGGCTGCGCAGTACGGCGCATGCAACTTTCCGTACGGACTTATGGATCAACCCTATATATATATATATATATATATATATATATCTCCCTTATAACGACACATCAACTTGTATTTTTGCAGGAGATGTGTTTTTCATTATAACTTTTGAGCGCTCTGTTTGGGTCTTTTACATCGCTTTTCCTATAGAAAAGGTGCAATGCCTTCTTAAAACCAGAGCCAATATAGAAACCTAGGGCTTCGTCAAGTGGCAAGAATTAGGAAAAGCACTACCGATCAAAGCAGTGTCACATTCGGTATCTTATTTTCAACATATAAGATCCCTTCTACGATGTACAATAATTTAACTAGGGAGTTAAATTAATTACTGGCCTAATTAATTTAACTCCCTAGTTAATAATTTGAAACTCAAGCTGTATGGTTTGGTTACAGCTACGATCGGAATCTACAATCTACTTAACTAATCGGCCACTTCCACACGGAGCCCTGAGAATGGGGCAGATACAAAGTATCAAATATTACCATTATTATTGATCTCATGTAATCTCTTAAATGCGTTTAGCAAAATTTTTAAAGAGGTAGTCAGTTCCCTGATTGATGGATCCCAAGCCTTCCATTGCGATTGGTACGAAAATCCATCTCATATTTAGTTCAGAATACTAACTTTTTTCACAGTTTCCGCATGTTCCACAACCGCATGCTGTGACGCAAATAGAATCCCATAATTAACTAAATGCTTTGCCAGGCCTTGCTTGCTTCACCGGTAGATTTCAGGGTTCTCGGTTTGGTTGTGAATGGTAAACCAGCCCTTCTGAGAGCTCTTCGGATCACGCTGATCAGTTCTGCGTGGGCCGGAACCGACCTAAGACTTTTGACACAACTCAGTGGGTGCAGGCTGTTAGAATCCACAGCCTCGCCACATAGTTTGCATATGAATGGCTTGCGGACTAGATCACCTATCCTCAGCACATGCGCCATGCGGCAGGAATTTGGACCCAGCATGGTGCCATGTACTAGGAACAAACGAAGTCGTTTAATCACTACATCTACGCGTCATCTCAGAATGTTTAAGCGTTGATTTAGCTAGGTAAACTGTACGATGGGCTATTGCCAATACTGACCCCGAAATTGACCAATCGTGTGCCAGTACATATTCGAGATCACTTGTGAAGCCAATCAGCGTGGCTGACTAGTCGCAGTTGGTGGTAGCAGTTCGAAGACCTCGCCCCAGATTAGAGGGGCGAGCGGAGTTTCATCTCGGCGGTAACCAGCTGTGAACTCCCTTCTACCCGACGCGCTGCATGTCGGCCTAAAGGTTTCGCAGCGTCAAGTATAAATTTCGCGCAAATAGCAGCAAGGCCCATTCGTTCCCTATTCTCCGCTTGCTTCGCACGCTTTTGAGTCGCTCGAACCTAAGAAAGGCAAACAACTTCTTTGAAGTGTGGATTTGGCTGAAGCGCAAGGATGCATGTTTTGTCATTGGTGTTGGTGCTCTGTGCCGTCTCTAAAGCTCGGTATCAACTGGCCCATTCACCAGAAAAAGGGTCGAACGGCAAAACAGAGTTCTTCGATACCTACCTGTTTGAGCAAAGCACTAACGCAGCATTTGGGTTCTCGGTGCCGCTGTTTTCGGTCACTGTACCGGGCTACGGCTCCGAACACAAGCAAATCGACCAGTTTCGGGATATCAACTTTGGCAACATGGTCGTCATCGGGACTTTAACCTTAATGGCTCCTCTGTTCACCTCCAGGGCCCATTGGATCTCAAACCCGCTCTCGGCTCTGTCCACCGGCAGCCTGTTCCGGAGTCGTCGGGATGTGGCCCGATCTCTACTTATGGGCTCAACCACCAATTACACCGATATTATTGAGCAGATCATGCTGTCGGTGGATTCGACGCTTAATCTAGTCCAGTTTCCAGGGATGTCGGGTCGAGAGTGCCTGAAACGTGTCATCTGCGAAGCTCACGAGAGTCCCTCACACTACGGCTGGATCGGCAACTTCGTCAGGCTCGCCGTTCCTCCACGACGCCATTCTACCTTGCGAACCATCATCTATGGAATCCTAAGCAATTCCACCGCGACAGATGAGGGCCCATTAGTTGCATATGCAGATGCGGCCACTGTCGGATGGGCCCAACGGGAACGCCATGGGAGTAATATATGCGCACTTCAATACGGCTTTGGCTGTGGAGTCTCACCGTTTCACCTGAATCAGCTTTCCGAGATATTGTAGTAACCAGAGAGAGAGTCAGGTACAAGAATTTAAAACGTCCGCAGTAGCTGTCTCAGAGATGTAATTCGAACATAAAGCTAACAAAATAAACACTCTCCATATTATAACGTATCAACCTGAGTAATTCATTTAATATCAAATTATTAAAAAAACGTGAATTTAGTTACACTGTTTGTCCGACAGCGTATGTTAAGTCAGTCGGAAGTAAAATACACGTGATAGGTAAATAGCAGTCACTAAGAAAATCTATACAGAAATAATCCTTGGTTAATTAAATCCTAGATAGAGCTTTGAGTTCCCTCAAATTGCATATGTAGAGGCAATTAGCACACTGTTATTTACGCAAGGAGCCTTACGTGCACTGTAGCAGTGGTCCAAGGTGGATTGCGTAGGTGAAATCGTAGATTTTACATATCCTGAACGTGAAATCTATTAAAGCCGCCACTAGCCCCGAAAATCTATACTTCTCGTCAAGCACTTTAACACATTAAATTGTGGCTCAAGCATTTCGTCGATGCGTGACAGATGCAGCACAGAGCACCCTGGCGACCTGACACATTTTCGGACTTTAAAATCTGCAGAATTAAAAATATTGTAACGTTGTTGTGTTACGCTGGTCCGCTCGGGGGATGTAGACTCAGCCGGACAGGTACTGCAGCAGGAGGAACGAAGAATGACAACGCGTAGCATATGGTCTAGTGCATGACCGAGCAACGAGTGTGTTTTTAGCCAGGCTGCTCGGTCTATTTATTGACTCACGAGACACCGCGGCGTGCTGACACCCAAAAGAGTCTCAGAACCCGCTCTCAAATCGGTCGAAATTTACAGTGGTTTGTGTTTGTTTCGTATACGAATACAGGTTAATTTAGGTCTGACTTAGATTACCGATCATAGGTCGACCCTCTCCAGGTGTCGACCGATGATCGTTTTAGACGGCAGATGTCGTTGGTGTTTCGGCGCGAAAGGCTGTGGTTGGATATGTGTCGGTCGGTGAACGTTGGACGCTGTGGCCGCTGGTCGTGGTCCGTTGAAGTAGATTTGAATTGCGCCGTTATGCACATACGGTGTTGTGGGTGGCTGGTCTATCGGCTGGTCGTACTGGCCAGAGGAAGTGAAACTTCGTCACAATATACATAATATTAGCGTTAAAAACTATATATATGTATATATATATATATATATATATATATATATATATCGTCTGCTAGCGGTCGCCGTGAGCGGTCACGTTTGGATCGAGGTCCCGAAAATTGTGCAATTTTTAGTTAAATTTAGTGCTGTGGAAAATTCGGTGTATTCGGAAGATATTCTTTATAACACGTACTTCTGTGCAACTAAGCGAGACGAGTCGTTAGGCACTGTCTGGTGCTAAAGAAGAAGAAAATGGCAGCATGCAACAGCAACGGGTTTGACGATAGCGACAGCAAAAATTGTGAGACAAAACTGTGCGCCCAATGTGACAAGAATATAGACAGGGCCATCAGAGGAGTAAAGTGTTCTGTCTGTAACCAGTGCTACCATGACGAGTGCCTGCGAAACATAGGTTGCACGCTAATAGGCGCGCAACTACGAAAAGCGCTGCGGGAAATGCGAGCATGAAATGGAAATGCGGCCGTTGTAGATTTGAAAGTGATAGTACAAAAAACCCGTTACCGAATACAACCGAGCCAGGAGGCAAATACCATCAATCTCCGAACATTGACACCCCAGTATCAACCGGGGTAATCAAGAAAAGGCCCAACAAAATTGATTTCTTTGGTATAAATGATCAAAATATCTCGATAAGTGAAACGGAAGATAATCTAGCGGAGGACAAGCTAGATCCTCAGACCGCCAAAAGCAAAACCGGCGCACATTGTAAATCGACGGCAGCCGCGGAGGAGACTGAAACCGACACACAAGCCAAGTCGATACAGCAACATCCGAAAAACAACATCGGGGCTGCTGAAGATGACGAGACAGACACCCTTAATGGGATGAACGCAATTGAACAACGTCTCCTTCGAAAGATTAAAGACCTAGAGGAGAAGTTCGCACAGGAAATGAAAGGGCTGAGAGCGGCTCTGCAACAAGCAAAAACAGAAGCAGAGAATTCACGAACAGAGGCGCGCAGAGCGATGCAAATAGTCGCGAATATGCGGGTAGATCAGCAACAACACCAACAACGAGAAAACCTGGAAGAAATTGAGCAAATAGACAGAGATGCTATGGTGATGGAAAAGGCACTTGTTATTGGAGACTCCTGGGTCGGGAGATATAAGGATGCACTCTTGACGGAAATAGATAAGGATCGGAGTGTCGACATTCGCTATTTCGGCGGCAGGAAGGCCGAGGACATCGCCAACGAAACAGAAAAGTGGCTTCAGGCGAATAAAGGCGCGACAACGGTGGTATATCAAGGCGGACTAAACGATTTACTTAGCGCCACCGATAAGCACGAACAACAGCTGGCGCACATGCGTGTGAACAAAGAAGTACAGCGAGTAATAAACATGTGCGTCAAGCTAGGAGTGAACTTATCGATCTGTACAGTACCGAACATACCAAAGGTACGCGCACTCGCTAATGAACTTAACGAGCTCATCCGAGATACTGTCAAGCAGGCGGACAGTCCGTTGGTGGAAATAATCGAGACTGGAATGGCTGCACAGTTTTTAGCAAAGGACGACGTCCATGTGAGCTCTGTTGGAGGGGCGATCATGGCGCTCGAGGTGGCCAAAGAGCTCCGTAAGCGCATGCAGATTAAACAGCGCCCACCAAACGCTCCACGAGAGCCCCCACGCTACGTCCCCATGTGGGTAAGAAGGAATAGACAACACCAGCAAGGTCCGGCATGGCCTCAACAGCAACAAGAGCCGCAACCACAGAAAGGCGACAAGTATAAGACGATCGGGGAAACCTGGCGCACGGGGCAAGCAGACGTAATTGGAAAGAGTTACAGCGCCAACAATCACGTGGAGGAGAGGCCTAACAGAACCAATCCGAGAACTTTTACGGATGGTGTTAATCAATATAATCGCCAGCACAGGAACAAGTTTTTTCACGGCATCCGGGAAGACCACGACGGAGCAACGGACATGGCAGCGGAGCAAGGGAACTACAACAGAGGAGGCTGGCAGGAAATCAACCGACAAAAATACCATAAGGAATACAACAGGACCAACAACTGGAACCGGGAATGCACCGAAGGAAGACAGGGGACTTACCGATATAACAACAACAGGGCGACAGAGGGAGACGGGGAAGCACAGTTACAACAAAGGCATGCGGTTGAATACCGAAGACCGTACGAGAGCAATGTTTGGGGAGGGAGATGGGGGAATAGAGACTCTCATATATGGGGCCACGGGATGTGGGGTTGGAGGGCCCAAACCCGACCCACAGCAACATAAAAAGACGCGTCGAGGGGGAAGAGGAAGAGGAACAAAGTTGAACGGCCGACAAAATCTAAAAATTGGATATTTAAACATACGAGGAGGACGAAAACAAGAAAAATGGGAGATGCTATACAGAATAATGACCGAGATTAGTCTGGATGTGTTAGCTGTGACTGAGACACACTTTTTTTTTTTTTTTTATAGAGGACTAACTGGGAAATGCGGTTGCACACGCGGGCACCGCGGCAGGGGAGATCCCTGCAGATGCGGGCCGGTAGTGTGGGGCTCCAACCCACTAAAAACCAGTCATGTCCCCGTCCCCCACACTGACTGGGAACTGCGTTGCGCATATCATCAAACAGTCAGGGGGGGCGAGTCTTCTACTCCTGGCGGGTGTGTTCCCCGGGAGCCATGGGGAGGGGGGGGCGCCGTAAGTAGTTGGCGCTCGTTTTCTTCTGTAGAATGGCTCTGAAGACTCCGGCTGTGGTGTTCCAGTTTAAAAGCGTTTCCGTCATTTTTTTGCAGACGTCGCGTAGGTTAAAATCCGGTGTGTTCATTAGAAGCAGTAGAGGTACGCGCTGCTCCGCCCATGCTGGACACTTCAGTGCCGTGTGGTCTGAAGTGTCTTCCGGTCCGTCGCCGCAGTGGATGCATTTAGGACTGGGAGCCTTCCCGATTCTGAACAGGTAGGACTGGAAGTCGCCATGCCCTGTCAGGATCTGGGTCGTGTAGAAGGTGAGTTCACCCCCCGGGCGGTTTAGCCATTCCTTGATGTCGGGTATAACGGCGCGGAGACTGGTGCCAGGGGCACCCTCTTGTAGGCCGGCCCATTCTTCCTGCCAGAGGTCGATAGTATGCCGACGCTCCTCGTCCTTCTTGCGCTGGGAGGAGTTGGAGTACTGATAGGAAAAAGTCATCATGTAGAGGTGGTTGAGGCAAGTGAAGGAAGCGACTTAATAGCAGTTGAAATAGGGAAACGGCCAGGCTGTTTAAGAATTGTAGTTGGATACAGACCCCCCAGCAATACAGAAAACAAAAACAAGATATTCTATGAAACAATTAAGAAGCTTGTTAAAGAAAACATAAAGACCATAATTATAGGGGATTTCAATGCGCATCTGTTCTACTTTGATAAAAATATCGATGAGGCCGGTAGGGATTTAGAAAAATTGTGTAACCAAGCAAGTTTAAAGAATATGAACCTAAGTGTGAAATGCGAGGGAACGTTCACCTATACAGAGGCAAAAAAGAAGTCGACCGTCGACTATGTACTGGCCAACCAAAGAGCAGAAAACTGGATTGTAAACATGTGTATTGACGAAGATAAACAACACAATGTGGGGAGCGACCACAACTTGATAACTTTTAGCGGCCAGAATAGGCATTCGAAATTAAAGAGAAAACAGAACAAAACTACACAAATAATAGACAAAAGAAAGTTTGCAAAAGGGCTAGAACAGTGGAAGGAAACTGGGGTAGGACTACCGTATGAAGAAGGTATTAGAATGGCAAAGCAAATCCTAGATAACTCAATTGTCAGTTTGGCACCAAGCCATACGATCAACTCTTGGTGGAACGAAGGTTTAAATAGAGGTTTGCAACAAAGAAGACACCTGTCCAGACAACATCGAAAAGCGGTACGCCAAAACGACATGGAGCAAGCAGATACGCTGTGGAGGGAATACATGGAAGTAAAAATGAAACTAAGCGAGGATATAGCCAACGCCATAAGATTAGACAAACTTAAAGATTTAAAAAACATAACAAACAATAGCGCAGGGAAGAGGATGACACTTTTCTGGGAATACATAAAACAGCAGGATGCAATAGCTGGAGATAACGAAAGAGGAGAGCAAAAAGAATACACACAACAAGAGATAAATGAGGCACTAAATACTATGTTTGACGCTGAAATATATGAACTACAAAATCAACAAACACATGTAAGAAGAGAGGATATTGGCTGGAGGACAAGTAAAGAAGAGATCGAACAGGTTATTAGATCAAAAGACGACAAAACTGCGTGTGGAGAGGATGGGGTATCGCTAAAATTGATTAAGAATATTGGAACGCCAATGTACGAATACCTGGCGGGTGAATTCAACAAGATTCTTGCTGGAGAGGAAATACCTCAAGAATGGTTAACAGGAAGAGTCGCCTTCATACCAAAGCCAGGGGCGGAAAACACGTAATTGTACAATCGCAGACCAATAACGGTAACAAGCGTTGTGTACCGGATATTTGCTGCCATTCTTAGAGACAGGCTACAGGACGAGCTGGAAGAGATGAAACTAATAGGACCATGGCAGAGTGGTTTTAGAACAGGCAGGAGAATAGAGGATAGTCTTTTCGTACTAACGGAAAGTATCTATTGGGCCAGATCTAGAAAGTAGAACTTAGTTGCAACATTCCTAGATATCCGACGGGCCTACGATACGGTCGATAGAAACATTCTTTGGAACAAGATGACAGAAGGTGGATTAGGACAGGAATGGGTCAGTATGTTTAAAGCAATATATGACAGGAGCTACATCTTTGCAAGAATCGGGTCGAACTCGTCTGATTTCTACAGATTAAGGAAAGGACTTCGACAAGGATGTCCTTGCTCTGTGTCACTGTTTTTACTGTACATTGAGGAGGTGGCACGACACGTGTATGAATCGAATCTTGGTTTTAAAATGGTATACGCTAGAGGTGATGATATGGTATCCCTTCGACCGTGTGTTCTGTTGTTTGCAGACGACATGGTGATTTTAGCGGAAGGTGTTGACCAAATGCAAAAAATGCTAACAATATGCGGAGAAACGGCAAAAAATATTGGACAGGAGTTCAACGAAAATAAATGTGCAAATGTTATATTTTCCGGGGATATCAGAGAGATGCCGCTACAGATTCAGGGAAAAGAAATAGAATATAAAAACGCATACAAATACTTGGGAGTTATAATAGAAAACAGTCCAGATATTTTTCACGCTGAGCATGCAATAAGAAGAGAACGAGCTGAAAAAAGACAAAAGATTGTAAGAAAGAAGGCTTTGTGGAGTTGCAATAGATTCATGGTGACTAAAGAGCTTTGGAAAAGCTTGTTTGTGCCAACGGTGACGTACGCTAACGCTATTGTGAGTTTAGACGCAAGCATGGTAAATAGATTAGACACAATACAACGTGCAGTTGGCCGACATGCAATGCAATGTAGGTATACATGTGCAGCACAATTTATCGAAGGGGAATTCGGAGTCTCCAGCTTCTGGGCAAGGGAAGCACAAGCTAAGATATCGTATGTAAGCCGTCTAAAAAACATAGCCGTAAGTGAGGAAGAACAAAACTGGGCGGCCGAACTGCTCACAGCAAAACTGAGCGAAAAAAATACAAGCAAATGGGATAGGCGTCTAAGGTTCCTTAAACGCAAATTTAAGTGCAATACGATGGATTTTGAAGAACACGAGGTGATAACAAATAAACAGATAACCAAAGATGTGAAGAAGAAAATTGACAAAACAGCCGAAGAAAGGTGGAGAGAGGATATGGAGAGAAAGACATCCTTGCAATTGTACAGGCAACAAAAAAGGAATACGGCCGAAAATATATCATTTATTCGAACTCGCAAGCGTCCGGGCTGTTCGCTGACTGTAGGGCCGGTATGCTCAACACCCGACTGCTGGCGGCCAGATACTCGGAAATTGAGAGCGTTCGGTGTAGAGTGTGTGATATAGAAGAAGAATCCATCGAACATATCGTGCTGAAGTGCGACGAGCTAGGAGGAGTGAGAACAGTGTCCCTAGCTGAGGCATTAGGTTTCGGTGATAAACCATTATGGCAAGAGATAAGTGAAACCAAACGCAGGCTAGGAAAATGGCACAGATTGTAGGAAACTATGGGAAGACGCCCCGCTAAAGCAAACTATTGTATAATTAGGTAGTAATATAACCATCGTGATAATCCAATTAATAATATGAATGCACGACAGACGAGGATATTTGTTAAAATACATATAATTATACCATAGCAATAATATACAACTATATACGAAGCCGGCAGCACGCTGTATGACATACTACACAGCGAGCGCATCTGATTCAAAAGATATTCCACAAGGAATGGTAAATAAAACTCATATATATATATATATATATATATATATATATATATATATGCGTGTGTGTAAGAATAGCCGATTACTATATCTGGGCGTAACAATAAGGTTCAAGGATGGCTCCGCTCGTAGTTACTAACTAGATGGGATTTATTCACTCACACGGGATAATCGACCACACGGTCTCGCATTCCTCCAGCGGCGCCTGTCGCCCGCCAGAACGCACTGCGCGTGCCCTATGACTTGTCGTTTCGATAACTTGAGATCATCTCCCCTCTCTCCTCCTATTAGTTCATACTGCAGCCGCTGCTGCTTGGTACATACTGCCAGTGACCACGAGAGGGCGTTCGTCAAATCAAACTTGTAGCGCAACACACTCAATGCTCTCCCCACACACATATGCATTCATGACACTTCTTACAAGTCTCTGCCATTCTGATCACTCGATGCCCTCAATGTGGTTCAGTTACGCCCTGACATGTGATATTCGCAAATCATTGACGAGGAACAATATAATCATGATAACGTCGTGGAGGTCTACAGGTCCGGCCCGGGTACCGATTGATCATTGCTTCAAGTTCCACCTTCACTTCTCTTGGGACGCCTTCGTCCAGCGTTAAGTTCTCGACACTAATCCCTGCTTTTTGTTGTTGTTGTTGTTGTACTTCTCTTGTGGTCTCGCCCACTTTCTCTCTGTTATTCCGTATATCCACATGTTGTGTTGAGTCTTCGTTACACACCACACATCCTTGTTTCACAAGGCCGTTCTTTGGTAGACTTATTTCACTTAGGCCGTAGTTCAGACCGTTTCTTTAATACTATTGAGATGACTGCCTTGTCTATGTTGCCGTCAAACAAACAACCGAGTGGCGCACCGTTTTGTTCGACTAACACCGGCTCTGCAAACTCGGCCTCTATTTTTACCGTTACCATGCTAAAGCTCCGTAGAGGGAGCTTTACTTCTTCAGCGGCTCTCAACTCCACCTTCTCTTCAGCTGAGTCGAACACCTGAACGATCTCCGGGCATGCGTCTGCACTAAGTACACGTGCCGTTCCGTTACGATATATTGTCACCACATTATCTCAATCTAATAGATCTTTCCCTAATAAGATCGCACTCCGTTGACAAAGATCCGATTCACCTTTCCTTCGGCTTCTTCCACTCGAAGAGCATCCCCCTACGATTCAATGTTGCTTGCTTCCGACTGAACTCTGGGACGAGTACAACCCCTGCTGACATGACCGACCTGCTTACATCGAAAACACACGACATTTGCTTGGTTGGAGCTGTTGCCTTCTCTTGCTAAATGTGACGTTTCCATCTCACTGCCACCTCTGCTCGTTCGTTGCTGCTGATCGCTGCTCGAAACCTGCGCCCCTGGCCGAAACTGCGCACTTGAATCTATTCGTCTATGAGGTTGCTGCAAACAAAGTTGCTGCGCACTTAGCTGATGCTGTTGCACGTCGCTGCATCCTCCTGCTTCGATGGCATAATACGCTCTCCGTGCCGTCGGTTTCGCGGCCAATCTATTCGAACAAGGTGCACTTACATGGCCGCTCATCCCGCACTGGTAGCAGACGACTTGCTTGTTGCTAGGCCTTCCGAATGTGCTTCGCGCTGCACCTCCGGCTCTAGACACATCCGAATGCAATCTCCAAGCATATTCGATATCCCGCAATAAATGAGAAATGTCTTTATGATCGCGGCCCGACATCTCTAGGATTAAAAAACCAAACTCTGGACGTAGGCCTCTTAAAGCTTGTTTTGAATGAATGCCCGATGATTCGCTCACTGCCCTAGGGAGGTGTATATGACAGGAATGACCTAGTTGGGGTGTAAGTGTTCATTGAATTTTGTTTTTGACCTCACTTTGATCACAGCGGTGGTACACCAATGAGTTTTGATGACTGTTTTGAAGCCATGGATTGGCCACGTGTCAAGTAGTAATATTTAGCACAACGGCGATTTTGATGCAGAATTGATTAGTCGACAGCTTGGGCATGTTCTAATATATATATATATATATATATATATATATATATATATATATTGGGTTGTTTCATAAGTCCGTTTGGGTAATTGTGTGGGCCGCATTGCGCAGACCCGAGAAGAGCGAAAATTGTTGGCAGAGAGTTGTTTGTTTACATGGTGGTAAGAGCACTGCATTATACCGTGGAATTCGTCTAAATTTCTGACTCATGCGAACTGTAACGTGAAGCTCGAGTGAAGTCGACGGAGTTAATTGTGCATGTTTGGCATTTAATGCTATTTTATTTCCGAAAAGGAAATATTGCAGCCCAAGTCGTAACTAATATATATGTAAGGTGTATGGCGGAAAGGCAGTAACAGATAGGACAGTTCAAAACGTGTTTTTTTAGGAACGGCGACTTTGACGTTTACGACCGAGAGCGGCCCGGACGCCCTTTGACAGTGGACAGTAGCAAAATCGTGGCCATTTCGACGTACCACAGACATCCCTTCCAAGGCATCTTTATGCCCCGGGATTCGTTAGCATGTTGAATGTATGGGTGTCGCACGCGCTCAGCAATCGCCAACTGGAGAAACGCGTGCTAGTATGCGGTCAGCTCCTAGAAAATAACGGGCCCCTTTCTCCGCACCATGGTTACAGGGGATGAGAAGTGGATACTCTTTCAGAACGTTGTCCACAGAAGGCCGTGGCTTAAGAAAAGGAATGAGCCCCAAACAACTGCCAAGCCCGGACACCATACAAGGAACGGAATGTTAAGTGCTTGGCGGAATGCGAAGGTTGACTTTTTATAAACTGCTACAACCAAACGAAACGAGGAATACGACAAAATACTGTTGACCTGTTAACACATCAAATTAATTGGCAATGCTAGTAACGTTTATTATTTTATTGTCAAGCCGCCTGTTTAGAGCTGTAAAAAGTGGCAGGTAGAATATTTCAAATGTATGGTATTATGGTCAGATGGTATTGTGTGCCGAGTAATGATTACAATTTTAAACCAGTTACTGTCGTTTGTGAGCGGCAGATCAAACGTCGGTCCGCATCTTTATGTGGGTAAACAGCTTAACTGGGATAAGCCACTGTCAAAACATCCGATCAGGAGCTTAGAGTCCATTAAGATTAACAATAATGTGAGTGCCTCATCGAACACGATCAGCGAAATGCCCGACACACCAACAATATATATATATATATATATATTCCGGCTGCAACTTTTTACCAACACAATGGTAACTGTAGTAGGTTTAAATTACTATATCCTCCTTGCAAATATTTGTAAATGTATGAAACAACATACTATTGTAATTGTGTATATAATAAATAAATAACCTTGAATGAACCCTTATATAATAAATAAAGAACCTTCAAAAAAAAAAATATATATATATATATTTTTTATATATATATATATATACTCTATTTTATCGTGTATTGTAGCCAATAACATGGATCTCCTGGTTTAATCAAGCCGTAACGTATGCTGAACTCTCTTTCAACAACAACTTCCGTTGTTTCCGACTGGACCGCGGCTCAAGAGGAGGTGGAGTGTGCATACTTGTCTCAGCTCGATTTAATGTCGCACCTATCCCATGCGACTTACCTAGCAAACATATTGCAAATGAATTGTTCACACCGCATTCAAGATCTCGTCTGTGTTGTTTCAACGTATCAAACGCCGGCGACATTCTTACACGCACGGCCTAGTTTTGTAAATGCTGCAAAGCCATCAATCCTTATTGTCAATTTGACGCTTCCGTAACCATAGTATGTGATTTTAACCTACCTCAAATTGATTGAACTACTGTTTATATATATATATATATATATATATATATATGACTTTTTATGTTTTCACTTTAGAGTGAACAATTGTCTCCGCGTGAAAGTGTAGTCACGGGTTCTCTAACCCAGGATTAGCCCAGTCCGACAATGTGCCCCAAACAGATGCAGCGTTTCCTCGTTGAATGTCGACAGACATCTCAGTCTCTGACGCAAAAACTCCGGTGCTCCCGAGTCTCCCGTGGAAAGGTTAAGGCTTCTGCCCATGCGCTGAATCAACTTTAGTGTAAGCGGTCATGGGCCTCCCATTGTTTCAAAAACCAACGGACAAAATTGGTGCGGATAACAAACGCCAAAGTATTTTCTACATTTGTTAGCCTCTGCTAACCTGGACGCATGACCTGCCTGGTTCGCCCCTGTACCAACCATCGAAGGTACTAATGAGTCGGACCACTGTTAAAACATCCTGAGCTACAAAACTGAGAGCCCTGTTCGGAAACTGCTGTTGAGAACAACTTGGTTCAGCTGATCTGCCCCACGCATCAATCTGGGTCCACCCTCGATCTCACTTCAACAACAGACCCTGACACGATCGACTCGATTCTAATATCTCATCCGATCATTAGCTCGGACCACAAACTGGTTTCTTTCGGTATCAAAACGACATTACAGAGGCGGTTGAATTGCTCAACAGAGTTAAAATCTGGTTGACTCTTCTCTAATTGGCACGATGTCGATAAAATGTATAATAAATTCACCCGATGTTGTCGTTTCCTAATCGACCGTTTTACGCCCACTGTCGTCGATGAGAAGATTGAGACCATACGCGCTTATTTATCGCGTTTCGATCAACTCATCGCTTCGTCGCCGGACTCCGAATCGTGTTCTCCTCTTCACCGAAAAGCTCACGAAGGCAACAAAGCGACTTTTCATTCTGACGGAGTTAAATATAGACGTCAAAAACAGCAAGGCTCTGTTCCGATACGCCAGCATGCGGATCACCAGCAATCCCGACCCTGGAGTCAGACTCGCGCTCTGCATCAAAGGACGAGGCAGAGCTTATGACATCGCATTCTCGTCTTTGTTCAACCCTGCTCCAGTAACCAGCGCATCTCCCACGACAACGGATCATTGTTCGATAATTCACCGCAGACTCACCGATCGAGTTCAACGAACGTGATACTTACTTGCCATTGCCGCCCAAATGCAGCCACACACCCGAGAATTATCGTCCAGTGTCACAGTGCTCCGTCGCCTGCACAGTTTTGAGGGAGTTTTAGCCAGACACGTCACATAACTCTAACAACGTTTTTAAATGCGGCGCAACATGCTCGGCGATCTCCGTGTACGCAACTGATAGAGATGACGCACGACTGGGCGTTAAACATAAACGCCAACAGGCATTTTTATTGCATTTATTTTAATAAAAAAATACGTTTGACAGAATCGTTTACACTATTATAGTTAACGATTTAAGAGCGCTCGAAGTCCATCCGCAGACCTGCGACTGATTTGCGGAGTTTTTTTGCAACCGAACTTTCCTGGTCAAGTCAGAAGACGCCTCAAATAGCCTGCACCACACAATATGTGTATTAGATATAGAACTCCATATACCATCGACTGTTAAATATCTTTTGTACGCAGACGATCTTAAAATTTATACTACGCTCGATTCCTCATCGAATTCCACACCGCAGCTCTTCGTTCACAAATATCTCGTGAAACACGGCTCCTCCGAGTTGAACTACTTACTCAACGGGTCAACACTGCCAACGGCCAACGTGACGCGGGATCTTGGAGGCTTAATCTCGGCGGAGCTCACCTTCTCACCACATATTAAAGAACTAGTCAAAGCAGCATCTATACTTGTGAATATGTTGTTCCGCTGTTCTATTGGAGGAACCACGGTGTACCTTCGTTTGTATAAATCGATTGTGTTATCCAAGCTTTTATATTGTTCACCCGTACGAAATCCATACTCGTGTGAATACATAGGTATGATCGACGGTGTACAAAGGAGATTAAAGCGACTCCACAGAAGATGTCAACCTCAAAATAAACAAAATTGTACTTCCGCCCTTAATGGACACACTCAGGAAAACTTACAGATGAGTTTTAGCTGAATTTGTGGGCACTTATTAATATTGATAATTTATTTGATGTAAGGCCAAATAATCGCAGAAGCCAAAAACTGTATGTGCCCAGTTGCGTTGCAAGAACGAAGCACATCAATAATACGTTCGCCTGGCGCGTGGCCAGAAATGTTCACAACAGAACGACTGCAAAGACCCCGCCTGCGACCAGTTAATCCTTACCCTTTATTACATGAATAAAGGAGCTTTCTATTCTCTCTCTCCCTCTCTCTCTCTCTCTCTATATATATATATATATATATACACACATATATATGTACAGATATAGTGCTCCCTGGGTAGAGATGAACAGAATGATAGTCTAAAGACCGCTTCATTGTAGCGATTTTAACAACAACATCCACGTAAAATCGCGCCATCGTTCCCATACGAAACTTTAAAGAATTCTTACCACCGCTGTGGACCAAGACAACGATGGCCTCACGTGACGGCAACAACACCGCCGGAAGACTCAGCTGCCAGACTTGCGGGCGAGTTTGCAAATCTGGCGCGGGCCTCGCGAGCCACATTAGATTGACTCACAATCAACGAGAAGTTCGTGCCACCTCTCCAACTCCTAACCGATCACAGACTAATAATTTGATTTTAAGTTTCTCACAAAATGACACTGCTGCTTCTAATAATAGTTTCAACCCCCCTAGTACATCACGCGTCTCCCAGCCAAATTGTAAATGTCCATCTGGTACTTGCTTAAAGGCTTTTAATTCTAAATCAGGTCTTAATTTACACCGTCGTCGTGCCCATCCGGACGAATATAATGAGAACATTTTAGCCTCCCCCTCTAAGAAGGCCAGATAGAACCCACAAGACCGTGAACTTTTAGCAACATTAGAAGCTGATTTTATATTAGATAATAATAACGAAACACCTAGAGAAATTGACCACTTTTTAGCTACTAAATTTAACTCACGCACACCTGGGGCGATTAGAAGCCAACGTAATTCTCAGGCGCATAAGGATCTTAGAGGACCTCTGTAAAAAGAGGTCTCACCTGGATTCCAACGCTAACGAATCTGAGCTTCCTGGGCCTTGTCGGCCTGGATACTCTGAATCAGAGGGCCCCTGTAATCCATCCCAAAAAGATATTATTATATCCAAAATACAAGCCCTCACAAACACATTTCCCAAACTCAACATAATTTCAACAGAGATTACTCATCTGTCAAATATAATTTGCTCAGGTGAGGACCACACTATCGCCTTAAACGACTTTCTGAACAAACATTTTACACACACTGTCCGACGTCGTGCCTTTAGAGAAACACCTTCCACTAAAGCGCGAATATCTAAAAGGCAACAGCGACGTCAAGACTACGCAATCACTTAAAAACTTTTTAGCCAAAACCAATTCAAATGCGCTCATGAGGTGCTGGACGGCAAACACACCATACACAACATGCAGGCCACCGAAGTTGTAGAACACTGGGCCAACACGATGACGCAACCACCCCCTGAACCACTCCCTTGCCCCGTATACACTCCTAACTCTGACCTCTTCGAGGTTTCCCTCCCTATCTCCCTAAAGGAAACCCACGTAGCTCTCCGCGGACCTTCTAAAGCACTAGGCTTGGACGGGATTTGTTATTCGTCCCTCCGTAAACTCCCGTTAGAAGTAGTCTGTTGTATTCTTAACATACTATTAATTAGCGATATTGCCTCAGCCCATGAAACTGCTCGCTTAGCGTTTATCTCTAAAATTAACAATGCCACATCCCCAAGCGATCTGCGACCCCTATCTATTAGTTTATACTTACAACTAACGCTTAACAAAATTCTCTCTAGACGCCTCCAGAACTCTATTAAGCTTCTCCCAATCCAGCGAGCGTTTCTACCCTATAATAACACCTTCGAGAATTTGTGGTTCTGGATGGCATCCTAAACGATGCCAAGTCTGCAGAACGTGAGCTCAGACTCGCCTCAATCGACCTCCGTGAGGCGTTCGACATGATGAGTCATGACTCCGTCCTGTGGTCACTCCGGGCTCGCGGATACCCGGAGGTATTCATTAATTACATCGAACGCTTGTACCTCTCATCTAAAACTCTCATAGAATTTGGACAAGAATGTCGCACATTTCGGCCAACTAGGGGTGTTAGGCAGGGAGATCCTCTGTCGCCCCTTTTATTTAATCTAGTTTTCGACGACATTCTTTCAAAATTAGACAAAACTAACATCGGGTACCAATTTACAGATGACTTCCGCCTTATGTGCTTAGCCTTTGCGGATGATCTCATCTTCCTAGCCTCCACGAAATCTACTCTCCAACGGCTCCTTAATATTGCGGACCCCCTTTTGAAATCCCGAGGTCTTGAAATTAATACTAATAAAAGCTTTACTATCTCCCACCTATTTAATAGGAAGGGAGGTAAAGGTTTTATTAATACCGTACCAGAATTTAACGTTGGAGATCGGCAATTGCCAGCTAAAGGTATGAGCGATCGATAGAGGTATCTTGGAGTCGACTTTGACAGCAATGGCAGAGTTGACTCCACCAAGGATATACTCCTTAATTTACTCAACAGACTCACGATAGCTCCCCTTAAACCCCACCAAAGACTCATATTTTTGAAAGACTTTCTCATTCCCCGCCTCCTATATAAACTGGTCTCCGGTCCCAGACCATCTCACGCACTCCTTAGCGACCTAGATAAAGAGATCAGAAAGGTTGTTAAGTCAAAATGGCCTTAGCTCGAAAACTCGGTGCCGAACGCCTACTGTACACGCACACAGCACACGGCGGTCTGGACATCCCCTGCCTCCAAACATTTATCCCCAGACTCCGCCTCTCCCGTCTGACAGCACTACAACACTCCACGCACCCTGGGGTCCAATGGATGCTAACCACCGAGCACTTCAAAAAAGACCCTGCGAAAAACAAGACTTCTTTGCGAGCTCTTGGGAACCTCCATTGAGACCGCTACACAAGAGACCGATTACTCTCAACAACTACACAACACGTTCGATGGGGCACATTTTAAAAAGCACACGAAACTTTTTTTGTACATTACTGGATTAAGGGTATGCCCTACCTATTTGGTAAGGAGTATTTAAACCTACTAAAGCTCAGGATCAACGCACTACCAACGCGTGCCAGATTGGCTAGGGGACGCCCGGGCTACAACAAACGTGGTAGGCACGGGTGTCATGCGCTTGAGACGTTGGCTCATGTCGCTCAGATGTACGATACAACGCACAAACAAACTATAAAAAAACATGACGACGTCTGTGATCGCGTAGCGCGTCTTCTCCGCGAGAGGGGTCATGAGGTGGTCCGTGAGCGAGTATTCAGTCGACCGGGCGCACCGGGTCTATAGCCCGACCTCGTCATAACAACACCAACCGAGGTCTGGGTTTTAGATGCCGAGGTTTGCGGCCCGAACAGGGACCTCGCAAAAGTGCGGCAGGACAAGATCACCAAATATGACGTCGAGTTCCTAAGAGCGGCCCTCCCCGACCCCCCAAAACCTCGCAGATTCGGATCCATCACTATCTCTATGAGTGCTGTATGGGACTCTGAATCTGCGAGTACGCTCTTGGGGCTCGGCGTCACAAAGAGGAATCTTATGGATCTTATCGTTTTAACGTTATAAGAAACCTTGAGGATATACCGCTCGCACCGGGTCCGGGGACAGCTGATTCTTAACTTCACGTGACACCTTTTTACCACAATTTTTATTACGGCGAGCACTGCCGAATGTGCAAACGTATTGTAAATGAATATTAAATCATCACAGTATATATATATATATATATATATATATATTGCACTATTTGCGGCGCCAGTCTGGTTGCAGAACACCTTGAAACGAGAACGGCAGGAACTGCCCTAAGAAGCACGCAGAGAGCAGCGGCGCCTGGGATCCTGCAGGCCTACCGCACGATTAGCACGAACGCAGCTCTGGTACTGGGTGGTTCCCCACCTTGGGACTTGATAGTGAATGAAAGAGAAATGATGTGGGAAGGAGCGTCTGAGTCCAACAAAAAAGCTGAGAGGGAAAAACGACAAGGTGGTGGCGAGACGAATGGGATGCCATCCCCGCAGGCTCATCGGGTTATTCACTGCGCCTGCTCATTCCGGACATAAAGAAGTGGATTGATCGCCCGGCGTTAGAAATTAACTTTTCCTTACGCAAATCAAACTTTCAAAGTTATCTGTTTCGTATAGGTAAAGCTCTCTCGGTACCTGCGTGCACTGTGTAGAGGGCATCGGCAATGACCCCGAGCACACTCTCTTAAAATGCAAGGGCCTAGAGCAGGCAATGACAACCGCCATAGCGCTGCTACGATTGAGATGAGCCAGAGAAGCAGCAAAACAAGGAGTCGGGACACCAGACCCGCCGAGAAGTAACATGGGAATGTTTGTGGAGTACATATGCAGCACAGCATCGGCATAGAGGCTGGGCGAGGAAATTGCAACTGCGGTGATGAAAATAAAGCGGATATATAAAAAAATATCGTGGCTTGTAATGAAACGGGTTCGCAGGTGTTGGGACAAGCACGTCGGACTGGTGGGGAACCCGTAAGTGACGTCAGCCAAATGATTCGTTAGAGGCTCGCCACTTCTCCTAATGGCCCATAGTACTGTTCTATGGATATCTGGGTGATTAGAGAGTGAAGCTTAAGGGGGGAGGTGTGTTTAGTGGGTAGTGGTCTTGGCGGACCAACATCTAACCGCCAGGGTCGAGTCCCACGCTGTTCGAGAGGGGAAAACCCTGTACTCGTAGCGTGCGTAAAAGCATTCATCCTCCTCAAAAAAAAAAAAAAAAAATATATATATATATATATATATATATATATATATATATATATGTATAATATATATATATATATATATATATATATATATATATATATCTTGGACATGAAATCATGAATAAATAATCTTATCAACGTATATTTTTTTAACTGATAAGTCCAATTGCGGTAAAGTCAGTAGCTGGGATACCCTTGACTGATGGCCGTAATACATAAGTAATCTGTGAGAATTGTTATCGAAGAGGCACATTGATGTACAGACGAGAACATGGGAGCATATTGTCAGGCCAGATTTCTTTTAAGTAGCGGCTCACAGCGCACGGGCCAGCTCTGTGGGACGTGAGCTTACATATGTCCATGTCTTCGACGGGTCCTGGCCCCGACAGGCAAAAAGACTGCCGACAATTTCGCAAGGCTTTCCGTGTGAGCTGGAACCTTCGGGTCTATCGAGGATCGATGGAAAAAGACCTGATGGTCTTATTCTGAGCCTTTTGGACGTGGCCGCATGCTTGTTTGGACCGACTCATTAGCCCCTTTGATGACGCAGGTCCGTACCAAGCAGATCATGCTTCCAGATTAGCAGAGGCTAACAAATGCAAAAAATACTCTAACGTTGGTTATCCGCAACAATTTTGTCCGTTGGTTTTCGAGACAATGGGGGGACCAGGACCTCTCCCCCTAATCTTTCGACGGGAGACTCAAAAACGCCGGAAATTTTGCGTCAGAGGCTGTCGCTTGACATTCCACGAGGAAACGCAGCATCTGTTCAGAGCACATTGCTGATCTGGGCTAATACTGGGAGAACCCGCCCCTTAGAAAACTCGTGACCACACGTTCACGCAATGACAATTGTTCACTCCATGGTGTTAACATAACAAAGCTATATAAATAAAATTTTATATATATATATATATATATATATATATATATATATATAAATAAGCTTTATTTATATACGACACTATACTAATAGTCTTTCGTGTTTTGTCGACACTTGATGTGCTACAACTAAGTAGAGGGATGTTGCTAAGAGAGACTTCGTCCATTTCACTTTCGTGGGTGCGCTCGTATTTTTG
Source organism: Dermanyssus gallinae (assembly GCA_003439945.1). Taxonomy (NCBI): domain Eukaryota; kingdom Metazoa; phylum Arthropoda; class Arachnida; order Mesostigmata; family Dermanyssidae; genus Dermanyssus; species Dermanyssus gallinae. Next base: position 460,486 of record QVRM01001369.1, read on the forward strand.
GAACATGTCGATATATATATATATATATATATATATATATATGAAGACAAGATTGAATAAAACCATTGTTTGCCGTATTTCCCGCAAGCAACTGCCGTATGAGTAGATGTAGCAGCAATTGCCTCTCGCCGTAATTGGTTTGTGTCGATGTTGCTATGAATAACTGCCGTTACCATATTGTGCTCGTTGTTTTTGTATCTCCAAAAACGCAACATCATAGCATAAGCAATTGGACCTGAAGGAATGTATCGTACCTCCAGAGACGCCTACTTCTTATAAATGAGGCGCGACGGATGCTACGCTTGATCTTGCCAAAGAGGCAAAACGCTGGAAGGCAAACGTTTGTTGTTTATGGCGGCTTCGCCTTTTAAGCTTCCGGTCGTGGGCGCACCACAACTACCGCAATTTCCGTTGCTTAAAGCGCTTGGCGCTGCTGACAGAGAACCAGAGAGGGGTAGCGGCAACAGTAAATGCATGTGTCCTAATAACAAAGAGTAGTGAATTTTGTTATATATATATATATATATATATATAGCTTTGCTGAGGCTACGGCCCTGGCTTCCTAACTCGTGGTTCGACGCGACTTGCGTATCCCACACAGGCGTCCCATGCAAGGGGTTTCCCCGTCTTCCACGTTACCAGGGTGTGCCCATTTGGGCGCGTCTGACTATGAACGGCCAGGTCCAAGGACTGCTCACGAGCCGGAATTGGGGCCCACTACAGCGTTCGCTGAACGACGGCTAGCTGACTTCTTGCGGCAGCTGGGAGCGTTTTGGCAGCGAGGAATAACGTATTTCTTGCAAAGCGCGAATGACAATATTATTATTATTATTATTATTAATAATAAAAATAGTGTTCGTAGCACTTATATTATTCTGTACACAGGCGGATTTTTTGTCAATATCAAGGTATCTTGTCCCTAAATGCCTAACTATTCCAAATCAAGAATAATGAAGATGTGATCATAGACAAGATCTGTGTAACGACGTCGATTGTCCATCTCTCGCTAGTGGATCACATGGCCGACCTTTTAGATGTCCACTTACGGTACCCCAGTGCATATGCATCTGAGGCAGTGATGTCCTATTCGAGTGATTTCTTTCAGTACTAATCGATCAGCGGGGCGCCGTCCACCGTCCTTGGCTCGAGGTGTCGCTTGCCGGCCGTCGGACATTGTTTTTGCCATCGTGGCAAGGTCAGTCTGCGAATTTGGTACAGTTCACATATCCGATTGATCTACATGCTCTTGAGTAGATTTTTAGGCGGTGTTGTATACCGAATCCCACCGTCCAGCTCTATCGATTCTGAAAAATTTAGGAAAATAAGCACGGTTTTTGTACATACACATCACACAATAGTGCTTCCAATGATTTTAAAGAAGAAGGTAGGTCTTGTGTTTATACAGGTGGCGCATGCGCTGGTACAGTCAACACAGTTGTTCGCCCTACTTCTTCAACATTAATCCAATCGTCTTCGGAGACACGGAAATTTCTAGAAACGCTAGCTTATATATTTGTTTTGGATGAAGTTTTCAAGAAGTTGTTCGTCAATAATAATAATAATAATAATATCGTTCTTCACCGCTGGCTGCCGTCGCAGCACCAGCAGCACCATTCGCGCCGAGGCCTCGCCCATCGCGCCACTGTAGCGTTTCCCGCCGTACTACTCAGTTTCGTTGCGGCCTCATTATTTTTAGCCGCTTTAGGAAGTAAACTTTTCGACCGACGCCTTTCCTCATAGCCACCGGCGCCATTTGAACGCAAGAGAAAGGAAACGCCAACCTGGCATGCACACTCCGAATTTAGCGCCCACAGATTTGTCAGGGACGTACGAGCTGTTCGAGGACCTATTTGAAAACATGTGCTGTGTTGTATTAAACTTGTAAAAATGTGCGATGCTTGTACGCTGTAATCGTTGTAAATGGCACTTCATAGTTCCTTAACTCACGTGAGTATGTATTCACGCCTTTCTTAGAATATCCAAGCTAAATTTCAAAATATGGTGCTCCTCTTTTAAAGCTCCGCATACACATGTCCGTTTTACTTAGAATCGAAATCACTTCTGTCTGCATCTAAAGTAGTTCGTTTTATAAATAACCAAAGACAGCGTTTGTGTTAACACTAGTTTTATCATTAATTGCCGGATGCATTCTGCTTGCACATTACGACATCTGCGAGATGTGTATTATGTCCGCTCAGCATACCACATACTATATGGTAGTTTAGTTTGTATAACTTAGAAGAAATCAATAGACTACATAACGAACAAGTCTGCGGCTTCCTACCCGTTATGTGTCATATCGAGGTCCATGTCATTAGAGTCGCAGGTTATGCGAGGCGACGGCTAACGCTAACTGTTTTTCCTAACACCTGTCTGGCATCAGGTTGCCGTGTTTTTCGGATCAGATTAGCTTAATTGAGAGAGAAATGAGAGAAAGAGAGCAAATGGGAGAGAAACGTCTAGAAAATACCTTTTCTTTTGTGGCTGAGATGTACTGCTTTTGGTCGCGGCTACGGTAACGTAACAAACAGACTATGATGCACCCATCTAGTGAGAGCAGACAGGAGGACAGTTTAGGCTGCATCCCTATAAAATAAAGACCATCGTATCTTGCGGGTAGTCTTAGTATTACTGCCAGTACTACTACACTACTGGTCGTAATATTTCATCGTATCGGGGTAGTGTTGTTCGTGAAAAGACGCTTATTGAAGCGTTTTCGGAAGCAGCGTAATAGGATCTCCCTCTTCCCCATTCATCTGTCTTTTTTTTGTCTTTAGTTTGCTATCCTTCTCTCTAACTCTCGCACTTTTGTTGACCCTTCTTGGAACCCTAGAGTATCTATATTATATAAAAGTTAGAGTAGCATGTCGACTGAAGATAATGCAGCACGACTGCTAAACAAATAAACTTGGACAAAAGTTCTGATGCGTACGACAAGTTATAGCGACGATTTTTGCTCGGTGTTAAAATATATCACCGCGCAAACGCTGGATAGGGCCATTTAGGCAGCCATTCCGAGCATTTTGGGAGGACGGATGGGTGCTCCGTTAGACACTTCATGTATGATGCAGCTAACAACCAAAGACGCTAAATAATGCGACCAGGCCTTCACGGGAGAATAAAAGCGTAGATTGTGCAATTACATCTTCATCACATTTAGGGTCGACCTGACGTCTGGAGACGAGAGCGACCTGGCCATTCGCTAGCGAGAGCCAACAGAACCAGCAAAATATTTAAGCTTGGAAACGTACTGGATACAGGCATTCAGAGCGTCATGTAGAATTACGTGGAAAAGGGTGCTAAATCTGCTTGGGCTTGACGTGTACAGAGGGGTAGACTTTCCCATTTTGACGGAGACCTGGGCTAGCAAGGATTTTTATAAACGGATATTTTATGAGTACTATGCTCTGGCATCGTGCGGAGAGGGTACGGTCAAAAGTCGGTCAAGCGAACCACGAGTGGGATACAATTTTGGTTGGATTCACGGTGAGAGAAATAAGCGTGAGAATAGTAGAATAAAATCTGATCGCAGTAACGTCATTTAAACTAGAACTACTGGCCGCCTATGTACAAACGGCATGGACGTGAACGACTTAAAAATGTGGCCTTGCTAGATTTGCTGAATGAGATTGGCTGCTGGGTCATCAAGAGGGCAAATGTGTGCACATATGAATACCACTCCATAGTTAGTGATTTTTTTACAACAGATACAGACAGAATTAAAATACAATTTAGAGGGACAGGAAAATTGAAAAAACACATACCTATAGGCATTTTGATGAAATGGGGAACATTCAAGAGCGAGGGAGGAAAAAAGGCTCAGGGAGGAAGCTTAACGGCAATGTTCTCTTACAGGAACATAGAAGGTTAGTCGCCGTGTTAGGGGGAATCCGGGTAGATTGCTATGAACACAGTCTGGTAGGCTAATTAAGTCTGCGATGCTGCCACCAAGGAAGAGAAGGGTTTAAGTGTTTAAGAACCTTGATTTACTTAGCGGCCAAGAAAGCTAGTAGGTCGAAGCGATAATACGTAAAGACCGTTCCGTTGAAAACACCGTTGTCTTCGTTAGCTAAACGGTTAGTTAGGATACAGTATAGAGAAAAGAAGCAAAAGTACTAGCAAAAGAAAGACTGGGCAGCTGGGTTAGACACAACCCCGAAAAACTGGACAATGAGAGTGATCTCACTCAAAGAGGCGATGGAAGCAATCGAGCACCACGGGGAAAAGCGCACGAGATTATTTTAATAAGGAATGAGCGTTTGAAAGGCGCCTTGATTGCCTTGCCCAATTCAATGAGTGCCTAAACACTGAGGAAATTCCACAGGCCAGGGAAGCGAGCTTGATAGTCATTCCCAAAGGAATGGAAGTAGAAAGAGAACCAGAAGCTTGGAGGAGAATAGCAATAGAAAACTGACTTTACAAGATATTCTCAGGAATAATAGCAAAGAGGCTAGGATTTTTTTGGAAAAAATGGGAGCATGGATTTAAGGGAAGTCGAATAACTCACTCAGTAAATGAGGAACTGAAGTAATTTCGGATACGCAGCCCAAGCCAAACAGTGGCCTATGTCTTGCATTTGTGGATTTAAAGACAACGTTTGATGTAGCAGCTAAACAAGGAAACGAAAGGATAAAATAGTTAAAAAGCCGGCAAAAAATGGGGGTGTCGGCAGAAATGCTAAGGTTACTTAAGTCAACATTTAAAACAGAACACGGTGGTGATTGATAACGAGGTCGGTATTGCGGGGGGAGGGAGAGGGTGACTCAAACCATAAGTGTCGCGCAGAGCGATGGACTGAGTCCACAGCTGTTCTCCGTTCTTCTGCAACAATAACATCAAGCGCACCAAACATCGGAGTGTTTGGTTGCTGCAGGACAGCGCGACAGCAGCGGTAGCTTCAACATCAGACACCCAAACTAACGGGTTGCCGGCTGCCGCTTCTCCCGCGCTGACCGTAATATTATCCACAAACAGCGGAGTCTTAACTACTGTACGAAATGCCACCACTTTTACAAAAACAAATATCTTCATGCGGGTAGAGATCACCCTCAACCCACCTGAGAGTCGTCTCATCCCTAACCACCCGTCAAATCTGTTATTCTGGCCGGTGACTCCAACGTCTCCCGGATAGCGATGAACGTGCTTGACATGGTGGGTGGTGACGTGCGCTGTGACGTCTCGGAGCATAGCGGCGCCACATTATGCAAGCTGATCGCGAATGTGCATTGCTATAAATAGCACACAGCCGACGGACCATCTTGTCATGCTGCATGCCGGGCTAAACGAGAGCCTTTTAAAGAGCCCCGCCAGTGTTGTTATTGTGGAGGTGTGGAAGAGAATGGAGTATCAACTGGATGATATGGTGACACTCTGCGAAGCCAACAGCATCAGGCTGACAGTCTGTTTTATTCCGGTCGTAGCAGGCGGTCCAGGTATTGACCGCCGTACGAATTGCGAGGTTGCTAACGGTAAAATGTCGGCTAAATTTAAGGATTCGGTCGTGTTTTATTGTAACTTCTAGTATATTCATGTCTATATCAGTGTCAATTTCAACCGCCGTGGCGCAATGCAGTCGGCCAGTCCTGTGGCCTGTGATGCAGCCAGTTTTCTGGGGATGAGGCCCGCTATTAGGGGATTTAATAATGCGTTCAGTGAAACTCGGCGTCAGCCAGCTGACCATTCCTCTTGGAAATTTTTTCCCCTTTTGCCTGCAGCAGCAGAAACAACTTTAACAGCCTATCCAGGATCGCTTTTTTTTTAACCCCGTCCCCCACCCCTTTCTCCACCACGGGTTTTCCCCCATCTGGCCCCCCGACTCCACATCCCACCTCCACCTCTGCCACCAGTACCTCCACGTCCCACCTTCATCCCAGACTACCCACTGTTCTAAAACAGTCTAGACTAAAAAAAAAACCCCAGTGTCTCCGCCCAACAGTTGGCAATACTCTTCCCCTCCCCCCGCGGAGAAAAGCGCGGTAAGATGTTTATTTTTAATGCACGTTCGTACATTTTATTGTACACTATTGCTTAGTTCATATATTGCCTTAAATTATATTAATGTAGTATTTATAACCGAAACTTGATTAGGTGAAGGTGGTAAACGTGTAACCGGTAGAGAACTGTCGTGTGATGATCGGTACTCAATATTCCGTTGTGACGATGGCCCCCGAGGAGGAGGGCAGGGGGGGTTGCATATTAGTTACAAACAAGATGAAAGCTTGTGAATTTAAACTAGAGAGTGGCATTAAAGCTGTCGCTTCGCACGTATATTCCAAATTTAGTTCCATTAGGGTTGCCTCTTATTATGCTACAAGCGGCGATACCCTTGCCGAACGCAGGAAACACATAACAACTATATGTGACTCATTTGAATTCATTTGTTTCTTGGGATTTTGATCTTCCAAAAACACAGTGGAAAAATATTACGCTTCTGGGTTCACAAACCATGGAGTCTATATTTGTTAAAACCAGCATGACCAACGGCTTGCAGCAACAAATAGACGAGGTCACTCGCCCTCGACTGTATTGCCAGGGTATTGAGGCCGCGCAAGTCAGTCCACTAATGGAGTCGATAACACATTCGCCACTGTGGGTAATACTAGGGATTTGAGGGCACTTTGCTAGTCAATGAATTAACAGTAACATATGTAATAATTTCAATTATTTATCTGGTCACACCAATAGTAAGAGTAATAGCTATAGTAATCACAGTCATGCAACTAGTCGTTACAATAGTAACTTCAGTAGTGCTAGCCAATTGACTACTAGTCCTACTATTAGTTGTATTGTCACTGATGACAAAACCTTAGGTATTCCAGGCGATGACAAGGATGACGATATGGGATCTATTATTGATTTGGTTTTAACCCCAGATCCATCTATCATTGAAGTTATACGAATAGTTCAGTCGCCAATTCCATCCTATCGCAATGCCATTTCGTTTTCTATTAATTTGATGCTTAGTATCCTACGGTAGACGAGGGAGGTTATAATTTCTGGAAGGCGATTAAATGATCAGGTATAAGCTTGGTTGTATAAACTGAAGAAAATTTTTAAATTGTGATATTGTTGACTCGATGTATAATAGCTTTGTATACCAGGTACAGTCACTAATTAGAGAATTTGTACCTAAACGAAATGGCAAGTAAAAAAATAATGCTAATTTACGTAAATATATAAACAATCTATAACGGCTGATTGATTAGGAGCCAAATCTGCAGTACGAAAAAAAGTTGCGGAAGGCAAGCCGTCGTATAATGGAAGAAGCTAGTTCAAATTTTAAAAACGCAAAGTCGTTTGTTAGATATGCAAGTAAACAATTAAAGGGAAGAGAAAACATTGCGGCTTTACATATAGATCGGACAGTCCTCGTAGATGACGCTTCTAAAGCAAATGCATTTAAGGACTTTGACGTTTGCCCAAGAAGGTTTAGTTTTTTTTAAAACAACCTCCTTAAAATAAGGTTAGTTCTAAGGAGGTTCAGTTCCCGAAGGTGTTTTTAACGATGCGGTCTCGAGAGGTTTTTATTTAGAAATATCAGAATATAATATTTTAACCAAGATTAAATAATTACCCATTAAGTGCAGCTGCACTCCTGGTTTAATCCCACCTATATTTTATAAAAAAAAAAGTAGGGTTTGTGATAACTTGTTTTGTTTGCTTAGTTGTTCCGTAAGGCTAATGCCCGTGTACATCTTTTTCTACTTAACCCCTTTTTTAAATTCAGTAAATCTTATGAAAATGGCATTATGCTAAAAATAATTCGATACTCAATCGTGACTCCTGTACACGAGAAAGGTTCGAAGACAAGTGTAGATAATTATAGACCTGTAGCTCAATCATCAATCGCATGAACCATCTTTGAAAGGGAAAATCTACGAAAACTCAGCTCGTCGAAATGACTTAAGATTGGGCCATTATGACAAACAATAGGCTGGCTGTTGATTGATTTCACGAAGGCATTTGATAGAGTAAACCATGTGAAACTTGTACAAAAGCTTAGGTACTTGAATGATACTCGCTCTTTATCATGCAATGAAAAGACGTAATGTCCTACCAGAAGAACGACACGGTTTCAATTCAATTTTAATTTAAATTTGAGGTTTATTCACGGAACCGCAATATCACAACGCTTAAGTTCTCGTATATAAAAATATTTAAAATGTGCATTAAAAAATGTGTGTAAAAAGTATGCATGCAAAATGTGTAACACCACTATTATCTATTTCATACTATAATATGTCTCATTCCATACGAAACTAGCAATTGAAGTTGCTAAACACTTCTCCCGTTCACACAATTTCAACCTATTGACGGGAAACTAGTTTTGACTAGAGTTTTTGCTTGTTACTCATTTTTTCACCTCGCGTTTAAATAATCCGACTGAAGTAAGTACACGAATTTCTTTGGGAAGTTCGGTCCAGATAGTCGGGAGGGTGTATGCAAGAGCATGACGAGTGGTCTGCTTTAGAGCTATTGGCCTCACAAATTCCGTTGCACGTCGAGTTGTGCGTCTAACAGCAGCTCTTATAGGAAAACCGGCATCATCCGGAATAACTCCCCTATACATCTTAAATGCAAGCGTGGCAATTTTTACCCTGTAAATATCCCTAAGTGTTAAAAGCTTAAAGTCTTGAAAACACTTGCGAACCGAATCGATGCGGCGCAAGTTAAATACCGCCCTGAGGGCATCATTCTGAATGACTTCGGCCCTATGAGTTATACCTTTATTATGAAATCCCCAAATTGAAATACCATAACAAAGAATTGGCACTAATAGCATTTTATACACCATAAGAAAACCCTCGACAGGCACTCCTAGTTCTCGTAGACGACGAATGGATGAAATTACCGCATAGCATTTAGGCGTAATAACGTCTAAGTGATCATGCCATCTAAGCGTCTCATGTGAAGTTAAGCCCAGACATTTGATAGTAGAGGAAAGTGTCACTTCCGTTCCATTGAGCTCGAGCGTTTGAATCTGCGTGACCCTTTTGGCAGGGCCAAACAACGTGAGTCCTTCTTTAGTTGCATTTATCACCAGACCGAACTTTTCAAACACAAGAACAGCATACTCTACTACTTGCATAGCCTTCTGTACATCAGCCTGTATCGCAGATGGTTGAATTCGAAAAAGTAAGGTCGTATCATCAGCATAGACGATGGGCGTACAGGACCCTTCTGACGCTACAGGTAGTTCAATAAGTTCTTAGAATGAAAACCGAGAATTTTCCAAATCATGTTTTTAAATTTTTATTATTCGATATACTCCCTGAGAAGCTCAATACACTTTTCCCACCGAGATTTCAGAGCTTTCATACCTCTTGAGTAGAATTCCGCATCGTTAGACTGAAAATAGGCATTGACAGCAGCCTTAACCTCTTCATTGCTGGAAAAAACGCTTTCCACCGAGACTATTCTTCAAATGTCCGAAGAGGAAATAATCAGAGGAGGCCAGGTCTGGAGAATAGGAGGGTTGTTCAATAAGTTCGAACCTCAGTTGGGCCAGTTTTGCCGATGCTTGCCGGGACTTGTGTGCAGGAGCATTGCCCTGGTGAAACGGGACAACCTTCTTCTGCAAAGTGGGCCGTTTCACGATGAGTTCTTGCTAACGGCAGTCCAACAGTCTTGCATAATATTCTCCTGTGATCGTTTTACAGCTCTTAAGGTAGTCGACCAGCATTATTCTACGTTGGTCTTAAAAAACTGTAGCCATCACCTTTCCGGTCAATGCCGTTGTCCGCACCCTCTTCGGAGGTCTTTCATCAGGTGCACACCATTGGCAAGATGCTTCTTGGGTCTCGGGAGTGTAGTGATGAACCCGGCTTTTATCGACGGTCATGAATCTGCACCAAAAATCTGACAGATTGTTCGACATCTTGGCCAAATTTCGCTGTACAGCCAAAACAGGCGCGTCTTTTTGGCCTTGGTTGAGCAAATGCGGCAGCCATTTTGCTCTAAGCTCTTTCATCTTCAAGTTTTCGTGTAGGATAAAATGCACACTGCCTAAACTAATCCCTAATGCCTCCGCTATTTCCTTAATGTTCATTCGCTCATCTGTGCCAAGAATTTTTTGCACTTTCTCTACGTTTTCCTCATCAGTTGCCGTTTTTTGGCCTCCTGGACGTAGTTCATCCTCGGTGCTCCTGCGACCTCTTTTTAACACATTAATCCAGTTGGAAACAGTGGCAAAACATGGCGCAGAGTCACTGTACGTCTCGTCTAACTCAATTTTTACTTGGGTCGCATTCCAACCTTTGAAATAAAAATGCTTGATAACCACTCGAAACTCTTTTTTCTTCATTTTTAAAAATCACGCCGATACGTTGCACGGGAAAAGCTATCAAACGAAATCGCAACGGCCAATCACCATAATATATTGAGTGCTAGCAGTCGAAAAGTTGCAGTTCCTATTAGCCGTGAAAGCGTGCCAAAATCGAATTCTAAAAAGCTCATTCTAAGGACTTATTGAACTACCTGTATCTCTTCAATAATGAAATTAATCAAAATGATAAACATAAACGGTCCTAAGATTGACCCTTGCGGCGTCCCGATGTTTACTTCTTCTAAGGTCGATTCAAAACCACCTACCTTTACCGCTTGCTGCCTCTCCGCTAGGTATGACCTAAACCAAGACACAACAGTGCTATCACAACCAAGTTTTTCGAGCATATGTAAGAACAACGAATGATTTACACAGTTGAAGGCGGCAGAAACATCCAAAAAAACGCCAAGGCAAAGTTGGTTGTCTTGGAAAGAATTGGCGACCTCCTGATATAGATGAGCGAGGGCAAGCTCCGTTGAGCGTGCCTTACGAAATCCAAACTGATTCCTCGAAAAGAACCCAATCGAACTAAGGTGCCCTTCGCATCTGGACTTAACTACCTTTTCAAATATCTTTGAGAGGTAATCCACTAAAGAAATTGGTCGGTAATTATTCGGATTTTTACGATCGCCCTTATTTTTAAATAAGGGAATAATTGGAAAGTGGACTCCTTTAGTCTAGCGGGGAAAACGCCAGTAGTCAGGGAACGGTTAATATTATGCGCCAATGGATGAGGAAGAGTGACGGAGGACAGCTTTAGCAATCGGTCTGGGATTCCTGCAGCCCCAACTCTCCAGGAAGCCTTCGTGGATTCTAAACTTCTCTGTACTTCCGGCGTACTTACTGGCAAAAAAGAGAATGACAAATCTCTCTTAAACCAGGTGGCCTCCAGAGCTGGCTGAACGTTCTTTGACTTGGAGAGCTTTTACTGTATTGGATCCCACCGTAGCAAAATGGTGATTTAGCTCCGTCACTATATCCGTTGGGTCAGTCACAAGCCCAGAACTGGCTTCCAGAGTAGTGGGAAGTTCCACTGACTTTCTGGCTCTGCCACACGAACCATTAATAAAGTTCCAAAGTTTGGAAGTGTCACCCTGGAGTTGCCTAAAGCACGTCTTATAAAAATTTGTCTTGGCGTTACGAAGTTCACGCTTGTAGCGCAGGAAGCTACGATAATACGAAGACTTTGATTCTTCCGACTGCACTTTTAGATGCCAACGATAAAGCTTGTTAACGCTTTGCCGCAAGCGCCTTAACTTTGCAGAAAAATTGAACTTTGGATGCTGTTTCAAATTACTCTGGCAAAAATTGTTAAAGCATCTATTATATTCATTGACTAACAAATTTCTGAAAGCTTCAAAGGCTTCTTCCGTGCCGTCAGCGTCATACACTTTTAACCAGCTTAAACGGGCAACTCGGTCAAAAAACAAAGTGACACTCTTCCGATCGTGTATCCTTAATAAGGCTGTCGGAGCAGGTAGGGCCTCTGTAGCCGGAGAATATCTTCCAGATAAGAACACTACCACAGAGTAGTGATCCGAAAATAGCCTGGTGCACCACACGACCGGGCAGATTTCCAGGAAATCCTCACAATTTCTAACAGCAACATGGTCAATACATGTACCGGAAGCGGGGCGAGTCACTTGCTTGACGACATGAAAAAAGCTTCTTTCTGAGAAAAATGATATATAGCTTTCCCTGTCTGAATTAGCCAGCAATTTAATATTCGAGTCACCCATTACTATACATGGGAGAGCTGAACCCATTGGAAGTACCTCTTCCAACAAATCCAATAGGACCTCCTTATGCGTGACCCTACTGGAATACATACCGATAATAAATCCTTCAAAACCGCACTTCTTTAGATGTACCCTGAGAACCTGTACGTTGCCATCATCACTACTTTTGGCAAGCTTAGAGAGTATAAGGCAGTTCTAGCGTATGTACGAGGTGTGTTCAAAAAGTATCGCGACTTTTGTGTTTTTTCAAAAAATATTCATTTATTCATGAATATCTATTTTGTCCCCTTCAAAGTAATCCCCATGAAATATTATAAACTTGTGCCAACGGTTTTTCCAATCTTCGAAGCACTTCAAAAAACCATTTTTTTTAATCTTGTTCAGCTCCTCCTTCGATGCCGTCTTTATCTCGTCAAGCGTAGCGTAACGTCGTCCTTTCATGGGCCTCTTCAGTTTAGGGAACAAGAAAAAGTCACAGGGGGCCAGATCTGGGGAATACGGTGGCTGCGGCATCATTAGTGTGTTGTTTTTGGCCAAAAACTCGCGCACAAGCAACGATGTGTGAGCAGGGGCGTTATCGTGGTGCAAAAGCCAATTTTTGTTCTTCCATAAATCCGGGCGTTTCTGGCGGATTGCTTCGCGCAAATTGCGCATAACTTGCAGGTAATATTCCTTATTGACCGTTCTACCCTGTGGCAAAAACTCATGATGCACCACGCCCCTGCAATCGAAGAAAACTGTCAGCAAAACTTTCACATTCGACCGAACTTGGCGCGCTTTTTTCGGTCTTGGTTCGTGCGGCACCTTTCATTGAGATGATTGAGCTTTGGTTTCCACGTCATAACCATAAACCCACGATTCGTCACCAGTTATGACCCTCTGGAGCAAATTTGGGTCGTCGCGGACAGAGTCCAACATCTCATTAGCAATGTTCATGCGATGCTGTTTTTGGTCGCAATTGAGCAATTTTGGTACAAATTTCGCGGCGACCAGTCTCATGCCCAAATCATTGATAAAAATCGAATGGCACGAGCCAATCGATATGTTTAGGTCCTCAGCAACTTCTCTAACGGTGATTCGACGATTGGCCAATACCATTTTCTCCACTTCATTAATTTTTTCGTCTGTTGTTGAAGTGCTCGGGCGTCCGGCACGCTCTTCGTCGTTCACATCTTCTCGGCCTTCTGAGAACATTTTGTACCACCGATAAACGTTGCTTCGGTCCAAGGTAGCTTCTCCGTATGCCACAGTCAACATTCGGAATGCATCCGCGCACTTAATTTCGTTTTTCACACAAAAATTGATACAGGTTCTTTGATCAATTTTTTTGAATAGGTAAAAATCGAAGACGATCCAAAACACGTGCAAGCAAAGCAGCTGTCAACAATTAAGTGAACATTCAAAATGGCCGAGCTTGTCGGCATAAGTGAGAGACATGAGTACCAACATAACGCCACAAAAAATCGAAATTCGAATATACGTATCCCGCGAAAATTCAAAAGTCGCGATACTTTTTGAACACACCTCGTACATGCCAACCCCTCCTCCCTGTTTACTAGTTTCACGTCCTGAGCTAATCAAATTAAAACCGGGGATGCTATATGCGTTGTAGTTGCCTGATTTTAGCCATGTTTCGCTTATGACTACAACGTCTAGCCCAGAACCCTCTTGCACCAGTACATAGTGTGTTCAAAACGTATCGCGACTTTTGTGTTTTTCAAAAATTATTCATTTATTCATGAATATCTATTTTGTCCCCTTCAAAGTAATCCCCATGAGATATTATACACTTGTGCCAACGGTTTTTCCAATCTTCGAAGCACTTCAAAAAACCATTTTTTTTAATCTTGTTCAGCTCCTCCTTCGATGCCGTCTTTATCTCGTCAAGCGTAGCGTAACGTCGTCCTTTCATGGGCCTCTTCAGTTTAGGGAACAAGAAAAAGTCACAGGGGGCCAGATCTGGGGAATACGGTGGCTGCGGCATCATTAGTGTGTTGTTTTTGGCCAAAAACTCGCGCACAAGCAACGATGTGTGAGCAGGGGCGTTATCGTGGTGCAAAAGCCAATTTTTGTTCTTCCATAAATCCGGGCGTTTCTGGCGGATTGCTTCGCGCAAATTGCGCATAACTTGCAGGTAATATTCCTTATTGACCGTTCTACCCTGTGGCAAAAACTCATGATGCACCACGCCCCTGCAATCGAAGAAAACTGTCAGCAAAACTTTCACATTCGGCCGAACTTGGCGCGCTTTTTTCGGTCTTGGTTCGTGCGGCACCTTTCATTGAGATGATTGAGCTTTGGTTTCCACGTCATAACCATAAACCCACGATTCGTCACCAGTTATGACCCTCTGGAGCAAATTTGGGTCGTCGCGGACAGAGTCCAACATCTCATTAGCAATGCTCATGCGATGCTGTTTTTGGTCGCAATTGAGCAATTTTGGTACAAATTTCGCGGCGACCAGTCTCATGCCCAAATCATTGATAAAAATCGAATGGCACGAGCCAATCGATATGTTTAGGTCCTCAGCAACTTCTCTAACGGTGATTCGACGATTGGCCAATACCATTTTCTCCACTTCATTAATTTTTTCGTCTGTTGTTGAAGTGCTCGGGCGTCCGGCACGCTCTTCGTCGTTCACATCTTCTCGGCCTTCTGAGAACATTTTGTACCACCGATAAACGTTGCTTCGGTCCAAGGTAGCTTCTCCGTATGCCACAGTCAACATTCGGAATGCATCCGCGCACTTAATTTCGTTTTTCACACAAAAATTGATACAGGTTCTTTGATCAATTTTTTTGAATAGGTAAAAATCGAAGACGATCCAAAACACGTGCAAGCAAAGCAGCTGTCAACAATTAAGTGAACATTCAAAATGGCCGAGCTTGTCGGCATAAGTGAGAGACATGAGTACCAACATAACGCCACAAAAAATCGAAATTCGAATATACGTATCCCGCGAAAATTCAAAAGTCGCGATACTCTTTGAACACACCTCGTACATGCCAACCCCTCCTCCCTGTTTACTAGTTTCACGTCCTGAGCTAATCAAATTAAAACCGGGGATGCTATATGCGTTGTAGTCGCCTGATTTTAGCCATGTTTCGCTTATGACTACAACGTCTAGCCCAGAACCCTCTTGCACCAGTACATAGTGTGTTCAAAACGTATCGCGACTTTTGTGTTTTTCAAAAATTATTCATTTATTCATGAATATCTATTTTGTCCCCTTCAAAGTAATCCCCATGAGATATTATACACTTGTGCCAACGGTTTTTCCAATCTTCGAAGCACTTCAAAAAACCATTTTTTTTATCTTGTTCAGCTCCTCCTTCGATGCAGTCTTTATCTCGTCAAGCGTAGCGTAACGTCGTCCTTTCATGGGCCTCTTCAGTTTAGGGAACAAGAAAAAGTCACAGGGGGCCAGATCTGGGGAATACGGTGGCTGCGGCATCATTAGTGTGTTGTTTTTGGCCAAAAACTCGCGCACAAGCAACGATGTGTGAGCAGGGGCGTTATCGTGGTGCAAAAGCCAATTTTTGTTCTTCCACAAATCCGGGCGTTTCTGGCGGATTGCTTCGCGCAAATTGCGCATAACTTGCAGGTAATATTCCTTATTGACCGTTTGTACCCTGTGGCAAGAACTCATGATGCACCACGCCCCTGCAATCGAAGAAAACTGTCAGCAAAACTTTCACATTCGACCGAACTTGGCGCGCTTTTTTCGGTCTTGGTTCGTGCGGCAGCTTCCATTGAGATGATTGAGCTTTGGTTTCCACGTCATAACCATAAACCCACGATTCGTCACCAGTTATGACCCTCTGGAGCAAATTTGGGTCGTCGCGGACAGAGTCCAACATCTCATTAGCAATGTTCATGCGATGCTGTTTTTGGTCGCAATTGAGCAATTTTGGTACGAATTTCGCGGCGACCCGTCTCATGCCCAAATCATTGATAAAAATCGAATGGCACGAGCCAATCGATATGTTTAGGTCCTCAGCAACTTCTCTAACGGTGATTCGACGATTGGCCAATACCATTTTCTCTACTTCATTAATTTTTTCGTCTGTTGTTGAAGTGCTCGGGCGTCCGGCACGCTCTTCGTCGTTCACATCTTCTCGGCCTTCTGAGAACATTTTGTACCACCGATAAACGTTGCTTCGGTCCAAGGTAGCTTCTCCGTATGCCACAGTCAACATTCGGAATGCATCCGCGCACTTAATTTCGTTTTTCACACAAAATTTGATACAGGTTCTTTGATCCATTTTTTTGAATAGGTAAAAATCGAAGACGATCCAAAACACGTGCAAGCAAAGCAGCTGTCAACAATTAAGTGAACATTCAAAATGGCCGAGCTTGTCGGCATAAGTGAGAGACATGAGTACCAACATAACGCCACAAAAAATCGAAATTCGAATATACGTAACCCGCGAAAATTCAAAAGTCGCGATACGTTTTGAACACACCTCGTATGTCCCCCAGCGTTTCGAGTTGCCCTGACTTCTTGAGCCCTCCCGTTCCCGCATTAATGTGGATGGCTGCAAGAGTACTAAAAATTGGTGATTTTACACCGCTAAGAGTTACAACGTTAAATTCTGGCGGTCCCCACCATGTCTGGCACTGCCTTACATTCGTAGGGTTATGTGATATAATGTCATTTAAACTATCTAATGCCATGGTCATGTTATTACAAGGTATGTGTAAAATTCTAGGCTAAAAAGGCTCTTCAGACATCCCACTACTTGTGGGCA
The DNA here is from genome assembly GCA_003439945.1 of Dermanyssus gallinae. NCBI lineage: Eukaryota > Metazoa > Arthropoda > Arachnida > Mesostigmata > Dermanyssidae > Dermanyssus > Dermanyssus gallinae. Next base: position 477,300 of record QVRM01001369.1, read on the forward strand.
TATAGCATTTAAAATTATCATGACGGGCTTAAACGCTGCAGCCACGCTTTTCTTTGTCCTGGGAGCCTGACGCATCCTTGGCTTCAGGAGCATCTTCTTTTTGCCGAACGTCGTTTTCTTCGTCGTAGAGGTAGGCTTAGCCAGCCGATTCATCGTTTGTTTCTGGGGGATCATTGTAATTCCCGGAAGATTGATTTTTACTTCTGGACCGGCCGCGGTTTCCAGAACAACTGATCTCACAACTGATGCGTAAGAGCGACTGGAACCCTGCGTCGTGACAGGATGTCTAGCAGACAATTCCGGTGTTGATGAAGGAACTTGATCAATCACTTTGATAGCCGTGGCGGGATGCTCTACACTGACTTGTTGCAGTAGTCTGCGCTCCATCCAAATCTTTCGCTTTTCAAGTTCGTATGCGCGTAACGGACATAATGACGAGGAAGATGCATGGCAACCCTTACAAATTACACAATTAGCTGCCTTTTTACATTCAGCTGCAAGATGGCCAGTCTCACCACAATTTTTACAAGCTATCTCATTTTTCAATTCGCGGCTATGTGACCAAGTTTTTGACATTTGAAGCACGCTTTAGGTGCACCAGCGTACATAACAACTTTATGCTTTCTGCACGCCAGAAATACCTCTGTGGGTGGCACACGATTAAAGCGTAGAAGAACTCTGTCTGTAACAAACTCTGTAAGCTGATCTCCCATGCGTCGTTTCCCAACTTCTCTCTTAACTGTCACTACGCCGCGCTGCTAATATGTCCTCATCCGTGAAGCCGCAGTCAACCTGAGTAATCCGTGCCCAGTTGTTGTCCAGGTCTCTACAACTTGTAGTTACGCGGATTCCAAGAAGCTCTGTAAGCCCCAAAACCTTTCTGGTAACTTCAACTGCATTGGTCCAAACATGAATATAACCTGATTTCGATTCAGGTTTAGTGTCAGGGTAAAGCCGAAACAGCTCACTACAGAGAGCTAGCATGTTGCCCTGGAAAGGCCCGCTGCCGATATTTATTTCACCGTCACAGTCGTGCTCAATCCTCCGTGCAATTACAATACGGAAAACACCTTTGGAATTACGCACGGTGTTTGCCCTGATAGCCTCAATTTGTGACTGAAGTTTTCCAAGCCTCTTTGCCGTATCTTTATTTATCACCTGGGTCCATCCATTACCCGAAACATCATTCCCAGTCTCTTCAGTATCCACAATCAGCTGAGTTGCCGGCAACTCAATACCATTGGCGATCTCTTCATTTCGAGAACCGTCAGCTGTGACGTTGTTCACCACAGCTGATGCTACTGAGTGCACCGTTGGCAGGGTCGCCGCTTTGGAAACATTTACATCTTTTAAGCTACTGCTTGCTGCACACACTTTCAAATTCGTCTCTGCTTGCCCTGTTTCCCCCATCAGCTTCTCCTTCTTCCCCTTTGACTCTTCTTGCGGCTCTGCTTTACGTTTATTTACCTCTCCTCTTCATTTCTACCGGGGCTTTATTGCCCGTAGCTCCCATGATTTGCCGACTAAAACAGCAACGCACGTAGCAGACGACCGGTGAAATTAGTTCTGGCTGCAGACTACACGTCCGCCGAATCATCCTCTCATTGAATAGTCTAGAGTCTAGATGTAGAAATGTTGCCCAAAGCTGCACTCGTCGTAATGTCAACAGCCTGCTTCACCACACTGCAAAGTAGACAGCGCAGCTGTTTCTACCACGAATGTACCACAGTTGTATGTAGCCGTAAAGTCTCACCCAGCAAGATTCACACTGGCGCTGAAAGCTCGAAATACCAGTCTCACTTGTGAACACAACCACAACGACAGATGCACAGACTCACAAGGAATCACCTGCACACAAAGCCGCTGAACAACACCATCATAGGCACTCAAAGCAGAAGAAAGTCGACAAGCATCAGACACTCCGCCGCGCTCCGAAGCACCGCATTCACAGCACCAGTAAATGCCAACGATCGAAAACGTGAGAAGATGGCGCACACAATTCACCGTGTCTCAGCATCGGGCCCCATTGGGACAGACGTGACAGAAGGCTCGCCCCATGCTCAACACGATACAAGGCAAGAGACGGGTCACACAAAATCATCAATCTCACACGGAGACCTCTACACACGATGCACTCCCGACGAGAGCCGGTTGCAGACTAATGCGGCGGTAGATTTACGATGTCGGCGTGCGCGATACTCCTCGATGACATCTAGAAGACACTAAGGAGTGCAAGTCAACACCTCTTTACTGTCATTGTCGACTTTTAAGCAGCATTTGATTTCGACTCAAGATGCATTGTACTTTCCAAACTCTCACAGCATAGTGTGACACAAAATAACCTGGGTCTACTGAAAGATATCCTACAGAAGAACCAGATATCTATTGACGATGTAGTAGCTGAGAGAGATGGAGTGGAGCAGACAACAGGTTTCGCTCAAGGCGATAACCTAAGCCTACTGTTCTTCGCTGTCCTCGTCAATGACCTCCCCTCACACATCAAGCAGCGACACCCCAACGTGAAGGTAATCATGTACGCAGACGGCCTCGTTATGTACAGCCCGAGTAGATTTCACTTACAACAAGCGCTGATAACTCTGCATAACTATGTTGCGACTGTAGGACTTCCAAGACAAAAAACGGAGGCTATGGAGTTCAGAAGAGGTAGGAGGCTGGCAGGTAGCGACCCATTCCGCCTTGACAGAAAAAGCTTGAAAATAGTGACCTGACAACCTTGGATAGAGCATTTCTGAAAATGGTGCTCGGGCTGCACACGACATCGAGAAACCGACTGGTCTACTTGTTGACCGATAGGCCATCGTTTGTAGAAGATTTACGCGAAAAGTTTAATCTCCCAGTAAGCCCAGCCTACTGCACCTTCGTCGAAAAACACAGATCGAAGCGTCTGGAGATGTACCCCAGGTTTGCCGTGCACGGCTTCCACCATTGACGTGTATGACGCAAGATTATCACGAACCTGAACAAACCTGTATCTGCAAATACTGTCGAAACGTTTGTGATATATATCACATGGGAAATTTTAATCAAATAAGGCCTTGTTTAGAGAATTGAACGTTTTAATATCCTGACGATGTAGGCATATGAACAAACGTATTTTATAAGTAGAAATTTAACTGTACATGTGTGCATACTTACTAAATGTTAGCTTTATAGGGCACAACTAGGTATAATTACACGATAAGTGTGAAATAAATTGAATAATATATCATGCAATGTTAGTAACCTTGTCTGTAGAGAGTTCTGCGTTCCCGTAAACACTAGCTTTAGTTATTTGGGTGCGTGCTAATTTGGCGTTCCTCAAATCAAGTCTCGGCCCAAATCAGCCTTTGTATATATCTTAGATGCTAAAAACGATTCCCAAATCGATACGCTTTATGCTGATGATCTTAAGCTATGAGGACCTTTTAACGCCGCTAACGAAAGACAAGTAATACAGAGTACGACTGAGGCGATTTTTAAATGGTGTCTAGATAACGAAATGCTCATATAAATGCTGAAATGTGTAGTATTGCGTTTAAAGGAAGCCCATTACTGCATGCTACTATGGGAAGGCTATCCCTATTTTAAACAGCATTAGGGATCTCGGGGTTGTGGTGACACCGGAACTGGATTCTGGCGCTCATATTACACAAATTACCCGATCACCTAATCTTATATCTAAAAACATGTTCGTTGTTTTATAACAAATGACTACAATTTTTTTCATAGGGCTCTTTAATAGTGCAGTTGAACCTAATTTATCTATTGTTGTGAGGTTTGGCTACCTGGTTTATTTAGACAAACACATTGAAGCAATAGAGGAAATCCATTCGTCGTGTCTCATTAAGGTGTAACATTGCCAGAAATTCTATTGTGATAAGCCCTATTTGGGTACTGCAGTCCAGAGCGGATTATAGCATGTAAAACCGTATAATAAACTCATATATAAAACTCTTCTAGCTATAGTTCGTTTAGACAATCTTAGAAGCGGTAACACCATCTCGTCAATACAAAGACAGATCGTATAAATAGCGTGTTTTTTGGCGAATGGCCACCGCACTGAGGACTTGAACCGTTAATGGCGCAAATGTCGGCACACAAGCAAACTGACTGCTGTACGAATCTAGGTAACGGTTTGTACAATGTAAATATTGTGAATAATCTCCCCCTTTGACAAAGTAAAGATGCATTTCAATTAAAGGTGAACATAGGGCTTTTTAAAAGGGCAGCAACAAGGAACACTGAATGGCAGGCTAGCGGATTGAGATACCGATATCTAACTACGGCATTTGCAGCCCACGGGTTTCAATACGTTCTGTGCAACGTGGAGACCCTTCATAAATAAGAAATTAAATATCGATACAGACAGTGCCGGAGCAAGTTTGATAGATACCATGCAGCGGTATGTCAGGCTGTGCGACTCATAGCAGAACTAGCAAAACGCTAGATTGGTGGGTGTCTCAGAACCGTTTGATGTAAAATAAACACATTTATCCAGTTCGAGTGTTCACAAACAAAATAGTGATGCAGTTGAGTAGGATATTCGAAAAGGACTAAAGAATGTGTATCTTTATTGTGCAAGGCTGCCAAGTGGCCCCGAACAACATACAAAAACGCTGAAATGAGCTTTACTACGCCGGTATTGTACTCAACCATATCGTGTGCCTACGCATGCGTACACGTATTTCCGCTTTCACGCCATATATGTGTGTAATTAAAGCTTCTTAATAAACATAACAAATATTGAGTATTCAAACAAAACACTTCAGCCTACGGTCAGATTTGCCCTCTCTATGTAAATTAAGTTAGTTGGGGCTGCGGAAACCTAAAATGAAACGTTACTCAACGGAACAATGCCCTGGGTCTGCTCTTTGTGCAATTTACGGTCGTAATAACCGGCCTAGTGAGAAAACCACTCATGCACTTGTTCAATATTTTACAGAACAGGCTCAGTACTTTAGGAGCCAAGGATAATAATAATAATAATAATAATAATAATAATAATAATAACGGACCAGCCATTTCTGGAGGGTTCCTCGAACCGAGGCCGCATTGCCCCGTTGCACATCCAGTGACAAACGCTGTCTGAAGAAATCACCCGCTCGCTTATCTCCGGTGGCTAGAATCAGCCGCTTTCTGACCTTCTGTAGCAAACTGCGAGTAGACGGACCCGGCCCGCCAAGGGTCTAGAAGGCAAGTGGGTGAAACTCGTACGGGTAACCGATGTTCTGGTGCTTTCTAACCTTGCCTGCCTCGGCGAGAGCCAATGCATGACCAGCCCGAGTCGTGCCAGCACTGATCATTGAAAGGGCTAATAAGTCAGTAACTGTCGCGCCCCAAACCAGCATGCATCCGCGCTCGAACGGAGTTAAGGTCAGACCGTCAGGTCTCTTCCCGCCCTCTCTGTCTAGTCCGACGGGCTCCAGCACGCACGGTAGACCACTGGATCGTAGAGCTCTGCTAAAGGTTTCGTTCAAGACTTGGTGTCTTGCTCCCCTACCTGCGCTGATAATACAGGTTAGCCCGTGGCGTCTATCTGGCTGGACGACGTCTCCGCAGACGCAGGCATGAGTGTACACAAGGTCTGTCTCTAAACGAAGTCCGACCGCAATTCTCACCGACTCGTCATCTAACAGGGTCCCGATCTGAGCACAGGGTATGGCGTGGAGCCATGCGCCCGCCCCTTTGGAGGAGACGGCGCGCAGCCTGGCCTTATCGGCGTTCGTGGCGCATTCCGCAATGAGGATTTCGACTCTTTGCTCATATAGATTTGCTGACCATTCTCTCTGATGTCCAGCTTCGTGGCCGCACAGAGCAACTGCTCTGCGGTGGCTTGTCTCTAATCGAGCTTCTAAGTCCGTGAGAGCAACAGAATCGAGGAGGGATCTTGCCTGTTGCATAAACCTATGGAGGAAAGCTGCCAGAGCTGTCTCCGATAAGACTGTCCCATCAGGTAAACCTAGGCTACCCCAAATAACGGGGAGTAGAGCTTGTTGGCGCGCACGAGCGCATAGGCTGGGGTTCAACAACGTCTCTAGTGTAGACATAACGCGGTCGTTAAGTCGTTCAAGGATTCCTGAAGCTCGCGAACAGTCTGCCCCTCGAAACAAGTGGTTGAGACAAAGGGCCGAAAACGATGATCTCGGAAGAAAAAGGCCTCGGGGAGAACCTACCAAGTAAATGCGTGACATTGCATTTTCTAGCTTGACCAGCCACTTCTCGAGGACATGCAAACTCCTTGCTTGGAATAGGGGGACGCCTAGCAACTCTGAATCCGTGCCGACAGTCTTGCGTCCTGGGAGAGCCTCTAGCACTTCGGAGTCAGCAGCACCTCACATTTTGCAGGGTTTAGGGCCAGGCCACTCCGCTCATCAAACTCAATGACTCGGTGAATGTCCTCAGTACCGCATCGGGACGCCACCCAGAACACCGTTGTCCAAGTGCCATACGTTAAGAGGGCACTCAAGGGAGTCCACTAACTCCTTGACAGCCAGGCAGAGCAGGGGGGACCCAATAGATCGCCCTGCTGCAGCGCACTTTGCGACATTATAACGTTATGCGGTACGAGAAGGCAGGAAGGCTCTTTATAAGCTAGTTCCACCTGGTGGAACATACTCGGGGCATAAGCTTTCACGGCACTCAATATGTGGTCCCTCCGAATACTGTTGAAGGCATTTCTGAAGTCAAGCTTGACCACAAGGATAGCCTCAGAACGTGACTCCAGAAAGGACCGAGTCGAGTGCACTGCGGTTTCGCAAACCCAAGCTGATGGACCCCAAGAGCGTGTGAGATGTCTGCCTTGTTCTCAAAGATACCAATTGTTGCCGTCAGCCTCCGGATTGCAGATGATTATGCGATGGGCCTTACTCTGCCATCTTTCTTCTTACGGGCGAAAAGTCGGGCCCCGAAGATTAGCGGTCGCCATTCGGAGAGCGGCGAACCCCAGCGAAGAAGATCAACGACTTTGGCCAGGGCACCCGCAAGCCGGTCGGCGGCAGCTCTTAGAGCGGGGGACAGCAGGTCTTTTAAGAGCCGTGGCCTGATAAAAAATAGGCCCGCAGCTGAGCTTCGCGAAAACGTTTTTATGGCTGACCGAACATTGTCGGCTGATGTGGTTGACGGCAAGGGCACGTGAGGAGGGCTAGGCCAGGACAGAGGTGAAGGGGCGGGGGGGTGTTTATCCCACAGCAAAGCCGTCTCGCTGGGCTTCTGTGCCAGCGTGTCTTTTGAGATTAAGACCCTGGCTGCCGAAGAAACGTCGCCATCCGAGAGCTTGGTAATGGCTAGCCGGACGGTGTCAACTGTCCACTGCGGGGGACGTACGTTTGAAAGAGGGCTACTGCCATCGTTACACCGTCTCCCCTGAGCAAAGTCGCAAAGGTTCTTAATAATAATAATCGAGAGCTTCTGATGTTAAGTTTTGATTCGGTTTAGATGCGGTGTGTTTTCGTAATTTGTTTTAATTGCTGTGACAAGCTAAGATAATGCCGGTTACATGTGGCAAGACTGCGCTCGAAAAGAGTTTTGTGAATAATACATTTCCAAAATGTGCCGTTTTTAAGCTCCTGCGGCGTAAATATATTAAGGAGAACATGACAGCAGCAAAATATGATATATAAGATAATTATGATGTTAAGAAATGTAAGATCATTTTCTATAAGAAGATCAACAGCTGGACAATAAAAAAGTCAAGTTGTTATATATTATGTAAATGTCCGAATCGTTAAACACTTATTTACCATCAAAGCAATGAATATTATATTTTATAAATAATGACGTAGCTCATTAGACCACTTCCTTTGCTAGGTAAGCAAGTTGATAAATCCGAGCAAGCCAATGTCTTCGAACGAATGCGACGCTTAATTCGTAAGCAATTTGGTTTGATATTAAAGTAAATCGATCAAGTAAATCACACGTTTAGGTTTCTGCAATGCATTAGTGATGTGCTGTTTAAACAAAGGGCCCGGAGATGGCAGGGTATCAGTCGTTTCTATGAATAGAGTTGAACAAAGTGCTCCGAACAAATGCTGCATTTCCGCGTTGAATGTCAAGCGACAGCCTCTGACGCAGTTCAGATGCTCTTGCGTCTCCCGTCGAAAAATTAACGCTTTTACCCACGCGTTGAATCCGCTTGAGTGTAAGGAGGCCTGCAACTCCCATAGTCTCGAATGCCAACGTACAAAATTAGTGCAGATATTCAACGCAAAAGTATTTGTTTCTGCATTTGTTAGCCTTTGCTAATCTAGAGACATGACCAGCTCGGTCCGCACCTGCACCGATCATCGAAGGGGCTAATGAGTCGAATATATATATATATATATATATATATATATATATATATATATATATATATATATATATATAAATATATATATAAATATATATATATAATATATATATATATATATATATATATATATATACACCTTATCCCAATTCGTACGGCTATCGCTAAATCAATGCAATGCCAATGTTTATATCAAAGCGTTTAGGAGGCTATCATGCTTGTCTGCGTAACTCGCCTCGTACAATCGGATACGCGGCGACGGCTTTATTATGCAGCAGCGCCGATAGGGCCAGTAGCGGTCCCATCGACTATGATGCAATAATGCCTGCGTTCCTTAGCTATAAGAGGGGTTACGCGGTTGGATTGACCCATTATTCCGCCATTGCGACTGACAAGGCGGCGAAGGTTACGAGGTGACGAAAGTGCAATGACACTACGCCGCTATTTGTCCGACTGCGTATGGCTGGCTTGCTGAGCTGAGGAAGTGGGCCACTGTTGGCAATCTTTGCTAGAACTGATAGGAATGACAACAGCCTTAACAACAACACCCGCAGCAGCAGTAACAACAACGCCATTGATAGCATATTGATATGTCGGACAATCTCGCATCCTCCACGCCTCTCTTCTACGAGACAATACTGCGCGTCCCTATTACGACAACTTGCGGCAACACGAGCGTAAGTTCTTGCAGTAATAATAGTGGCAGAAGCAGCAACAATATCGGGTACCGATACCACTGTTGTCGGCAAGAAAACGAATAGAACAGCTCAGAGGACAAGACGACCACGCCGTCAGGCAAGCTCTAATAGGCTGGCTGGTGGATCTTGTGTACAGCGTACCGCAATAATACATTAATTTCATTAGAACCCATTTTCAGGATGTACAAGCTTACCTTGGAAACGCTTTTTCTAATCTAAACATGCTTTTTATAGTAGGATCGAACTCTAGGGCAATTTTGGCTCGTTTAGTAACTGTTTTGGGCTGACCTTCAGCTAACATATAATGTCCATGGGACCGCTCTCTCATTGATTTATAAGACGGACCCCAATAAATACAAGTGTGCAACGGGGGAAATTGAGCCCGTGCACCCATGTCTCTCCTCTGCTAATTTGATCCTAAAGGATCACATACGTTTACGATACGCTGATATTTTGGGTAGTTTATGCTGCCACTTAAGTCACTAAACATAAAGGGCTTTCCGCCAGAATAGCCACGCTCTAAAACTGCAAGTTTACCCTGACAAGGGCCTGTAGCTCTTTAAGTCTGTTCGAGCCAGCTACAAGCTGCAGTCAGTACAGTCTAGACGTTGAACAGAAAGCGAGTTGTACAAGGAAACATTTCTTAGAGCTTTCTATAATTGCACTGATACGAAGCCCTTACGAACTTCTTCTCCTAGGATGACTATTCTTGGATAGTCTATAATCACGCCGAGGTTTTAAAGCTGATAGTTTATGTGTGTTGATCTTAATACGGTTGCTGTAAGCGTGCTGTAAGCTTGAGTTGTAAGTAAAACCTACTGCATAGTCTAACGTACAAAATGCATGCGCAAAATGTACGCATACATAATCATGTTCAAAGCGGGATGCCACCCATGTATTTGGTTCCGTAAGACGGCAGTAAGTGCATACAATATTGGGTTCAGATCGTCAACTTGTGCTGGGCCATATATTCGCTCTAAAGTCTCTATTCCACAATAATTCGAGCAGATCGTATTATATTCCAGAAAACGGCCAACAGCTTAAGTTACCGTCTACTTCCGACTGCCGCTAGCTTTTTGGGTCCTCCTTGATCCTAATTCAAAAGTCAACCAAAGATGCTATATTCAAACTATGCTTTTCATTCAAGCTTCGAAGCCACACATTTAGTAGGAGTTGTAGGCGTCTGTAGTAAATGAGCTGATAAAACTAGTCTACACGCGAGCGATACCTCTCTTTAACAAAGCTCTGTTAATGCTCATTTGACATCAAGTTGAGAAAAGTACATCAGACATGCTTGCTAAATGCGCGCTATTGCTCTCTTTGCAAGCTTGGATTATAGAGCCACATCTATAATGATGCAAATGCTATTGCTTTCCAGAGGTATTATTTTTTAAGCTACTCGGTCGAAGTACCTCAAATTCAGAGCAAATTTCCGAAAGCTTGTCTTCCTTTGAACACACACCAGTGAAATAAAAAGCGCGTGTGACGATATTCTGCCGTGCCAAGCCATATGCAAGACCTCGATTGTGATGTTTTTCCGCGCAGCTTTGAGCCTTGCAAGCCTTAGAGAGTATTTGCACAGTTTGAGTTTTGTGGGACGCGGTTTGAGAATCGTCGTCGTGATATGTGCGGCCATTTAAAGACGGATTTAAGCTGAATAACTAGCTTGGAACTGAATACTCTACACGTGCGTGCTCTATGATGGGTAGCAGGTTCGCTCATATTTTAACTCTAGGCTTCAACGCAAGAAAGTGGACAGTTTATTAGGTGCTGGCTCTAGACTTTGACACTCAAGTCCTCATTTAAGCAAATTTTAAAGCAAATACTCGCCTCCTGTTACAAACCTGTTACAAACCTTCAGTGGAGTTATGACAGCCTTCTTTACGCTTATAGTTTAGCATTAAAAAGAACAAGAGAAAGAAAAATCATAAGCGAGTAGTACCGTCACATGTTGTCGATTGCGCTCGCGTACTTGCCGGATCGTAGCCTTCAGTACAATACGGCAAAGCTAGCAATATATGTCTGCCCAACCCACGGGCATGACCAGCAAGGAAGACCTTGACTTGACATTGAGATGAATGTGCCACGCAATAACCGTAGGCAGCGACACTCTTCGTTCTACTACGCCCCACTGCCACAACAACTGATGGTAATAGTCTATTTGGCAGCCACTAATCGAATTGAGATTAGCCCATCCTACACAGCAGCAGCAGCAGCGGAAATGCCCAATAAGAGGGGCTGTTGTGTCATGTTAAGATCGAAATGAAGATGAAAACACGCCAAGGCCGCAGCAGTCCCGTGAGACAGGAGCTAAGAAACGGCGCCGGCGGCAGCAGTGATGGCTATTTCGCAATAGTACGTTGGTTCGAAATGGATTTCCATAACAACGAGACCAAGCGATTGGACGGCAGCCGAGCCCGTTCTTCTCTAGGGCATCTCAGCGTGATGCGGAGCACTAACGGCCCAACGACAACGAGAATGGCGACGAAAACCACAACAACAGCCACCATCACGAAGAAATCAGTTCTCACCCACTAAATGTTGTGACGGAAACAAACGATGCTAGATGGAAATCGACATATATCATATATCGGCAGAAAGATTCATAGATATGTAAAGAGAAAGGTTATTGCGTCTTTTTTCAAGTTCTTCTCTTTAGCGCGATAGGTTTGTTCATGCCGATACAGTTATTTATGCCACTTCATAAGAGCCACTCAGCTGAGAAGAGCGGACAATTAATCTTGTAGTTCGAGAAACTCCTTGCAGACTTTGCAATTGCGGGTAGTTGGTTGCAATATTTGCAGATAGATGTGACGTTTAATACAGAGAAAGCATTTTAGCTTAATGCACTCATAAGTGTAACTTAAGCGGAAGTAATAAAACAAGAAGCGCTAATTTTGCACTCTGCAAGACGACATCAGCGCAACAATCTGCAAGCGGTGATACGAAAGTTGATTGCAAGCTAAAGCAAGATGTGATAATCTGTGACTCGGCACACTATCTACAATGAGAGCGAATGGTTTCCATTTATTTTTAATATTATAAATACTTTATATTATATAATATATTACTATTGCTAACAGGAGCAAATATGACTATTTTTCAGCAGCACTCACCGTGATGCGCGCAATCTATGCATGCTGCGGGCACCTAAGGTACTAATACAATACAGGTCACATATATAAACTGCCGTGATCAATGTGGGAAACAAGGCATACGACATAATTTTATGGCAAGAAACTTTTTTTTCTTAACAAGTCTCTTTATGGTTACAGGCCTTACCCATATGTTATTAATATGCAGCATAGTATTTTGCACCATTCCATTCTACAAGAAACAGTCTCCTCATTTTTATATGTATTACTGTCATAAGCATACAGTTATGGGGTGTCAGAAAACCTTCGAATAGTACAAATATTCTGAGCCTGTTAGACCTACACTGCGGCAGCGGAGCTCGTACTCTCTCAGAAGCTTCTCTCATTGACGTCGTGCTCTATGAGGAGAGGGAGGCAGAGATTCAAACACGCTGCTCCCGCTAACGACCGTCTGCTACGGATGTATGATATATGAAATAAACGGACTTATCAGTCGTTGTACCCAACCGCCAAGAACGGCTTGTTCACTCCCGTAAATAGCACAAAGAAATCCACTAATTCGCTTAAACAAAGGCTCCCCCGAAACTCTACATTGGTGCCGTGGCCGGGATTCGAGTCCTTTGTTTATCCTGTGTGGATATTGTTTGCTATTTTCACGAATTTGGGTGTTTTTCGTCGTTTTGAACTTTGAGTGAACCGACCACGAGCAGGCCAGCTGCTCACGCGTTTCGAGTGTTGTGTGTCTCGTGAAATCTTGCTCACAACGACAACTCGATCATGACGGAACGAGCACTCACCTGCCTACGGCGCTTCCGGACAATCGAGCGCAACCGTTTAAAACTGTACGCCGAACGGGCGCTACAAATAAGAGACATCGCGGCAGACCAGCGGGACAAGGCCGAGCTGGTCAACCTGCAACGAAATGTCGAAAAACGGCATCAGGCGATGAGCGACTACAACGCTCAGATTGTTGCTCACAGTAGTTTGCCTGAAGAAGACCTCGATCGTGAATTTGAAGAAAGCGATGAGCATTCAAATGCGGCGCTGGAATGTTCAACACTTCTTAAACAGTTAATTGACGAAGTGAATTCAGTAACCGCTCCAGTGATGCGTAACGGGACAACGGACTCGCCCTCGACATCAACAGCAGCAGCAACAACCACATCATCGTCATCTTCGATGCCAAGCCAGTTCATCATCAGTTCTGCTCCGCCCGTTTTCGACACGTCCCCTGGGGTGTTTGATGGGGATATCTTGCGTTATCGTTCTTTCATTGCTCAGTTTGATAACTGGGTATCTCGCAGCACAGGCGCCTCGGCCACCGATCGTCTTGTAGCTCTCCGAAAGCGACTGCGTGGTCCTCCAAAGCGACTAGTTGACTCGTTGCCGGTGAATGATGTCAGCTACAAGGTGGCTCTTAAGTTGTTGGAAGATAATTACGGAAGACTGGAAATCGTCAGGCAGCAACTTATTGCGTCGTTGCAAAAACTGCCAAGAGTGAAATCGCAGTTTGACACTGCGGGTTTACGCCAGCTTCTCAACTTCGTACAGTCCGCAGTGCAGTCGTTGGATGGACTCGAGAGTCCGTTGCATACGTATTCCTTGTCGTTTAAGGCTACACTCCGGGCAGCTATCCCGTGGAGGATTGTGTTTGACTTCACCGAGTTTAGGAGATTATCGTCTGTACACTCCGCGTCAGGCAGCTCTGCTGACAATGATTCAGTACCAGGCGGTATCGATAAATTTGCCGCTGAGGCCGCTGACGAGATCCGCCAGTAGATTGATTATGTCAGCCGGTATACGTCACTGCGCGAAGAGACAGCGATACTCGGCCAGCTAACTGACGTCGATGAGAACCGAGAGCGACGCCAGTCTGACACATCGCAGAAGCAGAAGAAAACGGACTATCATGGTGGCAACCGTTTAAAATCGACCGTGTCAGCAGTAGCAGTACCACAGCCACGCAAGTTCGCTCCGTGTCTCTTCTGCAGCGACGCTAAACATTCGTCATCACGCTGTGCTGCCGACTTAACGATCGAACAACGGATGAAGATCCTTCTTGAGCAGGACAGGTGTCATGTGTGTTTCCGTCCTCGCCACGTCAAGCTATCACAGTGTGCTGGACCCAACGTTAAGTGCCGAGTGTGTAACTCGAGAGACCATTATACCTCGATGCACAGCGCAGATAGCAGCAGTAGCCATCCAGTCGCTGCTACGAGTGATCTTCACAAGCGCGGCGACAACGAGCATTCTCTGGTGTACATGGCAACTGCGTTTCTCACGAACGCCGGAGGTTGCATTCCTGTGCGCGTCTTCCTGGATCTGGGCAGTAGTTTGACCTTTGTCACCCCAGACGTGCTCAAACACTTACCAGACGCTCAGCCAGTTCATCATGCCAACCTCAACATCCAAGCGTTTGCCAGTACTCACAAGATATCATCGGCGCGCTATAAACTGACCCTGCAGAGTACGTATGACGACACACGCGTCGACATACTTGCGTACAAGCATGATTTTGCCGTAAAACCGACAAATGATTGCACTCTGGATGTACTCGAGGCGATCAAGAGATTCTCAGCAGACCATCCCCTCGCGGACCGATCGCTCCTTGGCGAGCAGCCGGCCTCACCTCCTGCCGTACTAGTTGGAATTGATCAGTTTTACAAACTGACGTTTCTTGGCCGCGAAAAACGTGTCGTCGATGGTCTTGTGGCGAAACAGACACGGTTGGGACGGATCATTGGTGGGCCAACAACGTCGGCCAGCGTTAAAGCTGATGTAGCGAGCGTCATCACTCACTGCTGCGCGGCCGCGCTATTGAAACCCGCGCGCGGTATCGAGCGTCACCGGGACTCTCATCACGAGTCACCGGGCCTCTCATCTGACGAAGCAGCCGCCGTTCGTCAGTTCGAAGAGAGTGTGTCTTATGATAGCAAAGAGTACACTCTCTCGTTACCATGCAAAGACAACATATTGCAACTATGGAACAACAAAAGCACAGCTCTCGCCCGCCTGGAAAGTAAACTTCGCTCCTATCGCCGCGATCCTGAGACGTACAAGCGATATGACGATGAGGTGATGACCTTTGTACGCGAGGGACATGCTGAGGAGTTGTTCGACGTTGACCTTGAGGCCCAGGACAATTGCAACGATTCTTTCATTATGCCTCATCACCAGGTGATAACGACATCGAGGAATACGTCAAAATTCCGGATTGGTTTCGACCGCTCATCATCAGCGCCAGGGAAGACATCACTAAACCACCACCCCCTCGTCGGACCGAACCTTAACCCGGACCTAGTCAAGCTCTTAATCAACTTGCGCCTTCATCGCGTCGCAATCTCTGCCGATATCACCAAGGCATACATGCGGATAAACCTCACTGCCCACGATCGTCGTCTATTCCGGTTTCTTTGGCGAGGACCTCACAACGAGAAAGTCACTTGGTTCCAGACGAAACCTGTGACCTGGGGTGTCGCTCCGAGCGATTTTCTCCTCAGTGGTACAATCCGGAGACATTTGAAGCACATAGATCCTGACTCAGCGCTGCGTATACCTGACTCGCTGTATCACGACGATATACTCTGCAGCCTCGCAATAGATTCAGAAACAGACCAGCCCGTGGACTCCGATAGGGCGACTCAGTTCACGAGGTGGACGAACGAGATTGCTGCACTGCTAAAGTTTAAAATACCTCGCTGGGCCCGTCAAGTCGACCCTTGCGAAAACTCTCGGCCGAAGCTTGATTACGTTCGAGGAGTTTCGAACGATTATATGCAAACTGACTACAGTGATATTTAATTCGCTCACCAGAAATCCAGTTACCATGGAAACAGGCTTGTCAACCTGTTTGGGGTGGACTGTCAGAAAACCTTCGAATTGTACAAATATTCTGAGCCTGTTAGACCTACACTGCGGCAGCGGAGCTCGTACTCTCTCAGAAGCTTCTCTCATTGACGTCGTGCTCTATGAGGAGAGGGAGGCAGAGATTCAAACACGCTGCTCCCTCTAACGACCGTCTGCTACGAATGTATGATATATGAAATAAACGGACTTATCAGTCGTTGTACCCAACCGCCAAGAACGGCTTGTTCACTCCCGTAAATAGCACATAGAAATCCACTAATTCGCTTAAACAAAGGCTCCCCCGAAACTCTACATGGGGAATAAAAACGTTTCTACGGGATCTTCGGAAGCCCTGCGGCTGACGAAAGAGACCCTCCCACGGCCGCAGCGTTGCCGCGCTGAACCTCGATCAATACGCGCTGCAACAGGTATTCGCTAGCTCGGAAGTCCTAAGTTGCAGCGATGACTTTTTGGCCCAGTTCCTTAATAAATTATATAGACTCCAGTCCGATCGGTCCAAAGGTCTCTATGGCGATCGGCTGAACTATACATTGCGACGCTAGTTTCTGGTTCTTCGTCACTTTTCGGTTCTCTGCAAGCCGGGCACCTACACTTACCTCACGGCTCGTGTTTTGAACGTAGGAATTTATTTTATTTATTCATTAAAAATATATCCTGTTCGGGTATGTAACCTTGGACATAATATGTATGATACATATAGTAAAAACGGTTACCGCATTAACCGCTTCAACGACGGCGCCTGCAGTCCTCTCTGGGCTCGTGAAACCCAGCAGACCGACGTAATTGATAAAAAAAAATCTATGAGCACTGTAGCGAGAGGCGAAATAACGACATGGTCGGAGAGATTCATTCCAAGCCTGGTTAGTCATGGTTGGTAATGAATAAGATTATCTGGGAATTAGAGACATTTTTGAGAATACTCCTACGAAAACGTTTCCCGGGCGGCTGTTTGCGGTAAATTTAGGGGTTCTACGGGCGATAAATGATCATCATCGTATCATCGATCAATGATGCTAAAAACCCAGTCAAGTCCCCGTGTTCCGGTCTGACTGGAAACTGCTTGCGCATACCATCAAACAGTCAGGAGGCTAGGTACTACTCCTAGTGGGTGTGCTCCTCTGGAGCCAAGGGAAGGCCTGAGCGAATTAAAAAGTTCATAGTGTTCTCCTGCAGGACATTCTTAAAAACGTGTGACGCTTTGTGCCAGTACGATGTTGGTTCCGTAATATTCTTTATAATAACACGTAGGTTAAAAGATGCCACGTTTCTTGAAAACTCTAATAGACATGCGCTGCTCCACCTATGCTGGGCACCTCAACACGATGTGTTTCGGGGTGTCATTGCTGCAGTGGCACGCGGTGCCAGAAGCTTTTCTAATCCTAAACAGGATAAACAGCCAAAAACTGGATGTTTCCGTAACCTGTGAGGATCTGAGAGGTACAGAATGTAAGTTCTCTCCCCGACCGGTTGAGTCAGCTTCTGATGCATGGGATTAGGGTGCGGAAGCTGGCGTCTGGAGCACCCTGCTATAGATCGTACCACTTCTCCCGTCAGAGGTTGATTGTGCGCTGACGCTTCTCGTCTTTTTTGGATTCGGGGTTATCCCATAAGCGGCGGCGCTTTCAGATCCCACGCGATCGTTTTAATAAGAACGAGAGCCGCCGCTGCGCTAACCGTCCTGTATGCTGCGATTACCCTGGGGGCTCCGACCCTCTGGCTGTTCGTGGCGTTTTTCCAAGGCAACTGACTCGGCCGCGGACAAGAATAATGTATTGGAGATTGATTCGTCTTCTAAGCTGCCGTGTCCCATATGTATTTGCCGTGACACGTGCGAAGTCATTGGCTGCCTCCGTTGCTTTCTCCGTCGCCCGCTGACCGTGTTCCTACTAACTACGGAGATTGCTGTCAAGGGTCCTCCCAACTACGGAGATTGCTGTCAAGGGTAGAGCATGATAGTTAGATCTGAACAAGGGATTTGTCCACCCGGATGGAAGGTGCGAGGACCCGTGTCAAGAACAACAAGGTCTATGTCTGCTAACCATTCAAGTTTGTCCCCTCCGGTGAAGGCAATGAAGCCCCACACGCCAACAGAGGCCATACACTTTTCTGTTTTAGTTAAAGGCATGTAACTCTAGCTAAAATGTACGGTCTTCTTGATAAGATCTTGAGGTGGTACGTTGGGGCTGCAGTAGCATGAGTAAAACACCCAAAGTCACGTCAATCCAAGTAAAGCCATAGCCGCTTCCATGTACCAAGGTCCTGAAGTCACAGCGGTGGTCAAGTTGAATGCTTGTTAATTTTTCGGCACCCGCAAGCCGGTCCGGAGGCGCTCTTCTGCCCACCGGATGTTAGGCTCGCTGACCAGCATTACGTCTGCTGCTAACCTATTTCAGCGTCGTGTGTTCCTGCAGTCTTACTGAGACGTTAGTTCAGCTGTAGGGCCTTGAGAGCATGCGTCATATCTAAGTGTAGAAGAAGACTGCTACTGGAGGCCCTAAAGTCCCGGGGCCCAGAAGGGGTGACCTCTGGGTGATTAAACATCCAACCTAATGCTGGGGTGGCCCCGGGAGTGAATCGGGCCGCTGCGGAGCAGAGCGTTCATCTCGAGGTGGAGAGCGCGAGCTTTAGCCAGGGCACTCGGACCAGAGCCGTCCACCGACAGGTAACCCTCTTTCGAAGGAAGGCAGGTCAACCGTCGGTGGTTCTCTAAGTGCGCCGCATTACGGGCTCTTCCGGTGTCATCAGTGGAGGTGCCCTCGATAGGCATTGTGTTTGGGCCAGGCACTGGAGAAGTTTCGACTCCTCGTTGCTCCTCTTGGTTAGTCATGTGGCAGAGGATAGGTCCAACGTTCCCTAAGCCCACGAGGACCTTGGCGTTTGTTAAAGCTTAGTCCAGGAGGTCCTTGTCCTGGATTGGCATTGCGTCCTTGCAAAGTCAGATTACCACCAAGGCCCTAGTGCTAGACTCGCAGTCATTCTCTGTCTCGATAATTTTCATTTTCTTTTATTCACACTGTCTGTGTAATACTCTATCTAGTTAAAATAGGAGTACATAAGTAGTACGGTTAATCAAGAAGTCCCCCCAGCTTACTCTTAAGTTTCTCGAGGTGATTCAGAGATTGCGGGTATGTACAAGTTTGGGCATGGTACAGATCACAAGGGCCTTCGCAATATTTACAGATACACGACTGTCTCGATAATGCGGCAGGACAGAATAACTTTTGCCCTGTTCCCGGCCTCCCCGGCAGTGCCCGGGATAGGCAGGCCATGCTTTGCCAAACTGCTTTGTCTATTGGGAGCGCAAGCTATGTACTATAGCATTTCCTACTTGTGTTGCATGGACTTTGACATTCAGGAGGCTAGGAACAGGGACAACCTCTTGTACAAGCTCCATTAAATGGGTGAAGTCAATAGTAACGTTTAATCGTTGCCGCCTTCGGCGTTCCGCTTGAGGATGAACTAGGAGCGACATTGCAACTAAAAGGTGTCGTTTGATATCGAAAGCTAGAGATCATTTGCGGACTTTTGTAATTGATGCAGTCATGTCTAGCGTTTATAGGAAATATATCTATCGTGAACCCTCTTTGCGGAGCTATGTAGGTGACTTCTCGACTGTGGACACCACCCACTTACTGCGGGACCCTAACGTGCTAATAAATGCACAAACGTTGTCCGGTTTGTCGGTGGGAGAGTTAAGAAATTCGCAAAGCACAGTTGTATTGTTAGGATCAGTTTTATCCAAGCAATACACAGGTCGGAAATAGTTTCCGAGGGACTGGATTACATTGCAGTTATATTTAGAGATAATTTTGCAAGTACGACGCAGTTTTCCTCTGTGTACAATAATTTCATTCCACTAAGCTTATTGTGAGTTTTATATAATAGTTTCATTCCACTAAGCTTATTGAGAGTTTCATATAATAGTTTCATTCCACAAAGCATACTGCAAGTTTCGTATAATAGTTTAATTCCACTAAGCTTATTGTAAGTTTCAAAAATTCATGTTACTAAGCAACTCTACTGCTTACTCTTCCAAGACCTTAATCATGTTGCCCATAACATTCCATCAGATACCAACCAAAAACCACAGTTGGTTCCGTGGCCTAGGTTTTAACACAGGTAATTTACACCTGTAAGCACTTTAAAAACCTCTCATCTTTGTATTATGTAGTTAAAGTCAAAGGAAAGAAGGCTTAAGCTGATGTTATATTCTCGCATTTCCAATGAAGAAGGTCAGTTGGCTCTGTTGTTTCTGGCTCGGTCCTAATTGATGATGACATACACGTGAGCGATTCGGTCACGAATGCCCTTGATTCTTACGTTTTTTGTCGGTATACCGTCGGTCCACCACCAACATTGATAAGTTTCTTTTGGCCAATTCAGCATTTGGCCGCTCCTTTTCTCGCCGCAATGTCGTTCAGCATTAGGTAGATGCACGACTTCTATTACAGTTTACTTTAATTACGTGAAGTTGCGTCATTCGAGTTTTGAGACCTAGCAGCCCTTTGGTCCATTGGCAGTAGCCGTATAGTCTTTTTTTGCAATAGATGTTGAAAGCCGTTGTCGTTTACTGTGTAATCTAAACCGCCTAGGACGTTGTTCCTCGGGGGTTCCGGGTGGAGTGTCGGGACTGAGGGGCGACGAGGTTGACCTGAAACCCGAAGGCTGAGTCGTAGCCGCCACATTTTGCGCCTGTCCTCTGTTATTTAGACCGGTAGTTTGGGCATGCAGGTAGTCATCAACAACAACGACGATAATGATGGTGATGATGACACTTTGCAGTGCAGACACAGCAACAGTCAGCTGGATTGATGACAATTGCTGACGGACACGATGACGGTTCTCCACTACGCAAGCCTATAACAGCGCCGGCACCGGATTTTCGTAGTCGAGCGGACAGCGAGCAAGATACTACAGTCTTTTCCGAGAGCTCCAGGAAACCCGACCACTGTGTTTGAAAATAAAACCATTACTCTGATTCTTAATTATTGAAGGGATGCTGCAAAGAAAACCCATACAAGTCAAATGAATTTGAAAATACCTTAATCATCAGATGTAGCTCATAATATGTACCATTACGACCGTCCTCTCTTCGTTTTAAAGCTTAGTACCGATACTATTACTGTTGGCTTCGCAAAGAATCTTTATAACGTGCGTTATGCATTATTGCTATGCTGTTCTCCTGAGATTTCTTGTTTTGCTTGTTCGAGAGTTGTACCTATTCAAACGGTAAACACGCGCTTACACAAATGCAAGTATCATTTTTACATTTGAGATTTCTCTCTCTCGCTCTCTCTTTCTAGATGTCCTCATTATTTACAGTTGAGCTTGCGAGCACCAGGTCCGTATGAATGGAGCCTTAGCCGTCAGCAATGCCTTAAATATCGCACATAATATACGTATAGTACGTGCACGGATATACATAAAACAGGAGGTATCTATCGCAGGCAACTGGCTATTTACGCTCATCGCATGATGTGCACACAAGTGACCGGCCCGTCGTCAAACGATCTCTTCATCGAATTCAGTCCTACAGCTCTGTACCCGAAGACCTAAGATTGTGTTTGTTTATGTACGAGTCACAGAAGCGCCAGGTCGAGTGGTCTTCTTACTGTAGTAGTTGTTGGATAGTGTCCAAAAATTAGACACAACTAGGCACGATTTATTTCGTGGCGTGTCATGTACATAAATCCAAATGTGCAAAGGTGGGGATTGAACCCGCGCACCTATGTGTCTCCTGAGCCACCTATCTGGGCCGGCAGCGTCGTTTGACTTTGTGGGTCATTAAGCTAGAACTAAATCCGTGAGGTACATAAACGCATCGCATGTCACCTCACCTTAGACTTCACTGCTACACAAGTAGCCCTAAAGGTTATATTTATAGAGCTAGCTCTAGTATAAACCCTATGGCTATGGCTGCATAGTCCACGTTTTCGTAGGCAGATGCTCGATTCTTTGGGTACAAGGCCAAAAGACGGCGTTTTCGTTTATTTAAAACGTGATTTATTCTATATATATATATATATATATATATATATATATATATATATATATACATAGTGTGTTCAAAACGTATCACGACTTTTGTGTTTTTTCAAAAATTATTCATTTATTCATGAATATCTATTTTGTCCCCTTCAAAGTAATCCCCATGAGATAATATACACTTGTGCCAACGGTTTTTCCAATCTTCGAAGCACTTCAAAAAAACATTTTTTTTAACCTTGTTCAGCTCCTCCTTCGATGCCGTCTTTATCTCGTCAAGCGTAGCGTAACGTCGTCCTTTCATGGGCCTCTTCAGTTTAGGGAACAAGAAAAAGTCACAGGGGGCCAGATCTGGGGAATACGGTGGCTGCGGCATCATTAGTGTGTTGTTTTTGGCCAAAAACTCGCGCACAAGCAACGATGTGTGAGCAGGGGCGTTATCGTGGTGCAAAAGCCAATTTTTGTTCTTCCACAAATCCGGGCGTTTCTGGCGGATTGCTTCGCGCAAATTGCGCATAACTTGCAGGTAATATTCCTTATTGACCGTTCTACCCTGTGGCAAGAACTCATGATGCACCACGCCCCTGCAATCGAAGAAAACTGTCAGCAAAACTTCCACATTCGACCGAACTTGGCGCGCTTTTTTCGGTCTTGGTTCGTGCGGCAGCTTTCATTGAGATGATTGAGCTTTGGTTTCCACGTCATAACCATAAACCCACGATTCGTCACCAGTTATGACCCTCTGGAGCAAATTTGGGTCGTCGCGGACAGAGTCCAACATCTCATTAGCAATGTTCATGCGATGCTGTTTTTGGTCGCAATTGAGCAATTTTGGTACGAATTTCGCGGCGGCCCGTCTCATGCCCAAATCATTGATAAAAATCGAATGGCACGAGCCAATCGATATGTTTAGGTCCTCAGCAACTTCTCTAACGGTGATTCGACGATTGGCCAATACCATTTTCTCCACTTCATTAATTTTTTCGTCTGTTGTTGAAGTGCTCGGGCGTCCGGCACGCTTTTCGTCGTTCACATCTTCTCGGCCTTCTGAGAACATTTTGTACCACCGATAAACGTTGCTTCGGTCCAAGGTAGCTTCTCCGTATGCCACAGTCAACATTCGGAATGCATCCGCGCACTTAATTTCGTTTTTCACACAAAATTTGATACAGGTTCTTTGATCCATTTTTTTGAATAGGTAAAAATTGAAGACGATCCAAAACACGTGCAAGCAAAGCAGCTGTCAACAATTAAGTAAACATTCAAAATGGCCGAGCTTGTCGGCATAAGTGAGAGACATGAGTACCAACATAACGCCACAAAAAATCGAAATTCGAATATACGTAACTCCATGAAAATTCAAAAGTCGCGATACGTTTTGAACACACATATATATATATATATATATATATATATATATATACATATATTGAAACAACCTATACTAATGCCAAAGGTGGGACATGACATTTGAGTTCCTGCGAATGTGTGCACCATGTCAGGGGTTCAGCGTAGGGACCTCTTTAAACTGAGGCTGGATTGCCCCGTTGCACATCCAGTGACAGGCACTGTCTGAGGAACTCGCAGCTCTCCTATCTGAGTTGGCTAGGATCAGCCGCTTCCTTACTTTCCGTGATAAACCGCGAGTGAACGGGCCTCGTCCACTAAGGGTCTCAAAGGGAAGTGGGTACAATCAGTATGGGTGTATATATCGTATCAGTTCGTAGTATTATTGAATGAAGATCCGGACGGAGAGAGTGTGAAGCTTAAGGGCGTGTTTATTGGGTTTGGACGTACTCGACGGAACAAGATCCAGTTCTCGGCGATATATATACAATTTTACACGGTAAAGTAAAACGTGGCGTAATGACGGGCTATCACTAACCAAGTGTTGAGGCGACTGGCTCAACAGCACTTGAATGCTAATTCTATTCGCTATGCTTATAGCGAGCATGAACGCTCCGATTTCGGCTGCACTGCACCAACCTTCCTCCTCTATACAAGTCCGAGGAGCAGTTCTTCCCACCATGAAGCCCCCGAATTTCTCAGGAAAAAGAGAGGCAAGGCGGAGAGAATCAAAGAGGGTCTTTTTCCTTCAATGAGTGGTCGAGAGGCCTCTCTATATATGTGGCCTCCATGTGTGCATGAGGGGACGGCTAGGACAAGCCGTCCACTCTCGTACCAAGCCGGCGTCTCCTCTGGGTCGGATTTGCTTTCGTCCTCGACATTAGCGTAGGCTGGTCGGTGGCGCCAATGAGTGCTTTAACTCAAAACCCTCCCGGAAGAGTAGAGAATTGAGAGCTCAGAGTGCTTCAACGAACGCAGTGCAACGGCTAAATCTCGTGCCTTTCAATGCCGCCTTTCCTTTTTTTCTGTCTCTCAT
The DNA here is from genome assembly GCA_003439945.1 of Dermanyssus gallinae. NCBI lineage: Eukaryota > Metazoa > Arthropoda > Arachnida > Mesostigmata > Dermanyssidae > Dermanyssus > Dermanyssus gallinae. The sequence goes on from QVRM01001369.1 coordinate 501,615, forward strand.
AGTCACAGAAGAGCCTCCTTTCCTTCTTCCTCCGCTCGCTGTATCGGCGCGTTGTTGTCGTCGGGCCACAACTGCTTAGTCCATTGACGATTCGTTCTTCGACCACAAGCTACGAAGGCGTCGGATGACGCTGAATTGCCTTTTTTTTTGGTTTGCCCTAACGACAATCAAGAGACGTGTTTGTTTGAAACCTGTATATATATATAGGACAGGCCTAAAATAAAAATAAATATGACAATTAAGCGTTATCCAACGCCTTCGTAGTATCTGGTCAATAAACGCATCGTCAATCGACTAAGCAGTTATGCCCCGACAACAACGCGCCGATACAGCGAGCAGAGAAAGAAGGAGATGAGGCTTTTCTGTGACTATGAGAGACAGGGAAACAGAAAACGCGGCGGGGTTTGACAGAGTAATTTGTACTATCCATTGTTAGCCATAACCATCTTCACCTCTCGACCAGATCAATGGCTAAAAATTCAGGTTTCTGCATCTCGAGGAAGGTTTCCGCATGTCTTTTAGTTGCCCGCTAAAAACTAACGTGTAATATCTATCTGTGAAAAGTTCTCTAGAGATCTTAGTAGACACAAGTATGACGTTGCTACGGCCGGTGAGTACGGTGGATGCTTGCTCGTCGAAACTTGCTAACTTGCAGAGGCTGAGTAAACTCACATGCAGCCTCGCTGTTCAACCGTATGACATCCACAATTGTGTAAATACATAAGTATGATTAAACGTGGAAGAAGAAAGGATTGAACAAGAAGAGACTCCACAGACGACGCAACCCCAAACCGAACGACATTGTTTTACCGCCTTTAAGGAAACATACATAGAAATAATTTCAGACGGGCTCTAGCTCAACTCATAAGTGCGAACCTTATTGATCACTATTTTGAAATGCGGCCGAACAGTCGCAGAAGCCAAATATTGTATGTGCCCAGATGCGTTGCAAGGACGGAGCACATCAATCATATGTACGTCTCGACTGCGCACGTCTCTCCCCCACCAGTCGTTCCTCACCTTCTATTTCGTTCATACATGAGCTTCTTTTCTATTCATGGGACTGTATTTCTTCCTTTAAATGACGGCCTGATCACAGTAGACAACCGTAGTTTGGCCACTAGTAAAAAACGTGTAGTAGATCTATCCCACCTAACAAAGTCTTGCGAAAATAGATTAGTCTCCTTGGGGTATTCAAGATAGGTTGGTCTGGGACACACCAGGAGCTTTTGAGTAATACGCATTGGGTCAACCTTGACACGAAACCATGGGCACGAAGGCGAGTGACGATCGTTGTGCGACACACTTGGAACTTCACGCTTTTACGCAAAAGATCTTCCCCGAGCGTAATAGGCCTTTTAAAGCGGGGTTTACCCGGAAGGCTTAAAATGCCGGAACGGAACTTATCAAACCAACTATAGGTTTGAGCTTGCGATAGTCGCCCTGTTGTTTATGATTGCCATGACATGGCCCATGTGCCAAACAGCGCCTAAAACAAAAAGCCACCATTGATATATAACTCAAACGGAAGTGATGCCGCACATTGAAAAAATTGACATGAAAAAATCCGTACACGGGCAATTGCCTTACGGGAAATCTTAAAAAAAAAAAAAATTAAAAAAAAAACAAAAAAAACATGCTTCTCTAGTTTTGGGTGGACCTTAACAAGGCTACGTGTCCTGTGTGAAAAGGTGTCTTCACAAGGACGGGTCTTGCCAGACATATATCGGTCAGACACGCCAGTAGCCGCGGGTAGTCGGGTGTTAGTCGGGTGGTAGTCGGGGGTAGTCGGGTGTTAGTCGGGGGTAGTCGGGTGTTAGTCGGGGGTAGTCGGGGGTTGTTGGGGGTAGTCGGGGGTAGTCGGGGGTAGTCGGGGGTTGTCGGGGGTAGTCGGGGGTAGTCGGGGGTAGTCGGGGGTAGTCGGGGGTTGTCGGGGGTAGTCGGGGGTTGTCGGGGGTAGTCGGGGGTTGTCGGGGGTAGTCGGGGGTTGTCGGGGGTAGTCGGGGGTTGTCGGGGGTAGTCGGGGGTTGTCGGGGGTTGTCGGGGGTTGTCGGGGGTTGCCGGGGGTAGTCGGGGGTAGTCGGGGGTTGTTGGGGGTTGTCGGGGGTAGTCGGGGGTTGTTGGGGGTTGTCGGGGGTTGTCGGGGGTAGTCGGGGGTTGCCGGGGGTAGTCGGGGGTAGTCAAGGGTTGTCGGGGGTTGTCGGGGGTTGTCGGGGGGTAGTCGGGGGTGTCGGGGGGTAGTCGGGGGTTGTCGGGGGTAGTCGGGGGTTGTCGGGGGTAGTCGGGGGTTGTCGGGGGTAGTCGGGGGTTGTCGGGGGTAGTCGGGGGTTGTCGGGGGTAGTCGGGGGTTGTCGGGGGTTGTCGGGGGTAGTCGGGGGTAGTCGGGGGTTGTCGCGTTTGTCCTGGAGAGCTACTAGGTGTACCCTTATTGCCGGACGGCATTACAAAGGCACTAGCCAGTTGAAGAGATAAACTTGACCTTGCCACAGCCAGACTACCCCAATTGGGGGCTCATTGCGGCCTATTCGTTTTTAGATCTCGTTTTTCAGCCACGAGGTTAACACACCTGCTGAGAAGTTGCAACCTATTTTTATCCCCAGAGTTTCTAGAGCCATTGAATGAACTAAGCTTAGACATTTTAAAGAATACATTAAATCTTAAGCTAACCACTGTGACAAGGGATCACGTACTGCTCCCGGTCTGTTTAGGCGACCTAGGTGTGCCAGACGCCGTCATGATGGCAGGATCCGCAATCGTGTCGTCATTAACCCAGGCGGCTAACAGGGTTAAGGCATTAGTGGATAGTTATGGGTGGAATGCTAATAACGTTGAACTTAAAAGGCTGGCCGAGGGATGGTTGTCGTTATTAGATTTTTCTCCTAATGATAAGACTAAGCAGTTAGACAGCCCCTCCTACAAAAAAAACCGACTAGCAAGCTTGATTAATCGAGCACCTTCCATTGCTAAAAGAGCCAGGCTTCAAGCTGTTAGTAGTCAATGGGTTGGGGCTTGGTTACACGCCCTACCCTGTCCGCAAACTGGGACTTTTTTAGACGACGAGACAACGCGCATAAGCACAAAGCTGCGGCTTGGTGTTGAATTAGTCGTGCGCCATCTATGTCGTTGTGGTGATTTTATGGTCGCGTTGGCCCACCTTGACCTGTCATGCGCTTTGAGTGCAGGTTGGGTTAGAGAACCCGTGACTACACGTTTGCGAGAAGACAATTGTTCACTCCAAAGTGAATATATATATATATATATATATATATATACTATATTCACTCCAAAGTAAATATATATATAGCACAGTTTGTTCATCCAAAGCTGTTGGCTTTAATAAGAGCCACGATGTTCTGGAATACGCTGCATCCTCGGTGCGCGACCGGCAACAAGCGCAATTTAAAATGAATCAACATGATACTTAAGAACATCTCCCTCCGGCGATAGACAAGCAATGCTACGGATGCTAAATTTTTAATCCACCAAGTATATATATAAATATATATATTTATGCTTTTACGGAACCGCTAAGAACGTGTGATGCTAACTAAGCGTCATTCATGTGTTTCATCCATACGACGAAGAGAAAACGTCGATCAGCGACTCAACCGCGAAACTAGATGTATGATGATTTGTGTATCTTTTTTTTGGTATTTTTGCCTATGGTAGACGAAGTACGTTGCTGTTTATGACACGTTGAGTCAGAAGTGAGAAAATTGCGAAAAAGACTGCGAAAAAAAATCAGGAAAAAACATGGAAAAGAAGAGAAACGCCACAGTGGCGAAATGAAACATTCGCAAATCGCGAAAGTTCGTTGCCCGACACTAGCAGAAACGTCCACGTGCCGTCTGGTGGATCGTCTAGGCCGGTTGTCGACGACCTCGGACGACATGCTCCTTTGCCTTCGTTTGATCGATGGCAGAATGCATGAAGTGAGAATTCGAAAAGCTGCACATTTACTATAATACGTTGACCTGCCTGACGGTTGTGTTGTTGTTGCTGTCCGTCATGTTTACGCTGTTATTGGTTGCTATCATCGTCGTGGTCCCATTGTTGTAAGTCACTAGAATTCGGTACTCACCTACGACGCATCACTACCGCTTGCTGTCGCCAACCTTCAATGGGGCGAAATATTCCAACTATTCTTTGTTTCCTTCTAGGATATGTCTGGATCACCAACACTGGCCACTGGGCCGTACAAATGACTGCCAAGTACCGAACTGTAACCCTTCTAATCGGTTTTGAAGAGTGCTTACGGCCCCGTAACAGAAAAAAACAGGCGATGACAATGCGAGCACACCCTGTCCCATACACTACGAATTTCAACGCGCACATATATATGTATAAAAAACATATATATATAATTGTGTAAGCGGTGCGGTCTACCGAATCTTATTATGGCTAGTTCCAAGAACGCACCTCAATGTGTAAACTGTAAAAGGCCGCATCCGTCTCAATCAGCAGTCTGTCCTCTTCGAGCTTGCGAAATTGAAAAACGAAAGCTCTTATGGAATGTAGACTTATACATCAAGCCAATGTGCAGCTTCCTGACCCTAAATCTTTAAATGTCCTGGACACGGTGGAGTCATGCCCTCCAAATAAGCCTCAAGACATTTCTTCTAGTCAAACGGGCTCCGCTGAGGCATCCTATGCAGCTGTGGTCCGGTCCCTAGTCGTGGAGACTTCTTCAGGTCTCGAAGTTCGTGTGAATCTGCTAGGAATTTCTGAGATCTCCTCGCAAAAGCCCATGCCATCGAAGAAGTAACAACAAACTTCTATAAACGGACGTCGTCTCTGCTGAAAAAGGCACGAAAACCCAAGAACGCTGTACCTACAAAGATCAAGCAACTTCCTGCAATTGTTCAACCTTTTATTCAATTTTTTGAAGCCATCTGTCGAAGTGTCCATAGAAGGCTGCGACCAGTCTGAGTAGATTCTTTGTGGCGATCTCTCCGCTTTTATCTGCATTTTTAACCTAAGGGTACAAATTCTTGTCAGCCTAAATTGACTCTCGCTTACTATTTTTAATGCTAGATTTTATACTCTCTGATCCACGGAGCTGTTCTAATATTTCTAGTTGCGAGGACTGGCACGACCTCCCCCCTGACTAGCTCGTTTACAACAATACATCTTAATGCTGGTACGGAGGGATTAAAAATCGGGACAACACGAGCACCTAAGCAGCGTACTCTGTGATGAGTGGTCATCCGTAGATGTAGCAGTTATAAGTGAGACTTGGCTCAAAGGTATCAATGCCCCTCTGCTTGCCGTTGACGGCGTCAGCTTAGTGCCATCCACTTATAAAACGCCTACGTTTGGAGGCGGTCGGAATCTATGTACGTACCACCTGTGTGATTGTATCCACGGTAGCGCTTGATGGGTGTGTTTAAGCTCGTCGTATACATCTTCGGAAAGGGTCCGAGTTCCGAAGGTTCGAAGGTTATCTGATTGGGTTTTACTCGAGTAGCACTGTACAAAAGGATACTCTTCTTTACCTATTAGATAATATTCTACCATCTAATTCTTTACTTCCGTGTTTGCTTCTTGGTGATTCGAACGTCAACTTGCTCGCTAGCCCCTCGCCGTTGAACTATATATCTTTATTTACTAGCAACGACCTAATGCATATCATTAATCGTCACGAGGTCTCTTTCTAGAACTTGCCTTGATCATATTGCAGTTAAGGGCTGTTCTACATTTTCTAAAGTTCACCCAACGACTTTAAATACGTAGTCATCCTCGGACCATTTTCCTGTTTTCGGCTTCTTGCCCAAATGCGGAGAAACATCGACGACGCTTCAGGCTGCTACTTCCAACTTCACCCGGGTTTACGACGCTGCTGGTGTGGGTACCTTTTTGAATCGCCTAAGCGACATTCCTTGAAGCGATCTCTATAATTCAACTGATGCTAATTTAGCGTTTGAAAATTTCCAACAAACCCTTCGGGGTATTTATAACACATCATTCAGTCCACGCCGCATAGAGCGTACGGATGCGTTAAAAGTTGACACGTTTGTGTTCTTGCCAGGACTGCGTCGCGTAAGAAGGCATGCTGAAAAAATGAACATTAGGCACAGAAAAATTAAGGAACTTTTGGCCCCTTTAATGACGTTTTTTTCAGCTTTCGCGCTGTAACTGAGGTGGCCTCGATAGTATTTAAGCAGAAACGGAGCTGGAGCTGCGGTGCAACGAGACTTCCTGCTGAACTTATAAAAATTGCTACTCCATACATTGGTGGTCCTCTTACGCATATAGCGAAAATTTCATTCGCATCTGGAGCGTTTCCAACCGCCCTTAAGGCTTCTTTTGTTATCAGCCTGGTTGACTGCATCTCAAAGCTATTCGAGAAGCTTGCTCGTTTGCAACTGGAACGCTCCCTCGAATCGTGCAGCTTTCTACCGCCTAATCAATTTGGATTTCGTCACGGTCGGTCCACGAGCCTGGCACTCGCGCATCTCTGGCTTCTTCAAATCTCGCAGAGCCTTGGGTGTTCTGCAAGTACAGTCGAGTGGTTTAATTAATTCCTTTCCTCTTGTAGTTTATCCGTATAGAACAAGTGGTTTCCTTCTGGAGATCTGTTAATATTAGAGCTCCACAAGGATCGGCGCTAGGGCTGCTTCTTTTCTTGACCCTCATTAATTTTATTCAGCATACAATTGAAAAAAGAGGACATTGGTAAACCTTTTTGCCGATGACACTACTTTTGTATGGGATTAACTCTCCAGCGCTCGATATAACGCGCTCACTATCCTAAGCGAAGTAGGTACTCAAAAATCTTTAATTATTCCGAACTCGTTGTTAATGCTTAAAGACCAGCCTCACTCTGTTTCGCTCTCCTCAACTAAAGTTGCAGGCGGATCTTGATCGGCTTTCTTCATAATTCGGTCCAAAGTTTTCGTCAACTACTAAATATTTGGGCCTCACCTTACACGATGGTTTAAGTTGGCGCGCTCATATTGATCATATTACACCCAAATGTTATGCAGTTATATCGGCCTTGCGACGTTTGCGTTGTATAGGAGTTCCGTTGAACGGTCTAATATTGATCTACAAAACTCTGTTTGTGCCGATCCTCACATACGGCATTCTCTTGTGGGGAGGTGGTTATGATCACGTTCTGCGTCGGGCTCAGGTAATGCATAACGATGCTCTGAGGGCGATATCTGGGATGAGACGTAGCCAATTTGTTAGAGATATATGTTGTAGTATATAAGAGCATATCCATTGATATGCTGTATCGTCTTCAAGTAGCTACTTTCGGCTTCAAAATCAGTTATAGTTTAGTACCTGCTGAGGTTGCCTTCTCTCTAGTCTCTCAGTGGCGGAAAACCTCGCGACGGGCCACCATTTTTGTGATACCTCGCGTACAGAAAAGATCTAGCATCCAATCTCTTGTATACAGACTGCCCGTCGTGTAGGAGAGTATCCCGCATAAAATCCGTTACTTGAAGTTTCTGACCTGTTTTAACCGAGACGTCAAAAGATGGCTTTTTATATCCGAATACATGACTGAAAGGGAGGATTTACTTAGGTCGATGGTCAATTGTGTGCTTCTTTGCCTTGTGTGCCAGTATAGCCAATCATATGGTCTAGGTATTAACTTCTGCTTTTATTATATTTTTTTGTCTTTTTATCCCCAAACCCTTGTACCACTTTTCATAACGAGAACTTAAGCATGTCAATATATGCAGTTCCGTAAATAAACCATGTCTGACTTGAAATGAAAAAAAAGAATATATATATATATATATATATATAATTATGGTGGTAAGGGTGTCTACAAGGAGGGCCGCCATACTTCAGAAAGTCGTAGAAACTTTTAATAAACATTGACGGAAATGTATTGTTTAGAAGAGAAATTATTAATTTTTGTTTTGTGTGCTTCATCAAAAGTGCGGCAATAAAACGAGTGTTCTAAATTCGGCGTGTTTGGAAAACAATCCTGCCTCGCTAAATCCTAATCCAACTAACAAACTAGCGGAAGGAATGTGTTGTATTAAAAAAACACAAAAACTCAACCTCTGGATGTTTAGTTTTGAGCGTTTATGTTCAAACCTTGGAACATTTTGATTAATTAGTGCAATCCTTCAGGAAATGTGTCCATTACGGTTGTCGGGAAGAAACGCAAAACTAAAACTAAGATTGCATTTGCTTGGACAAACAGCTCACTCGTGTTACTCGTAGAATTACATGAAACGTTTATCATATTACAAAAACTGCTCTGAATCTCAGTGAAGACCGTGGCTTCAGAGGTGACTGATTGCCCAGCCTCAATTGGATAGCTAGTTGAAAACACAAAAACTTGCCTAAAAATGACGACCTGACGCATTGATTAGTGCAGACTTCAATTCTTAGCTGGCAGATTCAGAACTTGGTCCTATAATACTGCCTGCATTTACCAATCTACCTACTTTTTGCTCTACATAACTGTGTTATTTGTTTTTTGAATAATTTAATCTTTTATTCATTTTCGGGCCAATAAATGGAATACCCAGGAGACAAAGATCAGCATTCCGAGGTCAAAAAGCGCCGAAGTCACTCGAATTATTTGCGGCGTGTATGAAGAAGGTGTCTTAGACGAGCCTACAGCACGAAAATGGTTAAATAGCGAACTTTAAAGGCGACTGTTACCTGAACGATATGCCTCGCAGCTTGAACCTTCTGAATTCGATGAAGAAGGTCTCAAGGTGCTTTTGAAAGATGACGTTCGCCAAGCAATTCGTAAATCAGCCGAAAAAATGGACTGCAGTACGATGACAATCTCCTACCATCTTCAATTCATTGGGGTTATTTAAAAACTTGGAGCTTGGGTGCCTCACGAGCTCAACAAAGAAGAAGAAGAAAAACGCCATTAAAATGCGACTCGGTTCTACCGAATCTTCACGGGAGATAAAGAATAATAATTAAGATAAATAGTGCCTATACGTCAATATGAGGCAAAGAGAAGAGTGGATGGCTCCAGGAAATACGCCGAAGTCAAGAATTAAGTAGGAACCCAAAGATGTATATGATCTGTGGCTATTCGACTGAAAGGACCCGATCGACAAGGCCAAACCATACTGCTTCACGACAACGCCAGGCTCCATATTGCACAAGTCGTCAAAACCGCACTCCAAGAGCTCGAATGGGGGGTTCATCAGTACCCACCGAACTTTCCGAACCTTGCGCCGACCGATTATCACATTTTTCTCTCCAAGTAGAATCATATGAGGGATGTTACCTTCGACGACGAAGTGGACATTAAAAACTGGATCAACAACTTATTTGACTCTAGACTAAGCTGTTTCTGGGGGAACGGAATCAACAAATTAGTCGAGATGTGGGTGGAGGTCGTAAGCAGTAACGGAGAATACGTTATTGATTAATTACTTGTTGTAATTTTTATTTTTGTTTAATAATTTTTTTAATAAAAACGCTACAAACTTATATAGAGTAAAGGCAATAAACACAACATAAGGTTTCACTAACAAAGTGCCTCAACAATGATAGTCCTCTTTATTTTAAGTAAATTACACTTTATATATATATATATATATATATATATATAGGGTCTCTCAGAATTCGTCCAACAAACTTTAGGTTCTAGTACAACTCGGGGAAAAGATCATGTTCTCTAATGGAACATGAGACGAAAATGTCTTCTTTTGTAGTAAGAGCAAAATTACTGAAACTTGATTTAATAAGCTTTTTATGCTAACGTACCTTCACTAAATCTGCAATTGCGAGAGCCCCAGACATCTTATCTTCAAGCCGATCATACCTGCGTGTTTAGAGGAAATCTTGAACTGTTGATTTGCACTTTTCTTCTTAGCTCAAAGCAGAACAAATGTTATATTAAGAATAATGTCCAAGAAGCGAAATTCCGTTCAAATCTTATATTTTGGCATTCACGCTCAGTTACCATTTTTATAAGCTATTTCTGTCCCCTTGTTTCATTAAAAAAATATTATCTCGTCGAATTGTACTAGACCCCAAAGTTTGTTGGACGAATTATGGAAGACTATATATATATATATATATATATATATATATATATATATATATATATATATATATATATATATATATATATATATATGTAAACACAAAATAATTATAATAACCAAGTATACCACTGTAACAATCAATGATAAAATAAATTCGCAGGTAATCTCTAACAGTGTACGAAAATAACTTAACTTGGCCCACCTGGGGCTATTCAAAGGCGGTTCGGCACCTCCGCTAAGTACGCTCATTAGCTCGTTAACAGCGCGAGCTAATAAATAATTCGTGTTATCGCATACTGATCGCGGCGCGGAAGGGGCGGTTGAGCACGTGACAACGGTCGTCCGCCGTCAATCACCGGACGATCGTTGGGTGGTCGTAAATGCGAGACCAAGGTGCGATAAGAGCGCCTTCGCGCCCTGGCCACACAACATCTACACAATGACCTCGCGGTCGAGACACTGAGTGGGCACTGAAAAGGCACTGCTAACTGGGGCGCCATCACAACAACTTCGCGCTGGACTAGGTCTCAATTGCGTTGTCACCTGGATCAACAAAACATTATATAGCGCTAACAACAACAACAGCAACAAGAGAATAAAGAAGGATAAAGGACAGCCTGATATGTGCCTCGTTCCGTTGCACAAAGGTGGTCGGCCGTTATCACCATAGCTCGCTATCACATCATTGCGGTGTTTACAAACAACGCAAGCCTAACTAGTGTTTCAGAAACCTACCTAGAGCAAACAACGAACTTATCGGAGGAAGAGTTAGCAGGTCTGCCTCTGTCGTAGGTGACTTTCAAGAAACTCCACGCACGAAAGACCACCTTTACTTACTTCACACACTGCGCCACTAACTTGTCGACAATGTTTATTTGTGCGCCATATGTATATATATATATAAATGGAATTAAGCCGTACAAAATACGTTTACAGCTACTGTACAAGAAGAGTAAGTCGGGCTGGCGAGTCGAGCGAAAAAAGAGAATAATAATAAAGGGTGGCGTCATTTGCTGTTAGTTCGAATCTTCACTGGACGAGTCATCACTGGAGCCGCTATCCTCTCCGTCCCCGCTGCTGTCGTCGCTGCTATCCTCCGCCGAGCTGCTACTGTCCTTTACTTCGATCGGGGCATCCTTTTGGGGACTGCCGGTCAAATCAGTGTTAGCCATCGTTTGCGACTGCGCTGCTGCCTCAACGGGCGATGTGTGTGTATCAGCTTCATCACCATCATCATCATCACGGTTGTTTTTGTTGTTATTGGTCTCGTCGTTGTTGTTGTTGTCCTCCTTCTGCTGATTATCTCCGTCGTTGTTGTCATTCTCGTCTTCATCATGGTCTTCGTCGTCGTCGTCGTCGTCGTCATCATCATCATCATCAGCTCCATCACCATCATCTTCATCAGACGAGTCATCCTTGGCAGGTTGCGGCGGCGCTTTCTGCTGCTTAGAACTGCTGCTACTCTTGTTAGACTCATCAGGAGCGGCTGGTTCCGCCGTATCAACGGCGCTGCAGTCGGAAACAACATTCATATTGTCATGATCACGATTACTATTACTAATAGTATCATTGTTATTATCGTCATCGTCGTCGTCGTCGTTGTTGTTGTTGTTACTGTTGTCGGGGTTATTCGTCGTACGGCCTCTGTCATGGCCTTCAGATGCTTCGTCCTCGGACGATGTGCAGTCGGCGGCACTCGAGTGTCGCAATTCGATGTCACTCTCAGATTGAGACTCTTCGTCAGCATTCCGGCTTAGTACGACCTCATCCTCGACCTCTTCGCTGTCTTCCGAGAGTCCTCGACGCTCGGACTGATCCTGGGGTCTACGTCCTCGGCGTTTGCTGGTCGCTTCAAGATGCGCCTTGTACTCGGCGGCTTGGTCGGGGCTAAGCGTCTTGAGAAAGTCGGCCACTTCCTCGTAGTAGACGCGATTCAGTTCCGACGCCTTAGTCTTATATTCGGCTTTCTTTTCAGCGGACAACGCTGTCCACTGCTTAGCCACAACGCTTATAAGCACTTTCGGTTGATTCGTGTCCCGTAAGCGCTGCATGACTTCGTTCGTAAACACCGAATAGCCACTCCTGCAGAAATAATGTACTCACCGGTTAACTCAGGGAGTGGCTCAAAACCTGATCTGATATAAATGGTAAGACACTGTTGACGCCGTCTCAACGAAATCAGAACTAGAAAGTCTAAAACCAAGCATTGTTGACCTGTTAATGCTCGGAAATATGCCGAACTGTTGGTCAATCAATACCAATATGACTACTTGCACTTTACATGTGGAAAACAGCAACTCTGTGAAATGACGATGAAAGGCGTGTACTCACATGGGAGGCCGTTTTGGTTCGCCGGGAAGTGCTTTGCGCTTCGGTACTCGTGGTGCCCTCTTAGCCTTCTCTTTGGAAAGCTTTTCTTGACCCTTCATTTTTGAATTTTCCTTCTCTCGGCGTTCTTCGTTGACCATTTTGGCGCGTTCTCGCCAGATGAGACGATCTTCGTGACTCAGATCTGCGTATTGCTTTGTAAGAACGCGGTACAACTGTAACATATCATCCAACGCGCACCCGTCAGAAATCAGTAGAACTCTATAATGCCTTTCGTATGATGATGAATGATCATATCGTACAACACTAAGAGACTCCGAGTCTGCTGTTGCAATGTCTCTGGAATGTAAATGTTTATTGTTTGTAAGAGCTTTTGATCTATTTATTACACACTAATATACTACTACTACTACTATTTTATTAAATACTACTTTTGAAATTATTTGAGTAAATACGAGCTTTATTGAAACTCAGATAACTCCATATACAATTGTCTGTTCTACGTGCAAGCTCGGAACGCGTCTGAAATGAGTTTATAATTGTTTCGGTGACTGTTCATATTATTAATATTACAACAATGACTCTTTCTCTCAAGGCCCCCGATACATGACCGGAGCGCTTGATTTGAATAGTTTAGCCAAGGTTCGGTACAAGGTATCGGTACAAGGTTCGGTACAAGGTTCGGTACTACCTCATAATCCGGCTTGCCCGGATAGTCTTCCTTTAACCGCGCAAACTTCTCCTTTTTATAGAGCTCGAGCGGGGTGATTTCGTCGGTGTCCTCATCACACTTCTCTGTTGGAATCCGAATCGTCTGAATGGTTTTCCTGTAATGAGAGCATGCGCAAATCTTTAAGCAACCTAAAGATACTTCAGTCAGTAAAAATATTCGTATTTTAAGTTTAGTTAGTATATATATATATATATATATATATATATATATATATATGGTACGTTTATGAAGCGTATCTACACTACTGGTGTAGTTTATTTTTTCCGCATCCCCTGTTTTGGAGACTTGGAAAGGCATCTAGAGAAAATCAGCATTAGGTTGCATACCACTTGCTAGGTGATTGGTCTTATCGGTAGTACCAGAGACGTGTTGTTTGGACAAATAATAATTAAATGATTAACAACATTATAGACAGTACAATTATTGGAAAAAGGCTAAGCCTATAATGTTGGTGCGTGCTTTCTTTACACCGAAAGTAGGAAGGGAAAGGGGCCAAAGTCGCTGATGCTTAGAATTATGGCCACCTTCCGTATTCCTGGTTAAAAAATTAAATGACAAACCAGAATTCGTAGATTTTTGATGCTAGAAAAAGACACGCAGGCGACTAAATGTACAACTGAATAAAATGATTGTCTGAAAAAACATACTTATATATATATATATATATATATATATATATATATATATATATATATATAATATTTCAATGATCAGTGAACATGGAGGTGTGATTAAGCGTGTCATAAACCAATCTGTGGGCTTTTTAAAATATGTTAAATTTGCTAAACGTCCTGTTTTGTATATTTCCGCTCCTTGTCCCATTGAAAAAATTGTACTAGACCCCAAAGTTTATTGGACAAATTCTGGGAGACCCTATATATATATAAATATATAGCTAGAAGACAACTTGCATGTCTTCTTCTAGTATCAAAAAATCTACGAATTCTGATTTATCATTTAATTTCTTGACTACGATTACGGAAGGTGGCCATGATTCTAAGCATCAGCGGCTTTGCCCCTTTCTTTTCCTTTTTTCAGTGTAAAGAAGAAGAATAGAAGAAGACATGCAGGCGACTAAATATATAACTGAATAAAATTATTATCCGAAAAAACATATAGATTTATATATATATATATATAATTATGTTTTTTCGGATTTCCCGGGCCAACTAACTTTGGGGTCTACTGTAATTGTTTCCACTGAAACAAGAAGCGGATATATAAAACAGGACGTTTAGCAATTTTAACATAATTTCTAAAGCCCATCGATTGGTTTATCACACGCCTAATCACACGTCCATGTTTACTGATCGTTGAAATCACAAGAGGTCTTTGAATGGGAATAGAACTACTTTGATCGATAAATAAACCTTCCTGCAATACATGTAGATTTGTGTTAATTTCTGTCTAAGCAGAAATATATATTTGAGGGTCCCGCCGTAAAGACTTAAATCAAAAGCCCCCCGCTTTTTAAATAACCCCACCAGCGCTATGTATCATATATATTCAATTCAATTATATATATATATATATATATATATATGTATAAGCCAAACAGCTGATACGTATTGGTGATTGGGTTATTTAGTAAGCGGAAGGTCTTTCCATGTAGGTCTTTACGGCGCGATCCATAAATATTTAAGTAATGTAGTAGAAGAAAAACGGTTGTGATTTTGGCCATCAGACATCTTCATCAATACCAGTAGCTTAGAACGAAAAAAAGGAGGAGGAAACTCACTTGGGCGCTTTATCCTCGACGGGCATCATGCCAGAAGCGACAGCGCTACCGTCCTTGTCGAGCTGTATTTTGCGTGCCTTGGGTTGATTAGAGGCGAGCTTTGCGTCGTAAGCGGTCTTGATGGTTTTGGCCGATTCGTTTAGCAGTTTTCGGTGGTCTTCGGTGAGCAGCTGCCACCGCCTGAGCATCTCCGACATCGCTTCCTTAGAGGTGAGATTTGACGACTCGAGTTCGACGTGGCAGATCTTCGCGAAAAGTGCATAGCCGTTACTCGGTCCTTTTTCCAAGGGTGGCGCCGCCGCCGCGGACGCCGCTGTCGACACCTTGTTCAGAGCCGACTTCACGTACGCGCGGACTCGCTCCTCCAACTTCTTCAGGTCCAGAGCGGGCGGTGTGTCAACCGCGGATGACTGAGATGGCGAGTCTTCCTTGACCGATTCGAGTTTTTTGCTGGGCGTCGAAGAAGCGACAGGCGGCGTAGGCGCCGTCGAAGTACCAGGAGTCGTAGCGCATGCTGCAGGGATGGGCGAAGCTCTTTTGCCCTGATTAGCTTCGGGATGATCTCTGAAGAATTTTTCCAACTTCTTTTGATAGTCGACCATGTCGAGATCGAACTGAGACTTGAGCAGTTGCTTCTTTTCCTCGCTCAGCGTGTGCCACTTATCCGTAATCTGCTTCGAGGCCTCACTGTGGCTAAGGTCCGGATAGCGTTCCTTGACGACCTTCAGCTTATCCACAAGATACCTTTTACGATAAACAAAAGGAATTTAATCAAATAGAACATATCATGGTCATGAACATAATAAATGTACGTTATATATATATATATATATATATATACATCTATAAATAGGGTAACCCACTGCTGACGGAGGATCTGCAAGTGCTAAACAAAAATTAGTCAGGCAGGAATTCATGGAACAGCAGCTATGAGGAATGCTGGGTGGAGGGGCTAGCGGGATGAAACTTCGGCATTGAACTACGGCCTTTGCAGCCCACGGAATTTACCACGTTCTGTGCAACGTAGAGGGCTTCCATAAACCACAGAATTCATGTTGTTACAAACAATACTGGCAAAACGCTAGATTGATTCTTGTGTCGAAACACTATGATGTAACATATACGCACTTACCCAGCCCGGGTGTTAATAAAAAAAAAGATATATATATAAAGCTTATTCTTAGGAAATTTTTCAAATTGTTACATTGTCCATTATTAGGAGGAGATAGCGAAGACATCTTGATTTAGAAGAATTAAATCTCAAATAGGTGTCTCATTCTTCGAATAGCCCTCACGCTCAATGAGTGAATTTTTTTTATTAAGGTGAATAGAATAGAGTAGAGCACAATGGTACAATATAGATTGCGGTTCCTTGGTTTCTTGGATAGCGAATTATTGTTTGCAAAGTTATTAAGGTTTTAATGCTGGACATGTTTACCTTTGAATTTTCCTGTTAATTTCGTAGAAAGTTTACTATACACTCGCATGTAGGTTATAACAAGAACTGTTTATGGCAAACACAGGACAAGCAATGAAGAAGGTCTTGGTTTTTATGTGAAATTGCGGCCTTTAGTAGAAAACCGAATGACCGTGAGCAATAACAACCCCAAATATGAAAGAGCCATTCATTCAAAATATACCCAATAAAACCAATCGTATTTCTTTAAATATTAGGGTAGTGTCAACAAGTGTTAGTGAAAGTCACTTGGTTAATGTTTGGGCTGATATAATGAAAACTACCCTATAGGACCTTATATCTAGTTCCATAAAAGTTAAATGAAACATGTCATTTTTATATTCTAAGAATAACAGTACCAGAACTGCCAGTAGAAGTTTTAAAAACTATTCTTTCGAGAGTATAGATCCAACATCATGGGGCGCTAACACACAATGACACTGCGGAGGGCGCATTGCCTAAATGTTACTTTTAGCAATAATAATAATATTATCTTCTTAATATGCCAATTCTGTTTAATTCGCCGGCGGTGATTGACTCGCAACGCGGAACTCTCCTCGCAATAGATCGCTATCTTCAGTTTCCCTGTGGAACGGATCCATTGTCGTGCAATAGCTCACTTTGCAAAATACTGTCCAGCCAGCCAGCCACATCGACATCACTCATCCATGATTTCACTGCCACACTTAAGCAAAGCCAAGGCATTTAGGTAGGAGGAATGGACTGAGGGTGTATCAGGCAAACAAGCAGTAGCGGGATAGGTCGAGGTTTGGGCTAACGCACTCGGCCTTACGTCTCAGGAGCCTGCATAGGCAGGTTGATGGTTATGACATTTTGGCCATCCGCGTTATCTTCGACCGGGATGGAGATCGCCGGCGGGGTCGATGTAAGAGGCTGTTTACGACGTCGCTCGTTTCTCATATTCCATAACTGCCTAAAACGTAGCGATATTGTTCACTCATAGTACAATTCTACATCACAGTTTTATGACAAAGCTAGTCGTTCATTGTCATAGTCTGTAATGCTGCTGCATAATCTTGCTCAATGGACTTTAACATTCTTCTACCTAAGCTTTTAGGCAAATGCACAATAGGTAGGGTGAAATAATTCAGCATATACAAAACGTAGTCTTCGTCACAGATACTAAGTGTAACAATAAAAGCATTAATAACGTTAGCCTATAACGGAACAATGAAAAACACGACTTACTATAATAATGATATAGCTATCTATAATACAACATACAATGCAGGAAGTGATCATAATTGGGTAGGAGTGAGCGGGAAGAAGGAGAAGAAGCCGGGGCGCATAGTTGTACAAAAGATATGTTTGAATAAACACAATAGGCGCAAAAAGCAGAATACATAAAACAGCTCTTAGTGGCAAGTAGAGAACGGCTGGTAGACGAGATACATAGGAACACTAAGGACGCATATGACAATTGCGGTAAGACAGGGAAGAGAGTTCAATAGGGGAGGGGAACAAGGGAGATGGAGTGATCAAATAAATAGGGCAATATTGAAGCGGAAAAGTGGAGTAAGGAGCAAGTCAACAAAACAAGTCTTATGCAGGCAAGTGGAAATTGACGATGAGTTCCGGATCGAGTTTGGTAGGTATATATAGAAAGGAAAAGCGGACAAGTGGCGGAGTAGATGTATACGATAGTTCAAGAGCAAGTGGGCTATTGGAAGATGCCAGGACAGGGATGTTTGATACAAGGCATTAAGTATAAGGAGGGACAAAGTACAGAATGCCGAGCTTGTGGGCTAGGAAATGACTCAATCGAACATATTATAAAAGAGCGTACATCCGTGGGGGGAGCAGAGATATAGACCTGTCGGAGGCCCTAGCTTTAAGCCCAAATGTTAGAAAGGACCAGGCCGATATCACAAAGAAAAGGTTGTCCTAATAGAAGGCAAATACGCAGTCGCTCTAAGGGCCTCTAATATAAAAGCGTGATATGTGTATTTAGGTATACACGTCAAACGAATAATAAATCAATCAATAATTCGCGATACCCTACTGAATTTTGCAGAGCGTCTATATAAATGAATCTCGACGTGTATTCCTTGTCAAGAAACGCCTCCAGAATAGGCGTCCTTAGTTTAAAAATCCAATCAGCAAGCGCGTTGGCTGTGGAGAGTATCACAAATAACTAAATGCATATCGAACTGGTATGAAGTTTTGCTCGTACCTCATATAAGGTGTCAGCGGTTTTTTGGGTAACTCGGGATGTTTGGGGGTCTTGCGAGTGTCCCGCTCGCGGCCAGCATTGCTGGTTGGTGTCACGACGCTCTCCGTCGACGTCTTAATCAGCTCCTGCGTATCTGCGAGCAGCTCAGACAGCGTGCGGAATCGGCGTACCTTTTGACTCAGCTGCAATTATATAATAGAATAGCAGAACACTTTTATTAGCCAATAAATGGGGGGAGGAGGTATTCTAAAGTTACAGTTCTTTAGCAAACTTGACAGATTAGTAAGTCCTTGCCTTTCTAGTACATGTAGTACAGTAGGATGGTCTAGGTATGCCGTGTTAGTAAGAGAACTTAGTCTCTTATAAATACGTGGACGTCTAATCACACCTTCGGTTGATTGCCAATTACCCGCTCGACACCAGTCGACGAGTCAAGCCATCTGCGAAAAGCGCTCTCAGAAGCAGATACATCAAGCGGCATAGGTAATAGTCAACCAGTATTTACCCTTATTTGTAATAGTCGACCAGTGTTTGTTAGAAAATGACTACATTAAAGCAAAACAGAAGTTGAAGATCATACGAGATCACGCCACTCAGGACATATACGATTATTTGCGGCAATATCATCGAACAACCTGGTTTAGCTTCTATAAACGGAAAGTGAGGTAAGACCCTCACGACCGCATACCTCAGTCCATTTTGTGCGGCAATCAACAGCAGAGTATTTTGCAAATGCAATCTCGCTCCAATCAAGTCGGCTTTCCATCATGTCGAACTGAGTGTTATCCGGGGCCAGGATGGCGTTCTTCATGCGCTCAGTCAACACCATGAGGTCGAGTGGACTCCAGCAGCTAGAGCTGGCCGCAAGCGGAGCCGCGTTGACAGATGACGAACCGTTGACAACGGGCGCGCTGACGATGGCGGCTGCCGGGACGTTGGGCTGTACACGCTGTTTCTTCGCCTCCTGTAGAGCTGCTTGTTCCATTTTTCGCTTTAGCTCCTGAAGTGCTCGCACTTCCTCTGCCTTTTTAGTCTCAGCAACCAGTTGTTGTTGTTTTTGTTGCTGTTGCTTCAGCTGTTGTTGTTTCAGCTGTTGTTGCTGCTGTTGTTGTTGTTGCTGCTGCTGTTGTTGTTGTAGGAGTTGCTGCGCTTGTTGGTGAAGCATCTGTCGTACCTGTTGCTGCTGTTGGTGAAGTGCTTGCTTGTGTTGCTGCAGAGCTTTCTCGCTCGCTGTGCTCTGCGAAACAAGCCCGCTCTTGATGAGATCATTAAGTGTGAGTCCGTTTAAGGGATCCTTGATCTTCTGCAAGATGGCGCTCTGCAGAACGGCAGCCATTGCAAGGGTGGTGTCAACGCTACCCACAGCGGGTAAGCCGGGTAGCGTAGGCGTCGTCACGGGAGGAGCTGGGGGAGCTGGCGGAGCAGGTGGAACCGCTGGGGGAGTCGCAAGTCGGCGCTGCTTATTCTCCGCAATATATTTCGTCGTTCCCGGCGGTAGTTTAAAAAAACCCGCCCCGTTCGGTTGTTTGAGCTGTGCGTTGTTGATCTCCATAGGCGACGGCAGTTTTTTGAAGAACATACCGGCGTCAACAGCCGACGCCTGTGCTGTTGATGTTGGCGACGCTGCTGCTGCTGCCGTTGAATTCGTAAGAGCAACGGCAGGCGTCGCTTGAGATGTTGGAACGGATGTCGGTACTTGTGCTGTCGTATGTGAATGTTGAATCGACAAATCAGCTGTCGATGACTTGTTCTTCCCTGCGATGGGTATGATATTTGTGCCGAGAGTCTTAAGCAGCTTTTGAAGCTCGGCAGACTGCCCCGATTGCTCGGGGGCTGGTGTTGCCGGTTCTGCCAAGGGCGTGATGGTTAACCCAGGAATGCTGCGAGACAAAACTGCTGTCTGGTTGGAAGTCGACTGTTGTTGCGGTGAGGTTTCCAGCTTTGGGATTTTAGCTTGCTTCGCCAAAGGAATAGTAGACATGTCATCTGAAAATATGTTTTTAAGTCAGATAATGTCCATTAATAAAACTGTGATGCCCTGCTATCGCAGCTAAACGAGTTCTCTAAGCATATTTATATATATATTTTTTCTAAGCATATTTATATATATATATTTTTCTAAGCATATTTATATATATATATTTTCCAATCAAACAAGGTTTCAGAAAAGTCTTCTTTCGGAGTGAGAGTAATATTACTAAAATCCGTGACACCAGTGTTATTGCCCGACATACGAGCACAAAATATGCAATTGCGAGACACGGTCGTTTAAGAGATAATTCCCAAGAATAAAGTTATTTTTTAGCTTTCACACAAAATACCTCGTTACGACTAATCACAGCGCTCAAAGCAAATACATTCAAGCAAATGCTTAAGATTTAGGCAAATAATATTTCATGACGATCATTAGTTAATCACTTCTGAAATATTTCTGTTACACCCTGTAAATATATATATATATATATATATATATATATAGAAACGGCTAAACCAAGGTCACAAATGGTACAATTTGATAGACTGACGGATTATGTAGAGGTAGAGCCAACTTGAAACACATTAAGCACAACCATATGCGTTTAGTATATCTTTTGAGTACACACACAAACGTGTGTCCAAGCCGCCTCAGCCCTGGAATTCTGTTTAGGCAAATTGCGTAGAAAATACACTGGTGCATACTTACTCAGCGTTTCATTAGGGGTTTGGAAAAGTTGGTTATTGGCCAAGACGGCGTTAAGCGACATGCGCATTTCGTTGAGCGTCTTTTTTTCGCGAGCCTCGCGTTGTCTCATGGCCTCGTGACGCCGCCTTTCTCGGCGCTCCTCTTTTTCCCTTCGCCGCTGCAGCTCCTGTTGGCGCTGTAGCAACAACATGAATTGTACACCTTCGCCCGCTGACAGCTGTTGCTGTTGCTGCTGCTGCTTCCGAGACTTCTGCTGCTGTTGTTGTTGTTGTTGTTGCTGCTGCTGCTGCTGTTGTTGCTGTTGCTGCTGCTGAAATTGCGGATAGTCGTTGTTGTTGTTGTCGTCGTCGGAGAGATCTCCATCATCCAAAACGATGACCTCGTCTATTTCAGGTTTCTTTTCGCATTTGGCCTCACGCTTTTCACTACGTTGCCACTGACCGCGGAACGATAACGACGCCTTGCCGTCATCGTTGCTTCGACTCACGAGACCGGTCCCGGCTCCCTGTTTTCCTTGTCGTTCGCCATTTTCGAGCGAGACGGCCGTTCCTGAGGACGATTCGTTCGCTGCCACGGCCGCCGCCCCCGTGGCTAATGCAGACGATGGTGGCGTTGCAGAAGGGGTCAGCGTTGTAGTATCCTGGCCGCCATCCCGGACACGCCGCTCACGACCGCCCCATTCATTTTCTCGATCTTTCTCTCGATAATGATGTTCTCGATGATTATTCTCCTTTTCCTTGTCGCGATCAACACTAGCCGTCTTTTCAGCCTTGTCGCGGCTCTGTCTGCGTTCGGAACGCTCGCGGCTGCGATTCCGCTGCTCCCTGTGATTGTGATGATGATGGTTATGATTGCTTTGAGACTGGGAATCGCCATCCTGCTTCTTTTGCTGCTCCCGTTCACAACGAACCCGATCTTTACTTTTGTCGCGGGAATGTTCTCTGTTACGGTGTCGGTCGCGTTGTTGTTGTGAATCTCTGTCACGTTCTTTGTCTCTGCTAGATTTATCCCCACGACTCCGCTCGTCCTGCCGATTACGGCTTCCGCCATTTCGGCTGCCGTGTTCCTCTCTCGTACTGGCATGTCGGTCTCGGCTGTCACTGTTTTTGTCGCCGCCCAGACAGTTGTCAGCGGGAATTACAATAACCGGTGGTGACTCACTTCCCTGCTGCTGCGGCTGCACGACCGTTCCCACTGAACGGGCCGGTGACTGGTGCGGCTTGCTATGACTAGAACTCCGCTCACGGTTGTCAGCACGAGACGCGCTTGAAGGCAACGGCGATGACGCCGACGGCGAGGATGGTGCGGAACGATCGTCCTTTCGCGGCGAGCGACTACCTGACGCCGAGCCGTTCGAGTTTCGCTGGTGCCTGTGCTTCGGCGACTTCGCCGCGATGTCGCCGCGACCAAGGATGTCTTCAAAGCTGAGGGCGCTGTTCCCATTGGCGGTGGGAGAAGCTGCGGGAGACGCGTGTGAGATCTTGGGGATGCGAAAAAACTGGCCCTGGTGGGCTGAAGGCTTCTGCCGTCCGCTACTGGCGCTTCCTTCTTTGGACGCCGACGATGAAGCCGAAGTACTCCCGCCGTTCGTCGCTGTTGTTGTCGAAGTGTTACCAGTGCCCGTTTGTCCGTTAGCCTGATTAGCGAACGCTGCTGGCTGAAATATAGACAAGTCAAACACAACAAAAAGCCGGTTAGTAGGTGAACAAGTCACATGCATCATGGCTACTCTGCAACACGCCAACACGCAACGACCTACAATGGCAAAATGGTATTTAATCATCATACCTAGGCGTAGAAAAGCGCCTGATACGAAACAAGCCTGATACGAAAACGCTGTGTATTGCGTTCGATTATTTTTTGCTGTAATGCTTAAGCAAACATTAGACTTCGTTTTAGGCTTACTCATTTATCAGTCCTTCGTGCTATATACCACGCGTGCGACAGTTGAGCCACAAATTTTCTATGCTAAGATCACATAGCACATTATTCATCAGTCATTTCTCGTCTCTTCCAGTTAGTCGTTATGTTAAACAGTTTGTGTGTCATCCGGCACGTTTGAGGTCAAGAGTTGTCGGATTTTAGTGAAGACAAAGTCAATTTTTACAATTACATAAAATTATAGCGAAAAATAGACGGAACCTGATCATATTTCCTATGAACACATCAAGAAATATGTTAAGGCAATGTATTAAATTTTTATTATTATATTAAACTAAACGAAGCCCACCTTGCCGAGACTAACAAGTTGAGAAAATACTCATCAATCGACTATCCCCACGAATTTTGCCCTCTCGCGTTTAAAACCCTGGGTGCCCTTGGCGTTCGGGCCAAGCTGCTAATCCGCAAAGTCGGGACCTTGTTAAACCTGTCATCCGGTGATAACAGGTCGTCGTCCTTTTTTAAACAACGTCTCGCCCTGGCCTCATCGAAACGGACACGTGACATTCACAATGCGCGCCTACTAGGCGCATTGGCTTAGCTGGTCTATTACATTTCATATTTATTCACTCAGGTTGAGTAGCGATTATAGCTGGTCTATTGTGATGTGTGTAATATATACCCAATTTATTATACGGAAAATAAACTTATCGCACCTAAACAAAGTAATTCAATAGTTGTCCTAGACAAGCAAAGAAACCTATCGAATGAAGGCTAAACTTTATGCAGCCCATCTTCAAGAGGAAAGCAGATGCAATTTTCAACGTTTCATCAGGGTGACACAGCAAAGTTACTTAAGCTTATACGTTAGGAATGTGCCTGGAGCTAAAAAAATAGCTCTGTGTTCAGTTTGTGCTTCGGGGATGTTTATGAGAGGCTTTAGCTGATTATTTACGCTACTTCGAGAACAACTTGTTAAAAGTTCATAATCGTTCTCTTTTTACCTTAAATAGCATTTCTTAGAAAAATGTTCACCGTACAGCGCTTTCGCTAACACCGCCAGGCATCTTCTTGCCTTCTAAAATGTCAGAGTTGTAGTGTCCACCACCCCCATGGCTGGCCGGCACTAACGACTACTGACTCATTTATTCCCATGTATCCTTATATACTCACAGATTGCCCGCGCATTTAGTAAGTTTCCGCGTCTTCGCTAGTAGGGTGGCGGCATCTTGTATTTGGCGCAATGTATGTAGCTTGCTTCGGCATTGCCGCTAACCGACGCTGTCTATGCCCGCGCTGCTTAACATACATTGGTATCCTATAAGAGTATTGTGCGAAATTAATTCGTCCGTATTGTCGATAAAGAGGGGGAGGGCTTCTCTGCAATGATACGCCCCCAAGCAGCGCTTCTGAGCCTCCAAAAGGAGACGCTGCTTCGCCTCGAAGAGTTAAGCTGCCCCGGTTGGACCGACCATCGTTCCGCTTCTGTAGACCTGCGCATCTGACCAATAGCGTTTTACAGTCCCCCACAGCTGGGTGACAGGAAGGACACAGCTGAAAAACAGGTGTGCGCAGTACTGCTAGTATTGCTCCGAGCAACTCCTACTTAATTGTCGTGTTGCCTTCTAGTAGCTGTAACGAACTTGCGGCCACCAGACTGGTGGCACTTCATCTGTGCGATTCGTCAATTCTTCTTCAATTCCTCCTTCAACCATCCGAAAATGCTTGGTACTTAAAGTACACACAAGTAAGATTTCTTAGTTCTTTGCACCAACAACTTCTCCAGTAACTCCGATAGCAATGATGTTGCCTTGAGCATGTGTGTCTCCTACAAAGAAGCTGCATTGCGAATTCAGCAAGCAGGCCCTGTGGACCATGGATTTGAGCCTATGTGACCACTAGATGCGTATTTCACAAACGCATACCATATATGAGCCAACGCCGTCGCTACTGGCGCACGATGATGGCCTATCGAAGCGTCCGTTGCGTAGACCATAGCAAACTTCATTTGGGGGCCAGACGCTCTGCTCACTCTGATTAGCCAAACGTTGTTCTTTCTGCTATTATTATTATTATTATTATTATTATTCAGTTATAACAATTGTGAGGTATGAACGTTTATGCCAAGTTTATCCTGCTTTGTTCGGTTGTCAAATAATTGCGCCTATGATTAAAGCCACGTTCTCTCTACAAACGGCCAAAAACATAATCTGTCTCAAAAACATGGCCTCGCGTCATCACCCGTAACGTCTTCTATGCGTTTTCCGATATCTTTCAGGAATTTCGCTGTATATGTGCCAAGTGTCTCCAATTAAAACACACACAAGCACAAGTGGGCACAAAGTGGTAGCTTCTTGATAGCTCGAGATACTTCCTTCGTTTTTCAGAATCCGCGCGATCTGCTATCCACCCAGATTTGACTGCGCTGTGTCATAAATACGACAACCGTTACATCCCATGCAAAGCTTTGTCCTGTGACCATAGCGAGATGGTGACCCCGTTAGGTCGCAGCTCATTGCTGCCATTAAAACTCTTCGGCTTGGGTGTAGATGGTATCCCTGCCCTTCTAAGAGCTCTTCGTACTATGGCGTTGAGTTCAGCGTGTCTTGTGAGCCTGCCGGGACTTTTCAGACAGCTTAACGGGTGTAGACCGTCAAAGTTGACAGGTTGGCCGCATGGCAGACATGCGAAAGGCTGGCAGATGGGGGCGTCTATCCTAAGGGCCGACACCATGCGGAATGAGATTGGGTCCAGCATGGTGCCAAGCTGACGGGAGGGCAGCGCTTGAAGCCAGCCCCCGCTGAAGGGATTTTGAGCCTCTAAAAAGCCGCTCTCTCACTGATGTTATGCTATTTATTATATCTCGTGCGGACTTCTTAGTTTTGTAAGCGTCAAGAAGTTTTTGACCCACGTGCTCTCTCAGAGGACCGGGATCGAGTTGAACCCTGATTGCGGTGTCGGCTACCATAGTTGCCTTTTTCAGTTCAAGCTTTGCTTCCTCGCCAATGGGTGATTCCGCCAGGAAGTCAAATTGATTCAGGGAAGCAGCGTAGCACACTGCAGATCCGTAGCTCTTCTTATTCCAAGACCTCAGTTGCCGATGGGGAGGCTAGCCTTCTCCCACATGTTTCCTTCTAAGTTAATGTTTAGTATCTCTCTTAGAATGTCTCTGGTGGTCTCGTCGTAGGCTGCAAGACCTTCCATATATTTCAGAGTCTGACATGTTCGTAGCATGCAGACAAATCTTGGAGAACCAAGACTGTGTCTTCATGGGCCAGAGCCACCTGCGGGTGCATACTTATCAGTCGTGGGCGGATCTTCAACAGGGTCTCTCGTTTAGCATCGAGAGCGCGTGTAATTCTTTCGGGCATTACGGGAGAACCTAGAACATCTAGGTTACCCTTAGTTACACGATATATCCCAAGAAGTGCTTCTATGATTGCTTGCATAACTTGCGCTTCATCTTGAGGGGTACCTCCGACAGCTAAAACCTCACATTTGGCCGCGTTGAGGGTCAGTCCTCCCGCTTCCTCGAAGTTCAATATAGTCTGCACATCTCTTGCTACGACATTCGCGGGACCTCCCAAGACAGCGTCGTCTAGATACCAGACATTAAAAGGGCTCCGTAGGCTCGATACAAGATCAGAAATGTCACGGCAGAACAGAGCTGGCCCCAATGGGTCTCCCTGCTGAATGCCAGTTTGCGACTCTATGGCCATATCTGCATTCCAAGCAAGGATTGAGAAATTTTTATAACCCTGCCATATCATCGGATAGAGTCGTGGAACTATTCTCTTCACTTCGTCGAAAATTTTGTACCTTCTTATTGTGCTAAACGCGTTTCGGAAGTCTAGTTTGACTAGTGCTTTTGTCGGACCTTTTGATTCCAGAGAAGCGCGTGTAGCGTGTGCAGTAGCCTCTGCTCCTCCTCTAATAGCAACACCCATTTGATGGGGTAATACGCAGCAACAATGGGCTGTTTGCTCATAGCCATCGCAATCTTTGAAGGCACTTTTCGTAGAGTTAGTCCGCATGCTATGGGCCTAATGGTATTATCCTTCTTTCGGAGGGCTGTTAAACTTGCACCGTAGAAGACGGGTTGGCAGAACGATGGCAAAGCCCAATTGAGCAATCTAGCCATAAAAATGCCCAGTTCGTCCAGTAGACGCTCTGAAGATGGGATCGTCTGGTGTCTCGAAGATGTCGAGGCCGTAGGCCGTCTAAACCGGCTCTACTTGCAAAAGAGAAAGATCGAATGGTCTCAAAAACGAGGGGTCCTTATTCTATCCAGGTCTAGGGTGACAGGCTGTTGCAGGAGGTCTAACTGTTTTTGACACTTGGGTGGAGTGACTGGGTGTTTGCTTCGTAGCTCAGACTCGGAATGTTCATCGTGTGGTGCCAATGTGTCTGAGGACAGTAGCGTTCGAGCAGCAGAACGAATATCGCCCTCTGCTGATTTCATCTCTGCTTGGCGCACGCTGTGTTGGTCGTTAGTGAAATGAAACCTCTTGCCGGTCGTGCTAAGTATAGTCGAATCAGCGAGACTTTGAAGTGTTCGTGACTCTATTTCTGCTACATTACTTGAATTAATTTTAGTTAGTGTTTTCTCCTGAACTCTTTGGCGAGGTAGTGTAAACATCAATGATGGAAGCATCATAAGATTATTTCAACTTTGCAGATATTGTTTTTTGCAATTATTATTATTATTTGCAGTCCAGGCAGCTTAAAGTGCAATAGATTGCTTGGCCAAAAGTATACTGGCATGACCAAAAATGCGTCGCCCTTAATGCGCTTACCCTGAAGCTGTGCAGAGAGAGAGAAAGAGAGCGAATACTGACGGAACACCTTGTACTTAACAAGGTTCCGTTTATTACGACCTTAGCCTCTTACCGAACATTATAAGAGACAAAAACTATACAGAGGCAACAATTATAAGAAAACTATACTGATTACACACGCCTTATTATGCACCCACTTCCAGGTTTTTGCTCGGATGCGTAAAAATGGCTTATCAATGAAATCGCGCCAACAATCTGCTGCATAACCTAGCACGGATACTACTTATATTTGTTCAGGGAGCCAAACTGTTCAACATTGAAGGACGCAAGTGTAATTTCCGTAGAACAGGCGATATGCTCTGCCGTATATACGAAAACTGTCGAAACCACCCAAATATCCAGGGTTGATAACGTAATGTCAGAGTAGACTCTTATGCAGTAATTGCAACTACCACTTCTGTGGTGTATAAATCACGCATTGATTAGTAAAACACCGATACAAAAAAATGTTGTTGCATTGACTGAACATTGACTAGATATCCACTGAGATGTAAAATGTGACAAACAGATTTCATATTACGCATTTGCGGGCCAATATCATCCACACCCACATAATTGCACGTTTTACCTGGTAGATGACATTTGGGTCATTTACTTGCTAATAACTGTTAATACTAATAGCAGGACCACGTGTCATTATAATACATAATTTCAAAATTATTGAAAGGTGAATTATGCTTTACCCATTTACACTTGATAGCAAAGTCGATATTCGCCGGGGGGCGCTAAGTTTGTACGAAGCGATCTCACTCTCATTGATATGATTCGTGTCGTTTCAATTTACTATATATATATATATATATATATATATATATAGAGTTTGTTGTTGGCAATAATTTATTGGCAATATATATATGTAAATATATATATATATATATATATATATATATATTCTACAGAGAGAGACCGGATGGCCTCATTTTTATCCCCATCAAAATGGGGACTTGTTTGAAATGCGATAATCACCACGCATCCGCCGCTGGCTTCTCGGCAAACAAGGTTGAACGACTAGAGAGTAACAAATATGCACATCTCGCCAACGGGTTCATTCTCGTGCCGCTAGTATTCGAGATACTCGGGGGACCCGGCCCCGAGGCATAGTCGCTTACTTATCTCTGTAGGGTATAAATATCATATTAAGCTTAAATAATAAATGAAGAAATATATATATATATTGACAGAAGATAAACGTGTAGGCGCGACGGTTTATTTTGGGTATAACGCTTTAAAAGTAGAAAACGGTGACCAAATGGCGTTTCGAAACGAGTATTTATTTCACTCGACTGAGCACATGCAGGTAAACTGTAGACCTCTTCTTGTCTTCTGCAGCGCACTGTTTACCCTTGAGAGATAATGGAGTCAGCGTCTTCTAAGGGCAGGACATTCAACTGCGCGGTATGTAAAAAATTACAGCAAGCAATGCTGGTAGATGAACGTACTATAGCCCCCGTGGAGCTTAGTTTATAGACACAATAAATGATGCTAGCCGTGTACACATGGCGGCTATGGCAGAAAACCCAACCCCAAAAGGTGTCTTAACTTAAAGATCTCTAGATTTCTAATTCTTTCGATGTGGACTGTCAGCTCAACGGGGCAACATTGTCTGCCGCAAATATTGCAAAAAAAACTTCGTTTTAGAAACCTAGTCAAATTAACATCTGCACTTGTGAACATGATATGCCATTATTTTATCATCAGGGACCAAATGTGTATATTCTTCTGTATAAAGCAGTTGTTTTATTCAGGCTATTATATGTCGCAACCATCTGGAACCCATACGTGCGCAAACACATCGGCATGCTTAAGAAATATTCCCAAAAAGGCTTTGTAGAATATGTAGTTTCGGGGCGAATGCTGTAAACCCTTCATCGCTGTAAACTTTATTTATGAATAACGACGCACGGGCACTACCGCATGTTGTGAGCGCTCATCCTATTGACCGCTTTTTCGATGTAGCAATGAATACTCGTGAAAGCGAAATACTGCGTTTACTAAATTGTATTGCAGAACTTGAAATACTCACTAATATGTTTGCCTGGCGTGTAGCCATAAAAAATCGCACAACAAGGCGACCTCGCGAACTTTATTGCATCCCAGTCTCTCTTTCCAATTTTAGTCGGTTAATAAAAACATTTCTGATCTATTCTAATTCGGGAATTACTTCAAGTATCACGATTCGTGTTCACGCAGCACAGAAGAACAGGGAGCAACACCTACTTCATCAATTATGCTTTTTGTCAATTTTGAAGAAGCAAATATCAAGACCACTAGAAGCCCTTCTAGATTCAAATTAGCACCTACGGTGACTTACACCGTCGCACACTTGCACCTCACCCCTTGCGCAGTAACATTTTAAAGAGATAGATAAGGTCATATCGTTTTCTAATGTTGCTGCGAGAGAGTTTTCAAGAGTTTTTTACACATCAAACTGTTAGACTAGCTGATGGTTGTCGTTAACAAACCGATCAAACCGCGACAATTGCATTCTCCCGATAGGTGGCTAATGTGTGTTCATCTATAATATTGCCGGTTGTCATCATGGTGTGCAGCTGCCATTCCGGATGAGGTGCAACTTTCATGAGGCAAAGCTAGAAGCTAACGCAGATGGCACCGACGATGTCTAACAACGCTGACCTTCCACGCATATATACATACGCTTACAAACTTGCACAACCCGGTACACAAAAAATACGCACAAAACACAAGCCTCAAATTATACGTCCGCTATTTAGCCTGCGCCAATGCTTGGCCAATCATGTCTGCGAAGTTAAAGGACTAACACGATATTTAACTAGGAAACAACGGTCCTACAAGCTATGTCTTGTTTTAGGAGAATGAAAATCTGCGCGTCCTAACCTCACCAGTCGTAATATATATGCAAGATGGCAACTATTCTTAATTGCTCGTATGTGTATGCCGTAATGCTGCGTTCCTGTGCCAGTCATTGTGTCTATTTACGGGTGTATATATGTAAGGAGCATACTCCTAAATGAAAGGTTACTGAACTGAAAAATAATAATTTACGTTATCCCTGTCCGGAACATCTGGACGAACTAGCAGAAGGTGTGATAAGCAATAGCGTTTGTTGTTCTTGAGACAAGTGAGCTGAGCTGGACTAACTTGGAACAACAAACTCTCTCCGATCCAATCCGATCACTTCAATCCCAACCACCTTCTCCTTGCAGAGTTCAGATCGAAGCAGAACATCGATTGCACACCCGAACAGCCAATGCGTGCACCTGTACAAGCGGCAGTGACAGGCGCAACAGCACCCAATGACAACAGCCAATAACGAACGGGTCGGACGAAGAGCTGCAAGCCGCGAGCCGCGATTAGATGTTGGCCACCCTTGCTAGGATGGAATGTTTCCCGGATAACCGCTCTGCATGAACATTATCATCCGGCAGATCGCATGCTCCAATATTGTCCTGGCTTCGTTTGTTGCACTTAACCACGTCTCTATGATCACTATGCGGTGTTCACAACTCAATTGCAAACCTACTATTACCAGCATGTTAGACATCAACAGACATGACGGTTGTACCCTCACCCCTAGAATATGTGTGAAGTGGCCTTTGGTGCAGATATGTGCGAATGCAGCTTAATGGTTATCAAGCAAGTGGTTGTTACGTCGATGGCATACAGGTGGGTTCGCTGTACGGAAATCAAACGTCTTCATCGAGCAACGTTCGACTGTGCTCCGATAGAGCACCCATATATACAATAATGACAGTTCGGACTAAATAGTCATACTCCTGCAGCTTTAGTATCAGGAAGCAATGGCCAGTGTTTCCAGTTTGACTGACGTATCTATAGACGAAAGTCCAGGTTGATAAGAACACAAGAACAATTAAGGGACAACGATTTTTAGCTAAGTGAGTGTTTAAATGATTTTTGTCGATACTTCTAAATAGTACGCCTTATACAAGTATTTGAATCTGTCATTTAGTCGTAAAAATTAAAGCTATATATATCCTTGATTACCATTGGCCCACTTGGGTCTTTGATTAATTTATTTGGAAATTGCAAGGATCAATTCATCCTTTGGAATGTATGTCCACGACGCATATCAAACTGTGGTTTTGCCTGTATATATATATATTTATATATATATATATATATATATATGCTCGCCTAGACGCTTAAGACATTTTTACCACAGGATCTAAAACTGTACAATTTACACACACAACAAACAAGTGTAGAAACAGGGCAGCAGTGGGTTTTCCCTAACGGTCTTTTTGTCAATTGTTGAGCGTGTGAGGCGACGACAACGACAACAAGATGATCGAGAAGAAAAAGTCGAAGGGAAGGTCGCCATGGCGATCCAATCGCCATGCTAACGACACGGCCGTCTGTGACGTGACGCTTCCATGCATTGACTGTCGTTTCGCCAATCAGTCTCATTATTGCGGCACCTGTTGCTGCTGGTGTCGCTGCAGGTCGCTTTGCGATTGCGTCTGGTTGGCGCGCCGAGGGTGAGTGTTTCAAAACCGGTATAATCCATACAGGAAGAAGAAGAAGACCAACAAGAAAGCGAATACAATGAGAATCAGAGACAAATGAAACGAGAAAGGGAGCCACGTAGAAATAGACATGAAGGGAGAGGGAGAGCATTTGTCAGTCAGGTGTGCCAATAACGTGTGTGAAGGTCTCCTATCGGAGCTGTGCGCAGGACGCTCTGTAGCGCACCAGTTCAGTCCACCAGAATGTTCGCTATCCTCTCCTAGGCGCCGAGACGCGTCCAGGAGGAGGCGAAGCCATCGACAGCGCCGACACAGCTACGGCCAGTTGGCCAGAATACGTATTGGACAACGGCAACGCGCTTTCGCCACCGCCGGGATAACAGAACTTCATGGCAATCTGGTTCGCAAATCGTTTGGTTGTCTTTGGCGACGACGGCGTTCCGTTTGTCGTTCGTCGGTCACCTTCACTTGATACCTCGTCGATTCCTTCAACTTCGCTCCTCGTCCTTCAGTTCAGCTTCGACGACGACGACGACAAAGATAGGGACAGCAGCCGCAGCAACCACAACGACGACAGTAGAAACCAAAGCAAAAATAAAAGAGATACTTACGTTGGCCAGTTAGTTATCTGTGTGTCCCGGTGTTTCCCGCCAAGATATCATTGAGCAAGATACCATCGCTTGTCTAGCAGCAATCTAGAGCGGCCGTCTGTTCTAACTTCATCTTGATCGTCTTTGTTTTCTTCATCTTCTTCCCCCTTCATCATCTCTTCAACTATGTTCGCTCTTGTCTTTGCTTGGCTTGGCTGCTGCCGCTGCTATTCCTGCTGTCACTGTCGTAATTGTTGTTACCCCCTGTTACCCCGTTCTTTCCTTTCTTCGTCCTTCATCGAGAAGAATAGCTCGGCTATTTCAAGCCTGGAGCCGACGGCATTGCCACTTTGCGTGGTATATTCCTACCCGCTGAATAAGCTAGGGCTAGCCAGCAAACTGCGATTGCTTAATCGCCACGTCGCCAAAGTTGCTGGTCGGCAACGACAGGGCGGATAAGAAGAACTCTGACATACGATGAACATACGCGCGCGAATATGCATACATAGCGTATACCATGAACACGCCTGGCAAATAAACTACACCAATCCGTCAGAGGCAGACACGCAGCAACAAAGACCGCCCCAACGACAACGACGACTATGATGAACATAATGTCCACGTTGCTTGGAGCCAAGTAGTAGTAATAGTAGCGGTTGTAGCAGTGGTAAAAGCAGCATCGGCAGCTGTAGCACTAGCTAGACCAACAGACGTCAGAATCGACCGACGTTAGGCCGTCAAGGCAAAGCGTCGTCCTCGACGCGCTCGTTGGTTCGCTCGCCTGCCCGTTCGCCCGCCGTCCGTTCGCCCCACTGAATAGCGAAACCGGCTTGACGCCCGTTTGACGCCCGCTTGCCGCGCCTCCAGTCAGTGAGTCAGTCAGTCCGTCAGTTAACGAAACATGTTGGCAGCGCCGCAGCAAGCATGCAACCGAACAAACAACACCCGTTCTAGGCGTTGATTTATCTAGACGTTTCTTCATCTATGCATTTGACTTTGTCTACCTCTGCTGTGGTTGTCTGACCCTTCTGGCCCTGCTGTAGCTGCTGCTGGTGCTGCTGATCCTGATGACTGTGTGCCAGTCGAATCTAATATTTTTCGACAATCTTGCTGCAAGAACTTGTCGTTTCCCTTTCTCATGTCAATCCCTCCCTCCTCCTTAGGGACCTATTTTTGTCGTCGTCGTCGTTGTCTTCGTAGGACCCCTCCGACCCATATCCTCCCTGCCCGCTCTTACAGCGCTTACCCCTTCCCACACATGTTACAGGGACCGCTAGTATCACTTGATCACACACGCTTGAAGGAAAATACGGAAGCCACTTCTGCTTTTCTTCTCACTACTAAACGTGCACCCACGACTACCTGTTCTAATACTGCGTTGTATCGTATTCGAATAACCAAGACGAATATCTGTCCTTGACGCGCTTACATCCGCTGCATCAGAGATCGCCGCGAGAGTCAGTCTATCGACTAACAAACAAACTACGATAACAAAACACTTGATATCGACGCCAACTAACATGCATGGCACACTCGTGCACACATACCCCAAACAAAGCCAAAAGTATTCAGATATAATGCTTGGCAGATAAATATAGGTTGCAGTTAGAGGGAAGTATCGAGGCGAATAACCCAACAAAAACAGATTGCTATTGCTACACGTGGCAACGTTGAATTGTAGGCAAACGAAGTAAAAGCTGCTTGCTTTTTAATAATGACTGAACGCTTGCGAACATTGTAAGGGCGAAACACACACAACTACTATAAGAATAGAGTAGACACAACAACTAGTATAAAGATATGATGATGAAAGAAATGATAGAAGGTTTCCAACGTCGGAGCAAATACGTAAGGGGTGGAGTTGCATATATATTCACTGTATACTGATGATAGTGTCCGGACTTACTCAACCATGCATGTATTGCACTCAGACTGAGTATTTAGAACATCATGATTTTATTATTTCATGCATTAGGTGACTGATCCTAGTGGCCTGTCATTCTACCGGCAGAGAATATGCAACGACCTTCTCTGAAGCGGCCGGCTGCTGACCGAGTCATATTTACTAACTTCCCGGTCTTTTCGCTCCCACATAGCCAGAAAGTGTAACCAATTGCGTTGCTATAGGCATGCACAGTCTAAGCCAAAGGACCTCCACCATTGACGCAACACAGTTAAACTGGACATATACATGCCGGCTTCTAGCGGTGTTCGAATAGCACAGTACCCGCTTCATATACTATAGGGTGAATGAAAAGTCTTCTGATATTACCAATCGCTGCATAAATAGCTAACCTAACTTAAGCACTGTATAAGACAGCACTCTACTTAGACGTCACTGAAACTTTTCTCGTCTCTCTCTCGCTTGTCGAAACATCATACGAGCCTTAACAACAAATTGGATATAGCTGAATATCAAACCGTTATTCACGGACTCAAATTGCTCCAATGTGCTCGCTGATTCGACAGGTTTGTGCGCCGATTGCTGCTCAGCCCAGCTAGTAGCGCCTGCGGCGTTTTACCGCCCAAAGCCAACTAGACTTACGGCGTAGATCGATAAATCTTAAGCGGCGCATTTGCGGGACGAGACTAAAAGCGAAGCAATCGTAGGATTAACCACCTCTAGCGAACCCAACTCGACGCTCTCCACCACGTTATTGCTAGCAATAGTTGTAATTGTAACGGGTATCGGTTGGACAGTTAAGCATTAACCAGCCACAAACTTCGTGGAATGGCTAACGATCCCACCGCTCTAGTCGTCCGTTTTCTTTACAAAAAATGCAGCTTTACTGCAAGGCTCTCATTGTCGACCGACAACCGTTTTCAACAATAATAGCGTTGACCGGCCATTGAAGGTTGTGTCAATATTATATTACATGCATATA
Organism: Dermanyssus gallinae; assembly: GCA_003439945.1. NCBI lineage: Eukaryota > Metazoa > Arthropoda > Arachnida > Mesostigmata > Dermanyssidae > Dermanyssus > Dermanyssus gallinae. The sequence continues at coordinate 537,393 of QVRM01001369.1, forward strand.
GTATATATATATATATATATATACACACACAATGGATGGGCCCAAACTAAGCAATGGTTGCTGTAGTGGACGGTTGGTCGTCGATACTGCTTAATGCTTGAACAACAGCCAGACCCACTAATTGGTTGTTTAATTGCCTTTCTGTTGTCTGTTAATTTGCTGATTGTTGGCCGCTTTCTGCTTAAAATGTTAGTTTGATGACTATTTTATTAAGGCCGACCGTGGCGAGCTGTTTGTGTGTTGCCACCATAAGCCACACTACTATTACTATCGACGTCACGGCGGTTCATAGCGGCGGCTCGGCTAAGTTCTAAGATAAGCACCTCCAGTAAGTACAACTAACGGAATATATATGGAAGTAACGCTGCATCATTTTGACGATGTTGGTATATGAACATATGTATTTTATGAGTAGAAATCAAAATGTACATATGTATATACTCACCAAATGTTAGCTTTATAAGACACAACTAGGTATAATTACACGATAAAGTATGACATAAATTGAGTTAAGATATATATATATATATATATATATATATATATATATATATACAATTAGGTAAACTTGCAAGCACTTGTATGTAAAAATAGTCTATATTTATAAAATTATATGTACATTTACATTACAATCACAAGGGATTTAAATTCCACGCTAAGCAATCCAGTTGGCGTGAAAAAAAAACGGCAAAATGCGAAAAACGCGAAAGAACAGGAAAACGCGGCTGTCCGACAGCGGACAAAGCGGTTATGTTACCGAGGCAAGGGTGGGAGCGCCTGCAGGAAGGACTAGCAGAAAGAACCGCGTAAGCGCTAAGAAGAGAGTCGAGCCCGGTGGCGTGGTGGCATGCGTCTGCGCCTCGCGACCGGAGGAGACACATAAGTGCGCGGGTTCGAGCCCCACCGTTGCACATTTGTATTTATGGGGGTCCGTCTATGAAGCAATGCGAAAAACAGTCCCATGGACGTTAAATCTTGGCTGAGAGTCAGCCCCGAAAGGAGGCGCTAAGAAGAGAAGCTCGGCTTCTGGAGAGTTGAGTAATGACAGTGGCAACCTAACGGCACTGTTGTTGAAATGAACGACCGGTTGGCTGTATACATCGACATACCGTCACTGCGTTCCCTACAAACGGAAGGTTAGAGAGAGTTAACTTAATGATTGAATTCTAAAGATGAGCGGCTCAGACTGTTTCCCTCAGCCGCAGACCAGACACAATGAGGAGTGTGTTACGGTGCAGCATCGTTCCTAGAGAGCAGCAGGCAAATTGCCCTGCAAGTAGTCTACCATTGTCAAGTGCTACGGTCGCAAATCCTAACTGAAGCTCATTTAGTCCAATAAATCCAACAAATTCCGTATCAGGCCTTATGACCGCTTCCAGATTCAACGTATATAGATCAAATCAAATCCTACAGTTAGAAGGTACTAACAAATGGTACAACCGACTCTTCCAAAATAAAGCAAACTGTACGCTTTTGTACCCAAGAGTTTAGCACCTTTAGAGTGCGACAGGTGTCATTCTGTGCAGGACTACCTGCTCATAGGTCTCGCTCAAAACCCGTAAGATGCGCGTATCTGCTACTGTCCTTAAACGACGTGTCAAGTATAAAGTAATACAAATTGCATTTATTTTTGTAGCCTTTTGAAGGCTACAAAACATCCACAATATATTCAAATGTTCTGTAATAGAAAATAGAGGTCGTAACACATTTTGTATAAACGTCGAGATAAGGATCCCAATGTTCTCAAGAGTCGCATTTGAATGTAAAAAAAAAGCACATCCACCAAAAAACTTACATTGAAAGCGAAACAAAACAAATTGTCTGAGCGAAGAACGGTGCTGCAAAAAAATATTCTAGTAGTAGTATAAATAGTCTGTGGAGCCCTGTGGCGTGGTGCATTCTGCCTGCGTCTCGCGATCGAAGGAGACACATAGGCGCGCGGGTTCGAGCCCTACCGCTGCACATTTGTATTTATGGCGGTCCGCCTATGAAGCAGTGTGAAAAACAGTTCCGTGAACGTTAAATCTTGGCTAAGGGTCAGCCCGAAAACTTTGCTTTTAATGTCCAATATTAGTTTTTGTAGTAGGAATAGATGATGGCAACGTGACAACGACAACAAAAGTACATTCTCGGCGGCCAGTCGAACTAGGGTCATCTTCAATCCTCACGGCCATATCTCTGATCTTCACACGGGAGTATAGTCACTCCGATTGGTGTTCAGAGGTGACTCACAACAACAGTGCGCATGCAACGCAACGCATGAGTACAGCGTCGACGACTCGATCACTCCTCCCAACAATCCGAAAGGCCGAATCACCAAAGACGGCAACAACTAAAGGTTTCTCATGAGCCAAGTGACCTAGGCACTGCCATGAAAATGTTTCTGCCGCTGCTGCGACCTCCACCCCACTGAGGGCGATCTTAGCTCTCGTCTCGTGACGTGATCTCTCCTCGCTCTACCTGCCCAAGCCGGCACCGCTGGTTTTCGTGACGACTTTTGCACTGCTTTGTTGCACTGCCTCTTCGAACAGGTCGACCGACCGAGACAATCGCGAGTAACGTTGGATGTACGGCCATGCAACTGAGGTGACCGAGATACAACAGAGAGAGAGAGATATGTAGTTGAAGTTAACGTGAAGTGTAACACTGACACAGCAGTGATCGTAGTATGAAGCGTTCTTACAACAGTGTCTTAATCCATTTTTGCAAGTCACCGCAATTGGCAAGACGGGTACAGAATTGACCAACACTGAGTCACAAACTATTTTTGGCGGCATCTATAATAACGAGTGACATGCCTTAGGGTTCTCCAGAGTCAACAAAAGCCGTGCGGTCTACCTAACAAGCAGGGCAGAACATTGACTATCATCTGCTGACTATTTTTGTTCGTGGTACTAGTGCACCATCCCGTACGTAGACGACAACAAAACACAATGCCATCGGAACAGCTTTTTTTTTTTGACTAACTGGGAAATGCGGTTCGCACACACGGACACCACGGCAGGAAAGCTCACTGCAAATGTGGGCCGGTAGTGTGGGGCTCCAACCCACTAAAAACCAGTCATGTCCCCATCCCCACACTCAACTGGGAACTGCGCAAGCAATACTTCAAAATCGGAACAGCTAACACCACATCATCATCCAATACTGATAGTAAGAGTTTCAAGTAAAATGTATTGTGAAGGCCACCGTGTTAAGTCATTTACGTTCATTATCTACTATGCACACACGCACGCGTACACGCATTGCTAAGCCTATAGCATGCTTAGCGCGCAGCCAACGAAATGATGCCAGGTTTTGTCATCATTTGCAGCGAGAGATTATGACGTTTGGTCGTCGTTGTCGTCGTCGTCGCCGCGAGTCTTGTTGTTGCTAGAATTGGAATCTTTAGTAGTGCTTTTCCGAAATATTCTACCGCCCTTCTATCCAGATTGCAGACATGTTCTACCGTCCGACAAATAATACACCCAAACACAAACCGCCCGCTGGGGGTAGAAAGCATCCGTCTGCTTCTTTGTACATGTTTGCTTTACGTAGTCGCCAAAATGAAACCATCGCACCCTTGTCCTGCCTGGCGCTGCATACTTGTCGTTCATTGTTCCGCTGTCGCCGATTTTGGCGTGAGTGGCGGATCTTAGAATTAGGAATATGTATGCATATCAACTAGTTCGTCATAAGGGGGGGAGGCGCCCGTCGCTTAGAAAATAGCACAAATGCACATCGAGCGAGTATGTCAGAGAAAAAATAAATCGGGTTGTCGTTAACATCCGTATGTTTCAATGAAAATCAGTGGCCGCGCGTGTGCTTACCGTGGCGATTAAGCAGTACAAAGTAATTTATCATTTAATTCGTTTTGAGCGACACATATATTTTACTTTCGCAGCAGCCTAACAGTCTCGCGGAACCGCTAAGGTGTCATCGTTGAACTTCGTGGCGTCTCCCACTCTACGCATGACTGCAGACACAACGTTTTAGCTAAGATGAATTTAGCCCATTTTAACCATTATATGGGATAAACTTACTGCTAGTACCGAATTCGATTCCATTATTTAAGTCTATACTTACATTTAAATGCGAGGTGTAGCATGCCTCAAAACGCATTCTACTTTTAGGTTACAAACCTATTGTTGCTCATTATTTTGCCAAGAGCAGATTACTAAACCTTGAGCGCTCGATGGAGAACACGTAGACCAACACCCATTAGGAATAGCTCGCAAGCACAGCGTAGGGATATACGAAATCGATATATATATATATAATGCGCGCCGATCGCAGCGAAGACGTTGAGACCCATTCAGTAAGGAAACAAATTTGTTCTTTATTTTTTTTTTAGGCGCGTGAAAGAGACTACAGGAGATGACGGAAGGGTGAGTTCATGAGAAAGTCGCTGTTCTCGGTTAGCTGTACGGGAAACGCTGCATGCAATGTAATCAACATTTATTATTCTACTCATTAAAAGCTGCATACATGTACACAGTACAAGACTTGATTAGTCAAAGCATTTCCGTTCAGTGTCGCCAGTGATAACACCGTATCTAAGGCTGTGTTACAAAGCGGTTTGAACACACCTGGCCGTCGGGTGGTAGAAACGCATTACTGTTCAAAGGCGAGATGATACTTTATATATATATATATATATATATATATATATATATCGAGTATTAGAGTGTTGTGGAATTTCGGCGCATGAGTCAATTGTTGATTATGCAAGTTGGCGATAAGTACAAGTGCGATGTAGCTAAGTTAAGGGAGTTATTTGGTTTTTGTTTGTTGGCTGACGAGGACGTTGTTTAACGTCTTGTTTAACCCGCCGCAGTCTAAACTACGGATGCTGCTCACTCACATCTCGCCTGCCTCTCGAAAGGCGTTATTCAACTACCCTACAGCAACAACAACAACAACAACACGATTCCTCTCCTCCATGACGCGACAGACTGACTAATTCGAAATCGGAAGATGCATAGGTAAGCGCTTGTCCTTTGTTGTTGTTGTTGTTGTTGTTGTTGCTGTTGCATTCGTATGGGCTGTTCGTCGTGTTTGTACCCTCTGGCGACCGAGTACAAATACGCAGCATGGGCTATACCCGCTATCGTGAGTAGCGGGTGCGCACGATCAGGCGATCGCGCACTAATGGCGCATGTGCTCATGTGAAGCTGAAGCAGCAAACAGCGAGGACGACGAGAGGCGGACTAGAGGATCGGGGCCGGGGGGAGAAGAGAGGAAACAGAATGAGCTGTAGCAGTACCATTGCAACATGCCCATCTAGTCATTGGGTCACCTGGTGCCGTTGTTGTTGTTGTTGTCGCTGCCACTCAATCAGTCAGAACGGCAAAACACGGATTTATCGAAGCCTATTGTTGTGGTTGCTGCTTCTGCTGTGTTTGTTGTGTTGCTGTCTTGCGTCTTGACGAGGTGGCCGCTCCTTTAACACGCTCATCGAGTGTCTGTATATATATATATATATATATATATATATATATATATATATATATATATATATATATATATATATGGTTGATATTTACTTATATGCATTTAATACGCTTCTCCGTATGGAATATTGTCATTTGATTCATATTTTCGAATATTTTCTATTCAATTGTCTGCTTGTGCTTATCTTCGTTCTATAGTCTCGAAGCGTTGTTTCTTCAATGGTTTTTCTTCGTGTGAGCGGGGGAAGTTGCACAGAGCCAGGGCCGGCGAATAGGGAGGTCGCAGAAATATGGAAGTATAAGTTTCCATTAAATTATCCGAAATTAGCAGCGATGTGTGCGCCGCCGCGTTGTCCTAATGGAAGATACAATAGTTGCTTGTTCAGAGTTCAGGTCTCTTGCGTCGGACATGCTCGCGCAATTTTCTTAAAAATTCCTTATTGATCGTAAATACAGGTGGAAGATAATTTTGTTGTAGTAAAGACAACCAGTCGAAACAATCTTGGTGCTGAATCTGCTTTATCTGTATTTCTTCGGTTGGCTCTATTCTTGGGGCACTAGTGAGAGGATTGGGCTTTGGCGAATTCGGCGATTGTTGAGTAATCTACTACGAACTTTTTCAACGTCTTCTTTTGCTATTGACGTCGAAACCCTGCCCGAACGAGTGTCACCTTCCGTCGCTTTACGCTCGCCGTGAAATTGACAGTACCATATATACACAGTGTTTCGGGCATTGCTTCGTCACCATAAGCAGTTCGTAACATTTTCATCACTTTAGAGCATATGAGAGCATAAGAACCAATGCTTGGTTTTTAACACAAACATTGATGCATCTCCAATGCTCCTCTATTCAGCTCCCTATAAGTCGCCGAGTCTCGTGTTTTTCACTTTTGTTTACTAAACTTAGCCACAATAAACGCCGCCACCGATTGATCTGTGTGTAGCCAATTAATGAAATAAGCTTCTAAGCAAAGCGAGCCGAAAGACTTAGGTGGTTTTGTTTTAATGCTTAAAATTGAAAGTACTGAAGCTTGCCGATCTGTCTTCTTATATATATATATATATATATATATATACATTTTGCAGGGACCCAAATACCATGTTCCGATGGTGAATGATTGATTACATTGATATATATATATATATATTGATGTATCTACCCCTATATTAGGCCCCTCAGTGCAACTAGAATAATGGAATGTTGTTCGGATGTTGTTGTCAGTGCCGCATTGAGCGAGATTCGGCACTGCCGCTTCGATGCGGCCTGTTCGTACTTCGCTGCGACTGGCGGCAATCGACGGATCAAGCGACGCCGATGCTTCAATGATTGTGCCGGCCCGCATCATCCATCCATCGACAGACCGACAGACAGACAGACAGATACACAATCAATCGTTCTATCTGAACACTGCACACAATAAAAATTGGGTGACTGAGTCAGTGAGTGTGCGAAACTCGTTTATCTTGACGAGTTTCGTCGACGTATGGGTGGGTAGGCAGGTAGGTAGGTAGATAAAAGATTACGCTAGAATAGATTCACACAGAACAGGTCAAAATACAACAGCAGTGCAGAGCAACTGGACTAACATAGAAGACGCCAGTAGGGCTTTATCATGGTCGTCGTCGTCGTTCTTGTCACAATCAATCGGAATTGCACATTTGACTTGTGATTTCCTTCGTTTAAGGACTTCATATATTTTTCTCTTCTTTTCGTTGTTTGCTCTCCTGCACCTTCGTTTCTCTATCTTTCTTCAATGCATATCTCTATTGCATTCTGCCCTCTTCCACCCGTCTTCTTCGCAATCCTTGTTTTCGCTATTCGGTTTGCTCTTCTTCCCCCCTCCCCTCCATTCTACCTCCTCTATCTCTGCCGCCCCCTTTTTTTCCCTTTCCTTTTCCCCCTCTCCGCTCTGATCCATGTCAACCATCGGCATGGTCATTACAGTGAATCAATCTTAAAAACGTGCAGTAAGCGTAACCACCATTACATGTTGTCGTGGTGTCTATATCTTCGTCCTCGCGCTTGTCCTATTCTACAATTTTTCTTCTTCTGGCTTTGTTCCTTTTACTTTCCTATATATATATATATATATATATATATATATATATATATATATATTAAAGCCTTTTTTTTAAAGATTTCCGTAAGGCGTGCGGTTTTCTCATGTCATGGCAAATTTTTAATCCACTTCGACATTTACCTTGTCTAAATTGTGTAGCGGCGGTGGCTTAGACGGCTAACGCACCGTTCGAAACAGGCTGTTGCCATGACAACCACGGTTGGCAAAATATCGCTAGTTCGAGCCCTGGCCGTGCTGGTAGAATTTGTTGGACGTGGTTGTCATTGCCTTGCTGCTACATACCTCTGCTGGAGAAAGCCTATATAATTCCAGTACGAGAACGCGATGACGATAGATGCATTTAGACGCCATCGTGCCACAGGCAACTTAGCCCATTACAAGCGTCTAAAAATGTAGTTGTCAGAGCGTTAAAGATTACAAATTTAAGAGTGGCCGATCTGGGCCTCGAACCCAGTCCTCCCGAATGCAAGGCAAATGCTTTGCCACTAAGCCATTTTGCTCTGTATATATATATATAGGCAATTTTTTGAGGAGCTACACTTGTTCCTGAGGACGACAACAACAACAACACCACCAGTAACGACCCCGAGCCTTCTGAACAGCGTAAGTCGCAACAGGCGGCACAGCGACGTTCCGACTGCCGACGAATGCTGCTGCCCATGTTTACCGGCGGGTGGCGGGATGTTAAACGGGTTACGGGGTTGGGCCGCTCTCTCTCTCTCTTTCTTTTTCTCTTACTGGCCACAACCAACAGTAGAGAGGTAGAAGGAGACCGGACCGCCTGGCCGACCAGCCGGCCGAGGGACCGAGCCGCTGCCTTATAGCTAGCTAACCTCTGCAATGGTTTAGAGAGCGGATACATAGAGATAGGCGGCGCATAGGTAGAGAAGTCGCTCGAAACCGAAGAGAGGGAGATATATATATATATAAATATATATATATATATATATATATATATATATATAGAGAGAGAGAGGGAGAGAGAGAGAGAGAGAGAGAGAGAGAGAGAGAGAGAGAGAGAGAGAGAGCGCTGGCACGAAAGGTATGTAGTAGCGAGACGAGCACAAACGTGTCGTCCGTAACCGTAGGTTCGTAGGCAGTACGAGATGGGTGACCACGAGGCGAGGCCATGTGTGGCCATGCTAGGCCATCATCCGGCAGGCAAGTCAGCCCGTTCGCCGCCTGGTATCTCGGTAGGGAACGTGTAGGTGGTATAGAACGTGTGGTGGTGGTGGTGGTAGCGGTGATGATTGTGGTGATGGTGGCGGTGGTGGTGGTGGTGGTGGCAATGTGTAGGACAGACGCACGGACGACATGCGAACAACTGATGTCGCTCGCGGAACTCACGATGCAATAAACCATCACGGCAGCAGCGGTGGCGGCGGCGGCGGAAGAGGATTCTCCCTCCCTCCCTCCCTCCGTTCATCCCTGCCGCCGACGGCCCTCGTTTCGCTTCTTAACTCAAGAGGGCGACACCGCCAGCGACCGACGAAACACGTGATTAAGCTCGACGCGGAGCAATAGCATTAGCCGTGGTGACTAAACGTGGTTTCAATAAACATAGTAGTAATAATAATATTAAGAATAATAATTTAAAAATGCATGTCCGAGTAATGCAAATCATCATTGTGCTAGAATAAGGCCTGGCCAAGCTAACATCTTTGTTGTTGTTGTTGTTGTTGTTGTTGTTGTGATAGCGTGCTGACCGGCGGCCCAGCGTGATAAGCGCGTTTTGAGTTTTGATTTGCAGTACGGAAGTAAACATATGAAAAGACGGTCGCAGACTGTTACACACCCGCTCACACCGGCTGCTTGTCACCTAGATGAAGGTGGCAACAGCCAAGAAATATCATGCGATCGGCAGCTTCGGCTGTTGTTGCTGTTGTCGTTGTTGTAATTATAATGATTATTATTGTTATTATTATAATTATTATGCGCTACAATCCTGCTACAATCGTAACTACGACTTACCATGTGGCGAACTTTGGCCATATTGATTGAGTGGCTAGTTCACTACTCTCACTGTACTCCTCTAGCGCTGCTCGATAATAAGTGACCGTCGCGTAGCACCACAAAAAGTAAATAGTAAACGGTGTTCCCTGAAGCAGCACAAACGGCTAAGGCAAGGTAGGAAGCAAAGTAACAACTAAAGGCCGTAGTTCATCCGTAGGCCGTAGTCAGATCTAGGCGATCGCAGAAGCTGATGTGCCGTTAGGTTACGTTGCGTTCGATCGTTCACTGGAAGACTCACTAATAAGAGTGTCGGTGGAACGTTGGAGGCTGGATCACAAGGATAACGAAGAGTAACAATAACGGTGAAAATTATGACCTCGACAACAACAATAACCACGACAGCTTTAACAGTGACAACAACTGTAACGGCGGTGACGACGAGAGAGGCGTTCGAACAGATAGACGTCTGCTCGTAAAAGCCACACACTTTCTGCTTCACGACGACATCTGCATGCACGTCTATCCAGCGAGTTGAAAGCGCGACTCATTGAAATGAATCCTTCTTGATTCCGCTGCTTGTATTGCAATTATTAGTGTTGTTGTTGCTGCTGCTGCTGTTGTTGTTGTCGTTTGCACTTGAGACATGACTGCTGCGGCTACTGAGGTGCGGTTTGAGGATCACGACGACAACGACGACGACGAGGATCGGACAGTGTGAGGCTAAATGTGACAATGATGATGATGATGGTGACGATGGTGATGGCAGTCACGTTGCCACTTTGTTCGAGAGCGTTTACCGATCAATCACAGCTAGGAGAACTGAGCTCCAATCACCCAATGCACTGGCGGTCGCTTATGTGGCTAATGTTGTCGTCGTAGTTAGTTGATTGGTTAACTGGCTGGTAGGTGGGGGTATGGCGATCGTTAGCGGTGCGAGCGGCGTCAAGAAAAGCTGCCTCCTGTAGCAACCCCAGTCGATACGACGTTTGGCCGTCGATCGTCTGCGGACACGTCGATGACACGCCAACACACTCGGCGCACCCCTGGCACGCGCATACCTGGCGCAGAGTCTACACTTGTCAACACCGACACCGACACCGACAACACTGCACAGCTGATAGAGTAAGGGAGCACATGGCCAGCAGCAGCAGCAACAGCATTAGCATTAGCACCAGCAATTACAGCAACAGCAGCAGCAGAAGGTACTACAGCAGACAACATCCTACATCATCCTCATCATGATGCATGCATGCATGCACGCACGTACATATACGTATGTCGTCGATACGTATGTAGATATATTCCTCATTGTATCCTCACGTCACGTCACAAAGCACACCAACTGAATTCGCTTGCTGGCTGGCTGGCTGGTTCGCTGGCTGGCTAGCAGTCAAGCTGGTTATTGCAATGGCAGAGGTGGTGGTGGTGCTGTTGTTGCTGTTGCTGCGGCTGTTGGTGATGGTGATGGTGATTGTCGTGATGGGGATTGTTGTTCTCGTTCGTGCGACTCGTAGGGTGGACGGGTCGGGGTGCTGTTTGTCGTAGTAGCTATGCTAACAGCAGCAGCAGCAGCAGTGGTGGTGGTAACAGTATGGTGGTGGTGGTGGTGGTAGGTAACGACAAAGGTCGACAACGACAGCAACAACAACAACGTCAACAACACCACCAGCAACAGCCGTAACGGCAGCCCCAGCAGCTGTAGCAGCAGCAGCGGCAGCAGCAGCAGCAACCGTAGGATCAGCCACAACGACTCGAGAGAATGTCGACAACGTCAAGATGGTTCGTTCCGTGGCTGCTGCTGCAGCTGCTGTTGTTGTTGGTGCTGCTGCTGCTGATGTTGTTGCTGTTGTTGTTGTTGCTGATGAAGCCTGTCGTTGTAGTGTTGTTGTTGGTGTTGTTGCTGTTGTTGTGGTTGCCGCTGATGGCAACGGGAACGCTGGCGGTAGTAGTGGCGTTGCTGTTGCTGCTGCTGCTGCTGACGCTGACGGCCACGGTGGTACCAGCTGGAACAGTCGTCGAACAACACAGCACTACTACCACCACTACCACCACCACCATCAGCGGCGGCGGCGACCACGGCGACGCCGGCGACGGCGACAGGCCTACCGGTAGCAGCGGCGGCGGCAACAGCAAAAGCAAGAGGCGCGCTAGCGACGTGCGCAACGCAAGTGGTACTAGCACGGCGTTAACATATTCCTTGTAGCCGTTGTTGTTATTGTTGCTGTTGTTGTTGTTGATGTTGTTGTTGTGGCGGATGCATCATCATCATCACAATCATCATCATCATGATCAGCAACAACAGCAGTAGCAGTAGCAGCAGCAGCAGCAGCAACGGTAGAGATGATCGCGGTCGTCGTAACGGTAGTAACGGTGGGGGGGCAGCAGAGCAACTCCAGCAGCAGCAGCAGGAGCAGCAGCTGGGAGAGACATCGCCGACGACGGACGGCGATCGTTGTCGACGAAACGCCAACGCCAACAGGACTCCACTTCTACAGATTGACAATCATGCTGCCATCACACTAACACACACAAACGATCGATCCTCACACACACACACACACTCGGTCACACAGACAGACGGACGGCCAAACAGACAGATATACGCACGCACACGTGGGCGCAGCCACCACACAAACACCGACTCATGATCATCATCATCTCATCTGGTTCCAGTTCGACAGCCAACAGCTGCTCCTGCAACAGCAACAACAACAATAACAACAACAACAGACGCAGCAGCAGCCGTAGCCGCAACAACAGCGGCGGCAATCGTGTTGTTAAGAAGTCGGTGAGTGGGAAAGAGCAATGTTGCACAACAACGACGACAACAGCAACAACCACAACAACAACCACAGCACCCGCAACGGCAGCAACATCTACTTGGATTGCAACGTCAAGCACAGCAAAGAGTGGTAGTAGTAGTAGTAGTAGTATATAGGAGGCTGGCGCATTCTTCGGCAAACACAGCACAACAACAACAACAACAACAATGACGACCCATTGTGTCACAAGCAAGTTCGACGCAACCTGTCACCGTTCAACCGCCACGCTCACTTGCCCACTGCCACCGCGACGAGCAGGCAAGAAGGATGACGGCGAGGACGCAAAAACCGAACCATTGCGTACACCTCTGCAATCGTTTGTTCAACTCCTTGATCCAGCCGTTTGCTGGTGCTGCTGGTGCTGCTGCTGCTGCTGCTGCTCCGATGACTGTTAACACTACTAGTTAACAAACTCTTTCGTTGCTTGCTTGATTAGTTAGTTCGTTCATGCGTTTATTTGAGGTGTGTTTGACGGTCGACAAACAAAACGTCGACGCACTACAAGGACGACAACGACGACGACATCAACAACAACAACGTCAAGCCAAACAAACACAGCAATCACGAGCACGGCGAGCACTAACAACACAGATCTCAATCATTGAGAAACAGGCGATGACCGACCTCAATCATACCAGATGGGGCCGCCCCTCGTCGCCATAGCACACTTCACACACATAAATAGACACATACGAAATGCATGCATGCAGACAGAGAGACAACCGAACAGGCATGTCGTCATCGCAGGCCGTCTATTGCGCTGTGCTGTTGCGCATATAACGACATCGGCTACAAAGTGTGCCGATAGATCGATCAATTGCTCGATCGCACTACCGATTGATGACGATGGCGGGCGACTGGTTGGTTGGGTGTTTGGCACAGTCCAACTCCTTCCTAGACTGCACGTGACTGCCAGTTGGTAAGACAACAACTCGTTACTAGACTGCCAGTTTGTAGGGCAACAACTAGTTCTAGTATGACCTCCGGCTGCTGAACCACCTTACTTCGGTACTTCGGCTGATCGTGATTGCTATGAGAGAGAGCTTTTGCCTCATTGCTCGTTTTTGTTCTCGTTTTTTTTTATTCTCTCGCCACTACAATCATTGCCGTTGAGATATGTGCGATATCTGTTGTTGCTCAACGCACAACGCGGCGCTCATCGCGTACACCGCAACCTCTGTTACTCATACAACGTTACGACTACAATTACGTTAACTACAACGACCTAGAACTGCATAGAACTACAATTTCTTATACAACTACTACTTTGTCTGCTTCTTCTTCTTCTTCTCCTTATTCTCGTTCGACTACAACGTCAACACGTTAGTTAGGCTGCTTGCTGATAGCAGCATTTGGTGACGCTGCGATCGAAATGCGACAACCATTACCTCGTCATTCAGGCAGCTGGTCTCAGCTCGCCTTCTCTGTAAACCTAGCTCCGGCTGCCTTCTAAGGCAGGCTGGTTTATTGTCGTTCATTGTGTTAATCACAGACCACAACAACAACAACAACAACAACAACAAATGACGACTACAAACGAGACGCAACCAGCATCGTCTTATTCCCGCTCTAACACTCTATCTTACAACGCTGTCTCTAACATAGCTATTCTAGCTATGGTCAGTGTTGTTGTTGTTGTTGTTGTTGCTGTTGTTGTTATTCTTGGTATTGTTGTGGCCGTTGTTATTGTTGTTGTTGCTTTTACTGTAGTAGTCGTGTCGTCGTCGTCGTCGTCGTCGCATCGACGCAGCAGCAGCAGCAGTGCAAATAGTGCCAATAGGCAGACTCTAGGTAGAGCAGCAGAGCAACAATGCGGCCGGCTGTCGTAGACGAATACGGGACAGCAGCGTGCAATTGCCATGCGCGAGCAGACAGACCACTTCGAGCGGCTGGTATTGCTGTGAGCGGTCGCTGCCAAACTAGTTAAACAAACACTCAGGCCAGCCGGGCCAGCTTCCGCCCCGCCCGGCAGCAACCGTTCATGTAGTCGAAGTTCGACTAGAAGTAGTAGTAACAGTAGTAGTAGTAGTAGTAGTGTAGTAGCAGTAGATGAAACGGCAGCAATAGAAACGCGGACACACCAGACCAGTGACAACTGTCTCCCTCCACTCCCTCAGCCCGACTCAACGGTTAACCACACCGAGTGGAACTACGACAGCAACTGTACTAAGGCAATCATACTAGAAACAATTCAAGAAGCAGCGGCACCAGCAGCAGCAGCAGCAGGAGCAGCAGCAATCGAGCAGTAGTAGTAGCAGTAGCCATACTGGGCCACCATAGACGGGCAATGGCCCACGAAAGCCTGGCGAGACAGCAAACAAGCGCGTTGAAGTGAATACGAACGCGCCAGTTCATTGGCACACCCTGAGACGGCAATACGACAGCAGCAACAGCCGCAGCAACATATGGTGACTGACCTCCGAATCGGCAAATCGTATCAGTCCCATCTCACCCAAGTACGATTACATGAACATGTGCCCAAGCAAACAAGAACGGTTTACATAGCCATCATCCGCCAACTAACACATACAGATATCGACAGGCAGACATACTCGCTCGCTCGCTCGCTCGTTCATACATACTAGACATACCTACGTATATATATATCTTTTTTTCTATTTAATTCAATTCAGACATGGTTTATTCACGGAACTGCATACATATATACGGGTAGTATATAGCTCGTGGAGGAAAGGCTATCGGGTTAACCTCCCTCAGGTAAGAGCTTTTTCCGCTCTGCTTTTGGATATTCGGACGAGCTAAAAACGTTTAGTTAGTAGGTTCGTTGACTCTGCTATACGGCGCCCTGGACGCCGAGACAACCGAAGCAGCCACGCTAGCTGCCTACGAGTAGGACGAATGGGAACGGGCCCAGCATTGTCCCTGGACTCTCATCCTCGAACTCACTACGTGGTACGACTGCCCTGATATGGAATTCTCCTATTATTCAATACCAAACCTTGACTGACCATAGGCATTTTTAGACCGGCATAGTCAGAATCGTGAGGACGCAGTAGGACATCCGCATCAAGTGCTTCCACTTCGGCGAGCCTGACGACGTGGGCCAAATCATCCTTTGTTCATTGACGTTCGAAAGCACCCGGGCGGCCGCATCCTCTCTGTCAGAGGTCGGCCACTTAATGGGTGGCACGAAAGGAAGGCAATTATGGACCTGATCAAGGCGCCCAAGGTAGAGCCAAGGAGAACGCAAAAAGGAATAGGGCTAAAGACAGGAGAAAGCATTAGTTGAATCGAGGTGCCAAGGTATACGGGAGCAAGGGAGGGCGGGCGCTGCTAAACCCCAAGGAGAAGTCGGTGCACCCCTCGCGCAGGGGGAGCGCTGGCAAGAGACGCATGGAGCGTTAGACAGCGAGACTTCTCGTTTTGGGTTCTGAAGAATGTGAGCTAGGGAAAAATCTGGGTTTAATGGGTGCGTGAGTCGCACACTACATAGACCTTGTTAGCTGCCAGCGGCCAATATGTGTCATACATTCCTGAAACCTCTCAATGGGACAGAGTCAACAAAGTTTGTTGACTCGCGAGACCATCACGATAGACTCCGTCGTTGTAATGACGATTGACGAGCTGTTATTCGGCTATGACTGCTGTTGCTGCTGCTGCTGCTCTAGTTTGCTAGTAATGGTGTGGGTGTTGCTGATGGTGCGCTAAAGCTGAGACCGAGACGACAACGACAGGAGGGACAATCGGTTTATCTATGTCCTAACCAGTGGTGGTATTAGTCGTTAGTAAATAGATAGAAAAATCGATATATTTAGATAGATAGATATATGGTTAGACGTTGTATGAGTCAACAAGCGAAGTGCAACATCATAGCAAAGGGAAAGGGAAGAAGCGCAGTCGGATCAGCAGCAGCCTGCCGCCGCCGATGTTGCTGCCTCGTCTGATGCTGCGGTTTTTACCGATAGTTAGTAACGGCCCGCAGTGAAACATCGCCTTGGTCGTCGTCGTCGTTGTCAATGTTGACGTCGTCGTTGTCGTCATGATCAGCAGTTCCGAGCAGCAGAAGCGGCGAGATGGCGGTAGCTAGCGGTGTTGCTGGAGCAACATGGGTCCTCCCTCCTCTCCGTTACGGCCACAACCCACGGCTACCGCTAGACGGGACGACGACGTCGCCAGCAACAACAACAACAACAATAATAACAACAACAACAACAAAAACAACAACAACAATAATAACAACAACAGCAACGAAGGTGGCCGCCATACGTAGAGGTGGTGGCGGAGCCGTTGAGCAAGAAAGCAAGCCAAGCAGCGATCAGCCGCCATCAGGCCGTCGCCAGCCTTCCAATAGGCCGCCACCATCAGCCGCACCAGTACGACCATATGTTGTCGTTGTTATGTTGCTGTAGTTGTTGTTGTTGCCGTTGTTATGTTGTTGTTGTTGTTGTTGCTGCTCACTGTTCCGCCGTCATGCTGACGGCCACTCCGATGTCCGTCGTTGTAGCAGCCGCAGCGACAGCAGTAGCGGCGGCGGCGTCAGCAGCAACAACAACTCTTTCAACATCGGAAGTTGCTAATGTTGTTGTTGTTGTTGTTGTTGTTGATTTTGTTGTTGTTGTTGATGATGTTATGGCTACTGCTGCTGCTGCGACGGTTTGCCTGCCGCTATGCGCCTGCCCAGTTGTAGCCAGTTTTTTTACTGCTGCTGTAGTTGATTTTGTGTTGAAGCTGTAGCGGTGGTCCTGTGGTGATGATGATGATGATTATGACGGCACAGGTTGTCCTAATAATAGTGATGATCGTAAGAAGAATAGTAGTAAAACAAATATTGACGGCTGTAATTATGATGATGATGCTGCTGATGAAGGAAATAGTGGTGGATAGAACTACGTTTATTGTTAGCAGTCATTTTGGCAACGGTTGAACGGAACCACTGAAGGCAATGCGACTGGCTCGCTGCGGATAGCATTCGGATGGATGGCCGGCAGAGAAGGAAAAGCGAGCACGCGGAAAAGGAGGCGGAGGCAAAACGACGGGAATCGGAGGAGAAACGACAAAAGGTCAAGATGTCTGTGACGAACAGTTAACAACGGCCAAGTTTTACCATGCAATAGCCGACTACCACTACAACAGCAGCAGCAGCAGCGGCAGTGGTAACGGTGGCCACAGTGACGGTAACGTCACACGACTCTGCCGATGTAATCACGCCGCTCGCTGCTGTCCTTTCCTCCAACTTTTCCTTTTCCTTGCCCCTCATTAAACCCTCACTTCAGCCCACCCTGGGGTTACCTCTCCCCCCTCCGCCGCTTGTTTTCTTTTTCTCAGTCTTCTTCTCCTCCTCCTCCTCGTCGTCTCGCAGCCGTTGTGTATCTGCTGCTGCTACTGCCGCTGCTGTTGCAGGTTGTGCTTGTAGTAGCAGGTTGCTCTGCTTCGTGTGTTGCAGTGGTGAGCAGTGAGGCTGTAGTGACTGTAAAACGACGATTGGAAGTCCTCGTTGAAGTGAGAGTTTCAGCCGGCAGCATCAGCGATGACAACAACAACAACAACAACAACAATGGCGCTTAAAGGCAACGGGAGCCGTCGCCGCCTTCGTTTTCGCTGTTGATGGCAATGGTCCTAATGATGATGCTGCTGCTGGCGGTGTTGATGGTGGTGGTGGTAGTAGTAATGATGACGATGAGCCTGATTATAATGCTTATTGTAAACCGAGCAAGATGGCTTAGTGGTGGCAAACGCCTTTGCCTTGCATTCGGGAGGCCCGGGTTCGAGACCCAGACTCAGGCCACTCTTAAAATTGGTTTTCATGGTTTCCAATTTAGACAAGGTGAATGTCGGAGTGGTGGAACTATAAATCGACCATGATCGATAACAAAAAAAAAACGGGAAGCACAGATGTCTCAATAAAAAGAGATGGTGCATTACCATCCAACCCCCCCATGATAGTTACATAGTGGCGATCCCGATGATGATGATGATGATGACGATGATGACGTTGATGACGGTAGCAATAGTCGCGGTCGTAGGCGCAGTAGTTATATAGTATCAAAAACAACAGGGATGGATGGCAAACAAAAGCGGAGAGGAACGCGACAGATCAAGCAACTCTTCCAAAGCCGTACGGCAGCAAAAAAAGGGCGTGTGAGTGGCGCCGAATCCGAGATGTACCGGAAGGTACGAGCACACTAACGAATGAACCACCAACAACTCACTGACTACTGACTGCATCTGCAGCGTCGACGTTTGCGTATGCCGCCGCCGCCGACGGCACCCCCACCCCCACCACCACCACCACCACCACCAGCAGAAGCGACCTGAGAGCAACAATGCGTTCAGTTCAATCGGTCGACTGTCCTTTCGTCATCATCATCATCATCTTCTTCTTTTTCTCTGATACAACGATCACTACGCTTTAGCATTCCTCCCCCCCCCCTACCAGTGGCCAAATCCTACTTCCTGCTCTGTCCTTGTATTCTTGCATTCTTCCTCTTGCACGCGCTCACCCCGCTCTCTTTATTTCGCGCTCTCTCTTTCTTTGTCTGTTTGTCTTGTCCTTGCAGCAGCAGCAGCAGCATTCGTAGAAACAGCTGCAACTCAAGTGGTACTTACATGCTACGACTTGGAACAGCAGTGCCAACAAGCGTAATAGTAGTAGTCGTAGTAGTAAAATAGTACTGGTAATTTTAGCTGTAGAAGAGGTCATTGCAATTCGAATGCTGGTATAGCAGTCACAGCAGCAGCAGCAGCAGATCGAGTTATGACAACACTCGGTGCCAGCAGCACGAGCCACAGTAGACGTCGTAGCTAACGAAAGTCAGCATCGAGACAGCTGATAACGGCCCTAACTAGGCTGTCTACTAGAAGACCCGGTACGGCTGTGCGTCACTGTTGCTTGTTTGTTCCATGACCGCTTTAACCACGGCTTTAGAGCAGCGGCAATATGACAATCATTTCGCTTCCGTTCATAGTATATGTAATAGAACTACCAGCTGGTACCGGTGCTAGCTTAGCTTCGTTACCTCAGTTGTCGCTGCCGCCGTCGTTCTCGTATATATATATATATATATATAAAATGTTTACCTCCTTGGCTTGCTGTTGCTGTTGTCAGTCTCTATTAGTCTATCTGTCTGTTAGAACAATTGCTTGCTGCTACTGTTTGAATACCTAAGTAGCTAGTCAATTAGTTATTGGCCGGCCAAGTGAACTCGTGGTTCGTTCCTCTTACATCGGCCGTCTAGAGTCAGCAGTAGCAACAGTTGGACCAGCGGTGGCCGAGACGAGACACGGCCTCCGTTTTTATCCGCCGCCACCGTGGCCGCCGCCACGGCTGTGGTCAAACACCGTTGCTTGCTGTTCATTTCACTACCGCTCTTTGTGGCATGCAAACTCATTCTTCTCCACCTTCTCCACCTGCTTCTGCGTCTGCCTCTGCTGCTGTTGCTGCTACGACAACAGCAGCGACACGCGGCGGTTACGGCAGTAGCCGTCATTATGCGACACCAGCGACACCTACCGGCCGGCCAAGCTTTGCCGGTGGACGGGACGGTAGGAAGGTAAGGGAGTTCAACGGCAAGTTGGCTGACCCACCTGCTTTCCTGCATACTTGCCTGGTCTCTTGTGTATATCTAACTATCGAACGACAATCAATCGTCGACAACTGATACTGTTGCTTGTCGTCACCATAATTTATTAAAAGCACCGTAGCCGTTCGTGTAGAAGTAGTGGTGGCATAGTGGTAAACGTGTGTCGTAGCCGCAGTAGCAGTTTAAGTATCACACTACCTGCTGTATTTATACTATCTATGAAATAGATCTATCTGTACGACCCTCGCGTGTCTCGTGCTAGAGTCCCTGTTGTCTACCTTCTGCCGCTTACCGCGAAGAATGTGAAGTAAGCACTCCACATTCTCCACAGTGATTAGGCCTCTCTGTCGCCGCTCAAGTCGCCGGATTCTTATTGAGTTGTTCTTTATTTAGCTCCTTCACGTGTCCTCTATAGACGAGGCAGACGTTCGTTGTGCTCGTGTGCACATCTTTCTAACAGCCATAAATCATGTTTCTGTTACAAAATCACATTAAGAATGTTTTTACATACACCTTACGAGACAAAACATTGTATTATATGTATGTGGTTGTGTATATGTGCTTTTCTCACGCGCCATCGTTTGCTTACCGCTAGCACTTGCAAGGCACGCAAGTCCGTTCGTTAGCATTGCACTCTGTTCCTATAACTGCGGCTAGCACGGTGCCGCGCTGCAGGTCTATGAAAAAACGCTCTATAAGAAAGGCTCCTGTTCAGCGGGGGTCACCCGTCGCGTGGATCAATCGCCGTCCATCTATGTTGAGAAACTGTGATATTAGCGACCCTGCCCCCTTAAAGCCTCAAACGCCAGTGGGTGAGGTCGGCAATTGCACGCGGGCCTTCCAAACTTGGGCACTCTGCTCGGCCTGCCTCGCGGTATGTCCGGAGTCCGACTATAGAGGGTCTTAGGATGTTGGTGACTGTCCTATTCCAGATCAGGGCCTGACCGCGGCCGAACGGCATGAGTGCCATACTGTTCAGTCGACATCTGTCTTCGCCGAGTTACTGGTACCGAGTCCACTGGAAGAAATGGGCCGATTTCATCCTCTGGCGTTGAAAGAAGGAGTTCTCGGGTAGCTTGTTCATAGTAGTTCTGGGTGCGTCCTTTAGCATCTAACGGGGTGTGACGAATTGTTCTCAAGCTTCATCGCTTAGTGGTTCGCGGGTAATATGTGGCACCTCGTGGATTACCGCGGTAAAAGCTGGACTTGCGAGGGCCAGGACTTCTGGGATGCCTAGTTGTTGTTAGGCACAGCACAGCCCAGAGCCTAGCTTGGTGGGCAACTGCACGGCATATTTACGCCATGAGTATACGCGTAAATGTGCCTACGGTTGTTGAGCTCGTTATTAGTGGCAGCTCCAGCGTTAAGTCACGCCTTCTCAGTAGATGCAGGAAGTACCTAGCGGAGAGTACCTTAAAAACACTAGGCCTATTATGCGCGTGCTAAAAGGAGGCGTTTGAACATTAGCCACAGCCTGTCCGGCCACCTCCTGAGGATGTTGGTGATTTTGCGCTGGAGGAGGGGAATCTTGGAGAGTTCTAGGTTCTCCTCAGGGCGTCAACGAAAGCTTGCACGTTCCTGGGCCCGGGAAAGTGATTTTTATGACCGGGAAAAAGAAGAATAGGGCTGTCCATATGTCTATTGTATTTAACGTTGCGACGGCCTGGAGCGTGTTTGCCAAGACAGTTATTAGGACCGGTTGGACAGGCTTTGGATATAAATATATATATATATATATATATATATATATATATACTGCGCCGGCAAAAAAGATGCCAGAGAGCAAAGCAATTGGGTTTATATAAAAAAAAACAAGGTGACGGGTGATTCCGTAAACCATCGAGGATAAAGGAATGTCTTTAGGACGGAACAGTCTCCGAATGACGCGTGGAGTACTATACGTCGGCGGGAAAGCTCGCAGAAGTGTGCTGGATCCAGTCTTGTAAAACCTTTCGTAAGACGAATTGCTTTAGTAGAAAGGGCTATAGTAACATCGTACGCATACGACTTAGCGCTAATCGTTAAGGTAGAAGACGATAAGCGCCAACGAAGTGCTCGCAATCTTGGGGCGGATGAAAAGTCACACGCTTACTCTGGCACCCGACAAGTGCAAAGTGATTTTGCTAACTAGAAGGAATCAACGGGGGAGATTTTGCTGCCTTTGGTTGGTAATCACGTAGCAAAGTACGAAAAAGTCTAATACAAAAGTGTATTGCTAGACTGGCGCCGGACGACATGGTTCACGTCACCTACGTCACATACAATACATTGACGGCAGTACAGACTCAACCTCTGCTTGCCTCTGCCTTAGCTAGGGCTCTTTGGAGCGTGAGAGAATATAAGAGAAACGGGCACTGTCTAAATGGCTGACTTAATTGTTATGTAGGTTGGTCCGATTAGAGGAGATACTGCACTGCAGTTTAAGCGAAACAGAAATAAATTAGCGAATGTCCGAAGAATACTCTGCCGGGATAATACCCAAAAAGCACGGGCTTCGAGAATGAGCCGGCAGACACGAAGATGGCCAAGAAGAAGGCGAGGCAGAACACTCTTGGTGAATTGCGACGAGTCCGGGCGGACTTAGGTGACGGAAAGGTTGAGCAATGCATCCGGCAACTGACCCCATATCTTCATACTTGGTGCAGAAAAAACTGTTGCGACCCACTGGTCTCACTCTGACAAAACTACATACAGACACACGCACAGCTAAACATGCAGATAGATATAACCGTCCACCACAAAAATGCAAGAAAAATACATATGCGATGTAAATACTGCAGCAGACGACGGAGCTAAATAAAGCAGGTCACTGGCCACCCCAGCACCACACAGCCTTGACAAGTGTGTCGAGATATAATAATAATAATAATAATAATAATAATAATAATAATAATAATAATAATAAGCGACCGACGGGGGTACCGTGTGGGAAAGTGATGTACATATTGGGTTGATCAACGGGCAATAAGTAGTAAATACTGTAGTACAGGGCGGCACCCCCCAGCAACTAGAACTTAGAGCCAATGACGCCCTGGACGATATTTCCGTCTGGATGAGGGGAGCGCGTTTGACGCTGGCCCCTACCAAAAGCGAGGGAGTCATCCTCCTTGGCCCAAGAGGGTATGCTCTCCCAAAGCTAATCTTGAACGGCCAGGATGTTCGAGTGGTTCAATCAGCTTGCAATCTGGGAATGTACTTGGACAGAGGCCTGCGAGGAACACCTCATCTCCGCTTGGCTGCAGAGAAAGCCACTAAAGTTTCACACGACATTGTCCGGCTGATGCCGAATACATTCGGACCGCGAGAATCAACGCGACGCCTTCTTATGTCGGTTGCCAAGTTGATTATGTTATTCGCGGCCCCTGTGTGGCCACTAACTGCACTGACTCTAACCCGCAACAGGGCGCTGATGCGCAAGACCCAAAGCATCGCGGCTTTACGTATTACGATGGCTTACAAGACGGTCAGCACGGCGGCTGTCCTTGTACTGGCTGGTACGATCCCTTGGGACCTGAAGGCCGACGAACGTCGTCGCTTGTGGGCGGAACCGACAAGCAACAAGGAAGAGAAAAGGGAAAAAACTTTGATTTCTTGGCAAAATGAATGGGACGCCATACAGGACGGAGCACCTGGGGCCCGTGTAAAGACTCTGATCAATGACATTAAGGCGTGGATTAACCGGCCCGGCGGCGAGTTGACACACCACGTGACTCAAGTGCTCACAGGGCATGGCAACTTCGAGAGTTACCTCTTTAGAATAGGAAAAGAATAGGAACAACGGAGGACACGCCGGAACACACAATATTGTTGTGCCCGGCGTGGGCTCCATTACGCAAGGACATAACCACAGCAAGTGACGGCAGTCTTAAAAAGCTGGCACACCTTCTTATGAACTCACGTGATGACTGGAAGCTTATAGCTACAATCGAACGTATTATGCACGCCAAAGAAAAAAAAATCGTTTTTACTTGACAAGGCCCTGTGAGGCACTCCAGGGCAGCTAAGATAAGGACGCTACTATTCACCCCCCCTCAATTGTTTAAAGTATTGCTTGCGCAGTTCCCAGTTGAGTGTGGGGATGGGGACATGACTGGTTTTTAGTGGGTTGGAGCCCCACACTGCCGGCCCATATTTGCAGTGAGCTTTCCTGCCGTGGTGTTCGTGTGTGCAAACCGCATTTTCCAGTTAGTCCCTCAAAAAAACAAAAAAAAACGGCAATAAGACAGAAGACCTCATAGGTCCCCCGCATTTCGTGTCGCTTCACAAGCTTCCCTTCGGGGTAACCTCTCGTTCGTTGCTATATTAGCCGTCTCTCTAACCACGACCCCCGGTTGGATGCGTAATATTGGTACATACGGCATATAGATGCTTTCACAGATGTGTCGCAAAGATCGGAAAGACCAAAGAGCGTCTTATGTGCCAAATATGACGACAATGACGCGCAAGTTTCATGGCTCTTTGAAGCCATGAGTCGCGATTCGAATCGCGAACATTCGAATGTTCGCGATTCGAATAGAAAAGGAGCCGATTGATCAGCGAGCTGGGCAAAGAGGGCGGTTCGTTTGATGTTATAGAGCAAAGGCATTAAGGCATTAACTGACGGGCGGCTTTGCGTACGATATCACGAGAGTAAAGGAGGCTTTTGAATTGTAAAAAAAGTCTTTGAGCGAAATACTGCATAGCAAAGCGGAATAGGCAAATATCTACTAGTCTGACGAAAGTCCCATCTGTTTCTCTGCGGGTAGCAGTGGTAGCAGGAATAAATTTGCTGATAGCTTTTAGTGTAAGAATAAATTATCACCCCCTCCTCCCCCCAATTCTATTCAAACTACGAACGTCTATTCGCCGTTGTAGTCCATCCGCTCTTTCCTTCTATCCATCTGAGCAAACTAGCCACGGCTAGCCACAAATAATAGAGTGCGAGAGAGAGAGGCGTCCGACAACAATTTATTCGTCTATTCATCCGTCGTTTGCGTGGTTATTAAGTATTACCGATTCAATATTAATGTTGACTTTATTAGCTCAGCAACAGCAACACCAGCTTGCCCTGATAGTCAAACAAACTTTGAAAATGGCATTTTGGCATTGCCCTCCCTTAGGCTAAACATCTGACCTCCTTGAATAGAAATCGTAACACAGTTTTTTAGAGAGCGAGAGAGAAGTTCATGGAGATCGGATGGAACTATCTTTACAGGCAGATCTTTCAGGTAAAGAGTGTGCGTGTTGCGTACCAGCCAAACACGGATTAAGGCACTGTTGGTCTGAGGCATTACCTTTGACGAAAACTGCTCCTCTACTGTATTCCGCAGACTTTCAGATTTACGCTGTTTTTTTGGTATTCCAAGAGCATCATTGCATTGTTGCATATGGCACCAGAGCTTCAGGATTTCGTTTGTGTCGTGTGGCTTGAAACTAAAATCCTGTACGGTCCTGTTTTTGGAGGCACAAACAGTTAAATCATGATGTATCTTAAAGCTCCAGACAGATGAGTTTTTTAACTAAACTAGAGTCAGCCCATTATACTCTGTCGGGTGGAACACAGACAGATGAAATACTTCTAATCTTTTTTTAGAAAGAAGCCGTTTGGACTAAGAATGCAACAATATCACTTACAGTGTGTAATTGGTTACAGTTACTTATTGCACATAGGACAGATAATGCTAAAAACAGCCGGAACAATCAGGCGGCAATAAGTTTCATCTTTCCTTCATCGTTTTTCCTTAGAGGGAATCCCGTATAGAGTACGTTGTTGTGGATAATGCGTGCGTTGAAGGTGAGACGCAAAAAGCATCGTCAGAGGAATAAATATTTGTGCGTAATTATATATAAGATATTTGTGTGTTTCGTGTCCTATGACATGTTTTGGGCCAGCCCGTTGGCGACGTAGGACCGACGAGATTTGGCACAGTAGAACTCGTGGTGCTTATTCCAGCCTAACACGTACATATTTCGGAGCAATTCGTCGAGATCGTTTCAAGCTGCTTCAAAAATAAAATCAACGTTCATAGTGAAGGCAGCTACAGCAGCTCGTATGTAAATATAATGATGGAGCTGTTCGAGGGGTTTCGTCTTTGACACTTCAGGCAGAATAGTCTCTCTCGGAAACACGTCGACTGATCAGTGGCTAGTCATTGCCCAGCTAGCACCTACAAAGACTATAGACACGCAGCCAGTGAGGCACGAAGCAGGCGTTCGTCGCGAGCTGAACTTGACGATGCCATCATACAATTATACTATACCTTTATATATAGATACGCATATCCATATGTAATCATTGCCGGGCTAATCATTTTATTGGGGGGTAGAGTGATTGCCTTTCTGTGCGTATGCGTACGCATCAGTCGTGTGTATGTGGGTGTAATTGTGCACACTGTTGTGAACGAGAGCTTTTTTTGCAGCGAGGGGAAGTTACCGTCGTAGACGCCGCCAACTAGCAAGTTGCGGGTAGCTACAGCTGCTCTGGTGGTAGTAGCAGCAGTAGTAGTCACAATCACTCTAGCAGCAGTTGGTCGACAAGCAGCAAACTCAGAGGGGCGAAAGCACCCCTGCGGCCAGACTGGCGCCGTTGCCGTCGTCGAAAAAGGCATTTCTTTCGAGATGTCTGGGCCGGGCTGGTCTCAACGCAAGCGTCGATGCGGCAGGCCAGCCAATCAACACACAGACACCCACCTACCCACAAACCCACCCAGCCAGCCAGCCAGCACGCAATCATCCTCGTGGTGATGGAATCGCTCCGATCGTTCCTAGGTACGTAGAGAGGTGGTTGTTAGCGTGTCGCGTCGGTTAGTTAGTCATTTCTTCCTCCATCAGCTCGATAAGACACACGACATACGGCAGACGTAGACAAACAAACAGTCGGACGGACGGACGTGCAGCTAAACATATAATTACCCTAGTCGAAACAGCGGCAGCAAATGTTGCCGCAATCGTCTTGTTGATGGCGCATGACCGCATGGGGAACCGATGATGGTAACAGATCATCCTCCCCCAATCTAACGTCATGACGGCGTCTACGCGATGTTGGGGAGGCTGCGTGATAAAGTCGGCCCCCCCCCGAGAGAGAGAGAGAGAGAGAACGAATAGGAGAGGGAGAAGTAATAGGAGGGTGAAAGCAGAAGTGGAGGGCGGCTTAGTCGAAATGTCTAGCGTCCGGCTGGTCCTGGCGCGCTCGCTTCCACCCTCTTTCCCACAGAGGACAACCTTCTGCCTTATTTGTCGTTAGTCTGCGGGCGAGTAGGCGCTCTAACAGTCTGCTGCATCAACAGATTGCGTAGCAAGGCGGCTAAACAGAACGACGAAATAAAGGGATGATGGATGATAAAAGCATCGATCAAAATAATCGAGCGAGAAAGAGAATAAGAAATGCGAGGAGAGACTTTATTTAAAGCGAACAAACGACTGTGGTAGCCGAGGAAGTTGTGGCTAGTAGGTAAAAATTGTAAGAGTAACTGCCTTAGGATTGTTTAAATAGATCGTTCTTCAAAGGCTTGCGGTGACGATCAGTTTCTTAATCAGTTTGTATATTATAATATTTCTACATTTTTTTGTTGTTGTTGGCGCTGTTGTCGTTGTTCTATTTAGGGCTGCCAATCAGGCGACACAACAACTGTGATTATATACATATATATATATATATATATATATATATATATATATATATATATATATATATATATATATATATATATCTTGATGTTTTTGGGGCATTCCAATGTTTATAACACGTCGAAAGAAGTTTAGATCTGACAGGAAAGGGGTTTGGCTGCAGCGACAACGACGCGGCTATAAGCTGATTCATCATGGCCTCGTATGTTACGAGACCAGTATGGCAACTAGCGGTTGATGTTTGCTGGTCTTTTGCTGGCTGCTTCTGCGATTTGCTCGTTACGACCTGCATGACTACGACACCACTACAACTGCAACTACCGTGACTTCTACTTTCTTCACTTTTTGTGCGATCAATTTGGCAGGACGAGAATGTCGTAACAGTACGGCAG
This sequence comes from Dermanyssus gallinae, assembly GCA_003439945.1. NCBI lineage: Eukaryota > Metazoa > Arthropoda > Arachnida > Mesostigmata > Dermanyssidae > Dermanyssus > Dermanyssus gallinae. The sequence continues at coordinate 565,219 of QVRM01001369.1, forward strand.
CGTCGAATTCGTGAGAAGACGAGCCTTTAGCTATGGCTTTTGCGTTAGCTGCTGCTGTTGCCGCACCCGCCTCGGTCGCTTTTCGTTCTGCTGTTTCAACCGCTTCAAACACGCAACACGCTTTGATCGCCTGACTACTTACGGGTCCGGCCCACAGTTGGCGGCGTTTTTTGCAGTCTGCACCAGGCATAGTTATATATGTTGTTTCGGTTGTTGTTGTTGCTGTTGTTGTGGTTGTTGTTGTATGTTTAGTCGTAGTAGTCGTCGTCGTCGTCATCATCGTGGCAATAGCTGCTGTAGCCATTACGGCCCGTAGAGCCAAGCAGATACGAGTGCAACAGCAGACCGGCTAGGCGGTGGCACACGGTGGAGTGGTTGTTTTCCATGATTGTTGTTGGGTTTATTGGCAATGGCGGTGCTCCGCTTGGTTCTCCTGCTGCTGCTGCTGCTGATGCTGCTAGGAATGATTTTTGTCAGTTAGTCAGTCGACAGTCTCGTTACGGATAGCGGTGGCGGCTACGCGGGCCTCACGACGCCGCTCGGTCAACAGGGGCTCCCTGTTTGCACGAATCGATTGCAAACGTCTGATCTCCTTGAACTGTCGCTGCCGCCTTAGTTCAACAATAGCCGACTACTACACGTGCGACGATAGCGGCAACAACAACAACAACAACAACGGACACACGACGAGCAATGAGGGAGGAGGACGTGAAACTAACAAACGTCAAAGACCATTTTGCCTACGACAGCAGAACAGGTTCGTCGGCTGAGCACAACAGCAAACAGTAGAAGACGAGGCAACAACAACAACAACAGCAACAAGTCACAATGTCGATCTACGGGCTCCGATACGACGGCCGATAGTTTGTTGTAACCGTGACGCTACAACTAAAAGCAGTTGTTGGCTACTCTGTGGCGTGACAAGTCATTGCAGAGCAGAGCGAAAAGACGCCACAAAACTTCACGCACCAGTCACCATCCTCATAAAGAAAGGGAAAGAAAAACAGGGAGAGAGAAAAGCGGAAAGGGAAGTATCGAACACTCTCGCCACAATTGTTTCCCACTATTATCTCATATATGACATCCTTATATATATATACATGCTACGTTTATTGCAAACAAACAGTGGCACAAGTATAAATATACGTATTTATACTTGCACACACACTTATACTTGCAGATTTATACTTGCAGATGTATACTTGCACACACATATATATATATAAATATATATATATATATATATATATATATATATATATATATATATATATATATATATATGTTTATTCGACTGGACGACATACGTCTCTTCACGAGGCTCTTCTGCCAAGGTTCATTGATAAACCCCCGAGCGAGACCGAAAGGCCCAAGGTCAACACACTCTGCTCCAAAGGAGCTCCGAGCATGAGGCTTCCAGTGTGTCTTCGAACCTCCTCCGCTACGCTACGACAATGGCAAGCGGTCAGATGGATGACTCATACAGCCTTCAAGAGCAAAAACTAGCTTGTTTGGCGTTACCGTGACTGACTCTTTGGCTTCCTCTATGGTCGGTCAGTGTGCGGTCCTAGCAGAGCTTGTCGTATGGTTGAAGTGAACAAATGAATAAAGTACTCATCTATCGGGAAGCCGTTCTATATATATAAGTGTACTTGAAGTTATATATCTTTCACACTAGGTGTGTACTTTTTATAAAATGATTTATAAACTAAAAGTAGGTTATTATAAAGATTATGTCCGCTATAAGGTCCCAGGAAGCACGGCTCTGTGCCTGCTCCTTGACCATTCGACGGCAAAAGTTTCCGACAATAAAAACCAAAACCTGATCTTAAAGTCCTTTGGTTACCACAGGCTGGAATCGGCTAGGCACGGGGGCATGGAAGTGAAATGCCGTGCAGCTATACTTCACCCACAGGGTTAAAAAATTTGAACATTCCACACGCATTTCACTCATTGGAAAGAGATCGGTAACCCGCTAGCCCCCGCTTTCATCTACTTCAGGTCATTTCTAAACGTACGGTATCCTAAGAACTGTCTGCTCGCAGAACAGCCTTTTACACGGTACACCTGCAAATGTTTGTCTCGCAAATGAATAACAGATAAACAATCCCCGCCAAAGTCCGCCTGAGAGATTTGGTCTAAGGTAGAGCAATTTTTTAAGTACACAACATGAGCTCCTTGGATCGCCATTGCCTTCCGTCGGCATCGTCGGCATACCAGATCCTTGCAACGAAAATTAGCGAATGATGCCATCAGAGTGCCGCATAGTCAATCTTCTAAGGAAAATCGTCGTCGTCAATAACCAACTGCATCAATAGAAGCTTAGCAACGTCACCGCAAATGCTCCGTACTCTTTTAACATAATTTTTTTTAGATACTAGGTAGATACAACACGCCACTTTAGGTCAGCATAATATCGTACTTAATAGTGTAACAATATATCGTTTTTCTCAGCAAGTCATGCTGTTGGTAAGAGCCACGTGGTATATTTTCGATTTTTATGTGTAGTTTATTTTAACAGACTATTCTTATATAACATATCATTTCTAGATCGACAACAAGCGCGACTTCTAAAATCCAGTAATTGCGGTATAAACAAAACCTTCTTAGACGCTCTGTCGAATGGGATTGACAGCATTTGCCTTGCTAGTATGTAGATGTCGGCTTAGTGAGACAGGTGTTCGTCAAGCCTAAGCTATGGTGCAATGCTAATTCAACTGTGGCTATTACAGGCAATTTACAACAAAAAGTCTAAGTTAAAGCACCTATTTCTCTTTTATATGGTAGCGGCCAATAACAGGAGTAGACCGTAGTACAATATGGGAATCCCTTCTTGGAAATTTTATTACTGGATTTCAAACGTACGCACATATGTAAAATTTTGTATACCTTAATATATATTAACGGATATACTTTTACTATGTATATGCGGTGGTTTTACAAAAAAATTGCCTGTATGTTGTGGCGAACTTCTGATACAACCAAGCACAAAGAGTCGGGCAAGACGCCAAACGCCTCACGGGGTGCTCGGACAACTTCAAGACGTGCGTACACAGGACGGTGACTATCAGGTAAACCTGCATGGAAGACGAGTTCGTCAAAAAATAACAAGACTCCAATCGCAAACCTAAGACGTCGATCTGTCATTTAAAGAGTTTGTAATGTTTTATGATATGCCATCGACCGCCGTGGTCGACTTTGTCATCAGAGACATTGTGCATGGATGCCAAAAATTCAACTTCAATTTTGCCGCCTGCAAAGCTGCTGATATCAATCCACCAAGTGGGCGGCAAAAATAGTTTAACGCGCAGAAGAAAACCAACTGTCTTGACTATTCAGTCGATCAATGCAGCAGTCATTAGTGCATTGTACTGTACGTGTGATCTAAGGAACCGACGAGGACGTTAACGGGAAGCTAGTATAACTGTCGATATCATGTTGGTTTCAAGTATTTGCGCAATGTTGAGTCAGTCAATGATCAGAAACACATACGGCTCCACCAACTCGAACTGCCTCAGGAGGTGACCAGATCAAGCGAGCGACTTAAACGCCAGTGGCTAACCAAGCATGCGCTTCCAAAAGCCAGTTATGTGCAGCACATTGCACCGTTACGCGAGTACAGCACCATATGAAGCACCGCGATTTAGTAAGGTTTAAAGTGTTAGTCACCGTGCCGTCCCAGACGCGTGCAGGACCCGCCCATCCTTGACAGATACAAGCGTCATGCCGTGGGCGTCCATAAACTCGCACGCAGAGAGGATTCCGGCCGAACCAGGGCGCCAGCCATGGTTTTATTGATGGCAGTTTATTGCATTTTAGCCTATTTGGCGTTGTTATCGGATTACTTGGTGGGTATCGCACCAAAGGGCACAACCTCTCGTCATGGGCCCACTGCGACATGAAGGTTTCTCTTTTCACTCTCTCGCTTCACTTTCTCGCTTTCAGAGCTTTAGCGACAACCTGCTAACTCCGTTGAAGTTGAGAACGCGCTGAATGCCTTCTTCCAACATAGGAATTTTACCCGCCAACATTTAAATAAGTACCACACAATCGTTTAAATAACTAGACTCTTGGTTTCCACGTAGAACTGGGTAGGCTCTAGAGAGTTATCGCCCACAACTCTTCTATTAAGGTCTAAGTGGTGGAACCTTGTAGGGGCGTTAGATGGTAATTGTTTTCAAAACGTAATGTATTCAAGGTGTTCCGAAAGCCGAGTTCTGCAGCAACATCGGCGTCGTGCTTCACAAGAAAGAGAACCGCGTCGCAGGGACCGCCACGCCTTGTCCTCCTTGTTTCGGAGGATCTAGTTGGTAGAGACCGAGGGCCTTACGAATGACGTTGTTGCTCTTCTGGTAAGTTATTTTTAGAGCGATTTTCGGAACCCGTCCTTTTTCTCGCGAACCAAAGTAGTGTGGCGTATCTCCATCACAGGATGCCGTCTGACCGGCTGTGCAAACATTTTCTCTCCAGACTACTTTCTTGGCCATGTTAATACAATAGCGTCCCGCAAATTGCGGTGTCTGCTTCCGAGCCGGACATCTAGTCCCACTTCCATTTAGTGATTGCCACATTCGATTCAGGCATCTGGCAGAGGTCACCGCCCTGCTTGCGCGGTGTCACCTCAGGCACATTATGCGCAGCTCTAGAATTAAAAAAAAAACTTTTTTTAAGAGGTTGTTTTTAATTCTAGACCATTCTCCGTCTTCTACGGACTTGGAATTCATCCTGAGAGGTATCTTCAAGGCACCGAGGGACGAACATGTTGAGGTATTTAAGGTTTCCCTAAAAGTCCACGTGACAACATGGCCGCTGATTATCAGCGGTATGGTTTATCATCTATTATCAGCGTGAATCGCTCAAAGAAACTTCGATTAACATATTGGATCTAATCGGCGACACCCCGGTCGATGACAAGTATGATTATGGCACTAGTCCCCTAAACCACGCCGCCACTCCTGATTGTGTCAGTCTACCATATATTCATTAATTAATTGCTGATGGAGCCCGTTGGTTATTTCAGCCCGGTCAATAATTCCTGGAGCCGAGAGCGTTCATAAGCCAGGATTTTTAATTCCGAGAGCTATTAAACTCTGGAATAAATAGCTTGGAAAGTAGACAAAATACGAGTGCACCCTCTGAAGTACTTGCCTGAGCTGCAGCTTCGGGGGTCACACACATCGGGGCTAGTCCGACCGTACTTGGTTGAAAACGATTTATATTGATTAGTGTGTCGTGAGTAGGAAACACTTAACTACATTGCAAATTTCATGCAAATGACGAATTGCAAGATATAGAAACTCACAGAATAGTTAAATAGCTTACATCTAGAAACCTCTCGAGTTGAGATCAAACAGGGCAGTTGGATCTCAAACTGCCCTATTTGATCTCAACTTGTGCGAAACGCAGGTAGGGGCAATCAAAGGGCGTACAACAAGAAACCCTAAATTAAAAAGGTCGCACGGAGGGTCTCTTAAAGTAGAGGAGAAGGAGATACAGGTAGTTCAATAAGTTCTTAGAATGAAAACCAAGAATTTTCCAAATCATGTTTTTAAATTTATCTTATTCGATATACTCCCCGAGATGCTCAATACACTTTTCCCACCAAGATTTCTGAGCTTTTATACCTCTTAAGTAGAATTCCGCGCCTTTAGACTGAAAATAGGCATTGACAGCAGCCTTAACCTCTTCATTGCTGGAAAAACGCTTTCCACCGAGACTATTCTTCAAATGTTCGAAGAGGAAATAATCAGAGGGGGCCACGTTTGGAGAATAGGAAGGTTCTTCAATAAGTTCGAACCTCAGTTGGGCCAGTTTTGCCGATGCTTGCCGGGACTTGTGTGCAGGAGCATTGTCCTGGTGAAACAGGACAACCTTCTTCTGCAAAGCGGGCCGTTTCACGATTAGTTCTTGCTAAAGGCAGTCCAACAGTCTTGCATAATATTCTCCTGTGATCGTTTTACCGCTCTCAAGGTAGTCGACCAGCATTATTCTACGTTGGTCTTAAAAAACTGTAGCCATCACCTTTCCGGTCAATGCCGTTGTCCGCACCCTCTTCGGAGGTCCTTCATCAGGTGCACACCATTGGCAAGATGCTTCTTGGGTCTCGGGAGTGTAGTGATGGACCCAGCTTTCATCGACGGTCATGAATCTGCGCCAAAAATCCGACGGATTGTTCGACATCTTGGCCAAATTTCGCTGTGAAGCGAAAACAGGCGCGTTTTTTTGGCCTTGGTTGAGCAAATGCGGCAGCCATTTTTCTCTGAGCTCTTTCATCTTCAAGTTTTCGTATAGGATAAAATGCACACTACCTAAACTAATTCCTAATGCCTCCGCTATCTCCTTAATGTTAAAACAATGTTTCGCACTTTCTCTATGTTTTCCTCATCAGTTGCCGTTTTTTGGCCTCCTGGACGTAGTTCATTCTCGGTGCTCCTGCGACCTCTTTTTAACACATTGATCCAGTTGGAAACAGTGGCAAAACATGGCGCAGAGTCACCGTACGTCTCGTCCAACCCAATTTTTACTTGGGTCGCATTCCAACCTTTGAAATAAAAATGCTTGATAACCACTCGAAACTCTTTTTTCTCCATTTTTAAAAATCACGCCGATACGTTGCACGGGAAAAGCTATCAAACGAAATCGCAACGGCCAATCACCATAATATTTTGAGTGCTAGCAGTCGAAAAGTTGCAGTTCCTACTAGCGGTGGAAGCGCGCCAAAATTCGAATTCTAAAAAGCTCATTCTAAGAACTTATTGAACTACCTGTATACGTATGGAGGAAAAAGGGTAAAGGGCGCAGGTGCACTGACCTATGCCGGTTTTTATTTTGATAGAGTTTAGTGCAGCATCAAAAGCTTGAGTTGCTAAGAAGGCAAACAAGGGGGTGAACTGATCCTGGAAAGAATGGCACTACATTACCTAGTTACGGTCACCATGGGCGGCATAGTCCCTATCTTCAGAAAATAGCCGTGTTGCTTATCGATCTTTCTGTCTGACGAAAGCGCATTCAAGGACAGAGTTGCAAACTGGAGGGTCTTAGAGCAGGAGGAAAACATAAGTAAGTTTTGCATAAAACCTTAGGTTACAGAAGACCATTTCGAGAGACAAGGCAGAGGCGGTAGCCCCATCACTGATTTAAGTTTCAACCTGAATAATTATAGAATGCGAAGATTGCGGGAGCTGGAGAAACATTTTTACTAATTTGTAGATAACTTCAGAAGTCAAAAACGCTAATACTTAACCAATACGACGCGAAATATATTGTTAAGTGGTATAAAAGACAGCGAGCATTGCGGAAAAACGAAATAAGCAAAAAGCGTCGTAGCACACATTTTTAAAAGAACTCATTTAATAGACTTCCGTGGAAGGTTACCCAGACTATAGGAAGAAATATCATACCGACATATCTCATAACTATCATTTTACACTACTTATACAAGCGATTCATAGAGTGCGGGTGTCTTACAAAGGAACTGGCAGCAGGCGCACCGTAGGGGTCCAGGGGGATCCCATGGCACACGAACAAAGAACACGGGATTTTTTAATATTTATTTTAAATTGGGGAGACGGTATCACCAGCTGTACGGACCGGTGAGGTAAACGACGCCAACCTGTCTCGGTCTAGCGTACTAAGCACCGTGCGAAACCGTCCGTCTTATGCAGGAGCCGCGACTGGCTGACGGCGCAAAGAACCGGTAGACTGCATGTGTGCAGCAAAAGAAATATTGGACAACATGTATCAGTGCAGCATAAACAAAATGGTCGCAGAAACCAACGATGAGAAAGGGAAATATTAAGCCATAGGCAGCAAACAAACACGTAATATTTAAAAAAATAAGGAAACAGCTAGAAGGAAGGACCAAACAAGCGTGTGTATGTCAACACACATTCCCGAAAACGATAGGAATAATTGACGCATTTTAACTTATCTGAGTTACCTTACATAGTTCACTTCCACTTCAACGTACATACACATAAACAAATGTTTAGACTGTGTAAACTATGCATTACATAACTTTTTAGTTACTGATGTTTATTAACAAGGTGAAAAGAATTGTACATGTTAACGCAGACAAAATATAGTAAGCATATAATCATATAACTCGTAATAGGGTGTAAGCAATTGTCTCCCAGTGAACCTAACGTCAAACTACAGTAGCCCTAGGTTCAGATATAGTGTCGACCACCTGAACCAATTGCCAAGCACCGCCGTGGCGGAAAGTATAATTTTGCATATTCATGCGTTGACGGAAATAAATTCAGCATTAGTAAACACGATGTGAAGTGTTTTACAAATTACCTTTAATTAGCTATGATAATCGGCGGCTTTAATAAATACTATCACTATGTTTGGATAAAATAAGCAAAATATGACATATCAAAACAGTGTATGTATATATATATATATATTCTTATACGAGTTCTTATATATATATATATATATATATATATTTATACGATATTCTTATATATATATATATATATATATATATATATATATATATATATATATATATATATATATCTCGTACCACGGTTCTTTTATTTGTTTTTTGTTACAAGAGAGCATGTTTCATTATTCACAGACCTAGTTCTACGGTAAATATGAAATAATGGCTTAGTGGCAAAAGCCTTTGCCTTGCATTCGGGAGGCCTGGGTTCGAGACCCAGACCGGCTACTCCTAAAATTGGTTTTCATGGTTCCCAATTTAAACAAGGTGAATGCCGGAGTGGATTTAAAATCGACCATGATCGAAAAAAAACGGGGAGCACAGATGTCTCAATAAAAAGAGATGGTGCATTACCATCCAATCCCTTCATTATCATTAATACCGCAAAATGTTAGGAAGATTGCGAGAGCACGTCCGACGCTGGAGGCCTGAACTCTCGGCAAACAAGACTTGAATCCTCCATCACGACAATGCACAGGCGCACACAACGTTACTAACTTCGAATTATTTTTCAATAATTCGATTGCTATATTTGCGCAATCTCTTTATTCGCCGGACTTGTGTCCGTACAACGTTTTCCTGTTCCCACAAATAAAAAAATTGAACAACCTTCAAGACTACAGAGGGAATAAAAAAGCATTCACAGGAGCAACTCAACTCGATTACGAAAGACGCGTTTATTTATGTTTTAAAGGGTGGAATATATCACTCTAAGAATGTGACACACGTGCAGCGAGTGAGAGCTATTTCAAAAGGAACAAAAACGTTTTGCAAGTTTGAATAATTATTCTTTTTATACATAGGTATCAGAACTTTTCGATTCGCTCTCGTATATATAAACAGGATGTCTGAAAAAACGTTCCGAGCGAGATAGGGAATTGTAGATATTGGTAAAGCAAATATGTTTCCAGTACTTGCTTTACCAAGCTTTACCTGTCGAACATAGTTCCGAAGAAGTCTTGTTTCGAAGTGGGAGCTTTGTGACGTTTTGTTACCTACTAGCCCGACATAGGAACGCAAATGTGAGATTGCGAAACAACCATCCCTCCTATACAAAAACTAAATACATAGTCGTGTTTGTGAGAGAAATCCTGCTTCCCCCGAAGGACACACGACGCCGGCTAGAAGACACGACATCGTTGTTTAGAAAAAAATTGTAAACATTGACGTTCTATTACTAGCTGTCACGTTTAATACCTGAAAATAATCACCTTACGGCCGCTTTCTTTTGGCTTAAAATGTACGTATTCAGACAATTCTCATGACGGTTATTTCTATGAAATAATTGTTATGGTCATGGTACTAAATCTATATGATCATAGTACCAAATCTGTGGCGATCCGTGGTTGCAATCTAATTAAGGTTTGCCGTCGGGAATGAAGTTCCTCATTAGCTTCTACTTGCCGCAGAAATTAATGTATCGGTGATACAGTAAGCCATCACAGGATAAATTTGCTTCATTCAACACAGAAGCAGACTGCGTCCTGTCGTTTCTGATTGGAAAATCTGCTCATATTGCCAATCTAGCTCCTACGCCTGATACTCTCAAGCATACTGAGATAAGAACTCGCTCAGGGTGTCACAGTCTCTCCCGGTCATGCACATCTTTTGCGCAAACTTATGTTTGAGTAATTACCTTAATTACGAATAGTTACAGTAAATTTAATCAATCTGAAGTTTGTGTTCGACCGTGCAAGAAGGAAGCATGACGTGAACAAAAGCCATATAACACATATTTGATTATAATAATATTCATATTATTTATGTAGCTTTTCAATGGAGCTAATTAAAATTTGGTTTTTAATCATATGATAGTTGTGTTTCTTATTAATTTTACATCGGTGGCTTATTCCGTCCAGTGTTTGCTAGTAAAGGCTTTCCGAAGTAGGTTTAATCGTCGTGAATACAAACGAAAAGTAACTTTTTGGAAAACGATATTGTATTACTACATTTACTAGATATTTTATTATCCTAATTTTTATTTACCCATACGTTTGCATAAGTCGCTAAGTACCTCAAAATCTTTAGTAAGATGTCCTTTTACAATAACTGTAATCACATAGTTGAGAATACATTGCTTGTGTGGTCATCCGAGCTGAGCTTTTTTCCAACGCCCCGTGGGTACCCAAAAAAAACTATCACTCCGAAGGCTTATTTATGACAAAACATGTGTAGCTTTTTATCGTACATAGTACCGAATGGGTAAGACTGTTTGCTGATAAAAACAAATAATTCACAAACATTAGACAGGTCTATTGTAGACCAGCATACGAATTTAGTAACTCTGTTTATGAGGTTTACGGCGTAACCCTCGGCAACAAACAACCCGTTTGTTGCCGAGGGTTACGCCGTAAACCCCAGTGGTTCGAGTGGCTTGCGCCCCTAGTCTCGTAAGTATATGCTAGACGCCCTCTGTATAAAATAAATACCTATGGCCAACAAGCGACTCTTTGTCACTGAAATTATAGTCTGCAGAAAACTTTCACTAGAATTTGTATTTTCAAAACAAAAATATCAAATTTGTTTTAAAATACTATCGGCTTCAAACAACTGGCATGTAAGTATTTTTAACCGGCAAAGATATTTTCTTGAACCGTCGAAGCCGTGTGTTCCCATGACAGAGCTACATTAAACGTAAGCGTTAGTATGTAGCCAAGCCAGCATGCGTTTCGAACTCCAAGGAATTCTCATATTGAAAGCTGTAGGGCCAGCATAGAGATGGGGCACGTAAACAAAAGCCTGAAAAGGGATAGAAAAGAAGGATACGAAAAATACACTGTAAAATCCTAATTAAAACTATTGAGGCTTCTGTCGAACATTGCCCTGAGTGAATCGTTCCGGATAATTTGGGCCTGACGAGGTATTCCTAGTATCCCCCCCCCTAAGGGAGGAGCATAAAATATTACCAACAATGGCAACATTATATAGATGAGAAGGAGATTTTTACTTGAAACACCACTTTTCTTATTTTTTAAACGCTACGATAATAGATTCGCATTTAGGTGTTTGAGCAGCTGGATCACATTGCCATTTAAAGGTGTCATGCAGGTATAGGCCCAAATGTATGGTCGTCTGAGAGAAAGTAAGTTGTGTCCATTAAGTGTGACCTGCTGCGCACTGACGGTTCTCTGAGGCATATGAAATAGCACCAGACCAGTCTTGCAGGCGTTAACAACAAGACCAAACATTTTGAAGGTACCGATGGCCTTTTTCACACATACAAGGGCAGTACGTATATCGCCGTCAAGCCTAGTCGGCTCAAGACGGAATAGCATTAAGGCATCATCCGCGTTCGCAAATGTGTTACCAATGGCATTCGTCAAAATCCGAGGCAGAAAAAATCCTAAAAATCATGAACATGTAAGGCCCAAGTACTGATTCTTGAGGTCGGTCGTATTGACTCCCTCACACGTGAATTCAACATGACCAATCTTAACTGCCTGTTTTCTTCCAGATACCTACGACCTGAAGCAATCTATTGTCATTGCTGCACGCTCCCTTTTTTACATTTGAAGAAGAAAAGATTGGCGTAAACAATTGAAGGCAGCAACCTTTAGGGAGACTCCGAAACAGACCTGCTTATTCTCTATTATCTCGGTGATCTCTTGCCACTCTGTAGACTGCGATTTTCTAAAACAGAATTGGCTAGGCAAAAAACTAGCTGACTCCAGGTACCTTTCGAACCTCCCAGTTACAAGCTCGTCAAATATTTTGGACAGACAATCGATCAAAGATATAAAACGGTGACTAGCAGCCCAGATAACCTCTCCAGGGGCGTCCACGTTGGTTGACCCAATGGTTGCAAAGTGCCTATAGAGCGCTTATGAGCAATACTCCGCGGATTCTAGAGCTGCTGTCCGCAATCAAGATAAACCGCCGATGGTAATAAAGCGTTATGTGAGTTTTCCTTGCGGTGCTAAGTATAGAGCTTGTTGAATTTGCACTTAAAACGGGGAAAACACAAACTTGTGTGAGCTATCAACTGAGTTCTGGTCAACAACTGCGGTGAAACGCCAATCGCATTCGTAGTAGAACTGGTTTTATTATATAAAAACTATAAAAAAACACCTCTATAAAATCACTCACACAGCGCATTAAAAGCAGAGTCAAAATTAACCGCATCGTACACCTGTTACCAGTTAGTACTCTGTCTACGACTAGCAAGCAGGCCTACGGAAGCTCTTCCGCGTCGCTGCGTGGAAAATGACGCTTCAGGAAAGCTATGATGCGGAGCGATAAAAAGTCTGGCAGCGTGGTTAACATTCAAGTCTCACATGCAAGAAAGGGTAGAGGCTGCAGCAACAACGTCCTCCAGAACGTCGAGCAAAGTGCTTCTGTAAGTGAAATGACTAGCGTAAAAGCTAACAATATCAAAGTCGGCATTATTTTTACTCGAAAACGAACTGTCTGGACCGTACCGTTGCCACTGCATTTAAAACTGTTGAAAGTACTATATAGCCTGATCGCACGTAAACCCGGTTCCGCGCGTCTCTCCGATTCGTAACCACATGCGAACAAGGTGACACCAGAATTACCATGGTTAGTATTATCACGCCCGTTAGCCAGGTCTGACTTACCACCGTGACATCGAGCCCACACCCTTCGTGCTGAGGTAGATCTGTCAAACTCTCTAGGTGCTCTGATTTTTCTAGCCTTTCACTTCCAGCGTTGATACGAATTGATACGAAAATTTCGGAAAATATTAAACCAAATTTGACAATCTCCAATATTATCAGAAATATTAGTATTAATTTTAATATTATTTGGATGTCCATTCGATATACTAGGTGCTATAGCACCTATAAATAGGCCTAATGTACTCATAAGATATAATAAACATTTCGCCGCTTCTGAGCAAACTGCCCTAACATTACTTAGCACTGGAGATATATACGAATTCATGATTTATTATCAGCAGAGCCCTACGACCTAAGAATTCGTAAAACGTTCCTCTGAGGTGCTTGATGAACCTCCTTCTCGTCTTCATGAGTGAAGCTGAGTTGCGCACGATTGAAGTCGTGCTAGGAAGGTGTACGTTAAGTTCCTGTTCAGCAACAGCGTCAACAACGATGGTCCCACTGCGACAGCATACGGCTTGCTATGGGATATGGCTTCGATTGCAGAGACAGAGAGGGCGTGTCGTTGACCTCAACATTCGTCACGTTCGGGTCGTCGGGAGGATACGACATTCCATACAGGTCTTCCGCCTCTCAATTTAGATTACCCGAACTGGATAGAGTGACAACGTAGAAGCGTGAGCGCTTTCACAGTTAACGTATTTTGGGAAGTTCTCACGGTTTGCAGCCATATAGGCTGACTTGCCGCAACTTTTACAGGCGAGATCCCTTCTGCATACTGCAGCAAATTAACCCAGTCTCTAGCATTCACAATGATAGATTGGCGCTCCCGCGTACAATGTAGCTTTGCATGTCAAAAATGCTTCAATTGGTGGGACATCAGCAAACTGCAGCGGACCCATGTCCGTGAGGGTTGACACCAACGTCTTTAGAGCTGATACCCGCCCCCGCTTCATCTTTAGTGAAGCCGCGGTCAGCTGGCTTGCAGTCCAGTTACAATGGTGATGCCAGAGGCACTGCTGCTGCAGCTGGCAAGGCTACTCTTCGACACCAGGCTAAAGCTCCCCGACGCCATCGGGAAGGCGGAAGTTTTCACTAACGTCTGGATCACCAGCGTTAAAAGCAAGAAGAACATGCGTGACACAACACTCGCAAAACTCGAATAATGTACAAACCAAAGCGCAAACGATACTGGCAGGGTGCGGGAATTACACAGCACTAATACAACTCTCCACGGCATCGCTATGCGGCGCCAACATCGACGAGACTGAAGATATGGCCATATGTCTCCCCTAAGTCCCAGTAAATGCCGTGCCAATGAGGTCACACCAGAAACGCGAAGTGACACACAAAGTGAAAGACGACAGCGAAGCCAATTCGACGGAGAGAAGCAACAACAACATCAAATGCGGCAGCGGAGGTGGTGCTGGAGGTGTGAAACCCCTCAATATGAATAAGGCAAATAAAACGAATCAAAAAAGGAGAGAGGGTTTATTCCCGATACCTTTAAAAAGAGAACCACTAGCCGTCTCCAGGCGGGATATGCAGCAGAAGGAAATGATAATTTAAAAGTATGGAAATTATTTGCACAAATCAACAAACCTTTTATCAATGCTCTTCGAGTAAAAGGGCTAGTTGCAGATCCGTTAGTAATTGACCTATTGGGTGGCCGACAAAAACGTTAAGATTGGTGCAGTATTGACACTGAATACAAAACATAGTGACTGTATTTTGCGTTGTACCTTAGAGCAAAAACTTCGTGCGGTGCTCTAAGAAGGACTAGTGAATAAAGAGTGGGCATCTTCGTCGCTTCATAGGAGAAAATGACAATGCAAAGCATTGTGGCTTAAAATCGTTCCCATGTCTAGAAATAACTAGATAGTGGTACAGAGGTGTGTCCGGAGGCAACCGCACATGGACGAATACTATTATAGAACCGTGAGGTTCTTAAAGGGACAATTAATCTTATGCCAGATTATTTGTTTTGAAAATAGACAACGCCCTCTTAGGCGATACGTTCTACCGGGAGGAACTGCATTTCAATGAGGTGCAAGGGTTTCACGAGTTGGCCGTCATGCCTGTTGGAAAGGGGGTAGACCAGTAAAAGGATTTTCTACGTAACTATTTATCTACCATGCAATCCTTAGAAAAGATGGACTTTGTTTGACTCCTTCGTTCGCTGACATTGTCGTGTTTCATTTTTCTCCGGATTTTGATTCTGCAGAAGTTACTGACATCGTATTAGCGGGAGTCTCGGGTATTGAACTTAGGGATCTAATAATTCTCGGAGATTATTTTGATTGCAAAGTTAATGACGGACTACAAAGAGGGAGTTCTCCTTCAGCTTATGGACGTTGTGGGTTTTGTGTGTGCTAACGCACGTAATGACTTCTCCTTCGTCTGTCATAGCGGCAGGACTACTATAGACTTATTGTTGCATAATTTTGATCGCCCTGAGTTTCAGAGCTTCAATGTTCTGGAGCTTGCTGTAAGAAAGCATCTACCTGTAGGAGCTGTAGTAGATGTTCATGCTCTATCGCAGGAACCGCAGAAACGTTCACAGATGAAGCCGACCCGTAAACGCGATCTAGCCACTCTTTCAGTCGATATCAAGGGTGTCATAGTCTGAAGTGGTATGGGTGTCTGCTTTCGGTCTCTTAAAAAAGTGATGCAGAGAGCAATGAAGTGGAGAAGGGTCATGCTGCGAAGATCCCCGTCGTGGTTAAAACGAACCTATTGCCTCCGACACAGAGAGCCGTATATAGGAATTTGCCTTGACAACAAAGTCGAACATGCTACGCGAGAGGAGGCCCGTCTACTCGAACGAGCAGAAAAAGAGCCTCATGCCTTCGTAAATTGATCTCGTAAAGATGTACGGCACTCACTGAGTGACGAACAGATACAGTGTGACAAATCAACTACCTTTGTCGAATTGTCTCGGACTATCTTAACGAACGGTGGGTAGACAATGAGGGATCCGAATTTGAAATGACAGCTGGAGTTCCCCAGGGTTCCATCTTGGGTCCTCTTTTATGGAACTTGGCGTACGTCGATGTCCTACGCTTAAGAAACCTACCAGAAGGGACAGAGCTTGCGTATGCGGACGACCTTGCAGTTGTAGTACAAGGCGGCACCCCCCAGCAACTGGAACTTAGAGCCAATGACGCCCTGGCCGAGATTTCCGTCTGAATGAGGGGAGCGGGTTTGTCGCTGGCACCTACCAAAAGCGAGGGAGTCATCCTGTGTGGCCCAAGACGGTGTCCTCTCCCAAAGCTAATCTTGAAAGGGCAGGATATTCGGTTGGTTCAATCAGCCCGCTATCTGGGAATGTACCTGGACAGAGGCTTGCGAGAAACTCCTCATATCCGCTTGGCTGCAGAGAAAGCCACTAAGATATCACACGACATCGCCCGGCTGATGCCGAATACATTTGGATCGCTAGAATCAAAGCGACGCCTTCTTATGTCGGTTGCCGAGTCGATTATGTTATTCGCGGCCCCGGTGTGGTCACCAACCGCACTGACTCTGGCCCGCAACAGGGCGCTGATGCGCAAGACCCAACGCATCGCGGCTTTACGGATTACGATGGCCTACAAGACGGTCAGCACGGCGGCTGTCCTTGTACTGGCCGCTACGATCCCTTGGGACCTGAAGGCCGACAAGCAATAGGGAAGAAGAAAGGGAAAAACTTTGATTTCTTGGCCAAAGAATGGGACGCCAGACAGGACGGTGCACCTGGGGCCCGTGTAAAGGCTCTGATATCGGACATAAAGGCGTGGATTACCGTGGACCGGCCCGGCGGCGAGTTGACACACCACGTGACTCAAGTGCTCACAGGGCATGGCAACTTCGAGAATTACCTGTTTCGAATAGGAAAAGCAGATACGCTACTCTGCAAGCACTGTGAAGGAACAACGGAGGACACGCTGGAACACACAATATTGCTGTGCCCGGCGTGGGCTACATTACACAGGGACTTAACCCGCAAGTGACGGCAGTCTTAAGAAGCTGACACAACTTCTTATGAACTCGCGTGATGACTGGAATCTTATAGCTCGTACAATCGAACGTATTATGCACGCCAAAGAAGAGAAGAATCGTTTTTACTTGACAAGGCCCGGTGAGGCACTCCAGGGCAGATCAGATAAAGACGCTTCTATTCAACCCCCCCTCAATTGTTTGAAGTATCGCGTGCGTAGTTTCCAGTTGAGTGTGGGGATGGGAACATGACTGGTTTTTAGTGGGTTGGAGCCCCACACTACGGGTCCACATTTGCTGCTGAGCTTTTCTGCCGTGGTGTCCGTGTGTGCAAACCGCATTTTCCAATAAGTCCCTTATAAAGAAAAGTGTGACAAATCACAATTTCACACAGCGTCACAACCTCACAAATCTTCTGTTCAACCCCGACGTAGAGACCTCAGCTTCAGAGGTTGAGTATCCCCTCACACTGGAACAGCTCGCAATTAATTAACCTTTTGGGGAAGTGGAAGTGTGAGGAAGTAAGGAAATTATCCAATCCCTTCTTAGGTGGACCATTAATGAAATTATGACAAAGGACGAATGCCCAGAGTTTAGTACATTTCTAAGCGTTTTCTCTGTTATTCAGCGGCGATAGAACCAACCCAAATCTCTACCAGAGACTCGCGTCGGATCTTCTGTAAGCTCATGGAAGCTCAATAAATAAATGCTATTATATGTAACCATGCAAAAAAATTGCAAATGTAGGTAACCAAAGACATGGGTAACCGCGATGCAATCCACGTTTTTCAGTCTGAAGTAGAGCAGACGGTTTCTCGACCAGGAGGCTGCCTGTGTGCAGTCCTTATTGACTGCATTAAGCTCTTTGGCAGAGCCCCGCGCAATCATATGATCAATATTTTCAGGCAGGTCAGTTGTTGGTAACCGTAACATTGGTGCCATCTCGCGCATTACTGCCATGGTTCACATGATGAAACAAAGTGGACCGAGCAAGATGGCTTAGTGGCAAAGCCTTTGCCTTGCATTCGGGAGGACTGGGTTCGAGACCCAGACCGGCCACTCTTAAATTGGTTTGCATGGTTTCCAATTTAGACAAGGTAAATGCCGGAGTGGATTAAAATTAGCCATGACATGAAAAAACCGTACACGGGCATTAGCCTTACGGAAAAATCTATAAAATATATATATATATATATATATAACTATTCAATATGGGTAGGTGATCTACTATTCAAGGCACTAGCTATCCTAATTTAGGATATACCTATTTCGCCGTCTAAATCAGACTGTGAAATTAAAAGCCATTTTCTTACTTCGCGAGCAAAGATGTGCTTTGCCCTCACCTCAGAGAAGGATACCTTAGCACTGCTAAGATCACGACCTTGTAGATCAGAAGTAAGCCCTTTGTGGAGACCCCAATTTATTTCATTCTATGCAGCGCCGATATCACAGCATGGCACTTGGGTGCAATATAATATATGTGGATATGCCACCCCATGCATTTCGGGTGAACGAGCCCCGGGCACTTGGCGGTCTGCGAGAGCTCAATGTTCCGTAGCTCTAGTAGCTAGTTGTCAGGTAAGACCACTAGCCTCGGCAATTAACGAAAAACTATAAAATTAGTGTTAACAACAACTAAACCGAAAGTATTGAAAATGCCAATTGTATTGTCAATGTTTAGGAGAGACTGGTGCAAATCTGTATTGAAATTTCGATGATTAACTCCAAGGACTAGCGTCGTGCCATTAGCAAAAACTATAGTAGAAGCAAGAAGTAGCGCCTGAATTCTTAATGGATTAAAATTCAGAAGGATAGGAAACATGAAGTATCTAAGAGCAGAGTCTTGAGAGTACAGATGTCAACCTGCTGCCACGAGGATTGCAGTTGATCAGCTCAAAGCACATGTCTTTGTTTTGCGCGGAGCAGCCCAGCTGAACGAGTATTTAGAACAGCCGACAGGTCAAAAAAGACTGTAAGACACAACTTGCGTGCGTCGGCCAAATCGGACACCCGCTGTCATACGTGGGCCAGCGCTAGGTCAGTCGAACTACCCCTGCGCAAGCCAAACTGGTTTGGCGATAGGAAATTGATTAACTCTAATTGACGATTTAGCCTGATTTACACTCCTTTCTCAATTACCTTTGATATTTGGTCAACGACCGAAATCGACCAATTTGTTGCTGCGCGGTTTCGTTTACCCTTAGTTTTAAATAAAGGAAATACCGCCGTATCCTTTAGTCGTTCTGGGAAGTTTCCGAACTCAAACGAACAATTTACATTTGGCGTCAGAGGTCCTGCAATTAAACGAGCTGTTAACTTCAACAATCTTGCAAGCACACCCATAACACCTCAGCTCCAGTTTGCCTTAAGACTGGAGAGGTGACCAAGTC
This sequence comes from Dermanyssus gallinae, assembly GCA_003439945.1. Classification (NCBI taxonomy): domain Eukaryota; kingdom Metazoa; phylum Arthropoda; class Arachnida; order Mesostigmata; family Dermanyssidae; genus Dermanyssus; species Dermanyssus gallinae. Next base: position 584,616 of record QVRM01001369.1, read on the forward strand.
TCAGAAACAGAGACAGCAGAAAATGACTAGTAATTTATTTTTAGGTATATTACATTATGTCACGAAGTAAAGTGAAAAACATTTCCGTGGTTCTCTTAAAATAAACTTGCCGTATCACAGTAGTATGAACGGTCCAAATAAAAAAAAATATTACATTATGTATTTGGGACACATATCGCGGAGGACTAGCTAAGCCAATGTGGCTAGCGGGCGTGTATTGTAACTATCACGTGTCCCTTTCAGATAAGCCAGGCCGAGACCATTTTAGAAGAGCGCCCCGAACGAATTCCGCGTTTCCACGTTGTCTTTGAAGATCCAGACGTTGTTTAAAAAAGAACGACAATCTGCTATCACCGGTTGACAGATTTAACAAAGTGCCGACTTTGCGGATCAGCTGTTTAGTCCGAACATGAGGAGCACCCAATGCTTAAAACGCGAGAGCGCAGAATTCTTGGATACCCGATTGATACGTATTTTTTTTTGCTTGTTGGTCTCCGCAAGGGGGGCTGCATAACCAGCTTCGAATGCGCCGCCACCGACCATAGAAGGTGCTAGGCAGTCGGTAACGGTTGCATCCCAAACCAGCATTTTGCCTCGCTCGAATGGTGTAAGTGTAATCCCATCTGGACGCCTGCCGTCCTCTGCACAGAGGCCCAAAGGTTCAAGAATGCAGGGTCGACCGCATGACCTAAGGGCTCTGCTGAAGGTCTCATTGATAGCAGCGGCATATATAGACCTGCGTCGGCCTGCGCTGATGATACACGATAGGCCGTGATGTCCCAGTTTGTCGACGGGGTGATCACATTAACACCGATGAGGGCTAACTAGGTCTGCCTTTAGTCGTAGGCCTACTGCTATGCGAATCGTCTCGTCATCAAGAAGGGTACCTATGGGTGCACTGCGAAGCGTGTGTAACCAGGCGCCTGAATCCTTAGAGGACATGCGTTTAAACGAGCTCTGGTCGTGTCGTCGGCGGCTTCATTAAAGAGACGTCGTCGTACCTCAGCGTACAAAGGGGCGCTCCAATCACGTTGGTAATTACGTCGATAGTACGTTGTGACGCCTACCTCCGCACCGGGCCTCAAGGTTCTCCTAAAGCTGGACTAAGCGGTTTCTAAACTGGCCAACTCCTGCTGTGTCTAAAAGGGGGATTGCCCTGTTTTCTGCGCTTAGCATTGATGAGACTATGGCAGGTCCGGCCAGGGTCAATAAATTCGGGGCCCCGAGGCCTCCTTTAGAGACGGGTAATGAGTATTGCCTGTTAATATATAATAGCTATGATAATATATAAGATGTGTGTATATAAGATGTAATGTGATAATATATATGTTTTTCTTGTCCTGATTTTTTTTAGCTATCTATGTTCTAGTTTAGGTAGATAAAAGCTAAGCTTCTGAGACTAAGTCTAACGTTACCCGAAAGTTGGCATTCCTTAAGATATTGCGTGCTGTTTTGATAAATATAATGTACACAATGCATTAACAGAAATAGCTGAATGTACGAACACAAAGATGATGAGAACCCAGTAAAAAGAGATCATAGGTTAGCATCGACACGGTTGACAACAACGGGATGAGAACCTCAATCAGTTTTTTAGACGGATTGCCGTTCCTTCAATTGGTGAGTGGAAGAAGTGCGCAATGACTTTAATGAGAGCTGCTTGCGTAGATTACTCGTAGCAAAGTTCTTCATGGTGCGAATCTGCTTCTTTAGAGCTAGGTGTCCAGCTTGACCACATGCGCGTAACGACGTTACGGCAATATTTCGCACTGTTGCCTAGGCTCAAGCACTTGTAGCAGGATACTGGCCTTCCTGCATGTATAGTAACTTTATGAGACCTTTTTTAAGTATAACATACATATTTATTTACCATATATTCAGTACAAACATGTCTCGACGCTCGCAATAAGGCCTGTGGCACGGACGCCGGACAAAAACCTAAGAAGCAAGGAACAGGTCAGTCGGTGAAACTTCATTAAACTGGAGCATGACCCTGTCAGTGGTATTAGATGTGTTGGTGGATCCTGATCTCCTAATAACGTTCTCTTTTTTTGCTGAAATGCAATATCTTCGTTAGAAAATCCTCTATGAACTCTGTTTATTCTAGCGGTATGCATCCAGATCGCTACATTTAGCCACCGCCGGGATGTCGAGGAGCGTCAATAACTCCGCTGCCGCGTTTGCTTCATCAATGTTGTTGGCCCAGACCTAAATGACGCCAGCTTTTGACTCTAGTTTGGCGTTGGTATAGAGTCTGTGTACCTTACTGTACAACAAAAGCGTGGAAAAGAGGCGTTTACTGAAGCCTACACCGCGCCTCAGCATCGGGCCTGATTGGGCAAGTCATGACAGAAGATCGCCCCCATGCTCACACGACTCAAGACAAGACACGAGTCACACAAACTCACCAATCTTAGACGGAAACCACCGCACCCGACGCACTCACGACGGAAGGTGGTGGAAGACTGCGGTGGTAGAGACGTATCTTACGGAAAACGGGCTGGAGGTAAACTCACGTAAAACTAAGGCAATCAAGTTTCGTCGCGGAGGACGCTGCTGCGAGATTGCACTTCAATAAATGCCAGCGGCTTTATTACATAGTACACGGGCTCCAGCACCGCGTATGTTCCCGCAGGGAGTTTCATGAAGATCATTTCACCGGCTGTATCACAACGCTGACATGCAAGAAATCAATAAAAAACAATTTGCGCATCGTCCGGGTAGCATCTGCTCTTTAAGTCTTGAGAACGTAGTATGACTGAGCTAAATATGTTCACGCATCATTGTAGTTTGTTGTCATATTTTTCGATTTATGTCAGCTTTGAAACTGTAGCGCATAGTAGACTATTCGAAGTGCTGCCTAAATTTGGGGTGGGTACCACAATAGTTGCGGTCATTGCAGATCATTGCGGTAATCGGACGTTCCACGTACGTGTTCACGATACCCTGTCTGAGACGACTACCGTCACATTCACTTGCCCGTAACGAACCGTTCTTGGACCACTTATGATTGTGCTTTATATTTACTAACTTATTAAAAAAATTCTTAAATGTGTAATATAAGATCTATGCGGATAATGTAAAATATACTGAAACGCGAAAAACTGCAGGATCTGACTTATTTAATCTAAAATTATTGATCGATAGTAGGGCTTTACTCTTTACGATTAGTTTATCGGTAGCCATCCCATTTCTATGAAAAAAAAACTTTTTAGAGATCTAGCTGTAATGCGTCTATTAATTTGAAATGGACAAGACTGACATTGTTTTAAGAAAAACGCTACGAGCTCACTGGATCGCTCGCTCATTCAAGCTTAGGGATCCATGAATATACTTGAAACGATTTGAGGTGTATGTACTGCCCAGAATAAAAGTTTAGTTATTATGGGCATATAGTTATGATGTATGCAGATGACATAGTGGTCGCACATCACGATCTGGGTGCTATCAAGAACTTCTCTGGCCGAGGTGTTCCTTGTCTTAAAGGGGCTAGAAATAAACGCTACGAAGGCCAAGGATGTGAGATTCAGAAAGGGAGTCGATTGGCTGCCAAAGACGTAAACTCTTTTGCGGCGACTAATCCTTGGAATTTGCCAGCCCTTCCTGGTATATATATATATATATAGATATATATATATATGTATATGGGCGCAGGGCCCTCTTTATAGAGGGGTAGATTGACGTCCGGTGACAGTTCGTCCCGACGGCAGTAGCACTCATCCACCTCAACATTGTTTTAAGGCTGACGGTTTTCTTCAAAGATGTTTCACTATTTACATAGTACATGGAGCAAGTACGTTGCTTTTCAATGCGGATAAGGAGCCGCTTTATGTACCTAATGTCAGGCTATACATTGATTAGATAATTCGATAGAGGTTGAAGCGCCGCAGATAGATAATTCGATAAAGGTGACGTGCCGCCAACAGTACCAATCTTTATCTCGGACTAGGAAAATAAAGTTGAACAGCCTCGACGAGAGGTTGGAGACCTGGATATTTTCAGTGCCTTTCACCTCTAGCCTGGGCTTGCTTGTAACAATCGCCACGTCTGTACCAGGTACATAGTTAATGGCTCTCATCACCTGGTCTGTTTAAATACGAGCTTCCACAAGGGGTACACAAATTGCATCTGTCGACTGTGCTCTCAAGCGTGTACAAAGTGCCATGCTTGCCTGGCTCTTAAAAAGATGTCACTACACTGCCTCCCTCGAATGACATGTCAAAAGCAGCTGACAAGAGTATACGTATCAATGGTATATGCATATTCAATAAGTGAAATATCTCGGAAAATTGTGTATGCTAACACAGGATAATTTTACATATATTTTCTCTAAAATAAGTTAAATCGACTGAAGAACGAGCCCTAGGCACTTAGCGTAATTTTATGGGCGGTTTCGGGAACCGCTGCCAGCGACGCATAATGCACATCGCCGCTGGCAGCTGTCAGGAGCTAGTGTGATTCGCGAACCCACTAAGTCTGTATCCCTCTCCACCCCCGGACATGGAAATGTGTAGCATTTCTTCAACACCCTAAGAAAGTCTCACCTCTCTAGCGCTCTATGCGCCTCGCATGTGCTCCTCCGGTGCGGTGCTCCGCGACCGCGCTGAGGGCCGAGCCCCAGGGTTATCATCAGCTTCATAATCGAATCAAGTGCCCTTCCATTCCTTCGCCCCTTTTCCGAGTCCATCATGTGCGCCACCATCTCCCACAGGCGGAGACCGCACCGCTAGCGTGGCAGCCCTGGCTTGCTCCAGGGCTCTGCAGTGATTGATGAAGTGCTCCACATCGTTTGACTCCCCTGAGGGGCAGAAAACACACGTATCCCACTCTGCCGTCTAGATGCTGCCAGCTCATGGCCAGTAGAACCCGAGTGGCATGGTATTGGCAGGATTGTGTACTCCCCCCCCCCCAGGGAAGCATTCTAACGATGACTAGGGCGGCCCTGCGTCGAAGTGGTGCGGTACGACTCACCCTTATGTCCAATGTCCTCTGTAACGAGCAGAGTTTATGCCGGTTCACAGCTGTTCAAAGCGTCATATTAGCCAAGACCAGGGCCACAAATAGTTCGAAATATTGTGCCACCATTCCCAGAACCATAATCTGCTCTAATAAGTTGGCTTTCGACGCTATCCCTTCTCTGGGTCCAACACGATACTGAGATGCCTGCTGGCCCTTTCTTCTAGATAACGTAGGTGAGCTGAATCCGTGAGGCCCATATCCAGGACTACTCTAAGGTACTTCGCGTTCTGCCTGATATTAACTGGGTGACGGTGTTCGAGATTTTATTTTGACTTATTTTTGCCAGTGTGATAGTGTTTCGATTTATTCTGGTGCGCGCCTCAAATTGTGCACTTCCATCTAGGTTATAACCGTGTCTAGCACTACGTTGTCTGCCTCCTCTAGGGCTTCCTCCATTCGCGCAGTGACCTCGAGGGCTAGATTCGGGTCGGCGTAGGCTTTTTTTTTTTTTTTTTTTTTAATAGGACTAATTGGGAAATGCGGTACGCACACACGGACGCCACCGCAGAACTCGTCTGCAAGTGTGGGCCGGTAGTGTGGGGCTCCAACCCACTAAAAACCAGTCATGTCCTAATCCCCCAATTGATCGGGAACTGCATGAGCATAACTTCAAACGATCGAAGGGGGAGAGTAGTTTAAGCATTTAGCTATCCCGGGATGCCCCGCGGGATGATGTCGTGCAGTTACGGTTTTTCTTCTCCTTGGCGCGCATGATGTTTTTTATAATGCTTGCAATGCTAGTCCAGTCGTCGCGTGACTTCAGCCCGTCTTCAGCCCTAGGTAGACCCGCACGCTGAGCGGCCCATTCCGGGCACCACAAAATTGTATGTTCAGGCGTATCCTCTGATTCGCTTTGGCAGTACTTGCAGAAAGGAGATGTGGTTTTCCCAATTCTGAACAAGTATGACTGGAAATCACCGTGTCCTGTAACGACCTGAGTGATGTAGAACGTCAACTCGCCACCTGGCCGGTACATCCAGGCCCTGATATCCGGAATCAGAGTCCTTACCCGGTACCCGGGCGCTCCGTCCTGAATGGAATCCCATTCGACCTGCCAAATGTCAAGTGTGATATTCCTTTCCTCTGCCTTTTCCTTTTTCGGGTCTTCCCATAAGCGGCGTCGTTCACTTGCTTTCAGGTCCCAGGGGACTGTGCTAGCCAGAACAAGAACGGCCGCTGTGCTGATTGTTCTATAGGCCATCGTGATACGCAGAGCAGCCACTCTTTGAGCTTTGCGCAGCGTTGCCCTATTGTTGGCTGTAGACAGTGTGGTTGACGGCCACACCGGAGCTGCAAATAAAACTATGGACTCAGCTACCGACATAATAAGGCGTCTTCTTGACTCCCGGGGGCCATAGTTGTTTGGCATCAGCCGGGCTATCTTGTGTGAGACCTTAGTAGCCTTTTCTGCTACAAGACGTATGTGAGGTGTGCCCCGTAGTCCCCTATCTAGGTGCATTCCAAGATAGCGGGCGGTGTTGACAATCTTGATCTCCTGGTCGTCTAGGATTAGTTTCAAGGAGGTGCACTTCCTTGGCCCGATTAGGAGGATGCCCTCGCTTTTATTCGGCGCCAGTGTCAGGCCAACCCCCTTCATCCAGCCAGCGATCTCAGCCAGGGCGTCATTGGCTCTCAGTTCTAGTTGCTGGGGTGAGCGGGCCTGGACCACAACTGCGAGGTCGTCCGCATATGCCAGCAGTTCAGTGGCCTTCTGGAATGTCGTCTAAACGTAAGACGTCATCGTACGCCAGGTTCCATAGAAGGGGTCCTAGGATCGAGCCCTGGGGAACCCCGGCCGTCATGTCGAACCCTCACTGACTATGCGCCTCTCGCTCAGGTAGGACGAGATTGCTCGGCGCAGGTAGGACGGGACTCCCTTCTTGAGTAGTGTGTCCAAGATTACCTTCCAGGGCAGGCTGTTGAATGCGTTTTTAACGTCCAGCAAAACAACCAGTAGCAAGCCTCTAGTACGAGGCGGGGACTGGCGCAGGGCTTCCGCCTTAGTAACCACCTGCTCTATCGCTGATAGGACTGATCGGCCCTTCCGGAATCCGTATTGTGTTGGCGAGAGGAGGCCGTGCTCTTCTGCAAAGCACCGCACGCGGGACTCTAATATTGATTATATGCCTTTGGCTAGCGTGCTAACCAGGCAGATTGGCCTATAGGAGTCAATCCCTTTCGGGATGAGTACCAGATCCGCTTTCTTCCAGGCCATGGGAAAGAAGCCGCTGCGGAGCATTTGGGTGGCTACAGTGGCCACTACGTCAGGAAATTCTTTAAAGAGTACTTTCGTGGCCGAGACCGGAATGCCATCTGGGCCTGGTGCCTTACCGGCCTTCTATCTTTCCCCCGCAGCGAGTACCTCTGCCGGGGTTACCTCTGGAATGTAATCTTCGGCCGTTACTACTTCATACAATAACCGGTCGAATGGAGGATGTTGAGGGAAAAGCTTGTTAATTACTCGAACACGTTCATCAGGCGAAAGATTTGCCTTTTTTCTGATTCCTGGTACGCCACGTATCAGCTTGTAGGGCCGGCCCCATGGGTCATCCTCTAACTCTGATAAGAACTCCATCCAGCAGCGATATTGCTCTCTGCTATAGCTTTGCGTAGACAAGCCCTGAGGCGCTTAAAATCACAATAAAGGTGTACGACACAAGCCTCATCTATGTTGCTGCGCCTTGCCCTGGTGGCTTTTTTTCTGGCCCAGATGCAGCGTCTACGGGCCAACGCAATTTCCTCGTTCCACCAGTATTTTGGTAAGACAAACCGGTAGCGCATAGAGTGTCCGCGGTCTTGAACGGCTCGCTACAGACCTCTTGCAGAATTTTTTGCAAGTCCTGGGCGCACTGGGGTTTCCCTCTTGAGTCTAAAAACTTTGTCAGCTTGGCCCGGAGCGTTTTGTTATCTTGCGGCTTCCACTTCGGTGTCCTTGTTAAAAACGGAGAGGGTGTTAAAGTGGTTGTTTTACTGACGTCATATTCTATACAGTAGTGGTCGCTAAGATTTTCTTCGTCAAGCAGTACGGTCCAGTTTAAAATTTTAAAAGCATGCTCGCGTTTGCAGATTGTCAGGTCTATGTGCGATTCCATTCCCCGGCGGTGAAAGGTAGGATTCGAGCCCTTGTTCAGGACAACCATGTCCCCCGCCGCTAGCCATTCTAGCAGCACTGTACCTCTTCTGTTAGTGTTGGTAGACCCCCAAGTTGTTGAAGCAGCATTAAAATCTCCAGAAAAAACTACCAGTGGCAGTGAGTAGCTCTTCGCTGACCACTCCATGTCTTGTGGCATTCCTACGAGGTCCTCGAGCGTTCCGTTAGGGCTGCTATAACATGAGTAAAAGCGGCCAATCCCGTCTATGTCAATCCACGAGAAAGATGAAGCCGCAACCTCTGCCCGTTTCTCGGTAGCAGTTTAACGTGTTTTGAATTATACACGTGTTTCTACGGTCGTCTACCACCCATGTTGATAGGTTTCTTTCGGCCAGTTTAACATTCGGCTCACTTATAAGAGAGATAGCCGCTCCTCTTCTCGTCGCAAGGCTCGGCGTAGGCTAGGGTCTCCACGACGTCGGGTAGTTACTCGATTTCTAAGACGCTATCATTCGCTACGTTTCAGGAACAGCCCTGGACCTCCAGCGGTGACCCTGTATGTCTTGTCCCTCGTCTCAGATCTCAGAGTCTCTCTCGACGAAGAACGAGAAAATTATCCTCCGCAGGTATGGTAATACGCATTTCCTCTCCAGGGCCGCCATGATTGCTCCCCACTTTGCTAAGTTGGACGCGTTTTGCACATCCAGTAGGGTGAGCCAAGTTTCTAGTCTTCCGTGGGTTTCTTTTAGTGCTCGCAGCAGTACTCGCTTTAAGTAACCCCGTCTGAAGACGAACTGAAAATCCGAGAGGGCCTGATTGGTCTCTAGTCCCTCGTTGGGCCGAGAGAGAGAGAGACAAATAGGGCGGCAGGCCGACGGGCCTGTCTTTCTCTCAAGTTTAGAGATGAAAACTACGGCCGCCCTCCTTCACACCTCAAGAAAAGTTCCCTTATGTAGCAGCCTGTCCACAAAATGCTTGAAGACCCCCGGCCATATATTTACAAAAAGCTAAGCCATTTCTGAAGTAATTCCGTCGGACCCTGGGGCTTTACCACGCGCCGGGCTTCTTGGGCCTGCTCCACCTCATCAAGCGTTACGTCGAAATTTTCGAGCATCTCGATTGGATCGAGTACCCACTGCTAAAAATGGGTCAACAAGAGATCAATACGTTATGACATATCCCTGCGAAAAGCGAGTTGGTTAGGCGAAAGGAAGTTGATGGACTATAAATGTCGATTTAACCTCCCAACACCAGTTTCTCAGACCCAGTTGATCGAGCTGCTAGCTTGAACAAATTCACAGGCACCCGCATGACAACTTGACTCTAGTTTGCTTTACGATGGACCATGATACTAAGAACCTAAGAAATAGAGACAACAGAGAGTAAAATAACAGTTAGTATTACCTAACGTGATAAAATTATGGTATAGCTCGTCTGCACTGTCGCCAACTAAGAGCGCGGAAGGTAAGGCTACTTGCCGTCTAGCATAAGGTCGATGCATTTCCAGAGTTCAGAAAAGTCGCCACGTAATAATTTATAATAACTACGATATCAGGCTGTCCTCGCAGCGCAAATAGCATTGAGAGTGCGGCGACGCAAAATAGACGATTTCGAGTCTACCCAATTCTCTTACAATGTTCGCGGTACATCTTATTAACTCCGCGACCCAGACGCCGTAACCCTAGACCTTGCACGAACTATCAGGGACAGGAAGGTCCACAAGGTCAAATAACTTCTCTTATTTAAGTCGCAGGATATTACTGTAAACGTCAAATGCTGAATATACATCGACTGCCTTAAAATTAGCTAGCACGAGCATTCTTGTAAGCGACATAGGAACATATTAATGTTAACCTTTTAAACGCTTCCACGTGGGTTTGGGGCCAACTCAGCCAGCGGTTTAGGAGCCGCTGAGTTGTTCGAAGGAGATAAGAAACCGAATTCCGAGGACCGCAGGCTGAACGGTGGTAAGCTTTAGGGTACATTTCGGCAACATATCGTCTAGAGTATTCATCAAGGTATCCTGCAAGACACATTAATATAAATAAAAACACTCAAATAAAGCATTCATCTGGACATTACCATCAGGACTCCAACCAGAGCGCGAAGATAAAATACTGCAGGTGGAACACATATACATGCCGACACGGCCGCCTAATCTTCTCAGGGCTCTATCTGACAAAACGATTTCGAAACCATTTATGGGGTAAGACGCCTTATCGCCCGTTTCACTTTTGCTGCATCAAGCAGGATACCTATTCATTAAAAAACAAGTTTGTAACTTTAATTTATGACCGGATCTTCAATTATCCAGTGTCCGCGTTTAGGTGGATAAAAGCTTAGCTACTGGAAACAAGCCTAACGTAATCCGTTGGTATGCCTTCGCATTTCGCGTGCAGTTTTGATTAATATAATTTACACAATGCATTAACCGAAGCAGATTATTGTATGTACACCCGGGGGAGGAAACCCAATAACAAGATATATTAAGTTAACATCGAGAAAGTATAAAACACCGGGGTGAGAGTCTCAAATAGTTTTCTAGACGGATTGCCGATTACGGAGAAACCATACTCAAAACATTCGTGATGTGCTTCAAAGGCGATATTCTGTTGGAGTCACGTTCTTTCAATTTACGGCAATGTATGTCACGTCCTTTCAATTTACGACAATGTATGTCACGTCCTTTCAAATTACGACAATGTAATGATTCAGACAATGTATTTAGAGCAGTTAAAGAGTCGGGTGTAGCAGCCTGCTGCAACAAGAAAGGATGCTCTGATCCGACCTGTTGCAACAAGCGACACGCCAGGGCTTTGCGTTTCTCTATTTCACATAGTCGGGTAGGGCAGGATAGCGAAGACGGCAGTGGGGACCCCTACCTTTCACACATTTTGCCAGGCGACCACCTTGACCACATATTTTACACGTAACTTAATTACAACAGTATTTTGCAATGTGGCCTAGCCTCAAGCACTTGTCATATAAACCCGGGTTTTTCGCATACGTAGTTTCTTTATGCGACGTAAAAGCGAGAAACACGTCAGTTGGTGGAACCATACTAAATTGGAGCATAACCTTGTAGGGATCGATGTGGCGGTGGATCATATTACCTTAATAATGTTCTCTCTTCTCGCCGAGACGACACCAATCTCCCTACCAAACAGAATGTCTTCATCAATAAAACATTTATCAACTCCGTGTATTCTGGCGCGGTATGTAAATAGATTGTTTTAAAGTACTCGAGTGTACTTTAGCTTGTCTATTGTTACTATTGCTTTCATCCTTATTGTCATGCTTTCTAAATAAATCTTTCTTGTAATACGCCTCGGCCCTTGTAGGACTACTGTCTGTTTCACATGGCATATGTTTTGTGAGTATTGGCGTTGCAAAGTATTTGTCTTAGAATCAATATATCATAACTTATATAAAACGTCTCCTGGCATCATATTGGCGTGCCACTCTGCTTCACTTATTTGTATGTATTCTAACTTTCGAGCTCGTATGCGCTTTATTTTCTCGTACAAGTCAACACCATGTCATAAGGATAAATATGCATTTTATTTGTCATAAATATAACACCCGCTGAAGCTACTATGTCATCACCTAGCGGTAATACAACTGATAAGCCTTCGACAATTTCTACTCGCCGTCCTACTAATGCAGTAACTAGTAAGTATCGTATAAACTCTGTCCAACATTTCGTGCAATTAATACTTGCAAGTTATTTGACTAGCTTTGGGTTGATTGGCTTCTACGAAACGTCTCTTGCTTCTTCAGATACACGCTGCCCTTTCCGTGAGCTTCGTTTTTATTCATCGCACGAAAGAAGTCCCGTGGGTCGTGCTGGTCACAAAAGAGGACCACCTTTCCTCTTCTTCCTGGCTTCTCGTTCTTTTTTGTTTTTCTTCTTCATTTCACTTAGTATTGTCACGTGATTTGAATTCCATACAATTCTTTCCTACTATAAACTTCTGCTTCTCCAAACTCTGCATTGATACTTATATTTGCCTCAATAGAGCAAATCATTTAATTCGCTTATCAGCAGTACTGCAAAAGTTGGCCACACCACGTTGTGTTTCCGGAGCCAGTATATCGGCGCCGGAACAACGACCGTTTGCTAAACATGCCTACGCTCCTCCGCGCACCATTCGAATTCCTTGTTTGTGGCGGATTTACCTATTGGATTAGTTCAATTTGCAGCCACTCGCCATTGTCTGGACCGACTGCAATCAACACTATTAATTGTAACGCCAGTCCCGTAATTGGAGTCCCGCGCGTGCTTATTTCTATGGCTTTAAATCACTAAATCGTTTTCTATCTATGACAATAGTTGAGGCAAAAATGGAGGCTATAATGAGGACCACGCACACTGGAAGATTCTTTCCCAAGTGACTAATATAAATAGCAGTAAGCTACTTTGGCCTTCTCGTACATAGTTCTCTATCATTGATTGTCAAAACAAAACTGAATATAAATAGTATGGTCATGGTGATTGTTGTCGTCGTCGTAGACATTGGTAACAACAACGCCTATCTACGCAAATTTTGATTATGCTACAGAAGTCATGTTAGACAAGCCACGCCTTCGAAGACTGCGTCCGAAACTAACACGTCACATCGGGCATGTTCGTGCAGGCGCGCACACTGCCACTAGATCTATTGTTCCTTATAATTGGCCGGTTATTAATTTTGTAGTTGTTGCTGGATGTTCCAACAACAGTCCTTAACAGTCCAAAGTCGCCCGACCCTGTATTGTGAGCGATTAGCGGTCTATAGGAGCACACTACCACTTAAGGCGTTCCTCATTCGGTTTCAGTACGTGGTGAGCAGGAACGTTCGAAGATCACCGGGCTGAAAAACTCTTCGCAGGCCCACTTCCGAGGGTGTCTCTTTTGCTCTGGCCATCTCCTTACTATACCACCGGAACGGAACCGAGTCATCCAAATACTGATTGGCTGACACCACTGTTTCTTCAGCCGAGTACACTCGAATCGTTGTGAACAACCGCTGAAAGCATTGTATAATCATAGTACAGAATCAAGTTGCAAAACACGAAGTTAATTAACCAACATCATATTTCACGCATCATTTAATGAAGCTAATATCGACAAATCCTCTGCTGTTGAAATCTGACGTTCCCCGTGGAGATCTTGTTTAGATCCAGTACTGGTACTATAAACTGCTAGAAACAGTACAAATCTGCTGAATAGAAGTACTTATGCAGAAGTATATATATATATATATATATGTTAAAAAACAAATAATATAATCGAACGTGATGGACATGTTACGAACTGCTCATGGTGACCAAGTATTATTCCGAAACGCTGTGTATACGAAGGACCGTCGATTTGGCAACGCAATTGAATAGACCGGAGAGGAAGGCAGCCAATACCAGAACAAAATGTACAAAATATCGTAATATATTACATATCAACAATCGCCGAATGACTATCAGGGAGACAACTAAAGAATTGGAGATATCTTATGGATCAGTTGAAATAATCTTGACCGATATTTTTAACGTCAGACGACTGGCAGCAAAGCACGTTCCCAAAATTTAAAATTTTCAGAAAATGAGCGCTCGTCGGCAAATGTCCATTAAACCTTCAGACGAGAGCAGAAGACCCCGGATTGCCTCAGAGTGTGATTAAAGGGAACGAGTCATGGGCATATGGTTACGAAAGACTTTCGGGCAAATGGTGATCGAAGAAATTCAGACAGAGCAGATTCAACACCAAGATTTTTTGACTGTTTTTCGACTCGAATCAACTTCCACGAATTTTTGCCACCGGATTTTGCGGTCAATAAGGAATACTCTTGCAAATTTTTAAGAAGATTGCGCGAGAACAGCTGGGGCAAGAGACGCAAGTGGCGCAAACTACTCCTGGACATTTCATCCCGACAACGCAACGGCGCAGACATCGTTACTGATTTCGGACTATTTGGCGAAAAATTCAATTTCATTATTTCCGCAACTTCTTTCTTCGCCGGATCTGACTCCGTGCAACTTTTTCCTATTCCCTCGCATAAGAGAATTTGAAGGGAAAACGTTTCAAGGCTATTGAGGAGATAAAGAAAACTTTGCAGAAGCAACTCAACTCGATTCCGAAATACGCGTTTGAAAAATGTACCGGAGGGTGGGAAAGAAGAAGTGGCACAAGTGCAGTGCAGCGGGCGGAAGTTATTTTAAAGAAACAAACACACTTTGAAAGATAAAATAATTATTTTGTTCTGCTTTTAAATATGTATTATAATTTTATATATATGCTGGAGCAGTTCTCGTAATACGACAGCAAATGAGCCGCCTTGGTATTCATTTTTAACGCTATTACTTGACTGTTACCGAATTACCTAAGATAACACTATATTCATTCGAAACTTGAGGCTCGTTCAGAGCTTAGTTACGGGACGTTTGCACGATAAATCGCCAGGTAAGCAAGCACAAAGTCGACCCACCGCAGCTTGTTTTGTAATGATGCCAGCGTTTTTAAAGAATAATATTTGTTTTATAACAAAAAACACTTTTACACTTCCACCCTTCTACATAATATAAAAGATACTTTATGTCATGGTATGGAGTCGCCATTAAGTACGTTGTAACGTTGCGGCAATACTGCACCAGGCTAACAGACATGCTTTCTAAACAACATGTAGCAGAGAACCCTTTTCTGTGCCAGTCGAAGGACGTACCGTGAAGTCGACGGCAATCGGAGGACCCTGATCATGTATGTACTCGAGGCGAACGAGTAGACGTCCATCCTCCAGCGGCTCTATGCTGAGCACATGAATGCTTTCGTCGAGCTTGGCCGCGAGACCACTGAACGACACGTTCTCCATAGTACCGACGTGCTGGCCGTCCGCCGAATGAAGGCGTACAATGCTCAACACGGGTCGGTATACTTGCTGTAATTTCCATTATGGTCACACGGAGACGGGCAGCCGTCATACAGACAAAAATGTAGCCATTATTATTCTGTATTACCCGCACCGCACCAACAATGGCATTTCAGCGGCGACGACGAGTACAGTAACAATATCCCTCGCTTTCGTTCAAATATATCACTTAATCTATGAAACTCTCCAGATTATTTTCATTAACAATGTAACAGCAACGATTCTGCACATAATCTATATTTTCGGGTTAAAGTGGCGTTCCTCTTCTTCTCTCTTTCTCGTCTTATATATATATATATATATATATATATATACATACATATATACACACATATATGCATCTTCTGTACAGGCAGGCATTATTAAAGTTAGACGACCTTTTGCTGGCTTTGAGCTCTTACTACGATATATTCGCATCCACGCAATACGACGGAAGAAACATACAGAGTAAATCTAGGAGAGACACTAACAAAGTCTGGTATAAGTCAGAAGTGACAGCGTACGTGACAAGTTACTAAGGCTGAGTTTAGACTCGTACCTCATTGGCGAGATGCTTCATGCGCCGCTTGGCGATGTGTATCTCATTGAATGTCACAAACGTTTTGCCCTTGGCAATCAAACCCTGCATGTCGACCCCACGCTCGTTTAGCGGCTCCTCAACGCCAAACCCATCGTCGTATTGAAGCCGACGGTGCACCTTGAACAAAAAGCGCCAAAAGCACACGGTTATGAGCCACACTGATAGAACAAGTGAGCAGCCCGTCATGTGAGATGTATACAAAATATTTTTACAAACAGCTCCAAGAGTAGTTAAGTTCATATCAAATCATAACATTTATTTCACTTATATTGAGTATGCATATAACTTCTACTTATACCTTTGTCAGTGTGAGTGCATATTCTATTCCTATGTAGTATAAGACGAATTATGTGTTTTCTACCTTTGTTCGTTTTTCCAATTTACTCTATGGCACAGAGGGTCTAATGCGCACAGCGTTACCTGGTTAAAACAGCTATCTAAATTGCTTGACCGAAAAAAAATATTCAGTAATACTCTCGGTGAATACTAATAACTGTATTTAATCTGTATCTCTTGCTTAGACGATACATCGGGTTGTTCTATCCGGCGCATCCTAATTATATCTCTTATGAAATAAAATCTGTTGCATGGCTACGCTTACACACACATATATATATATATATATATATATATATATATATATATATATATATATATATATATATATATATATATATATATATATCATTATTACACAACTGTCACCGATAAGACTTCTGGGAAAAATTGTGAAGAGTATTTAGAACAAGCAATTTTTTTGCTGCTTTGACTAGATAACGCTGAGTGCAATCCGGGTGTGGTGTGTCTGTTTATTCGTATATGTGAGGACGACTTCCTTTAGGAGTAGTAGCTAGACGAAACACATGAGATCGATCCGCCTGATGCAGTAAGTACCATTAGTTCGATCATGCCGTCCTTAAGACTGGTGCCACCCTGCGGTCTATCCGGTACGACGGTCATCTGAAGGTTCTTCTGTTTATCCTCAAGATAGATCCACGACACGACCGGATAGTAGTTGCCGGATGTGGGCTCGGTCATATGCGAACGCCACGGGTGCGGCGCATCGCGACTACAACGACAACAACAATCAACGGGAATAAAAATATGTAACAACGGCGGTGACAATAAAAAAACAAGTACAATACAGCTTTGTTATAAGAGGAATTGTGAATACCTACATATGCGTCTCTCGCAGCCATCATGGCACCCTGGCATCAGGCTCGGACTTTTACGGCATTTTGGCGACTATATTATGATCATGAAATGCATTTTAATTCAGAAAAAGCATCCATAAATAGCCAATATAGAAAAATAACGCTCGAAGCAATGAAAACCATGGAAACAACAGGTAGCACTAATCACTAGAATTTGATAGGCAGTCTATCTAACCGGTCGAATTAGTTAACTTACACTCGTTTAATGTCCTGTCGCCCGTTTGAATCGGTATAAAACTCGCTGTTGCTGGCGAGGTTTGTTTCAAACCGGAGCACGATTTCTTTTCCGAAGCTTCCGAATCCATCGCTGCAAAATAGGTAATTTATAAGGATTAATATATTTATCGAAAGAGCTTTTGTTTACCTTATGTTAGATAATAACAGATGCTGACATATAAACGTTCTCAAACTGAGAACAGGCAATTGATGACCTGTGATAAGGATAGACGAGACATACATATATACTCGCGTATATGTATGTCAAAGAAAGCCTTCGGCCAAACGCAACTTGACCGCGAGACGTATAAATCAAGTACTGAATCGGTGCATTATATATGTACAATATATGCATATACGATGGTACCTCGTAGTCGCACTGCGGGTAGTGGGGTAGCAACACCTAGTAGCGGATTATATTCGATATTTTGGCAGCAAAAATGTGTGTAACGCAATCAGAGTTAACCTTCTCTTATATTACCTTAGTTCTCTCTATCAAGTCAATGGGCATGCCTTTCAACAATCGGCCAATCTACTAAGATTAAATTATGGCTCATATAGTGCATGCTTCCCAAATGCTTCAGGTCAAGCGGAATGCCCTGCTTGAACATAGCAGAGATTAGCTAATCTCGAATGTTTTGCGTGCTGAAATAGAATCTCCATGAACAAAGAAGTTGAGTTCTGCTGGTGAACTACTTACTTTACCAACACGACTATATATATAGATATAAATATGCTCAATTGAATCTGCTGATTGAATAGGCAGCTGTGTAGTAATTATACACAATAATGCACACGATAATGATCAGTTTTAACATTCGGGACAATAGGCCGGTCGGTGCCCCGGTGCCAAGCTTGTTGATCAAAGAGTTCAGCGGCCATAAGCATCCGAATTGGGTCTTTATCGATTAATGCAATCGACCAAAGGATAATCACCGTCCATCACTTAGGACCCCGTACAGAGCTAGCTAATTAGCGCCGGTCATACATGCATGCATTTCAGTTCATTTGCATTCATACATGTATGTTAGCGGGATGGAGTTGAGGAGCTGGCCAACGACTCTTGCACTAAAAATCACGGGTTTATGATTCTACATGTGTTCAAACATACATACGCGTACACACAAATACATATCGCATTATGTCGACGGGAATCCATTATCCTATACGGCGATAATTTTACCCAGATGCAATACCTTCTCTTTGCCGGTACCAGGCGAAAAGATAGCGTAGATTGCCTGTTTCTTCAAAATAAGCTGTGCGAATACATATCCAGGGAGACACTCAAGAAGCATGTGCGTTGCATGGCTTGAAATACTCCGCTTGGAATCTGGTGGGGTTCTATCCTCTAATTTCACAAATCTCAGCCTAATGCGTTCTTCTACAGTGCGTTTGCAACACATATGTTTGTTGTGCGGCTTAATTCATGCGGAGATACGCCACCAATCTTTACCGATCACTGTTCTAGTGTATACCATGACTGATTCGAATAACATATTACGAAAACCAAGACCTGTCTATGTTTATTGATAAATCATGTTACTTCGAACGAAACATATGTTAATTTGCAGAGAACAGAGCGTCCAAGCCAGGGTATACGCTTTGACTTACGCCGACCTCTTCTCTCGGTCAACACTGAATCATTACTTGCATTATAGCGTGTAGACGGCAAACTGAATGTGGATGGTTTCTAGGTAGCTTGTTAAAGAGTAAGTTCTGTTTTAAAAAACGTAGCGGCATCCGGCAAAGACAAGGGCCTCAGAAGAAGACAAAATAGAGGAAGAGATGGAAGATGCTAACTGAGGTGGTACACTGTTGTCGAAGATGCCTGTTTGAACACTCTGGTGTTATAAAAACACACCGAAACAACGAGTAAAATAAATAAAATAGGCTTTGTAAAAAAGAACGTACAGACAGATACTCACAGTTTTGAACGTAAAATGAAAAATAGTAAAAACAAGCAGGTTGCTTCTTCGAATCTTCTAAGCGCTTTTAAATCTCTGAATATTTCTAGATGTGCAAGTATCTATTTGTTGCTAGGTCTACCTATCTCTTTTCGACGTGATTGGGTCTCTATGCACGAAACATTTGTGTCAAATAGATTACGCTCTTTAATTTACAAGTGTAGAAGGGTTTTGAAAATAGTTTTCTTCTAACGCATATACACGTGCGTAAACGTATGCACTCACTAAAAGGGAATGGGTCCGACTGTCCAGTCAAATTCGATTCGGTCTTCACCGCGATACAGGCGGATAACTTGCGTTGCCCACGCATCGAAGATCTGATGAATTTCCTGCACGAGGCTTCCTTTGACGAGGCGGAAGCTGACGCCCCGCGACGCCATATCGAATGGGTTCTCGCTTTGGGGATTGAACGCATACGCACCCGAAGGCTTCTGTGAGTTCCAGTCCATCGAATACTGCAAAAAGCAAGCACGTCGTGATATACACAAAGACATACATACACACAGTATACTATTCGCTAACGTCCCTCCTCCATTAGCATGAGACCCTATGGAAAATCGACACCGGGAGTAGGAAAAACGGTTTGCAGTATTCATATCACAAGAAAGCAAACCGCCATCGATTTTGTACCAAAATGATTCATGAAATGCGCATCTTATCAAGCATCCGGAATATATTTGTTTTATAAACTTAAAGTTAATATTTGAATGTATTGAACGTAAGCGATAAACAATTAGTGGTCGCAGGACCTCGATTTCGGCAAACTTATTCAATACGACTATTTTTTATATTTCTTTTGCGATCCAATATTGGATTGCTTTTAGGTGAAGCAACATCTATTTCAGCCGTCTCCATTGTATTTTATGTTGTTCGGAATATACAAGCATATTCAGTTTCTCCATCGAATTCGTTCTCCCAAAATCGCACATTTTGTAAAGTATATCCAGCCAGTCACCTCGGTATAACAAAAAATTCACTCCTACTCTTAAGGAAGACAATTCCCCCATTCCATTCAAATTCTTTTTTTTTCTACGAGTTCTATTATTTCCTATGACCATTGCAAATTTGTTTATAGACACACCATATATAAATCATGGACACGTCTAGCGAGAGCGTTGTTTCGTACACGTGTTGTTACAACGTATTTATATGGCCCTCGTTTAGTCTCATATTTATGGCCGGTAAATACAAGCATGCGAGAGTAAGTATTATAAGAGTGGCACAACGAAGGATGACAACAATAGCAACAGTAACAATAGTAGCGGCAACAATTCCACAATCGTTGCGAAATGTAACGCCATTGGCTAGCTGAGTTGCCGGAAGCCCTTAGTCAATTGGAGTGGATCAGCTCCCCTTTCGTGCACACATGACTCTGTTGTATGCGCGTACACTTCCTTCATTTGTATCCTAAAAAAGATGTTTTTATACACACTCTCTCAAATGTAGAAAAAACGAAGCGGCTATCACCATGCTATCTTTTATCCTGTTGACATGGCCATACTATATATATTTATCGCATTTAGATTGACATTTAGTGTGCACGTATAGTCTATATTATAGGGGTCTATTGTGTCCAAACGCTAGGTATGGTACTGGTGAGAAAATATCTGGACCGGAAAGTTTAAGATGGGATGAATTTAAAGGTTATGCTTTTTTCTACTGTGCAAATCTGTTTCGGAGACCAGTCAACGCACAAGGACCGATTATACATTACTAGCTTGCTAGAAAAAGCGAATAGCCAGATTAAGGAAGTCATAAAGTAATTACGTTAACGCTTTTTTGTGCAACATCGTAATTTTTTCCATTACGACCAAAAATGCACGTCCAAAAGACTACTCTCAGGCAATAGCAGATTTAATGCCCATCATTTTCGTATCAAGGTGATGGTGCTGCGTTACGTAGTTGTCAAGTCACTAAGCTTTTTCGACAGTCATAGTTGTTATGTTTTACGTGCAATTTTTCACGTTCAGAACCGTAAAAATTTGCCAAGACGTTTCCGCCCCCTCCTTCCACTAGGAAAATGTATTCTCTTGTTGAGTTCCTACCAAACCTCAAAATATGTACCTAACTTTCTCATACGCCCTATGGAAATATGCATGCCTTCGCTTTCGATATGGCTATCGAAAAAGCTTAGCTACTTGGCAACTACGTAACGCAGCACCATCACTTTGGTACGAATGTAGTGGGCATTAAATTTGCTATTGCCTGAGAGTAGTCTTTTGAACGTACATTTTCGGTCGTAATGGAAAAAATTACGATGTTGCACAAAAAAGCGTTAACGTAACATTTTGACTTTTTATGACTTTCCTTAATCTGGCTATTCGCTTTTTGCTACGCAGCTAGTAATGTATACTTTATTGTGCAGAATTTTCCGCCAAACACGCCGGTATGATCGGTTCCTTGTGGCGACTGGTTCTCCCGCAAACGTAGATTTTGCACCAACTAATGTAGAAGAAAAAAGGCAGAATAACTGCTTTTATAATTTCATCCTCACTCCTAAACAAAACGTTTCCCCGGCTTCCACCCATTGGCAAAAATTATTTTCTCACCGAGTTTGACCATATCCTAGCGTTTTGGCCACACAAATGGGGACACCTTGTATATAGATATATATTATTGTTGCCCGACATAGGAGTACAAGACATGCCTTCCTATAAACATACGACAGTATGATAGTAGCTTCATGTTGAACACCTCAAAATCATAACTATACGACGCATCCACAACGCTCTAAACTAACACATGCAACCAAAATGCGCATTTCATGGCGATCATTTTGGTACCAAATCTATGGCGATCCGATCCGCGGTTGCGAATTGCTTGAGGTTTCCGGACGGCATGTCGACATTGATTGCATGCACAAATGACCCACTCCATCAGATAAATGAGTCAATTTCAATATGCACGCCAAAAACTTTAATTACTAAAGCAATCACGGATCGAATCGACATTATTTGGTGCCAAAATGATCATCATGAAATGCGCAATATATGTGTGCACACTGCGATCGTAGCATTATTATTTTGATATGTCGAACGTGCAAGCTAATTAGAAATGCAGCGTTAATGAGAAATGAGTTATTAAATGTAAACGCTAATTAGCTAAAGAGAACTTTCATTTTTGTGAACTCTATCTAGCCGGCGTCGTATGTTCTCCCGAAGAAGCAGAATTTTCTCACGAACATGAAGTGCTAGTGTCTGTATAGACTGGTTTTCAATGCAAATAGAGGCGTAAATAAACCATCCTCTGCAGCATGCCCACTCCGGGCTTATGAATTTGGAAGACAGGGACCCTGATGGAGTTCCGGCTCGTGCAACAGGTCAGTCAGAACTTTCCAACGCCAAATCATTTTCTCAACGTCCCTTTCTCTGGCACACACAAAACCTATCGATCTCCGCTAATCATAACTGCTTCGCCAATACATCTGTTGTACTTCCTTCGTCAGGTATCGAGACTGCAGCCTGACGCAAAGCGTTTAGTAAAATCCCGTCAACCAAACAGTCCGCCACGCGGAAACTATCAAATTTCGTCAAAGGCCGCTTCGACTCGGAGCTCAGCTCTCTCTTACTGTACGACCGAAAGCTGCATCCAGTTTGAAGAAGCTGATCGATGCAACATTTCTTCTTTTATCAATTTTAAGTAGTTTTTAATTAGTTCCGTTTAGCTTTTCTGCATAGCTTTTGAATTGTATATACTAATCTTTATTAATATTTTGTACGACCACATTTACATTTTGACTCTCTGTGAAGTACAAATGTCTACGACTGTAAAGAGTGACACGATCTGCACATAAAGCATAATAAACTTGCGATTATCCACCTAAACGAGGGCGAGAATAAAAATAAACCGGGACAGTTAGAAATTTTGCGTAATTTCCTCGGTGTCGAGTGATCCCATATTGACGCTAGTAGTGCACATGACAATGTGCAAGCTATGCATGTTCATATCAGAGAACATAAACTTCGAACGGCCCTCTAATTTATTTCTACTCGAGCAGTGTAATTTACAAAGGAGCTGTGATGAACAGACATTGAACGATATTTTGCCAAGGAGCTTTTCACTTCCGTGTCTGGCTCTTAATGGTGCGAATCTAAACCTATTAGCTGACGCGCCACCCTCAAATTATGTATATTTTTTTTTTCAGGGATTTGGTCTATATTATTGATCGTGTCCACTACACGTCCACAATCTCATATCACAGTTCGTTTTAATTGCTGCGGCTTTTCTATTGTCCTTCGAGCTGTTCCGAATACCTTGCTATTCTCAGATCGTCTTCCTGAAGGCGACGAGAGAGGGGTGATTTGCGTCACGCAGGCATCTACTATGTCTTTTCAGGCGCACGACACGGCTAGCATGGACTTGTTTTGTCGTGTTAGCAAAGCATCCTGGCTCAGCATGCTTCATACAGACCATAACTCACCGTTTCAGCTGCGTACGAACACTCGCGGAAACAGCGCGCCAAATAGAATTTCATTTTCATTTTCGTCAAAGACAGCAAGGGCCTTTGCTGTTTTTAATTCTTATGATGTTATCCTCCTAAATACCCAGAACGAGACCCTAGGCGTGCTGAACGTTAGAAATGTGGCATTGCGTTTTCGACTCAATGCTTCCAAGGTCTGTTCGTAGTTGCCTCATCTTCTCTAACAAGTGCACGCCCCTGCTTCTCATTTGCCCGTGATATGGGTAATATCCCACATAATATTTGCATTTAAATAGGCTTAGTAACACAAAATATTCAATAAAAAAGATAAATATAAATTTAGTACTTACATTTCTATAAGGCTGAAAGGGTTAAGTAAATAACGGAATGATCCAATCATATAACAGTTTATACTCTATACGCAGAAACTAGAGTACAATCGAATATATGTACGTTTTTTTTAAGTATCGAGCAGGAGACTAATATGTCTCCACACAATAAGTATTACACCTTCCAAGCTAAACTACTACGTGATTTTGGCTTGAAAATATCATAAAAACATAAACTTTTAGTTATGTTATAAGAAACAATGAAATTAACATTATATATAGAAGTAAATTAGATAAATTAGGAAGTAAGGCACTGGGATCAAGCATGGTGGCAGTATGGCCAAAGTTTCGTAAGGTGAATCCAAAATTTAAAAAAAAATTCTTACGGCTAGTGCGGCTCTGCATATCCGACTGGAATACTACTTATTTCATTCATCAGATACTCATTTCATTCATTAGATTTCACGCCAAATTTTTAGGCTAATTTAGGCGTATGTGCCCACACCGGGAAAGGGGTGGTCATAACGTCGGATTTTAACGCCGCTAGGACAGTTTGGGGTAGTCAAACAACACCGAAAGTGTCTTTAAGGACAGAAGGGCACCCGCCTTCTGCCGAAGAAACCAGGCGGCATTTATCGACCTCACATAGTTGACAAAACGACCCTTCTTCTGGTAGCAGAGAGAATGGCGGGTGGCGGATGAGGAGAATTGCGTGATCACATATTCGTCTATTTCACTCTTACGGCCCCAAAGACTCCGTTATCTCGCCCCAGGGTAGACAAATATGGCACGCAAGTAGTCTGTACAAAAAAGCTGTGCGCCAGAATCGAGGAGACCTGCTGTAGACTAGGGGAGGAGGAAGTATACAAACACCAGCTTTCCGTCCTGCTCACTTCGGCGTGTAAGATAACGAGCCCATCTAATAAAGGCAGAAGCGGACGGGGCCACCGAACACCCAATAACGTGGTGGAACAGGGATATCGCTGAGAAGAAAAGGGCATATAACAGACACAACTGGGGTACACAAGGACATATAGTTGTGTAGCAAGAAGATGGAACAGGGAGGAGCACGAGGAAATAATGGGGTAAGTTATTGTTGGGACGGGGTCGACATGAATCCGGATGACATCCCGGTCCCGCAGGAATCGGTTGAACATGCCCAAGAAAAGCTTAGCTACGGCAAAACCCCCGGCAAGAACAGTGTCCTCCCCTCGGTCTGTTCAAAGTTGCCTCATCTCCTCTAACAAGTGCACGCTGTTGCTTCTCATTTGCCCGTGATATGGGTAATATCCCACAAGATATTTGCCTTAGTAACAGAAATTATTCAATAAGAGGATAAAAATCTAGTACTTACCCTATAATGCTGAAAGGGTTAAGTAAAGAACGGAATGATCCAATCATATAACAGCTTGTACTCTATACGCAGAGACTAGAGAGCAATCGAAAAGATGTACGTTTTTTTGGTATCAAGCTACGTGCTGTTGGCTTGAAAATATCATCAAACACATAAGCTTTTAGCACCTTGCTGAAATGTCTTTTATGAACTAACCTTATGAGAAACAATAAAATAAACATTATATATATAAAATAAAATAAAATAAACATATATAAATATATATATATATATATATATGTATATATATATATATATATATATATATATATATATATATATATATATATATATATATATATATATTAGTTATTTTCTTTATAAATATGTATCCGAACTTTTCGATCCACCGTCGTATATGTACATATAAATATGGCACTGAGCATTCAAGCATGGTGGTAGTATGGCCGAAGTTTCGTAAGGTGAATCCAAAATAAAAAACATTCTGCCAAAAAAAACCAAAAACTTGCTCAGACGAAAGAAGGTCTTATCATATCTAATTAGGCTGATATCAGGGAGAGCAAGGGGTGCCCCATGACTGCGGGGGTTCCACAGGGGTCCATACTTGGGGCGCTGCTCTGGAACCTGGCATACGAAAGAGTACTCGGGCACAAAACCCTTCCTCCTGAAACAAAACTCATTGCGTACGCTGATGATTTCGCGGGTACAGTAAGGGTTAGAGCCGCGAATGAACACAGGCAAATGAAGCACTTACCGAGATTTATTTCTGTATGGAAACTAAGGGCTTAACGCCATACCCAGCCAGAAGCGAAACCATTCTTCTGACTGGAAAAACTGCCCTTAACTTAAGGTGTGTTTAGTGGGTATGGGACTCGACGGAACAGATCCAGCCATCGAGCCGAATCCCACACAGCGGGGGTAGGCTGTCATGCTATGCCCGTCACGCCAGTGCGTAAATGTATTCACCCTCCTCCACGAAATAAAGAACAAAAAATATACTTTGAGGGAGCCCACAGGCTTCGCGCGCTTCAGAACTTCCCAGATGACGTTTGCAGGCCTACTTATTTACGAACAACAATACAAGCCGGACTCGAGTTCGCTAAGCACTAACGGAGCCCTTTTGAAAAAGGTGAACGCTATTGACAGTGAAACGGTGATCTTCACGCACAGTTGATGTATACCAGTTGCTGATATATATATAAATATATGTATATATATACAATTACGCAAACCACGTAGCCGTGGCGTTCGTAGTTGTCTAGTTCCTAGGAAAGACACGTTCAACAGATTAGTGTGAGTTGTACGCTATCCAGGTCGGTGTAATCACGGTCGGTCGGGTGGGTGAGTACTGACCTGATAGGAATAGTACTTCCAGATCGACTGGCGGAAAGGTAGGCTGATGTGGAGGTCTTTCAGCACGATGCTGCTAACAACTCCCTTCGTGGGATCAACGATGAGCTGATAATATTCGTTCTCGATAGAGTACTCGTCCAGGTCGACTGGAAGGACTACCGAGTCGCCCGAGTCCTGCAGTCGGCCTCCAACAGTGCTGACCTACAACAGCCATTAAATTGATAATGCACTTATATATACATATATGTGTGTATGTATAGCAGAAACAAACGTATCATTAGACGCGACGTTGATGCATGCCTGTTAGCGAAACCTATTTCCTTGCCACAATTTCAGTATTTGTATTATTAATTGGATAATAAACATTTAACTGAGGGTTTAAAATAAGAAAAACTATAATAAGTAATAAAATATAATTAAAACGATATGTTTACTAAATATAGTTTTACTAATGTTTAAATATACATAAATACTATATCATATACAAATGCGTATATTTAAAAAATGTTTGTCGCCTTTGCGATTTTAATGTAAGTACTCTTACGTGACGGAGGGCTTTATTCTTTAATAGCATCAGTAGTGCGTTTACTAATTTTTAATGATATTAGATTAAATCAACTTACTGGTAAACATTTTTAACATCTTTGCAATCTGACTTGCAAATTAATCGCAATAGAACACGCGCATGAATCTAAGTTGAAAGGTAATATTGCTGTAAATGCCTAGTTCAGTATAGATCGCTTCTTGTAGTGCAACTCTTTGTTGTTAGCCAACAGCTTCCTTTACAAAAATAATATTATTGCATGGAACGCCAATGATTTATAAAAGAGATTTCTGCCCAGTTACGTTTAATATGCAGTCAGAGTATGGCAGGACAAAGCAGTGTTACTCATAGTCATAGCAACAATTCTTGCAAATATGATGTCCCATAGACAAGGCATATTAGAGAATAGATCATAAACTATATCTATAAGAGTCAGCGTGCCATGCTGCCACAACTGTATCAATGTTGCACAACGACTGTTTGGGAAACCGTAGATATCTAAACGTGTCCGCCCCGTGTAGCATTGAAAAGATGCCTCACGGCGATTCCGAATCCGTAGGGGACGGATGATAGTATAGAATTAAAATCAACCTCCCTATTTTTTTGGCGAAAGATGTGGCATAACCCACATGCCATGGGTCGCAGGCAATAAAGGCGTTTTTTGAATTTTAAATGGTGACAGAAACAATGGTCCTGGCCTTCTTTATTATCAAGAGAAGCAAATCATGTTAACTCTTATAGTAGCATGGGAGCAAGGAATCATAACCCTACAAGCACTCACAGCGCTTAAAACGGACATATTCAGCCAATGCGCAATTCATGGCGATCATTTTTTTTTACTTTTACATTTACATGCACTTAATCTGGACATGCCGTCCAAAAAATCGTAATTACTCCGCAACCACAGCGGACATATGTTTGGTGTCACCAAAAAATCGCCATGAATTTGCTTTAACGAGCTCTACAATTCTGTATATCGCTCTTCAAATTTTTCTGTCACACCCTGTATATATATATTTTTTTTTCTTTTTTAAATAAAAAACATATGATAATAATTTTATATAAAACAAATATTCACTTATTTATATAAACTTGTATTTATATATACATTAATGAATGGCGACGCATAAACGGCATGTTCAAAACAAAGATGTACCTTGTAGGCCATTATGCCCAGAGGCGGTGCTCGAATAGGGAAAACGATTGTTTGCTTGGCGAGCGAACGCCTCTCGGGAATACGCAGCGAACCGTCGTCGACGGGAACCACCTGTAGTGGCACCGAAAACGATCTCTGCTCCAACACTTGATATCCACTGTGAAGCACGGGCAATCTACAAACGAATCGCCAATTTGCAGTAATCATCATCACAGTGATCGAAGATTCACAGTGTTAGCATGCTTGGCAGTATATAATAGTAAATGGAAGCATTGGTAATAGCAGTCTGTACAATGAAGTAATCAACGCACAAGTGATCAATAAAGTAATAACAAACACAGCCGCAGTGCCTGTATAACGAACGAAAGAATGTCTGTTTTGCTTGTTACTGTTTGCAATATCGATTGCTGCCTTCGCAGTATGCGTTCCATGTGTGTGGTGTTCTTGTGGCGTAGTCACCACGCAAACGGCTACTACAAATGTATGATTGTAATACAATTATATAAGTTATAATAATAATCATCATATTAATCGTCATCATCTTGACAATCCTACTTATATAATACTGGAGGTATGCACTTCATTGAGTTTGGCGTATATCTGTAAGCCTTACCTAGCGTACGTCTTTAGAGGTCTACTGTATGGATTATAGACGATGAGATAGAATGTGTCCGCTTTTTCAGACGCATCACAGGCGCTTACGTTCAGCCATGGGCAGAACGCAAAGCGAACCAGCTGTCGATCCGAATCGGGTTGCAGCAGATTCTGGAATGCTTCGCTCATTTGCTCCTGTAAAAGCATTCAATCGATGAGTTAAGCTGAACTATTTTAAGTTGAGCTGAAACATAACATTTTTCTCATTGAAAGCAACTGGAAAATCACGAACACGGACGTATTCTGAATGTAGTTGATCTAAATAATATGCAGCCTAGGATCGCTTATTAGTATAAGTTGTCTCACATAAACTATTTAAAAAATAGAAATAAAAGAGAGTGCGTTATGTGCGAGAATAGCCGTCTGCGGTACAATTCACAACCTCTCAAATCTACATGTCATAACAAGACTTGTGCACCTTCATCAACTTACCTCGCATTGTTTCTTGCCGAAGAGAGCCATTCGGATATAGTCCTCTACCACGTGCTGCTTTTCCGTACCCCTAAGAGTCGACATCACCGTTATGTATTATTATGTTATTTAGTCACGAACTTCATAGTTCAAAATGCTGTTAATATATATATATATATATATATATATATATATATATATATATATATATATATATATATAAATATATATATATTTGTAAATGTAAGAAACTACATACCGTTGTAAATGTGTATATAATAAATAAATGACCTTGTTCAAAACAAATATATATATATATATATATATATATATATAAAGAGCATTCTTATGGAATTTGTCACACGCATCACACATACCATACATATTTACACCAAACATAACTTAGTGAAGTGTTTCTCTTAAAATTAGTGACCCGAATGAGCAAAGAGCATCTGACAAAAATATTCATTAAATAAATAATCGTTAAAAACAGCAAATATTTATTCAGATAGTGCCACTATATTTTTTTAAAGTAACGAGTTCCGTTTTTGTTTACGGGCTCATTAGTCTCCCTAAGAGTGAAGCAGGCACTAAGCGTATTCGACGTTTTTCCATAGAAATCATCCGCCGTAATTAAATTTTCGTTATACCGTCATAAGCAGTGTAGCCGCCCTTCGACATTCTTACCGAAAAAAACTGTCCAGGTAAACTCCTAAGAAAATGAAAAACTCCAAAAAAGTGACGAAAAGTGGCACATGCGTATTCGATTTGAATAAGATGATTGAAGAGAATAAAGTATTGTAGCCTACATAAATAGTGCTACTGTAGATAGATTTTTCCAACGCTGTTTTTGAACCATTTTCAGTATTTTTAGTATGTGGCAAGCTCACTAAAAACGCACTGTCTTAAATCGAGCTCAACTCAAAAGGCACTAAACTGTATTGCGCCTGCGTCCATTACGACGGCTTTCTGCTTCAGCCTACTACTCTATATTCGAAATTTGACACAGCCGAATCGTTCGGCCATGTTTCAAGGCAAAGGCCTACGTGGCACGACAGGCCTGTCGTTTCTGAGAATAGAATTTCAATTACGGTCGCTGATTGTCACTTCGGACAGGGCACAAACCCAGACGTTGAATGAATGTAGTATGTTTGATCTGAGCGAGTCTAACAAACGGTGGCGGGTGTTGCTGGCATGCAGGTAGGCCAGTTGGGGAGGTAAGGTCCAGGACAAACTGACGCCCCCTGTCCCGGTCTTCTGAGGGTTGGTTGAAAAGTGAGCTTATTGTCGAAGGGCAACAGGAGTAGGAGAAACTTGGAAGGAGTAGGAGGAAAACCGTCTCTCTCACTCGCTTTCCGGCAGGCTACCGTGTGGCGCAGTCGTGGCGTACAGGACAGAGACCATTACGCTCAGGCGAGACAAATCACGCTTGGCACCGTAGACGACCACCAACCAGTCTACCTGAGATGCAACTGAACGACGGACTATGTGTCCGTCGGCCATCGAAGCACCACACAGATGAGCAGCGTGCCGCTAACGGAAGGTGTTGCCCTTTTGAGGACTCTGACGGACAGGCAGACGTTCGCTTGCTGAATGAATTGCCCTCCATCGTCTTCCATCTAGCCCATTCTGCATCGTAGCCGTACATCGAAATAATACAACATCAATAGGTGAAGCCCAACTAAGAGCCCATTCATAACGTCCTGTCAGTCTCTAAAGGTAATCTAAAAGAGAAAAAAAAATACCGGAAACGGCAGCAGGAAGGGAGAGCGATTATCATACACTATAATTCGCGGTAGGTAGATGTGGCCAAGCATTGTGTGTCTGTCATTGACAGAACACACGTTCAGTATCCGCTCCTTCGGTTAGGCTAGGAACTAGTAGAGTGGATTGCATCTGCAGAAAATAATATTGATACCCTATTTCAAAACTCATTGTCATTATCAGAGACTAAAATTATCTTGTGTGGTTGATTCTTAGTGCAAAACTATTTTTGCAAAAACCTCAGTGACAAGGAAAATCTGACAAAAAGGGCCCAAATGTTGCGGCGGCTTGATTTGGGTAGATGACAGGTAGTCGACGCAGCTTAATTGACGTCGCCGTTTACAATCAGTAAAAACCTATTACGGCAACATATACCTTATTAACAACGGTCTTCACGGCATTAACAAAGCAGCCAAAGTATGCATTTTACGTAGTACTACATAGCCTCACAAGATTTCCTTGCCGAATGTGTGGAAGTTCAACCATGTTTATTGCTTTAGACATTCTGTTTTTCAAGTCATATTTCTTCAGGTTGTTTTTGGAATTTTATCAAAACGGTACCAAACTATTGTCCTATGTAATAGTAGTTTACATATTATGCTAGTAGATACTGTGATCAATTCGGTTACGTTTGCGGGTCCTAAAAACCCCAAATGATTGTCAACAATGTGGGCTCACGAAAAGATCGTGGAGTATTAGGCGGCATTCTACGCTACAATTATTTTATGTGTTTATGTGTTATAGCACATGCGCTGTCGTATTACAAAAGCATATACATAAATAACTGTGCTGTTTTTGCCGCCCACTTCCTGAATTTCAAGCAGCGTTTGACACCGTCTGGATGTGTAGCGAGTCGAGCCCGGTTGCGTGGTGCAGTTGCGTGCGTCTCGAGACCGAAGCAGACACATAGTTACGCGGGTTTGAGCCCCACCGTTGCACGTTTGTATTTATGGGGGTAGTCCGTCTATGAAGCAATGCGAAAAGCAGTCCCATGAACATTAAACCTTGGCTGAGAGTCAGCCCAGAAAGTATTTTTTTTAAGGATGTATAGCGAGTGTGGTTGTTTGTCTGTCGCAAGCGTATGTACCATCAAAATTACGTTGTCTCATTGCAGCATATTTCAAATGAACTTTATCTTGTCCAAATTTCCGGCATCACACATTGCGACCGCCTCACTGTTCTTCTGTTCTCGCCGTTGATCGCGGACTTCCCTGAACGTTTAAAGAATCGACATAACTTTGCCTATGTGTTACTATGCGCAGACGATTTGGTTTTACAGCGACCTAGTAGACTTCATCTAGGTGCGTGCTACAGCCAATTATCATGTGCGCGAACCAATTCTGACGATCAATGCCAACGCGATAGAAGTCACGAAAATGAGAAGAAGTGGCACCCCCTTCCAGTACGGACCAGCTAAGACTTGGAAGTAGACGATGTTAGTTCCTTTACATATGTATTTTGAAATTACAATGTCTCGGGTCGAAAGGCTACAAAGAAGGTAAGCCCTTACAGAGACTGCGCCACTTATGGCTTTATCACTGAACAATCAGTGAGGTTAAATTAGGGTAAATAAACACATTGGTAATGGCTATGATATTAGACACATGGATGCCAACTTCTAGGGCTACCCGACCCTTCACAACCAGGTTTGCGGTGCATGGCTTTCACCACAATCTATGTAAAAAAGATTGCTGTTGCCGGACGAAACTTTACCATCACCGCTTTTGCCATCACCTGTGTTGTGTCTGGCCAAGTTCAGGTGGACGCACGACTGTAGGGGCTAGGCGCCACGTGCTGGCGAACGTGCAGTGGAGAGGGTAGATACAGCTAGGTACGAGAAACGTCCAGACGATTCGATGGAAGCGTCTACTCGTACCGAGTCAAATCTACTGCATTCGAGAACAATCTGTGAGACAATAAATACAGCTGACACAGAGTGCAGAAAAAAGCACTTCAGAGAGTAGGGTTATGATTTTGAAGTATTTGGCGTGAACGTTAATAAAGAACTTCATTTTTGGCGAATTCTCTTCTAAGCGACCGTGTCGCGTCTTCTGACCGGCCTTGCATATTCTTCAGATGGAGCAGAATTTTATCACGAACACGAAGGGGGCTTAGTTTCTGTCTAGGAGGACTGGTTGTCTCGCAACAGCATATTTTGTGCTCCTATGTCGGGCAAAATCACCAGTATCACAAATTGTAGTAATTTCACTCTCGCTCCGAAACAAGACGTCTCAGAGACCATGTTCTATTGGAAAAAATATTTGCTTTAACGAGCTGTACAATTCCATGCACGCTTTAAAAACCTTTCAGTCACACCCTGTATATATATATATATATATATATATAAATATATATATATATATATATATATATGCTCTATCTCTGCACAGTCTTATACACACTCCTTCGGCTAATATCAAAGTACCAAACATATTCTATACAGATGCAGCCCTGCGAAAAAAAACGTTTAGCACACCGTGTAAATTTATAAACTCCTCGGATTGATCCTCAGCCAAGATTTACCGTCCACGGGACTGCTTTTCGCATTGCTTCATAGACGGAGACCCATCAATACAAACGTGCAACGGTGGGGCTCGAACCCGCGCATCTATGTGTCTCCTCCGGTCGCGAAACGCGATGTACCACGCCGCCGGGCTCGACTAGCATACTGTGTGTTACGCGTCTAATTGACCAGGTACAATCGAGTTGTGCGCATGTCCCAGTGGCGTATCACACATAGCACGACACTCCCCCACTCTCTATGCTAGACAGCATAACTCCATGGCTAAATAGTGGAGAAGGCTTATTTAAATACCGCTTATTGCGATGTATTTGAGGTGCAAGGCAACTTTTCAAGTCATGTAGATTCCAAGACTATGCCAAAATGGGCTAGTCACCTTGTATTAATTAATGGAACGCGATTATGTTCATAAGTTCCGAGAATGTGGTTTTAGAAAATATCTCCATAATATGTTTTATCTCTTTCCTTCAAGTGCGATATAAATATATATATACAAGTTCGCCTGGAATGTGTGGTCGCTGCTGTGCTGGAGTCAGCGGGAGCATTGCCCGACAGCCGTCAGCGCACGAGATGTCCATATACAAAGCGCAAAGCGGCACGTAGTCGTCCTGTCATAGTGCAGGCCGTAAACATTGCTCGAAACGTGCTTTTAGGAACGGCCTCGTATGCGGGCTTTTGTGCATATATATATATATATACGTGCCGGACTACCGGTTCGGCTAATAGTCGTAGCCGAACAAGTAGCAGCCGTTGAGTTGTATAGATAGGTGCTTTACGGACAACCCCTTAACCATCATCACAATGAAGTGTCCGTCATCTGACTGCGCACCGTGGTATGGTGTTCCAGGTTATACGGTACCTTTTTGTACTTGTCTCCCCAGTTGCTCCTCCCTCTTGCAGCAAACGTACTGAGGGACTGAGTGTAGCCTAGGTCGGCCTACGTGATTGGTAGGGACAACATAGGCGCCTGCACCGACCACGTCGACGCCAGGAAGCCGGGAAACGGTGGAGCGAATGCCCGGCGGGCTGTGTTCATCCCCCCCCCCTTCCAGCCCCGAAGAACACAACTGTTCTCAGGCCGATGGAAAGCGAGGGCAGGATACATTTCAGGATGCTACAACCGTCGACATAAAATGATACAATTCACTTCCCCCCCACAGCAAAGCAGTAGTAAAAATGGCGGTAAAGTTGTGGCCGTTGCGTGGCGTTCACTGTCGTGCATTCAGAGAATGCGGGAAATGCTGGCGCACAGCAGGGATGGATCGAAAGGATTGCACAGCACATGAGAAGCGACGCCAACGACGGAGAATGGACAAGCTCAAGCTCGAGCAGCCACGACTGGATGCTAGGTTAAGGCATTGGAGGGAGGCATCGAAATGGGTAGGTTGCCCGACGGAAAAACGCTAGACTCCGTTGCTGACGATTTTTTCACAGTGGCAGAAGAACGGAGTGGCAGAGGTGTCGGCGGTATGCGATCGTTTGCGCGGCCGCCGTGGGCCGCGACCGCCGCACGTTATCAGTGGCACATCGAGTTCCGACATTCCTGATGCTGGAATTTGTGCGCCAAGCTTTTGCCAAAATATGCTTCTCGGCGGTGATTTCAGCGGCGCGCAAGGACCGATCGCGATGCTGGGGAACAGAGCGCTGCAGGCTAGCGAGCCAAATAACTTTGCTCACCGCAACCCCTTAGACGCTGCCCTCTTTGGGTAAGTAACCACCTTTATTGACACGGGCATTAGTACCTTTGGCTAAATTGCGGCTAGCTTTCAAGCTGAGCAATCGAACAAGATATGCCTAGAATCGACGACACATTTCTCACCAGCACAAGTAAAGTTTTCGGGCTGACCCTCAGCCAAGATTTAATGTCCACGGAACTGTTTTTCACATTGCTTCATAGACGGACGACCCCCATAAATACAAATTGGTGCAACGATGGGGCTCGAACCCGCGCACCTCCGATGTGTCTCCTCCGGTTGCGAGGCGCAGACTTAAGCCACCACGCCACCGTCACCAACACAAAAAGTGCAAGTAATATGCAAATAGCAGTAATCATGCAAAACAATGGTGCAGATACGGCGTGACGCTTACCGACCTGCGGGCCTCTTCAGCCCGCCGACATAGGATCACTCGATCCAACGAAGTGAGCAATCACAGCGTAGACAAAATTGTAAATTTTCTACGGCCCTTTGCACGTAACTTCCGAGAGTGATATTTCGGAGCATATATATATATACATATATATATAGATTCGGTCCCTTCCTAAAATTGCGTTTCTGCACTGCGCAGACCCGGGGAAGACGCAAACTGTTGGGAGAAGGTTGTTTGTTTATATGGAGGGTTGTTTGTTTACACGAACTATATGGTATAACTTACGGTGTTGTCATTGCGCAACGATGAAAACCGTGTTCGTACAGGTGATTGACTAGCATGGACGCGATACCCGCCTCGGTTGCTTAAGTGCTAACCAGCTCATTTGAGTCCATGGTCGAGAGGGCCTTGGTTGCAGCCTACGCAGCGGCCACTGTTACTGTGATACTAATACTAATCATAATGATATTGTACGTCAAAACTCAGTAGACGCTTGACTAGTCTTCTAAAGTTCATGATCTAATCTTCCTAAGTTGTGATGCCAAGTTAGCTGCGATAGCTGTTCGATACAGTGACGTATGCCTTCTGATTAAGTGCTGCTGGGCAAAGCTCATCAACTTCAGCATCGTCGTCAATAACCACCACCACCATTCCGCTATAACACCAAGAGCAGCGGGAACTTCGCTAATGCGTGAAGTGGCGACCAACCTTCGCGACGGCGGTTCATTTCCGTTAGTGAACTCTACCTAGTAGTAACACTAGTATTAGTAGTGTTACTATCATCGTCGTCATACCTAGCAGTTAGCCAGCCAGCCCCAGCTTCTGGAACGCCTCGGTAGACGCCTCGTTAGAATACCGGAGGGCACCCAACGATCCACTTACCCATCCATATATTCATACATACGTACATAGGCCCACCCTCCACACGCCCACGTCTAGTTGACTAACTTAACTTAGTTGCTTGCCTGCATTGACCGCCACTTCCCTATTCCTGTGGAATAGGCAGTATACAAGCTTCTCGCTTGGAACCATATATATATATATACTGAACAGGGCTATCCGACTACCTTCGCTCTGTAGTCCTTGTCGGAGCACAATATACTTATATAAATATATCTACACCATCTAAGTAGCGTCTTGTAGATATGTATAGTCAATGTGCATACACGTACGCAGAACATGCATGTTTAACTATTGACAAAAAAAATCAGATCTATACGAAACCAGCTTGACCAGAATGCCGATTTTGCAAAAAGACGTTCAGCTAAAATTGCAAACTGCCGCGGCAGATTAGACCGCAACCAGGTCTCAACCCCGTCATGAATCTCATCACACAAGTACTATCACCACTACCGTCATATTTATCTTCGTCAGCTCATAATCGATATTATCACAATCGCATAGCATGAGCATCAATGCAATACTGTTTGTCTGTGACCACTATCAAGTGCAGAGTAACTTGGAATGCATAAATTTAGCTATCGATTGGTAAATGTAAAACTGAGCCGTGTAAAGATCGGCCGGAGCTTGATCGTAAGCCCCCTGGAAAGGTCAAGCAATGTCAATATGTCGAGTACGGATGTTGAGCAACCCTAACGAATTACGGCTTTGTGTTCTCAGTGTGTGTAACTTACGATATCCCGTCGTGATGTTGAATCACCCCCAGCGCCCGGGCTGGAACAACAATAAACAAAACCACACAAACATTTAGTAGCTGTTAGAAGGTGACTATAACTGGCAAACAATTTGTAATATATCGCGCGTGATGCTACAGAACAATAGTGCCGACGCAAAAGGCAACATGTTGGTCTATGTGTGTTCAAAGAGAATATCACAACGGCAGGAGGTCTTGTAACATGGGCATGCGTAGAGTAATACATCAAGGCACACTCGGTACGTTATAGCGGAGAGTGCGTGGAAACCCACGCAGGACACCGAACCAGGAAGACATTGTACGCAAGATGCAAGAACCAATTTTCGTAGCCACAAAAGAAGATGCAAAACTTGACATGTACGAGATCTATAGCCCCACGACAGGCACTTCTAGGTTTTGTGATGCTACTTATTAAACACATTCTATGAGCGTAATATTAGAGTTGTTGCTTTGCCCGTCTCACATGTTTCAGATCTATCAGCAATGCAAATTTAAGAAAAACAATGATGACTATTGTAGGCGTAGACCTAAGCAGCTCATAATTATCCACGATAAACAACACGTTCTCAAGCTCCAATTAGACCCCTCCAAATATCTTCACACATACATACTGTTTACCTCGCAATAATTTTGCATTTCAAGATGGAACATAATTACAATACAGTCGTCATTATACGAGTATACAATTCACACACTTCAGCGACCGTCCCATCATGCAAAAAAGTGCAAAGACCGCCGATGCGTCTGGCAGCTCGCTGCGTGGAAATATCTTCCATATAACAAACATGAGAATACCAATAATTATATGAATAACCAGAGACTACCGTAAAGTGGCAAAGTATATCTGGAAGATAACGGAACTACCTCAATAAAACGGACACTTTATTAAATACCGTAAAAAGTTACCCAGTCAAGAATAAACATATTCAGAAATGTTTCGACTTTTCCTTACATTTTGGCAAATTTATTTATACTTTATGAAAACATGATGCTTCCCCTACGTTAGATTTATATTAATATTTTCTGCAGCTGGAAGCTCCGGCACCCTTTTCTTTGGTTGCGATTGATAGTCTGGTACCAAGCTCTGTAAGAAAACGATGGGCGCTGTTTTCCATGGGGCCTAGTGTCTCGAACGCCGCCGGCTTCACAATCTCCTCATCCAGAAATATTATTAAATAAACCACTTCCTTTATCGTGCTTTTCGTTCTTTGTCCGATTATGGTCGGTCATAATCTACCCTGACATTCATCTTATCTAAACCGGGAACCATAAAAACCAATTAAAGAGTGGCCGGTCCAGGTCTTAGGCTCACGTCTTTCCGGCAATTGCTTGGCGACTAAGCCACGTTGCATGAGTATGCTTTGGGTTCGTACGGCTCTAAGAAGGTGCTCCCATCACACGATGTTAAATGCGTTTTTAAACTCAACTTGGGCGAATTTCCATTGGAATGAATATTTTGTACATTCATTAGAAAGGAAAATAATAAATCCATCTCCAATTGGTACGCCAATAATGATATGATAATTTCGGTCCCTAAATGCGCCGTTGTGTGTCTGAAGGAGGACCACGTTTACACACTTGATGGAGAAGAGATACCCAGAGTAAACAACATTCGCGATCTTGGGGTAACGGTAACACCGGAGCTAGATTTTAACATTCACTACACGCAAACTATTCAATCGGCTAGTCTTATTTCTCACCATCATTTTCATTGAGGCTGTCATTACTTAAAGCGACTTGATTGCCCCCCAAAAGCACGGTATTGCGCGCCACTGACACCACTAACCATGGCATCATGCGTCCTTCGTTTTCTCCCCCATGTTGTTATTCGCGCCGCTGCGAAGCCTCAGCTGGACACTACTAAGCTTGTTCTTTGGTGCTCCGTGCAAGCGCGGGCCAGTTATGCGGGGCTCCAACCTAATAAAAACCACCCATGTTCCCGTTTTCCGGACTGCCCAGACTCTGCTTGCGCATAGCATCAAACAGTCAGTGGTTCCCCGGGACCCACGAGGAGACGCGAGCGAATTAGAAAGGTAGCCCTTGTCTTCTCCTGTTGTAAACTCTTAACAACTTGTGACGCTTCGTTCCAGTAAGATGTTTATTTTATAATAATAATAATAATAATAAATAAAAGCTGTAACGTTTCTTAAAGGTTCCAGTAGGTGTAAGCGCTGCTCCGCCCTTTCCGATTTTAGGCAGGTTGGAGTGGAAGTCGCCGTGACCTGTGAGAACCTGGCTGGTCTAAAATGCAAGTTCTCATCAGTAGATAGTCAGTGTGTCGAAGAGACGTAACCGACATCCACGCTTACCAACCAACAGTAGAAGCACCCTATGGAGGTGTGTTAGACAAAGAACGAGGGCACTTACCCAATCAAAAATGTGAACGTAAATACTGTAAGTACAAATTTGCGAAGCAAACGTTTACCGAACGTACCGAGATCCACGTGTTTTTGATTGTTTTTTGTCCTGCCAAACACCGCTAGCTGTCGGCAGGCTTGCAAGAAGCCGTTGAGCTCGCGACTGAAGAATTTGAAGTTTGGCCGAGAAGTAAAGTAGCCTGTCCAGTAGGCGTGAGAGTCGTCGGCATATGGGAAAAAGTCGTCCTTGTAAACATCCCACTGTAGTCCGGAGTCATGGAGGCCCTGAAAAAAATAACACAGATGTAGCACGAAACGTATCGCAGTTGTGACGGCAAAGCGTACCCGAATGCTTTACCACAACGAGAAGAACCTTACGAAAAGAAAGCGTATTCTGCGCGCACAGCGTACCTTGGATTAAAAAAAAATGCCATTGCTAGAGCATGTTCTGAAGCATTTGATGCACGTCTCAGTCACTGCAAAAATGACATCTATTAGAAGTACACAAAAAGCAGCTTGTGAACTTTTCTCACTGAATGCAATTCGTCTGTCGCAATCAAGTAGAGTTTGCAAATTTGCACGTAATTAATTTGAGCCGCTGGCCTTCAGCTCAGAATAAGTCGATATCTAGACATACCTTTAGGTAGCATGATGGCGTTGAATAGAAAGCATTC
Organism: Dermanyssus gallinae; assembly: GCA_003439945.1. NCBI lineage: Eukaryota > Metazoa > Arthropoda > Arachnida > Mesostigmata > Dermanyssidae > Dermanyssus > Dermanyssus gallinae. The sequence goes on from QVRM01001369.1 coordinate 624,878, forward strand.
ACACCCGGCAGCTTATTTAGGTAGTCGATAAGCTTGTCGAGGTTGCGGAACCACTTGCTGGCATCCTGGTAGTGAAAATCAAGGCCCATCGTGAACACGGAGTGGTTCGTACGGTAGAACTTGGCCTGCGCTTGCGCCAACTTCAAAAACTCCGCAGCGCGTCTATCTCCATTCTCGTCCTGTCATTGACAAGCGTGTACAGATAGATACAGAACGCAAAATACCCATTTTATTTATCATAGGCCTGCGGTATGTGGTATATTTCCAATAAAATGTATTATTATAATTACTATTATTTAGATTGACCTTGCACTTACTGCTGTGATGTTCCCTTTTTTTATGTAAACAAGTTTTCATAGATACGTGTACGTTGATGCCTCAGTAAAAAAAAATAATGCAGCCTTGAAGGCAGTGTACTCTATCGTATGCAGCGCAGGGACTCGAGCTTGGCATTTCTCTTAACGGCGGCATTATTTACACTGCTCATGCAGAGGTATTTGCATTTTCTAACGTCACGTGCATGCTTTTTGTTCTGCTGTATATGACACATATAATAAAGTAGTCTACCGTGGCAGGCATATTCATGTACCACATGTGCACGGTCTTTGGCTTTCATTTAACTTCCGATTAGCAATTGGTCTTACCCATCAAGCTTTGCAAAGTCGTATGCCACAGATACGGTCATGGGAGGAGTGTCTGCATAAGAAAAACGCTTATTCTATATTATGTCTATGTTCTTCCAAAGTAGACCATCTTGTTTTTGACCATACACCTTTATACTAAAAACTCTTGGTGGGACAGTCTCGGCTCATTGCGGCCAGCAAAGCAAACAGGTCTGTAAACAACTCATACACATAGCAAATTATTACTGACAACCTTACTTTGCTGGACGATCAAACGGAACATTTCCCTTGTTATAGGCACAATGCGCAACGTCAAAGGTAGATTCCTTTCCATCACAACATATATATATATATATATATATTAATGCGGCGAACACTGCCGGTTGGCGACTACTTACGAGAACCGGCTCGTCGTTACAGTACATGTCAAAGCAGAAGCCACTTGGTGGCCAGTAGACGTTGGGCAAGACGCCGAGGAACATCTCCCCGCTCTTCCCCTGGGTGGGGTCCGTCTGCCAGATCATCTCCATCTGGCGCGTCTGCTGCCGCCACGCTTTGTCCTCGAAGTGAATTCGCCCGACGAACATCCCGTCGAAGCCCATCTAAAGTCGACGTCATAACAAATACACAAGAAACGATAATGCACACAACGTTAGCTACAACTTTTTATTAGAGCTACGTATATATATATATATATATATATATATATATATATATATATATATATATATATATATATATATATATATTCACCGAGCAAGATGGCTTAGTGATAAAAGCCTTTGCCTTGCATTCGGGAGGATTGTGTTCAAGACCCAGACCGGCCACTCTTAAATTGGTTTGCATGGTTTCCAATTTAGACAAGGCAAATGCCGGAGAGAATTAAAAATTAGCCATGACATGAAAACAACGTGCACGGGCCTTACAGCTAATCTGAAAAAAAAGAAAAACAAATGTTAAGTATGCTTTAAAGATGAAGCGTACTTAGACAATGTTTATATATGTTCAACAAACCTTGTATGTATTTATGAACCAAATTAGTGCGCTTGCAAGTGTCGAATACGTGAATCTGCTTTTAAAAAACCGAACGTCTAGGTATTTACGTCCTGCACACTACAGTGCGTAAAAACAAGTTATAAGGCGTCACGTCAGCATAATAATGGTCCATCTAGTAGATCGTATCCTTATCTTCTTGATACCCTCAGGGTAGTTTCCTTGCACCGCTTTTATATAAGATCATTGATCTCGACACAGAAGAACTACATGCAAGCCGAGGCGTCGGACGCCTGTCGTGAATCGCGACGTCCTACAACGGGCGCGGTAGGCAACGGGGACCGTCGGGACACCGGCGGAAAAAAGGGATCGGAAACACAAGGACCACAACATATATATATGTATGTGTTTGTAGAAAGATAAATATGTTTGTACTTGGTGGTGTCTGCCTAAATCTCGAGCATCTTGGATAGGCTGACAACTTGAGGTTTCTCTTCTGCCCTTTCCAAAAAATATCGCACTGCGTTGCAGTCCGCTGTTTAAGGCACCGCCCAGTGGTGTGGCATTAATGACATGTTACTCTCTCTTGCCAAGTGTTTCGTACTGAAACTATAAAGTACGGTATCTCTACTTATGATGCAGTCATCTCGCAAAATCTAGAAAACGAATGGACGGAGTGCAAAATCAATATTTCCGACGCCTGTGCTTGCGATGCGTTCTTAAAACAACTACTAAAATCCTGCCGTCTCCTTACTCGACGATTGAATATTGCGACACTAGCGCAGTGCATCAATTTAAACAGTGTGATTTACTTGGTCACTTCTTCAATATTATACCAAGTCACTTGAGGAGTTAACGTTGAATTCGTTTATAGACTAAGTCTCACCGAACCTTGTCAAATTGATTGTCTGCATGGTAAATGGCTAAATAGGCTCATGATAAGTCAACTCGCTATTATAGAACATGTACAAATGCGGCATAATGTGATCCACATGCATGTGGCTCACGTTCAAGAGTTTCGTATGACTGTCATCACCAAACTTCAAGCGAAGATACATACATAATACAAATGTACTCCCCAGTAAGAAATAAAAAAAATAATTTATGCATACACACACATATATATTTATATATATATAGCGCGGTTTGCTACAGAAGGTCGGGAAGCGGCTGATTCTAGCCTGCGGAGACAGGAGGGAGGGCGATTTCCTCAGACAGCGCCTGTCGGTGGATGTGCAACGGGGCAATGCGGCCTCGGTCCGGGGAACCCTTCAAAGTTGGCTGGCTCATACCCTGGACCCCGTAACGGTGCACACGTTTGCAGGGACCCAAATGTCATGTCCCCATCGTTAATGATTAATTATAATAAATAAATGATGTCCTACGTAAACTTTTAATTTCGCCTTATATTACTTCTACGTACATACTGACAGATAGGGACGTTCGAGACATCGACTCGAGCTTTATATATATATATATATATATATATATATACATACATACAGGCGGCATTAACGAGTCATAACAACAACACAAGATGGAAACCACAACAACAAAAGATTATGAGTGAAATATACGTGTAAACTGAATCGTGATTACAGCAGGTATCTAGTTGTCCAAGTACGGACTCTGATCAGCATCAGAGCCAACGCATGAGCGCATTTTTAATCACGTTAGAAACGTCCGCAGAATAGGAATCTAATGATGATTAACGTGTAGCACGCATGAACGGATGTTTATGTTGTTATACCACCTAGGGTAGTTATCTAGTTCTTATGATTTCCAGCCGTGGCGACTCATGGTGAATCAATCCGCTTTTCCTAGCAGCAAGGCCTACAACAAAACAGAGCAGTGATCTGTAAACTAACCTGGCACGGCTGCCATCAGTATCTCTGTCTTAAGACAAAATGATTCTAAATCAACGGATGTATATTTAAACACTGTAATAAACCTTTGTCGAGGGTGGCGGCCGCGTACTATCTTCTAGAAAATACGTCACAAGACTACTTTTCTTGCCATATAGGCAGCGTTACTTTGTGCAGCGGTTATTCTCACCTCGGAGACAAATTCTGCGAATGTTCTTACCAATACAGGTTTCAGCATGCTTAGGAGCGCCTCATGTAGTCGGGGCTTGGCATGTAGTCGGAACAGTCGCTCTCGCTCAGGGTAAAAAAAGGTGCAGCATTCGTAGCAGTGCCTTACATCGTCAGCTCTTCCTGAATTGCACATACGGCATCTGGGGGTGTCAGTTTTACCAAGACGTTAGTAAGGACGAAGGTACTACTGACGGCAAGTAGTAAGACGAAGGTATTACTATCGGCAGCCATCGTAGCCCGTTAGGAGCTGTCAGGGAGTACTAAATTTGTCCAGTATTAAGGATGACCTGGCTGGGTTGCCACCCATTGCTCCATTTGCTTCCGGTGTCTGTTCCGTTAATTAGAATTCCTTCCGTCCTTCGACCTTATTTAAGGGGTTTCCGGATGCTAGTTCGTTAACTCTTAGGTCCCATAGAATTTGTCTAGAGAGAACTTGTATGACTGCTGTAGACTCGTGCGATTTGCAATTGGATCCTTGGATCTTGTTTAGGAGGCGGCGTGTTTTAGCTCTGGTAGTGGTGAGCTCCCATAAGGGTGCGGCATACAGCATGAAGCTGTCTATTAGTGAAGATAAGCGACAGAGCGGAGAGTCGCTCGCTCCTCTAGGTCCGCAAGGAATTTCTTGTAGCTCTGCTGAGGCTTTGGCTGCTTAGCGCACATAAGGTCACTCCCAGGTATTTCAGCATGGGCATGTGTGTGACTCGGTGACCCTCCAGGTGTGAATTTAGATTGTGTCGAGGACGCTTCAGGTTGTTTGAAAGCGTGTGAAGGTACTGTCGGATATCCGCTAGGGCTCCGTTGATTGTTCCTTCGAGCAGATCCTCGTCACGGGCGGCGATCAGTGCCACATAGAGTCAGTGTTGCGTACGCGACAGATCAAACTCTCCGCGGGATGTTGGAGTCTAAGTACTCCATCCCGTAGGTTGTACTCCACAGGGTTGGTCCCAGTACGGACCCTTCGGAGACCCCGGCTGTCATTGCATTGTCCACGCTTTCGTATATAGATGCTCGGCCTTTTGTTTATGGCATCCCACGAAAACGTAATAAACGCGTTTTTGACATATATGAAAATGATCAGGCAATGCAACTGATTTGCTCTCGGCAAACTTAACTACGTTTAGAACTTCGCTGAGAGCCAAATATGAGCGGCATCTGGCTCGAAAACAGTGCCGGTTTTCCGACAGCGTCTTTTTGTATTCTAGTTCTGGTACTAGCCACTCATTAATATTCTGCCTAGCTGTCTTGGATAGGCAGGAGAGCATACATAAAGGGCGGTACGCCGAGGGGTCTGGCGATCTTATGATGTGGACGAGAGTTGGATTTTCGGCAGGCTTCCTCTAGTAGTGCAGACATTTTCGCTGCCAAGCATTACGTTAAGTCAGTTAATCCCTCTGGTTCGAACCCCAGACCTAACGTTGATCTGTGTCTGCCATTGTCGGAGGTGTATTCTGGGGTGTTCGTGAGTTGCAGATTTGCCCGTTTTGCCCATTCTAGAAGAATCTCGCCCTTTCTTAATGAGGAGCTGCTTCCCTAATAACTGTGGGCCGCATTAAAGTCCCCTCCCACAATCACCTTTCGGTGAGGTCGGAGGTAGTAATAATTTGTAGCGGCGGTGGCTTAGGCGGCTAAGCACCGTTCGAAACGCAAGCTCGAGCCCTGGCCTTGCTGGTTGTACTTGTTGGACGTGGTTGTCATTGCCCTGCTGCTACATACCTCTAATGAAGAAAGTCTATATAAATCCAGTAATGAGAACGCAATGACGATAGATGCATTTAGATGACATTGTGCTACAGACAATTTAGCCAATTACGAGCGTCTAAAATGTAGTTGTCAGAGCGTTAAAAAAGCAAGAACGAGTGCGTCCCTTCCCCCACTGAGGTGGTGGGTTCGTCTTGTGAGCAATGCCTTGATCGAAGAAAATCTATTACCAGCGTAGGGGCCAGATTGCGAAAGCTGTTTTATAGAAGTCTAGAATAGTAGGACTTCTATGTTATTTTTGGTTGAGCATTGGGATGCCAGATCGTATGCTCTACGAGCTCTGCGGAGGTTTAATTGCAGTATTTTAATGTTACTGTCCATTTTGTTTATGGTTCTTGTTTTGGAGGTTTGTGATATTTTATCTGTATGCTGGGCATTGTGCCGTAATGGCATAGTGCCCACTTATGTTGCACGCATAGCACTTTGCATTGGCCGTGCATTTGCCTCGATTGACTCATCTAGGTCTCGGATTATGACAGCCTTGGTCTGTGAGACCACTTGGATTGTTGCTTCCAGAAGTGCTTTCTCCTTTATTTGTTGAAGGAACTTTCCAGTGACATCGGGAGTATTAATTCGCACGATTAAGCGGATTTCACCTGTATCTGTTTCTAAAGCTATTTTGACGTCTACTCCAGCTGTAGGTGAGTCAGTGTTGTTCGTAAGAGCACGTAGAGCTTCGGCATAGGACGCACTGTCTGGTTTCCCCAACTCTACAATGTACATATTTTTGTTGTTATACAACTAGCACATTTTTGTTGACTTCGCACGTAATGCTATTTTATTCTATAAACTAATCAACGTGCATATATATACGGAAGTGAAATACCGCATAGTATTTGTTTATAAAATAAAAGCATATTTCATACAAATTCAATAAAAATGTTTTTGTACACATGGTAGAGTTCGATGATATATATATATATATATATATATATGTTTATTATTACTCGATAATATGAACAGTACCTTTGTCATTATTTTTTTAAAATATATATACTATAACAAATACAAATAGTTTTCTTTCATTTTGTGGTTACAGTGAAATTAAAAAATATATATATATATATATGTTCAATATCGTAAATCGAATCCAACAATGTACAACTAAGATATTTTTGTTGACTTCGTATGCAGTGATATTTTACTTTATAACGAAATTATATATATATATATATATATATATATATATATATATATATATATATATATACCTTCGTAAATTCGCGTACCCCAATGGTGTGTTAAATTAAATTGAACAAATAATTGATATATGCTAGAATGTTAATATGTATAAATAGATATACATACATAGCTTTAGATCTTCACTGAAACAATGCGACAAACTTACGGGCATATTCAGCCCTAGAAAGCAATATTTTTCTTTATTTATATGAAGCCTTCTAAAGAATGTACTCGTACACAGCAGGAGGCCACACTCTAAGCCGAAGGCTGAACGCTCTTTTTAGGTAGCGGCGAGCAGATCCATTCTTCGCCACGGCCATAACGAAGAATTTTACTCGGACTGGACATAAAAATGCTGGCATACCCACACCACAAATGGTGGCGAAGAGCTACTGACTAACTAGCTCGCGTATATCCTTTCTCTGCGGTTTTTCTTGCTGTCTCTGCTGGCGAAACGAAGTCGCAGCCACCGCCACCGTTTCAGCTGAGGACATGAAGCGGTCGCATCGCTCTCTAGCAGAGTTCATGTTCCACCCGCGGACTATTTTCGATTTCCAACGAAAAAGTGTGCTCCTGCTGCCGCCGTACGTGATACGCCCCGTCGGACTCACCGCTACTTCTGCAACGCCAGCAGAGTTTCACTTTCCGCGGGCATCAACCTTAAGCCAGAGTGGAGTTACGCGACCCTCAGGACTCCCCCCCGGGACGGCTTGTATTCCCTCCCTCTTCCTATCTCTCTCTCTCTCTCGATCTCTGACATTGCCCATCCACACTTACTCATAACGTATAGCCAGATAGAATGAAAAAGAGACTACCCGGACGTAACATCCGCGGAAGCCTGCACCTCTACGACGTCTCACGGTTCCCGCCGTGAACGGGGTGACCAACTGCGGCGAGCCAAGTCTGCACAAGTTCCGCGAAGACGAGAAAGCCGCATGAAAATTCGACAGAATAAAGGGATGGCAATGTATGTGGTACTTGTACTAGGTGCCCCCAGCATCAATTTCCCCTGCATGGCTGAATGGAACATAAATAACTCGCGAGTTGAAACGCCACCCCCCTGGTGTTTGGGTACGCCCACTCCTGCTGGGCAGTAGCATGGTCCAAGTTGACGCAGGGCTTCCCGGCTAACAGGGCCCGAGGCGGAGACCCAACGGGTGTCTACTCATTTCTATTATCAGCCCTCCTTGCCCCGTTTCTTCGTAAAAGCGATCCGTCTTCTCCGGCTCATACTGGACGAAAAACAACGCCGTTTCACACAACGTGCAGTCGTGTATTGGGGAAGGACGGCGGAACCCGTGGACTACTAATTTAACGCTTAGTCTTCACTAGGCTCTCGCATGAAAAGACTTATTCTGCGCACCAAATGCATCGACGGCACCCTGAATTGCATAGGCTTTCATACTTTCGTTTTTTTGTAGCTTAAAAGCAACATGCTTAAAAATTTGTTTAACTCTAGCCTAGTCCCGTATAGTATAGACGTAATGATATTGTTGCAGGCTGTCGACGTGCATGTACAGTTTCATGCTGGCACAAACGACTACAGCTAAGGATTTTTTAAATTAGACACGATCGCTTTCCTTATATAAGCAATAACAATTGTGATCAAAACAATAGCAGCATGCAACAAAGATGTGCACATCTATATGTGATATATAGTATTCGCGAAATAATCTGAGATAAGTAAACTAACATAAAAAACTAGATATTTAAAAAAATATATTATTTAGAGCTTAATACGTGTGTAATGCTATTCATACTGAAATATATGTCATACATATTATTGAGGTGGTGACTTCTATAATTTTTACAAGCTGAAATTAAACGTCCAGGACACTTCGTTCTCGAAAAGCTCAATTGTGTCGCTGGCTGTGTAGCATGTCGCACCATCTTGTTGGAACCAGAGTTCACTCGCATCAAATCTGCCCAAATTCGAGTAAATAAAATTAGGGATCATGCTGCAATAACGCTCGACATTCCTCGTGGAGTTAAAAAAATGTTGTGCAATGATTCATTTGGACCAGAGGCCGCACCAGACTATCAAATATGGAAGTGTGGTCATGTGCCCGTGATATAAGGCACATGGAACGGCTCCTCGTAAATCACGTGAGGGTTGCTCATATGCGGCAGTTTTGTTTATTAACATTGCCTGTCAGATGGAAATGGTGTTCCATAAAAGAGATAATTTTATTCACAGAATGGGCATTTTGTAATGCTCAATTGGCAAAGTTAAGCCGCCCCTGATGGTTCATTGGCTTGAACTCTTGCGTCAGTTGATTCCTACTTGGATACATCGCCAGATCCGACCCACACTATACCACCTTGAGGTGCAGAAAGGACCCAGTTGTTGTGCACGCCCCCGCACCGCGTATCGTTTCACGTTGTCGGTCACAGCAGAGATAGTTTTACCCGAACGAGCGCTCCGTAGTCTTTAACGGGTTGGCGCATGACGTGCTGAATTTGTCTTGGAAAGCTTTTGCACGAGCTAAAGAAAGATGTTCTGACAAGTCTGGTTATGTCCACCGTAAATTGCATGAAAAGCTCACTAGAATGCCTCTGCCGAGTTTCCCTTTTCATGATACATGTTTATAATCTCTACGCGTATTTTGAGAAACGCCCAATCTTGTTGTTTCATCTTGGATTTGGCAGCTCTAGCCTGCTCTGTTTAAAAATAGCAAATCGAAAAGGGCAGAACTAAGAACGGATATTCTTAAAAGCTGCCAGCAAATATATATATATATATATATATATTTACAGCCTACACAGCTTAGGCGCACACACAACTCTCAGCCAATAAAACTGTTGTCAGCTGTCGCCGTTAGACAGAGAATGACAACGCATGCTAATTTAACAGCCAGCTTGAAACGTGACGCGGCTAGTAGGGTAGTCTTGTAGCTCTATCGAAGTTAAAACTCTGCGTGAGGGGCAACGAGCAACTACACTTTGCCAAGCAACCTACTTTACAAAAACCGTGCGAACGCTACTTAACCGTAGCGTAGTTAGTCGTAGAGTCCGCCGAAAAGCAGAACGCCAGCCGGCCAACAAGACCAGCCGAATGTGTCGAGCTCGGTGGCGTGGTGCATTCGCCTGCGCCTCGCGACCAGAGGTGACACATAGGTGCGCGGGTTCGAGCCCCACCGTCGCACATTTGTAGTTATAGGGGTACGTCTATGAAGCCATGCGAAAAGCAGTCCCATGGGCGTTAAATCTTGGCTGAGAGTCAGCCCAGAAAGTACATTTTTTTAAGGTCAGCCGAATGAATAGAGGCAGATGGCTAACGAGGCCAATTTATGGTCGTTAAAATCGACGACAGGCGACATCAAACGAGGAAAATTCAGAATCTCTTACCCTCACATTCCGACTCGTCTGGTGCACAGCACCGCCTACAGAGAAATGAGTGCGCGATGATTCAGAGCACGGATGTAGAAATATCAGGCTGAGAAATTGAGAGATCCAGCGAAATGACTCTATCACCTATGTGAGGTTGCCAATGAAAATTTGTTTTATTATTATTATTATTATTATTATTATTCACACAAAAACTACACATGACTGCCTCCAGACAGAATCGGCGACCAGTCAAATCTGTGTGTCCTGTGACACCAGGCTGGTGTAGAGATACGGTGACGCACCTGATTGTGTCTATTACAAGTGTTGATTTAAGAGAAGATGTACGGCTCCGCGGCAAAACTCGAATGGCCTCTTGTTGCCGAGAACGAGTAAATGCGGCACACTTGCGCCACCTTCGTTGTAGAGGTCATGCGTTACAACGCCTTAGCGTACGGGCTAGACTGCGCCTAAGAACCAACAATCTCTGTACACGAGACTCAGTTCCCCAGTGGCGCGTGTAGCTGCACTTTCCCTGTCCTCATTAGAAAGCTTTAGGAAAATATATATATGAGAATTATTTATTCAAGTAAGGGTTGATGCATTGAATTCATATATATATATATATATATATATATATATACGCAGAGTGTGTGTGGCAACGAGATCTAGGGACATGATCGATCCCTGTTGTTGATCGAATTTTCCTTGAGTGATACTCATTAAGAATAGATAGTATACCATACAGCCCAAAACAACGACTATGCTGCCAGGACAACTAGAGAAACCCAAGATATCCCAATATGTCCGCTTATGCTGCCGCTCTAAGTGCCCCTGATATAAAACTATTACATGTGTATTTCGGTACAAGTTAGTATTAAAGCAAATAATGAATGCACCTATCTCATGCATCTGTTACGATGAAAACCGTCATTATCCTTGTCATAAGCCAGTAGCAAAGAACAACCAAGACGTACGTTGACATCGGTTTTATGTGTATATGGCGTTCATTAAACTCATTTACTATGCTGTGGAATGATCAGGCTCCGTTCGCATTTATAGCTGATAATAGTCACGGACACAGTCACTACGACAGTTGTTGGTGCGACGAATTTGCGCCACAATGCTAGACAGCATGCATCGCTCGTCCTCTTGCATTGCTCAAAGAGTAACGTTTGTGTAGGTCAAGACTAAGATATTTATCTAGAAGAGCCTTGTTGCCTAACCAACAGGACTAGGAGCGCTGGCTAGCTCCACTCGCAGAACATGACAGGGGGACGCGGCGGCGGCGGCAGCGTCGGTGGCGGCGTCGTGAGAAGGCTAGCTTGTAGAAACACTCAGTGTAGTAGTCTGTCTCGTCCCTGATCGAATTGTGCACCCCCCGAACGTACTCGAAGCTTACAAGAGATGCCTACAGCTTCATCGGCCCTTTTCGCTCTTCGCCCGGCAGAACAAAAAACAACGCGAGCAAGACTCGGGGCTGCTCTCTTCTTGCTAGCCAGCAAATATAATTGGTTGCCTCTTGCCCCTGTTGGCATGTCGGTCAAAGCGAGAGAGAGAGAGAGAGATGGATCCAGAGAGAGAGAGAGAGAGAGAGAGATGGATCCAGAGAGAGAAAGAGAGAGAGAGTGAATGGGAAGAGGGAGGGGGGAGACACGCCTGCACGGCACAGCCTAACAAACCGCAGCCATAGTAGTATCAGCATCGGCTGGAGTAATCTCGGCAAGAAGACTAAGGCTAAGTACCAATCACCGGCTAACGTCATGCCCGAACTTTGACAGCCTAACTTTGACGTCCTGGCCGCAGCCAGTCCAGTAGTTGTATGAGAACAATTTCCCAGGCTGCTGTGCTCTGCTGCCGCTGTCATAGATTGTATGAACAATCTATTACAGTAGCAGGAACACTTCGCCAACGACGTGCAAGTAATACTGAATGAACGCTAACAAAAATATTTGTTCGTCAAATAATATGACTTTAAGCCAACATCGAAACATCAGAGGCTTACTGAAAGATATCCTCCCTCAAATATACGTTGTCAACGCAAATCCGTCACAGTAGTGTCACACACACACACATAATAGTGCACAGTAGTGTCAAAGCTGGTCATGTTGACTTATCCAGATATCAATGAGACGTTCAACCTACCTTTAACGACGTTATACCCCGCTAAACGCCAGGAGGTATCCTATATTTGGGAGACCTTGTAAGAACTCATTTGCATTTGATAGGCTTCAAAAAACTATCGTCCAATAGATACGGCCCCACCCTAGAAGGAGACCGTACGGCCCTTGGCATACACGGCTGACAAATGGAAACTACGTATGTGAAACCCTTATAAAGCTGACGCGTGCAAATCCCTCATAGAGCTAACGCTAAACCTTTCGTTATGTGAAGTGACACGTGTCTGGTACCACTTAAAATTGTTTATATGCAAATATATGCTTGTTTGGAATGCGACCGCAACCGTCTACCTGGTCTGCTCCATGGTCGGCCGCGACGCTTCGCAAGTAGCTTATTCAGTCAGGCTAGCGGAGGCTGGTCAGCGTCGAAAATATGCGTCCATCGGCTGCGCTCTCTGCCAGTGATTAACGAGTACATGTATGTGTGTATATATTACTACTCTTAAACTACTACTAATAAATACTTTTTGCGTGGTACTATAAGAGGTAATTTTCGTCAACCATACTGGAATTGTGCCATAAAACGTTCCCTATGTACGTTTTTATCAAGTATTACTTAGCATTTAACGCCTGCGCTATTTAAATAAGAATTGCTGTTATATTGATATAGTATCGACCTCATCTTATCATAAAAATTGTTTTATCCTTTTGTTGGGGAAATGAAACAACATTGCTCCTTAAGAACACAGTGTTCTACTATAACAATGAAAAAGATCACTGTCACGCAAAAATCGAACAATATCTGGCGCTGTATAAATGCCTTCAATCTAGGAATTAATTTCGTTTATAAAGAAGCGGATGGTCCCATGCGACTTTATTAATGTTTTAAATGACGGACTTTATTAATTTACGACTTTATTAATATTTTAAATGACGGACTTAAACTGCCACACGACCACGAAAATACCCTAAATGGCTACAAAGCTTAAAACCTTCCCATCTTTCCTGATAAGATATCTATAGATTCTACACGTAAAGTTCATTCGCAGTTAGCTATTATTGCTGTTTTTGTTAAAGTAAGTGAAATTAAAGCGTGTACATATAACAGCAAGTAATGTCTGCCCAGTGATATGCAAGCTGCTACAAATACTCGTAGGCATTCAAGGTTTGTCCATATAATAAGACCATTTCCCAGTTACTCATGTTTGTATAGAAGTATTGATTTTATAGTGGTTTTGAAGCAAATATGCACACACGAAATTCAGCGTCTATATGTAGAAGTATCGTAAATGTTGACTATGCAATACCAGATCGTATCGTACTAGGGCCTTAGTGTTTGACGACAGAGTTCGATTGTTTGTATTTCTATATATAAAATATTGTCAATTTGTTAGAGTTGTGACTCTTCCATATGGCACACTATGTATGTATACACGACTACGTCTGTGTTCTTGCCTTTCGAAAGATGGCGGCCTGCTCTCGTGAGTGGCCGAAGGGGTCAATTTGCCACCCAACTTTGGGCCGACCGCACGCTCCAAAAGTGTCATTGAGCCAGCGGGTTCCAATGGTCATCTCGTCGATTAGGGCAGAATAGTGTGTCGTGGCCTCATCTGACATCGACCAACCGCCAGAAATGAATTCAAGACGACCTGAAATTCAGCACAGTGAGAAAAATTGCATTAGGCACCCCACAACACAAGCAGACATTGCTTACCATTGTTCATTTTGCTAACCTGAGCAGAGTCAACCTCAATCCAAATAATCCCGACGCTCAAATTGATGAGGCTGCCATTCTATATATATGAGTTTTATTTACCATTCCTTGTGGAATATCTTTTGAATCAGATGCGCCCGCTGTGTAGTATGTCATACAGCATGCTGCTGGCTTCGCATATAGTTGTATATTGTATATCAGTTCCGACGTAGAAGTAGACAGTGAGTCATGAGGTAGCATTATTCATGTAGTACTCTCTATTAAACAGTTATGTCTAGTTTCTTCCGGATCCGATCAGGTCATAAACAAATAGCACTCTAAAAACTGTGAGATCTGCTACTAGTATTTCAATCAAACCCGAGTGCTAAACATTATATGCCTTATCTATCGTGATAAATTATACGTGCGGTTCGTTAAAAAATAGCAAAGCGAATGGGCGTCATTAAGCACGGAAGGTTTAAGAAAGAGATGGTGCACATATCTATAACGGACGCTAGTAAGTATGTTTCAGCGTATACGCTTACATATGGCTAATTTAAAATTAAGGATTCGCCATCCTATAGTGGCGTTTTCACTCAAGGAAGCCACAAGTATTCGCGAATTACTTATTTTGCTACGTCCTATAGCGTACGATATATACAGTACTGCTATCACTAATGGATCGTCCAGTCGTTAATTTAAGACCCAGAGCCCGCCGCCTAGACATACAATTAACGACGAACACGCTCTTCAAGCGAGGATTCGTGTGTATCGACACTGCATGCGACGAACTTATGAGCGTCCGACGACTTTGGTGGGCTCAATCTAAGGGGAGATGAACCTGACCACTATGACGAGAATATGTTCCAATGTACAATATGTTTGTGAGTGTATGTTGTCTGGCCCGCCGCCCTTGAGGCTCATCGCCGCTTTTCCTTGGATGCCTAGTAAAGTGACAAGAACAAAAGACAGCATGCCAGACAACAAAGATGACGACAGCAACATAATATTGTTATGTTATATAATAGCCTGCGACGAACTTAGCGACGTTGCACGCAACCTCACAAAAACGTGGGGTTGCGCGCAGCCTCAGCAGGATGTGGGGTTGCGCACAGCCTCAGCAGGACGTGGGGTTGCACGCAGCCTCAGCAGGACGTGGGGTTGCACGCAGCCTCAGCAGGACGCGGGGTTGCACGCAGCCTCAGCAGGACGTGGGGTTGCACGCAGCACCGAGCACGCCTAGCGCGGCACCCATACGCCCCATGTACTACGGCGTAGCAACCGTCGTCATCATCATCATTATCATAACCATCACTACCGTCGTTGGGGTCGCCCTCGTATCGTTCACATGTCTTGGCGTCTGAACCCCACGAACTGCCGGTGGCTGGATAAACGAAGTATCCGCCACCCGGAAGCTTAGCAGGTCGTTCGACCACGGAACCGCTGACGACCACGGCTGCGATCGCATTTGCCTGGGCATTGTGCACAGGGCAATGCACGTATGCATGTATACACCTACCTGCCGCTACCGCATCGATCCGTGATCGAATCACGACAGGAGAGATGGGGAGACGACTAGCTAATGTGCCACGGAACGCCACAACAGGCCTCGCCAGACTGACCAACGGGCTTGGCTTGGGATTATTTATCATCGCTGGTTGCCTTGGCGTCGATCGCCTGAACGAACCGCCCAACAACAGACGAATAATTCACAAACGGCGGAACTCAACAAGGAACAATGCCTTGCACACACGTGGATACGCACTGCGAGGTCCTTATCGATTTTCTTAGTAGACCTATCTCAAGATAAGCACGAACATGCGTGTGTGAGAAAAACGATAGACCCGAGGTAGTTGACCTAGCAAACCGATCTGCTATTAGACAGCACAGCAAGGCTAATGTGCTGAGGGTGTTGGAGATTACGGAATTATTGCGCAGTTTTAACAAAACTCTCCAAATAAAAAGGCAGTTAGCGGTAAGGAATTTTGCGATAACTTTTAGTAGGACATTATGGTTGTGATGTATGTTTTAGGTACTATGTCGAGCATACATGTCAGAAGATAACTAATTGCGAAACATGGGTTTGTGAACTCCGACAAGTCCTCAGACCGACCCGTGGTATGTTTATTGGCCTTATCGGTCGCATTAACAGCCAATCACTGCGTTGTCATAGTTTAGGAAAAAGAACAGATCCTAAAATCCCATATAATCCAAAACACAAAAAGCTCCCACAGAACAAATATCCATGCGCAATAAGCTAACTATTGTATGTATGTGTGTAGTTATATTGCGACAGAAGTATTACTCTATCTAAACAAAAGTAACGGTATATTATTCTATTGGATACAAAATACAACACCAGTTTTGATGCGGAGGGGTTAAATAGGTATATATATATATATATATATATATACCACTGCCACGTAACCAGACACCGACTAAGTGTTTCTTTAATTGAAGCTGCTATAGTAGCGTGTGTACCCTTCCATGCACGTGGTTTTGACAACTAATGAGAAGAATGTTCAGGCCGTAAGCCCTAGGTATGCAAACCTGTTGACGAATTGCACTTCTCTGCCTTTCGCCTAACGTACATCACCTATAGCTAGTCGGCCCGTCTTCACGAACATTTTTAGCGACTGCTTCATTCTGGTTGACGCCTAGCTTTTTCTCTTCCGTAAACTCAATCAAGCAGTAGGGCCTCCTTTATTCTTAGAGGTCTTTCCTGTAATATGGGAATAATGTCTAATTTATCGACAAATTTGTTTCTTAAGGCCAAGTCGAAGGCCACTTCCAGAACTACAAAAACTGCAGGTAATTCTCGGGCCTTCACACCGTATCCCAGACTGTTTGAGCAATTCCCGTATAGCTGTTTGCCTCAACGTGCCTCGCTAAAACCTATATTGCTCCTCTGGCATCTCTTTTTCCTCTGTAGAGCGTTCAAGTTTTTTGCTCGAAAACGTGTTATACAACCATGTCTACATCGCTGTTCCCTCCATTATTCTTGTTTTGTCTCGAATCCTTTACTTTCAGATGTTTGTTTTTGACAAATATCTACTATAGGATAAGACAGCTATCGCATGATATTCTACCTGGTGATTTCGTGATGGCTTCCGAGAAATTGTTAGTTTCCATGGTTTCCCTTGTTGAGACCTCTTTTAACATCAATATACATATTAATTTAGCCATTAATAGCCCGATGATAGAGCTAACCAGGGCAGTTGGACAGCACTCTGCAAGAAAAGCGGCTAGCAAGCCTGAATAATAGAGCACGTTCCGTTGCTGATAGAACCAGGCTTGGAGGTGTTAGTAGTCAAGGGGCTGGGGCTTGGTTACACGCCCTACCCTGTCCGCGAATTGAAAGTCCTCTGGTCGAAGAGACGACGCGCATAAGCGCAGGACTGCGGCTTGGTGTTAAGTCGTGCCACACCAATGTTGTTGTGGTTTTAAATTTTTTTGTGGACGCGTTGGCCTATCATGGCCTGTCATGCGCCTTGAGTGCAGGCCTACGAGCACGTCACTCTTCCGACTCTGACACCACTTGAACGTGACCGCATGCTTGTTTGGGACGCAACTGTAACTGACTCATTAGCCCCTTCGATCGACCGGTGCGGACCAAGCAGGTCATGCCTCCAGGTTAGCTGAGGCTAACAAACGCAGAAAATACTCTAGCGTTGAATATCCGCGCGAATTTTCTCCGTTGATGTTCAAGACTACGGGAGCTGCAGCCCCCCTTAAACTCATGCTGATTCAGCGCGTGGGTAGAAGCCTTAATCTTTCGACGGGAAGCTCGAGAGCATTCGGAATTCGTGCGTCTGAGGCTGTCGCTCGACGTTCAACGAGGAAATGCAGCGTCTGTTCATATTGTTAAACTCGGCTAACTCTAGATTAGATAACCCGTGACCACACGTTCGCGCGGAGACAATTATCCAAAGTGCTAACATATCCAACTTATAATAATAATAATATAATAATAATAAATCTGTTTTTTTTTTGTGGTGATAGTTTCTATTTATTGCTGCCAAAAGCAGGACCTTCGACATAGCGACCCATTACAAATGCCATGTTGCGGTTTTCTCTATATTCTCTGTTTCTAAAATTTCTAAAAAAAACAGATCTATAATATGCCGAACAACATGGCATGATTACCATTACCTTCTATGCTTAGGCGGAAACTGTTATGAAATTGACTAGTGCGTATGTAAATACTGTGGAGAGTGCAATATCGGACGTTACCACATACTCACCTGCTCGTTCATTGACACATCGTCACTACAATCAAGCGTCAACGATATTCTTAGCCTACAAAATTATATGTGAACTATTATACTATGCTACCAATTCATGGTAAATAATAATAATAATAATAATAATAATAATAATAATAATAATAATAATAATAATAATAATGTAGCCATTTAGTAGTTCACTCTGCGGCGTCTACCAGGCTGTAGCGACTATCAGGATCATGAATGCCGATATGGGCTAAATATTTGTCTGGTAAAGGAAGCCCAAAGTCGTGAAGCGGGTTCTTGGAGAGCAAATATTAGTCGGCTGGAATATACGCAAGTCGATTTCGGGCCGATTTATGTAGTCCCAATATTTTAGGAATGGGGAAATGTGTAAGGTGAGTTGATCTGCCATACCTCCGTAGTCACCTTCCTGCATCACTCAGAAATGTATATATATATATATATATATATATATATATATATATATATATATATATATATATATATATATATATATATATATATATATATATATATATATATATATATTGTGATGATTTATTAATCATTTACAATACGTTTGCACACTCGGCAGTGCTCGCCTTCTATGCAAAGATTGTATTCTTTCCATTTCCAAAGTGTCGCCAGCCGCGCTTCTGCCTTCCCATCCTAACTTCATTGCTCCCGCCTTGGCCAAGTTAACAATCAGCCTAGGCATGCGACTGCCGTCATCCCACTGGGAAGGTGACGGCAGCCGTAGCACGGAAAATAGCAGTAGGCTTAAAATGTAGTTAAAGACAGAGGAGGTACAACACCCCATAAACGTGCACTCTACCGTACCTCCTTCTTCCTGACATATCTGCTAAACAGTAAAGGTCCATCTCATTTGCTCCTCATTCTTTGCGAGAAAAAAGGCTCCGCCATAAACGTTTACCAATCCCGTCTTTTTGGGACTTTGTGGGGGACCTGGCTCTTCCATCCCGGCCCGTGTATTTAGTGCGGGACTATAGAGTGCGAACATTGTGTGATGACTTCATGACTTTAGACGTAAGAGCAAGATCGTGCCCATCATCAAGTGCAATTCTCAGGCTGCACTTTATACCCTTTCATATACACCCTACCAGAAGCGTTGAACATAGTTCTTATGCTCAAACTCTCTTATGAAAATCTGCCAAGCTGTCGCTTGTGAACTTGTCGCTTGGATAGATAGCAATTTCAAGCAATCAGCAGTTTCAAGCAATACCTACGGTTAAGAATATTGCAATTAACTTTTGCCCTTAGGCGACATGCTTTCTAAGCAAATTAACCCCAACATGCTCGTAAAACTAAAACCAAAGCTAGCTCTTGGTTTTGCATACAAATTGTTTCTCTACTCACATGAGCTCTTAGTTTCGCATACAAATTGTTGCAACTCACATGAGATGTGTTTAGAATACAAGTGCCAGGTTGTATTTCACGTTCCCGCCAGTCGAGCCCATCTAGCCGCTATCATTGTAAGTGGGGGTCTATATTATTATGAATGAATTACTTAAATGGATTTTGTTACTTTGGCTCTAAATGAACAAATGCTATAGGATATCCACATAATTAGTTGATAGAAGTACGCGACGACAACAATAACAAAAACAGCACTAACCACCTGTAA
The DNA here is from genome assembly GCA_003439945.1 of Dermanyssus gallinae. Classification (NCBI taxonomy): domain Eukaryota; kingdom Metazoa; phylum Arthropoda; class Arachnida; order Mesostigmata; family Dermanyssidae; genus Dermanyssus; species Dermanyssus gallinae. The sequence continues at coordinate 644,544 of QVRM01001369.1, forward strand.
TAAAACCAGCTCTAACAACCTGTAAAACAAAAGCCGAATTATCCGTTGAAATTCATTGTTCCTTAAGTCGGCTACGTAGTATGGATGATGGAAATGCATAGACGTGCCAGTATAAACATGAGCATGACAATATGTCACCTCTATATGAACTACACACTACAAACTGTTTCAAGTATTTGTAAGGATAGTAATAGATAAATAATATCAGTTATATTGACAAAACAAAAGAGAAAGGGCAGAGCAATTTTTTTGCTGCTTACATTAGGTGGAGGGTAGCTGAGAAATAATTTGTTAGCTTCTAAAACAATACCTTGAAAAAATGTATACAATATTGATGCTATTTTTATATCGAATAAGGCCGACACCGTCTTGAGTAAAACTATGCGGGCACTTAAAAGTTGTTGGCGCGGCGACTATTGCTTTCCATGCCTCTTCTCTTAACTGTGCGATGTCTAGGTATATGCATCCATTTACATACCTCAGCTCCTGCCCGTATAGTTCACGCCAAAGACAGAGTGTTGTTTATTTTTATCAAACGAATTTCCCTATAAGTCGGGCAGCTTTTTAAGTCCTTGACCATGCATATACATACAAATGCAGCATTCACCCACAATTAAACATATCGTCTTATAAAAAAAAAGAGATAGAAATATCTACATGCGCGCATTTACATATATGCACATATACTATGTACACACCCCCTCTATATACGTTGATATGCTTATCTTATATGCACATATATATCTTGTTTGTTTTTTCTGTAACACGAGTTAAGAAGCATGGCAATACTGTTTAGGTTTTAAATAAATACTTACTGAGATTGGATTACTAACATTTGATCGTTCGTTTAAAAGCTCTACCCATTAACGTGTTTTGAATATATTTACTCTTGGTCAGCGCCTGTCATCACACCACAATGGTGCCCGGACGACTAAATCTGAAGAATTTAATCTAAAATCACATCGTGCAAACCATAGGCTAATTTGCCCTCTAATAAGTTAAAACATGCTTGTATAGAGGTTAAAACAAGAATATGGTGGTGCGAATACCTTACAATATAGAACAAAACGCAGAGTATGTCCACTGCCGCGAAATCTAGGAGTCTATGGCAGGCTAAACAAACGTTTACGCTCGTATATTTTTTATGTTCAAAGATTGTTTGCTTAGCAGTAATTTAAAAGATTTGTAGCTCTTATAGTATGTACCTTGATATCGTACAAGACTGTAGCTTATGTAAGATATACATATGCTGCATTAGCATAGGCATACGGATCCGTGTGCTCCCTCGTTTAAGATATATATATATATATATATATATATATAACAACTATGTTTTTAACTCTAAGTTCATGTGGATTTAAGTCTTAACATAAAAACAATTGTCCAACTTCAATACTCGTTTCGTCGTTTACCTGGATTGTCTATATATATATAATATATCTGCGTCTATTGACTCCATCATATACATATACATATATATATATATATATATATATATATATATATATATATATATATATATATATATACAGGGTGGACTATAATTGTTGTATCGATGCTTGTCGGGTGGATATGGAAAGTGTCAGACGCTCTGTTCTTCTGCTCTCATCTGTGGTCAGGCAAAATCATGATCGCACATCAAAGAAACCATAATTAATCGGTAGAATGGCCAAACCTAGTGCACACAGAGCGGCTATTAATCGGGAGCTGGAAGAGGGCCGTTCTATTGCAGAGATTGGAAAGTGTTCAAGCTTAATAGGAACGTTGTGACCCGAACTGTTGATAGACTTCGTGAGGTGGGGAACCTTAGTGATCGCAATCGGACCGGTAGACCGCGCTCTATAAAAACTTCAAAAAATGTTGAACAAGTGCGTTTACGAACGTTCAGAAAAAACCCTTAGCGGTCCCAAAGGCAGTTCGTTAGAGAGATTCAGACGTCACGTGCAATCCTCAGAAAGATTGTAAACGAACATCTCGGTATGGTTCCATATCGTCTTGTGCAAAGACAAGAGCTAACCGACTCTAATAAGGCACAAATGTTGACTTTGTGCAAAAATTACTATAGCGCCTTCGTCGTTTGACGTGTTGTGGACAGATTGCAGAGCGCAAGCTTGCTGCGCAGCTAAACTTCAACCGCCAAAATAATCGAACTCTTGCCCAAAGCGCCCAGGAAGCTGGACGGAACGTGGAAGAGTGGTTGACCGATCGCAAGGAGGAGCCACCACCATGGTATGGGCCGGACTATCGACAAGCGGCACAAGTCCGTTGATTTTTTTAAGCTATCGTAAAACGTGACACCCGAATTTTATCGACAAAGCATTTTCTAAATCATTGTAAATCTTCTTTCGGCCACAAAACCATTTCACCCACGACCATGGAGGCTCGAACAGGATGAAGCACCAGCCCACACAAGCACAATTGTATAAAGATGGTGCAAGGAGCGCCTTCCTGACCTTTTGGACAAATCGATTTTAAAATTTCGACGAAAAGCAAAGATTCATGTTTTCTACCTAGGACCAATAGTCAATCACGTTTTGAGTAATGTATATATATTTTTTTCAATAACCAAGTCACGTACCAAATGAACAAAACATTTGGTATGTTAGTATCTCTTATCGTTATTTGATAGTAAGCTCTCAAAGTTTAACACAATCATGGACCACTTTGTGTAAATAGCGGACGTGTTCTTGCAGGACTGTGAAACAGATCTTAGGATCTTAGTACCCGCCTGGAATTAGCCAAATTTGTGTTAGCAGGCAGATGCTTTTTTGTGAATGTTTTTTTAATGTGAAATCGTATAGTAAAGTTACCACTGCTGGCGCCACCAGTAGGGACGCAAGTAGCTTCGTAACGGCTGGACATCTAGCTGTCGTTTTGGCGTATCGTTTGACGCCAAAAGTGCGGACAGGTCTGAACAGAGCTACGGTCATATGAAATTAAAATCGTACTCAATGAACTAAAGGGGAGCGTGAAATAGTGCCATAAAGGGTGTCTAACATACATATATAGCACAGCATCAACCTACACAGTGAATGATATAGTTTTGCGGATAGAATAGGAAGGAGGCCCGCTTGCACCCAGGTGAGGTCAGGCAATGGCCGAAGAGGGATGACATCCGAGAGGGAGACAAGATAAACAGAGGATATAAATGGAGGAGAAGAAAGCGAGACTACGGGAAAGGACATCTCTCACGGTATGACTGACGAGCAGTCGAAAGCTAGAAAGGGAGCCGCCTATAGTTCACCGGGAAGAGAAAAGATAGACAGAACAACAAAGATCCTAGAGGAGGTTAGGAAAAACAACCCTAGGATGCCGTTCTGACGTTGAAACAACAAATAGATGGCTTGGTGAAATTCTGCGAATCACACGCTCACACAAAGGAGATTAAAAAAGAGATCAAGAAGCTCGCTGGGACTCCACAACGACCCGCGCGGTTGCCTTGTGGGGACTAGTTACCACCTGGAGACTTCGATGCCGCAAGCACGCCATAGACAAGCCGGCACACATCGGAGAGGATCACATAGTCTACAGGAATGGATAACCGAGTGAAGCCTACTAGTATTTAATGAGAGTTTCAGCGAATCGGTGCTTTTTTACGATAATGGAATGGCGTGTTGCGAAGAAGAAGAAGATCACAAGTGATCACAAATACATATGTCTTAAGCTCCGAACACCCAACGCTGGCAGCGTTCCATGATATCAATGAGTAAGTGCTGGCAGATGCGTAAGCCGGACAGAACCTAAAGGCTGATTTAGATGATGCTGTAGCCGGCTTACAGAAATACAAGCGAACGAACATCAGCTTTCTGCGATGTTCACTGCGGCTTGCGAGAGGGTCGGCCCTTCTCATCAGTGGAATGAAAAGATCGCCGAGGCAAGAAAGGCATATATTAGGTTTCAAAGGATTTACAGGAGAACGCAGATAATGTTACTGGCTTGTACCAAGAAATCACCTTTGTATAAATAGAAACACGCGTAGTTGTTAAATATAGTAGTAGGTATTTGGCGGTCAGCATTAAGACACCTAATCATATGAAATACTACTTGAATTATACAATTATCCAATAGATAAATAGACAATCAGTAGAATTGTTACTACATTGTTGTGAAGAGGCCGTACATATTCAAATAGGGCTGCATCACAATGCACAAAAGTTCAGGCTATGCAGGTGATCTTAGGGATCTAAAGCTCTTAGAGGGCCTCTCTTTCTAACTTTTAGATATGGAGGGTGAATATATATATATATATATATATATATAGGAAAGACATTTGTAGATGTGCGCCTCAGGGAAACATATATATATATATATATATATATATAAGGAGAGCAAATATGCTAGCAATATCCGTCCATATGTAGTGTGTAGTGTGTATGGTGACAAACTGAGTGAGACAGCATAGTGCCAGGTTAGCGTAGCGCTGCTGCTGTTGCTGTTGCTGCTCGTCATCGCTGTTGACCTACCGCTGTTGATGAGATCTCGTACGATCGTCTGCTTTGCCGGCTCCTGTTCCTCCCACCATCGGGTGAAGAAGGCCATCTCGACGTAAATGAAACGCCGGTCGGGGTTCTTCGGAAGCTCATCGGTGACGCTGTCAAGGATGTGTCTCACGTCTTCGATTAGCCGGTTATCGACAGATTCATTCAGGTTTGCCGAGTGAGCCAGATGCGTGGGCGGTGGGTGGGTAGGTGTGTGGGTGGTTGATGCAGACGACGATGGCCAATGACAAAAACGAAACCAGCAAACGACACGAAAGAAACAGCAAGGATGGTCGAGCAACCGTTAGAGCAAGAATATAATTGCATATTTATGAGAGTGCTTATTTGTTCTTCGCACTTGTCGGCTGAGTTTGCCCTCCGTGCAGTAATAATGAGACATGAGAAAGAATGGCGCTGTTTTTGGCTCACAAACAAGCAGCGGGTGCTTGCGACGCTATTATTAAGTAGTAGTGCGACACCAGAGCAAATTAGCAAGTAACTACAGCCGACGTCTGTCTAGATACACGTACGCGAAGGTTCCGGCAGAACACGTAATCAGATGGTACAAAGAAAGCGCTTTCTTAAACGCGTTAATCTACTTTGCCTCTGAACAGCATTTTTACAACAGCACACATTACATGTAGCTTCGCTCATTTCAGCCAGCTCTTAAAAGCACTGGTGTTCAAACTAAATTTAGAAAGTTGATCACCAGCATATTTGCACCTGTAGACCTATTGATGCGTAACATTCTGGCATCTAGATACATCATAACCCTGACCGAGAGCAATTTAAACACATAGTGCTTTAGTTTTTGCGTTTCAATGGGAGGGGCCTTACCGCCACGGCCCTCAAGCCCAATCTCAATGATATTTAGCTTAGATAAAATCTTTTTCAAAAAAAAATTAAGCCTAATATTCCCGCATTATGACCTCAAGCACTTAATGCAAAGACGTTTCTAATAGCCCGAGAAGCGGGCTTTCTGGTGAAATGCAACCTATTTCAAGTTTTTCCCCGGGAAACTACTGACAATTCTATATAAATATTTCTTAAACGCTGACATAATCCTAATGCTTATTGCTAAAGTCTTGTCAACGAGCCATGACGACCGTGTGAGTTCAAACTCGGTGTCCCAAATAACTCAAACACACCTGGCCTTGCAATCAACAGTACGCTGTAATAAGGTGTAATAAACGCATCGTATTGCCCATGGGAGTAATGCAAGCTCCCTTTACCAAGCGACTGTTGTTTTGCGGGAATTCGACTACGAGGTGCTTGCTCCGCTGTGGGGGAAGTCGCTCGGTTGGTCGTGCGCGTCCGATTCCAGCCAATTCCGAGAATTTCGCGTCGCACGATTTAGCCAGCGCGAGCGTGTAGGACAGAGGAAAAATAGGGCTTCTCTGACCCGTCGTTTAACGAAACGACAAGCTGTCCGTGCTACACGCGCCGACATCGACCGGCCACTTGGTGACCAGCAAAAGCTTTAGACACGATAAGCGGCACGAGAAAAAACAACTGCCACAAGCAGGCGGGGTTCAGTAGCCAGGTAAGTAAGACGATACAAAGCAAATTCAGCACGGCTCTCTGCCTGGCTCACGCAGCCTCAGGTCAGAGAAAGGGAGTGAGGAATAAAGTGCTGATCCGCGCTGCTATGCCGAGGCGCTTGTTCGCGTCCAGATTTGGGCAGTAACGAGTTGCAGACATTTGTTTCTTGCCTCTCGCTCTGCCATCATCATCCAGATGTGGCACATCTGTCCATCCGACAATCAGCTGCGGCCAGCAAGAACGAAGGCCGAAGCTTTTGAAACGGTCGTGCCATGACGCCCTTCTCATAAATTCGGGAACGCGTCCTATTCAACTGACCACACTACTTCAACGACTTCATGGCAGTAGCAGTACAATAAGCGTACAGTGCTGACAATTTTATTCCTTTTCGTGTGGCCCGTTCTCAGTGGAATGCACGTCGTCGCCTGATGCTCCTCCTTCACCCTTTAAATGCCAGGTTTGTTAAACCTATATGTACGCGTATGTACATATATCTATATATATATTGTATATATATATATATATATATATATATATATATATATATATATATATATATATATATATATATATATATATATGTGTACATATATCTATATATATATATATATACGCAGCTATCTACACTGACATGAAAATAGCAATAGATGGCACTATAAATCCGCTCAGTTCGAGCTACACACAATAAATTCGCAACTTGATTTTCCGAGCAGCTCGAACAATTGTGTTTAAAACGAACCTTTTGTACAATTTAGAAACACAATTTGCTGAACACTCCAATACTCGGCTACATTATACGTTCTTAGAGCACCATAGATAACTTGACAAACTTGTCAGACGCCTCGCGTTGTTCTCCAGGCCTACAGACAACTCTGGTGATGGACTTAAAACCTCCTTCTGTTTTTCCAAGAAGGATTCCTAAGTAAGATGCTTCTAAAAGGGCCTTGGTACGACAATAGGAAGCAAATCTCTCAGTAAAGCTCACCTTTTTGCCACTAAAGCATTGAATGCACTGCACAAGTTGGAACTGCACGAATTGTTTGTCTTTGTTATATTCAGGCTAAAAAAAGTATTATATTTTTATACACATATATATATATATATATATATATATATATATTGAGGTTGGAAGAGCCGTCTCCCCTCACTGGCGCGATGACGAGGTCGACTCCCTAGGTCGTCATGAACTTTCCTGTCCCCAGAGTTCAGGCAGAATCGCACGCCAGTCGGCCTTGAACGATAAATTTAGCAGAGGGCTACGATTGGCAGGCTACCTATGCGTTTCAAAGCCTCCTAGTTTAGTCAGAAACGATGAGAGGAGACCTGATGGCATGACCCTGGCACCCTTCGAGCGGGGCCAAATGGTGGTGTGAGGTGCGACCGTATGCGGCTCTTTAGCCCCTTTAATGGTCGGTGCGGCGCAGCACGCCCTGGACACGCGGTAGCCCTAGCAGAATCAGCCAAGAGCAGAAAGTATTCAGGCCTCGGTTACCCACACTTGTTCTCACCCCTTGCGTTCGAGACATTGGGGGGGGGAGGAGTGGGTTGCTTACGAAGAAACTGCTCAACGAAGAAGATTGGCGCTTGCTACAGAAGATAAGAGGGTGGGCGAGTATTTACTGCAACGTATGTCATTAGATGTTCAGAGGGGGAATGCCGCCTCAGAGACAGGAACCCTAGCTAAGTGGACCAGCATGAGTTATGCCCCGAGCAGGGCATGCACACGTTCTTACATCACAAATGTATCTTTTACATCACATACACGTACTTGCATGTGGGGAAGTTGGTACCCCAGATGATGATAGCCATAAACTATGTATCTGGAATCGACGTGGCGAATGTCGAGTGAAAGACCAGACCAAAGGTGAGAGGCACTGACATCCCAACCTCTTGTCGAACTTGTTTAACCTTATTTTCCCATTTCGAAATGATGCTTTCGAATGGTACCGTTTGGGTCTCGTCTGTCATCTCCATGATTGCCCTAAATAGCAAAGGAAGCCTGGCGATATGTTAGGATCCTGGCATTTGTCATTTATGATATCGTTGAATAAATCACAAAGATGGCTTGCTAAGAGTGGCTCAGACTGCACCCAGTGCTCATAGTACAAATAGTCTAACCGAGCACTCTTTTCTCTCGGAAGAAAGCGCAGGACCTGAATTACCTCAAGGAGCATTTTCATAGTATTCTGTTCCCATGTGAGCGGGCACTCAATCATTAGATTCTCAATCCATATAGGAACATAACCTTCCGCAGTAAACAAAGGCATTAACGACATGAAATGCACTATCACCTTCTCCAAGAGAAAACCACTGGAGAAACCGCTCACAAAATGTGTGCAGTTTACGGTTCCGAAATTCTACAAGATTTATATATATATATAACCACAACAACCATTAAGCACTCCGGGAGCAGATCTACTGTAGCCTGGGTCGGCTTAATATTAAAAAAATTAAAAAATAAGCCACCCTTATCGGTGAAAAAGCGCTCTGCGGATCTCCCGGGCGACCATCCTCGGATCACACCCAGCATCCCTTTTTGAACTCTCAGAACTTTTTAAGAAGCTCTGGGCCGCACGTAGAATTGTCTATTTAAATGTACACATAAGCTATTGAGATGACGAAAATGTGGGGGATGATCGAGTCAATTTGGACAGTTGAGGATGAGAAGTGTTTCTGGCAATGTTTGTCTGTACAACTGATAAATCTAAGCGCCTCGACACATCGCTGTTCGACAAATCACTTTCGAATTTTTTTCCCCGCTTCCGTCCCAGGTGTTGGCGTGACCTCCACCTTTCCTTAAAGCAAACTGCGACAAAACAACTGCCTGCTTCTTGGCGGAATGCTGCATAGAAAGGGAGGGGATTTTTACCCAGGAATGCAGTTCACAAGAGCTTAGATATAATTAGGTTCAATGCAGAGACCTATTTGAAAGGCTAACAAATAATAATAATAATAATAAATTTTTTTTTTGGAAACAGGGGTTTATTATCATTATGTATTAATAATAATAATAATAATAATAATAATAATAATAATAATAATAATAATAATAATAATAATAATAATAATAATAATAATAATAATAATAATAATAATAATTGTACCGGTGGCTATGGAAACATTACGACCCATCAGCAGTGGAACAGCAAAATTCATTCGGGATCTGGCCAGGAAAATGACAGCAACAACGGGGAACCAGCGCGAAGGCGAATATCTGAGACAGCTTCTGTCTCTCGCGGTGTGTAGAGGCAATGCCGCTTCTATAATCGGCGCCATGGGATGAGCAATACGTGCTTGAATCGACGCGACACGTTCGAACCTCACAACTGTACTCTGATAACACAATTACGAATTGAATAAATAATAATAATAATAATAATAATAATAATAATAATAATAATAATAATAATAATAATAATAATAATAATAATAATAATAATAATAATAATAATAATAATAATAATAATAATAATAATAATAATAATAATAATAATAATAATAATAATAATAATAATAATAATAATAATAATAATAATAATAATAATAATTATTATTATTATTATTTCGTCCTTTTTCCGCTTGCAGCTTTGTGCGAGAACAGGAACAACAATAAAAGCTATAGGTCATATTTGGCTCGTTAGGGCGTAAGCGCGGGTGCTTCGGTGCTGCGATGGGAGGCACGTTTGAATGTCTCGCTGGCCGCGATCATGGCCAGGGCTCTCCCATCTCCCAGCGCGCACGCCTTCAGGAGGCTCATAGCAACCCAACGGCTATGAACGCACAGACGACCGTCGACCGGCGTCTGCTTGCCTCGCCGTTCCCGCCAACCGATGATAGACCGCGCCTGCAAGGTCGTCAAGATGACACAATGTCTGCGGCACGACACCGATAACAACAATAAGAACAGCTTCAGGCTGTTGCAGCAGCATCAGCAATCGTGAATCGTCAGGCAGGCGCCATCCGAATAGCGCCGGGCGGATGCGATCCGATACACTCGGTTGCTCAATGCCCTATCGGGGATATGACCCAAACAAATACCGTTATCATCATCATCATCATCGCCATTTGTCCTCTACTGGGGACGCTCCTGCGCCTGATCAATACTTGCAAGAAAAGGAACAGAACCACTCCTGCCTGACCTCTACCGCGGCGACTTCTTTTTTGCCACGATAGCAATGACAAGTAAAACGACTCTCTCGCAGCCTTCTTCAACAAATAGAGCTATGATGTCTACCGAGGCGAAGCGGTGCCATCGGGGCCACATTCAATTAAATAGGCTCAACAAATATATAAATCTTGCAAATAACTTGAAAACCTTTATATATTATACTTGTTTGTAAGACTGATGAAGAGTACAGGTTTAATATTTATATATATATATATATATATGCAGGGTCATTCGTATCAAAATGTACTTCTTTCGAGGTTTGAGAGAGTGAAGTTTATAAAAGTAGTTATTCTGCTTTTTTTTCTCCTACATAGTTGCGAAATCTACGTTTGCGGGAGAACCAGTCAACGCATGAAGGAACCGATTATACCGGCGTGTTCGGAGGAAAGTTCTGCACAATGGAAGAGACTTCACTAGCTTGCGCAACGAACAGCGAATACCCAGATTAAGGAAAGTCATAAAAAGTCTATATTTTACGTTAACGCATTTTTAATGAAAAATCGTAAATTTTTTCCATTGCGACCAAAAATGTACGTTTAAAAGACCACTCTCACGCAATTGAATGCCCACCATTTTCGTACCAAGATGATGGTGCTGCGTTACGTAGTTGTCAAGTAACTAAGCGTTTTCGACTGTCATAGTTGTTATGTTTTACGTGCAAGTTTTCACTTTCTGAACCGTAAAACTCTGCCAAGACGTTTCCGCTCCCTCTTTCCACTAGGAAATTATTCTCTTGCTGAGTTCTACCAAACCTCAAAATATGTACCTAACTTTCTCATACGCCCTACGCAAATATGCATGCCTTCGCTTCCGATATGGCTACCGAAAAAGCTTAGTGACTTGACAACTACGTAACGCAGCACCATCACTTTGGTCCGAAAGTGGTGGGCATTAAATTTGCTATTGCGTGAGACTGGTCTTTTGGACATACATTTTTGGTCATAATGGAAAAATTTTACGATTTTTCACCAAAAAAAACGTCAACGTGAGACATAACAACATATCGACTTTTTGTGACTTTCCTCAGTCTGGGTATTCGCTATTCGCTACGCAAGCTAGTGAAGTGTTAACTGGTTCTCCCGCAAACGTAGATTTCGCACAACTATCTAGGAGAAGAAAAGGCAGAATAACGACTTTTATAAATTTCATCCTCACTCCTAAACAAAATGTTTCCGCGTCCTCCCTCCATAGGGAAAAAAAATTTTCTTGTCAAGTTCTATCAATCCTCGAAAGGAGTATATTTTGATACCAATGACCCTGTATATATACATATATATATATTTATATGTGTGTATATATATATATATATTTTTTGCTTATATGTAGGAGGTTACAATAGTCCCTTTAAGAACCTTTACACCAGATCAAATATACTTAAATCAATAATATACAAAAAATATAATTTTTTATAATACCCACATCAGCCAGAGCCACCTCTGCTTATTCACTAGCGTCGTTTCTATTGTTTCTTGATAACTTATATAAAAATACAAGTTAAATAATATAGACAATTTAACTTGACGAGCACATGCGCGGCATGATGAGCACAGAGCTGTCTGGGTGAATAATATGCCAGAAATATCATTGCAGAGTTCTACAAATCTCGGGCAATGGTGTTGAGGGCTTGGAAGGTTTTGTACTAGCCGAACTAATTCAAGGCTTTCACATGAAGATGACGAACGCAAGAGAAGTTTCATCACATTTCTATGAAGTTCATGCAAAGTGGGCTGGCAGCCCTGATGCTTCTCGGTCTTTTGGGTTACCCGAATACTTCACAACGGTAGGCAACTAAGTAACAGTCATGTTAGCAAATAATGTAACACTAATATAGAAACGACTATTTAGCGACCATAGCGACAACGAATATACGTACCTATGTGCTAACGCTTTTTCTACGACGAAGCCACGACTTAAAGTTAGCGCTAACACTTAACTGACAGTAAATTAAATTCAAGCCACTATTTTAGCAATGAGGCCGATGCATGTGCTGATTTGACTCACAGCGGGTAATCGCTTATATTTACAGGAAAATATTAGAAAAAATGACCCAGCTTCAATCTGGGTCGGCCACTGCTGCATTAGTGCTTTATCTTTAGAAAGCATATGTCACATTCTGCCTCACACTGATTTCGTTTGATTCGACCATGCGAACTTGTATTGTATAAGGCTTCTTACCGGAAATATTAGAGTCCACCAGCTGCTAAGTGAATAAGATATATATATATATATATATATATAGTCCCCTTCGGACAGCTTGACCCCCACTACGATTTACAAGACCAAACTCCGAGCAGTCTCTGCAAAAGGCGCCAGTGCCTGGTTACAAGCCCTGATGACGACATTGTTCGGATTAGTGCGGGGTGACACCTGGTGCAGGTCTCGTATTCCCCCATCTATGTAGATGCATGAACTTCATAGAAATGTGATGAAACTTCTCTTGCGTTCGTCATTTTCATGTGAAAGCCTTGAATTAGTTCGGCTAGTACAAAACCTTCAAAGCCCTCAACACCATTGCCCGAGATTTGTAGAACTCTGCAATGATATTTCTAGCATATTATTCACCCAGACAGCTCTGTGCTCATCATGCCGCGCATGTTCTCGTCAAGTTAAATTGTCTATATTATTTAATTTGTATTTTTATATAAGTTATCAAGAAACAGAGTAATCTTTTGTATAATATTGATTTAGGATCTGGTGAAAGGGTCTTAAAGAACCATTGGGACCTCTACAGAAAAGCAAAAAAAAAGGTTACACAAGAGAGAATTATATAAAGGAACGATAGATAAACATAAGAAGTAAACACATGAAATATCTACTATAATAATATAATATAGAGATGAGAGATTGATATATATACAAGATATAATATATATATATATATATACATCTTATACATATATCTATATACACATATAAATATATATATATATCTATATTATACATCGTCATAAATATTGTGACTGCTTTATTTCATCAGATAAGAACATATATATATATATATTATATATAATGACACCTGGGTGCAGGTCTCGTATTCCCCCACCTATGTAGATGCGGCGGTCAAGTGGTGGTAGAGAACACCATGACCTCTCTTGCGCCTTGAGCTCAGGTCGTCGAGGCCCGAAACAAAGCATTTAACGGTACCTTTAGCTTAGTCTTAAATCTGCTGCTTTTCCTTGCATTCTTGAGCCTCCTGACCTCTGTAGGAATGACGGAATGAGACCGCATGGTCTAACTCCTTCGAAATGGGTCTCATTCTGGTATGCAACCGTTACTGACTCATTAGTCCCTTTAATGGTCAGTGTGGGAGCACAACGTGCTTGTTATGCATCATTTTTAACGGACACAAATAAGTACAGACAGTATGCCAATATTGCCTACTACAAAACTTGCTCCCGCTGGCATTTAAAACACTGGGAAAATCTGTTCTCTGAAAATTTACAAGCTTATCCAACGAACATCGGCAAGGTGCTCCGTACCGTTCGACAAGAGATTATCGCTGGGCATTCAGCGGGTTAACTGTTAAACTCTGTGCGTGGAACTCCGCTAGACCGAACGCGATCGAACTTGCCGGATGTGTGACGTTTTCATTTATTGAATCCCGTGTATACGTTCAAAAAGAAGCTATTGTAGCCACCTATATGTGCAAGCAAAAAATAAAAACAAAAAACATAAAGAAAAAAGAAAAAAAAATATGTATATATATATATATATCGGTGAAAATGTAATCACGTCCAGTGCTAAACTTGGTTATTAGCATTAGCTGAGCGCTATCGTTGATAGGTCTTCCACCGCACGCTCTTGGACGGAACCAAGTGAAACGAAGCGGCGGCCTATACATACCGCCTGCCTTGTATAGGTTCACTGTGGTGCTCGCCCGAGTGCAGAGCCCGAGCTGTAGTCTTTCCCGACCTCGAGTTGCCGTATGCCGTCTCTCCCTCTCTCTCTCGCTCACTCTGTCATCTCATCGACTCATCGGCTGTGTATAGCCATCGTAGTGGTAGGAACCGCATGCTTATGGCTATTACTATGATGAGCAGCGCTGACTCCAGCTGAGACTGGGCGGAGTCCCGCACAGATATGAATAACGATGCTCGGACGTCCGGTTAGCTGGGTGGGTTGCCGCTTTGCTTGGCCAGCTAGGCCATCGGTCGACGAACAATATCGTAGCAGTGATGATGATGATAATGATGACGATGATGATGATGACGATGATTGTGATGACTCATTTATTTGACTGTTGCGTCACAAAGCCTTCATCAGCTCAACCAACCGTCAGCTCCCCCGACCAATCCACCTATGCTGGCTAGTGTTGACCGACTCGACAAAAATCAATGATATTTCCTCAATAGCCCTAAAGCAAACACAAGTATTTGGAAAATATTTATGATAGACATCCTCGACGTTCTGCATCATTAAGGCCATAACAAGGCGATACGGTGCAGTGTTTATTTATCATCGAGCGTTGAACAGAACAAAGAAGATACTGCGCACTCGGCCACTCACAGGCCACCTTCAGCGTCGTAGCGATGCGCGCCTCGTCTTAAAAACTATTAGCTTGGCAATTCGTGAAATGCGAACGAAATTGAAATCACCATTAATACGCATAAATAAGGAACGGCACTTCGCAAAATGTCTTTGATCTGTGCGTTATTGACAAACGAAAGTGGACTTCACATACGTGTAATAATGAGTGTGTGCCAAAAACTTGGAATGTCTGCCGTGCTTTGTAACATAGCACGTTACAAATGAAAACGCGTGCTCCTTGAATAGTTGCTGTTCGAAATCATTGTCTCCAGCTTTGCTTGACTGCTGACATCAAAACTTTATCTATAAAATATTGGCATTACCTATATTATTTATTAGTCGTAGTTACGTTTCTAACTTACCTACATATCTGCATATTTTAATTTTGGTAGAGTAGTACTTGAAGTGCTACTACTATTGACCAACAATAATATTAATAGTAATAATAATAATCATCATCATCATCATTATCATCATACAGGACATATTTTTGTGTGAGTCAGTATTTATAGGTAGTGATTTGTCTAGAAAGAAAGCATATATAGCCGTACAACAACACCTAACGCTTTAGTTTTAGTCCAGTTTTAGTCCAGGGCGAATTAGCAATGTGGTAGAAAACGCAGTAGTGGTCATCATAATAGCCAGGTAAACGCAAATAATATGCTGTCAGTCATCTTATATTCGCCCCGTAATGGCTGAGTATTACCACAACACCTCAGCTACTACTAATGCTACAACACGTTGCAGTCTCCAAGACACCTCAAAAGGGACATGTAAACGACAACAGTAACCAGAAAAGCGAGACATAAACTTTCTGACAGGATGTACTCAGCAACAGTCATCTATTTTTACAACAGCTTTGTGGTCGTCGAAATTTAGTGTCCACACGCGTACAGATATACCACGTATGAACGGCAAATTTCAAAAGCGCGCTCCGAAACATGCAACTGTCCACAGTGTTGGCGCATTGCAGACAAAGCTTACTTCAATTTCTTGCGGCACCGGTATCTCAGAACGGTACACGCAGGTTTTTGAAAACGGCGTACGGATGATTCATTCATTCCGCCAGCCGGCAAAGCCCTCGTCTCGGTTGCCCAAGCAAGCTCGCAAACTTCGAATAGCAAGCTAGGCAACAACTAAAAAAAGAGTTTACGGAACGCTCACGTAATCTAGCGTGACCCGATTAGAACCGCAATGGTTTGAAAAAAGGCCTTTGTCCAACCGAGGAGGCCATGAACAATAGCAATAATGGCTGAGCGTATGCACACAGACCCGGCCAGTTCGCAATTTACCGCCTTCACCGGTATGCTTGCAAAATCCTACGGCTGGTATTACAACAAACGAAACTCCGTTTTCGCGACAAGCGAAGGTGCTGTATGAACCACACACTTACCCACCATATTGTTGGAAGCTCTTAAACAAACATGAACACACACACACACACACCTCACACGTCATGAGCGGCGGGAAATGGCGACTGGGTGTTAATAGGACGATCGCACAGGCAGGGAGTAAGGGTAGAGGACCTAGACAAGGCAAGTTGTTGACACTCTGGAACAAGTTCTTCTCTTGCTTACTCTAGTACTGCTAGATCCTTGATTCCGAGGAATTTAGCAAATGATTAGCAAAAACGAGCATTGCATTTCGGTTATAGATAAATCTATCAAACAAAATCTTGAGTCCGACAATCCCAATCACAGCTAAAACTTTTTCGATATACAAATAGAGTATTTTTTATGCAACAACAAATATACACCCTTAAGGTCTAACAAACCTTATATGTATATATATATATATATATATATATATATATATATATATATATATATATATTTACTCTGGTAAACAATTTAGGTGAGGATTGGTTTGCGTGCATCTATTGAAGATATGGATAAATCTGCCATTCTATATATGTATATATATATATATATATATATTGCCGCAAGAGTTCGCCTAATCTGATTGGCGATGTGATGATGTGTGAATAATCGACTATTGCTTGAAATTTGTGATGTCAAACTTATATAAATAGAAATAGCAATATACATGGAAAGTGTCATATCTATATTGTTTAACGAAGCCTGAAAATACTAGAGAAAGAGCCCTAATATATATATATATATATATATATATATATACATGGAGGGCATCATAAAGACTAACAGACATACGGACGGCTCGTGGCTGCTCTGTAACTTACATTAGGGCTATTTCTCTAATATTTTCAGACTTCGTTATATAATTTTGACATTTTCCATGCATATTGCTATTTCCATTTATATAAGTTTGACATCACAATTTTAAAGCAATAGTCGATTATTCACACATCGCCAATCTGATTAGGCGGGCTCTCGCGGCAATAGCTATTATAATCATGTTGAATTTGAACATCTAAGCGACCGGCCCAATAGGGCGAAAAGTGGCGAGACCGCCGATGAGTCTCGCAGCGTGTTGCGTGGTATTTAGGGTCTACGAGCAAAATCGGTAAAGGCCTTGATCGCCAACCTAACGAAATTCTTGAGTCGAACACACCAAGTTATGGTAGCCATGCACAATGTCTGTTGTCTACACGTGCCGACTAGTACATGCCATATCGTCCCGAAGCTCCCTGGCGAGGTGTAACTGCGCTTGGGTCACTTTTTCCTGCCACCCCAATAAAAGTTGCTGAAAAAAATTACCTACAAGGCTGTAACTCTACATTGGTACAATCTTAAGCTCAAAGACAAGCACTGCCGCACTCAGAGATAGTTTTCGATGGTCTATTACCTCTGTGTAAATTGAGGCAATAGACGTTCGACACCTGTCGCTAATGTGCTTGGTAGATCCCAAATAGCGTAGTCTCAGACCTAAATACGAGAAGGAATTAACAAACTCTAGCCGTTGGCCGGCAGAGGAATACGTAGGAATAAGGAATGCGGACTCACAAACCCGCCTCCCCCCGCCCCCAGGGAACGGTAACTGCTAGGCATCGCTTCGTATCCATGGGAGTGGTCAGTTTGCCTCTCCTCCCTACTCCAGCCTTCCTACAGTCGCCCTGGCCCGCTTGTGGGTGCGTCGAGAGTCATCATCTGGGGAATCCTTTGCTGTAATTGCCTAGCCTGGCCCGCTTGCCTATCACCCACCCCCCTCCCGTCTACAGATTCTCCCTCTCGACCGAAGCCTGAGTGGACGCTAAGACGAGCTCTCCTGGCAGTCTCTTTGATCACCTTCGCGGACATGATTGCATCGAAGTGGGCAATACCTTCTTTCCAGGCCACCGCTGAATTCATCATATGGGTGACGACCTCCTTGACCGGTCGGCCTCGCACAGCAGCCGCTCCCGCGTCCCGCGCTTGCCGGAGGGCCCCACAATGCAGAACAGTGTGCTCTACATCATACGGTTCCCCCGAGTCGCATAGTACGCAGGAGTCGACTTGGGCTTTATTAAACTTAACCATATATGTCTGGAATTGGCCGTGGCCGGTCAGCACTTGGGACGCATTATAAGATAGCTCGCTGTGCCTGCAGTCGTACCCTGGCCGTAGATCCGGGATCAGGCTTTTGGTCCAGCGAATACGTCTGCTACAGCCAATCGACCCCCACTGCAAAACTTAATGGCTTTCGTCTTCCGCGAATTTATTTTCAGGCCCGATACGACAAAGGTAAGTCGCCAATACTTCAGCAGATGGCACCGCCGGATAACGACAGATAGGCACTACTATATCATCCGCATACACGACGACGACGGCATGTATAAGCATCTCCCGCGCTTGGCGGGCTAGGTCTGCAATGAGTAAGAAAAAAAACAGGTAACTGAGAAAGTCCCCTTTTAATCTCCACACGTTTTGACTGAGCTACAAGGTGGTCTCGCCCCCCCCCCCCCCCCCCCCCGTATGTTTACTTGAAGGCGGTCCTAAGTGTCTTCTACGAGTGATCTCACACTATAAACCACTCGTAGAGGGGAAGCATCCTACCTAATTAAATAGGTTCACAGCTCCCTTGCTAAAACATTAGATGACTCAGCCCAATGTTCAACTGGATTCCAGCAGGTCCACTATTTTTATTCTTGTGTAGCCCGTTCAAGATATGCACAACCTCTTCCACCGTAAACATGAAGCTTATGTGGTGTTGATTCAGAGTGAGTGGTTGTTCCATAACTGGATCTAGTGTGGGGCAGTTTGCATCAAGCGGGCAGTGAGGTGCTGCCGCAACTGCTCCTTTGTCATGGTGTGCGTACTTTGATTCTGTCGGTAAACAATGCAGACATAGAGTTCGCGCTCTGCTCTCTTAAGCAGACGCACATCTTCGTCATACCAGCGCTTACTCACCATAAACAGTTTCTTGTGGGTTGCCCTTTGTTGGCCATTAAGTGCTATCAGCATGTATCTGGGGATCGATGTGTAGAGCCCATGCTTCACGCTGGAACCTCAAAACTTCCCGGCATTTTAGGTAGCGGACCTGTCTAATGGGACCAGGGCTACACCCGCTTTTATCTGTACTTCTTCTTAGCTACTGCAAAGCATTACGCTTTGGAGGCCGCCCTAACGGTGGCCTCCAAAGCGTAATGCTTTGTTCAACGTCAGAAGTTAATCCCAGTAGCCTGACATGATTTTAAATAAGCGTGGTGTTGCTTACATCTTCATAATTCCAAAGCATAAGTTTGCAGCAGCACGCACTTCCTTTTGCCACAAGGCGACATTGCTATTTACCTGTTAAACCATGCCCGTCAGTAAACTTTTCGCATACCACAGTTTGGGCCGGCGGAACCCCCAGCCAAAGTCGGAAGCTTACGCCCTTCGGCCTGAAGGCGCTACCTAAAACCGTACCATAATCATTATCACACAGATGACGGAGTTCCGCCGGCATATCTATGTCTCAAAATAGCACACACTTCGATTTACCTCCGTTAGCTGGCCATGCAGTTGTAGCGTCGACATTGTTCGGCCTAAGCCCTCCAGACAAGGGGCCTTCATGGGCAACACACGGTTTTTACACAATGTTAGCACACCCAATTCCACGTCTACGCTTCACTGCTGTTCGGAGAGAACGGCGATTCCTCTCCGTGTTGATTTCGCATTGTTACGCTGCCATTCGCTTGTGTCTCTGAGGGGCATTGGCCTGCCTCCGCCCGCAGGCGCCCATTCTGCTTCCTTTGGCTGTTGCAGGTCGATTTTTTTCGGAATCTATTGTAGTAATGTAGTCGTAAAGCAGAAGCAGCAGCCGAACGTACCCCAATAAAATATCCCGGATTTCGATCACTTGGCTGTGTCGTATGTATACGGATGCATTCGTGTCAATTCCGTAATCGCTTTGATGCCGTAGGAATACTAAATGGGCCTTGGGATCATAGCAGCCATGAATAAATAGAATGACGATTGCCACGACGAGCCAAACAGGATCAAACCAAGTAACCATTGTCGTCACCGTCGACGTACATGGACGACGAGCGTCCTCAAATAACAACGCCGTAGCATCACAGTTGCTTATGCTGTTCCTGTGAAGGTCACCTTTAGCGCCGATTCACCACCCACCCTCAGCGGACACACATATATATATATACATATATATATAAATATAGAACGAGTGTCAAGTCATATTAGCATCTATTCACGCAAATAGTTTGAATACATACCCACAATTACAGGACGCGCACTGGTAGATGTGACAGTAATAGTAAAAAACGATATCGAAAACAAACTAGCTAACCAACTTGGATGAGTTCGAATCATTATTAAAGCCCCTTGACCTGCGCTGACCGTTTTAGAAACAGTATATAATAGCCTGGTTTTGATCTACATACATTCTACCCACGTCGCTACCTAGTGTCATCTAGCTGCTCTGTAACGGCAAACTATTCGTCCTTTCTCGCATCAAACTGTCTCGGCCCATTAGTCCAGGCGTCTCCATGGTAGATTAATAAATAAATTGCGTCAATTTCAAAAACTATCATTGACTCGAACCTCAAGCCAGCACTTGCATTGGCTATATTAAGTGGTCAATGGTCTGTGCAGTGATATGGTAGACGGTGGTTTCCGACCACGGCCCACTACTACTACTACTACTAAATAGATCAGCCTCTAGGGCTGCGTTGCAGGGCTCACCTTTAACAGGGGGGCTGGGGTTGCGGGTAGATGGGCTAGCGGTCACGAGCTATCTGTTCTATTGCTGAGTTCTCTGCCTTGCTATGGTGATGAGCCATGACAATGGCCGATGAAATGTGATAATGATTATGATACTGATGCTGATGGCGATGATGTGCTTGCTGTCCAGAACAACGACTCTCGTAGCTGTTCTGGACAGCGAGCACATCATCGAGATTCGAGGGTCGTTTCTGGTCGCGACAGCTTTATTGGTATTCGCTTGTCTAGTGCGTACACTACGTACATACTATCGCATCTACACCACTACTTTGATTGGCCTATCTGGCCCGTATTTCCCAAGCTAAAGCACCCTTAGCAATAGTATATCAACGTGGACTATGCCAATGTTACTATTGGCCTTTTTGTTAAAGCACAGCTCATTTTCTAACCCATGCACTTCGAGTTTTCGTGTTACTCAAGCATTTGGAAATACTTTTACATTGCCTGTGTATTTACACCGTAAATGCCGCTGCTGTTTTTGTTCATTTTTACATATGGTATCATTTTCGTCAGCAGTAAGTTGTTGTTGTTGCTGCTGCTGTTGCTGTTGTTGTAAATAGTTTATTGCTGTTGCCATTCTGGATACGTATATGTTTATTGTTGTGGCCATTCCTGTTGTTGTTGCTGCCGCTGACCTAGCGATACTGCTGTTGTCACCCGCTTGTTTTGTGGTTCAAGCAATGCGCACGATAGTAGAGGACTAGCTGGCTAATTAAGGATCGTCGCCGGCAGGGTCACATAAGTAACAAGTCACCGATGCGTCTGATTCTGATCGGGACATGGCGCTTAACCGACCTGGGTCACGTTACCTCTCTACGATACGAGCGCAGTTATAGCTGTAGTGGCCAGAGCAACAGCAGCGACTTACAACTATCCGCCTCACGCTCACGTACTTCTGTACCTGTACCAAGTCACAACCGATTCACAACTCAGAATAACAATCGTTACAAGCTTTCCGTTGCTAGTAGCTGTTGCCGGCTTTTGGCCACCACCATGACCCAAATTCACAGTCTTTTAAGCTTTAAGCTTTCAGGGCCGACAGTCAAACAGTTAAGGGTAAAAACTCTAGTCCGCCCCCCTGTTCCCATGGTCAGTTCACCCTACTAAGACGCCCCCTAGAATCAGCTGAGTGGGTGATTTGCTAAACAACACCTACGAATGATCTCTTACTTGTTTTTGTTTGAGAGGTTGGAAAAATTATATTGCACGATCGGTATGGACCACCGGCAACACCTAGGGACTCTCACTCACTAAAAATCACAATCCTTCCCACTTCCCCAGGTTCGGAATTGCAAATGGTAATACTTCAAAGCCGCGAGAGAGAAGCCCCATGCTCTATCAGCTCATCGTGCCCCGGAGCGTGGGTAAATGTATCAATATCTACCAAGGCGCTTTGCGGGGGGGCATCCTCGTTTCAACTATGGCAACTATGTCTGCTGCAAAACACGCTCTGCGCACGTATCCCTGGCATATTTTTTCACGCTTTGGCGTTCTCTCCACATCTCTCCTCTTCATTTACAAACTTTAACGTCTTCCGTCATATGAGCAGCTGTACTCCGCAGGTTGGCTGGTCCTGACATACGTCGAGATGTGACGTGGCCGCGCTAGGGCAAGACAGAACAAGATCGTGTGGTCAACATTGTTCGCTTGCCCCGAAGTGCACAATGTGCATGTATCTATCTGCGTTTTGTCGATCCGTGCCATGTATGACTGGAATTGGCCATGGCCAGGGAATGTTTGCACCGCAAAATATGACAAAGGTCCCTACGCCGGCCCGTCGTATCATTGCCCTGGGCCGGGGATGAGGTCCACGCAACTTGCGTAAGGCCTTCCGGGGAAGACCCACTTGGCGGTCCCCAGTCTGTGTCCTTCGACTCGTCTTGCGCCCCTCTCTCCAGTCAGAAGATCCCAAGGGTGCTGCCTCGCCAGGACGAGGGCAGCAACCGTGCTTACCGTGCGGTAAGCGCGGCTAACGTGGAAGCTCACGCCGCGCGGAAACGCACGGGAGATCTATTTATTGCTGACGCTTCTTACAACTAAATTGGTCCATACCGACGCCGTGTAACGCTCTTTTGAGCCTGTGACGGTAAGTTACACTTTACATAAATTTAGCGTATTTTAGT